>JAPWTK010000032.1:1067500-2267500 GCA_029963805.1 Aromia moschata | reverse complement strand
ATCCGTATTTACATAGGTGTGGTAATGTTAGTGGTCCCGAAACATGGCACTTAAAAGAGCTTACCCACGAAGCTCATACAATTTCGACCTAAAATGCGAAGAAATTTGGTTCACAAGTTATAAAGTTATAATGACAGTTATATTTTTAATGACCAGTTATAACAGTGGAGCATACAGGATCCGTATTGTTGCCATAGATCACAAGTCGGTGATAGCAGTACACTATTGCTTTCTTCGTCATTGATGACAATTGCAGTTTCCTTACAATCGATTAGAATTTACTTCATCAATTTTCCTTTAAACCGCAACATATTCGAGTCTTACTCGCCAAATTTTAATACCTGCCAAACGGATATTTGGAACAGGGTCTGCCCTTGAAGGAAGACTCGTTTTTCCAGGGTATACCTGTTCCAAATTCCTGCTCCCATAATACCTGTTTTGAGACAAGGAAGACTCCAATGTTTCGTCAGATTAAAGGTAAAATTAATTAAGTAACACAAAATCAGTTGTAACAAAACTGCAACTGTTTAACAAAAGACGAAAAAAGTTGCAAAAATATGCCCTGCAAAATATCATACGCTAGTTAAAAAGTAATGTTACTCTTTGTATCAAACAATTTATGAGTTTTAATTGGTAAGTCCTTTTAAGTTTCATTTTTCAGAACCACTGGCATTACCACACCTAAATACAGTCGTGTAATAGTACGCTTCATAATACGGTTATTCGAATATTCAATGTATTCTGATGTATTTTCTGTGTATCGCTTTGCAATAATAGTGACCTGAGCCCGACTCTGACCCGAGTTACGATTCGACGCAACGTTGCTCTTTAGATTTCCGTTAAAAACCCCCACTAAAACCAAGCCCACCGGCCCAAGTAAATTCGCCTAACTATGACATAAAAATGAATCATTTAATATGTTGTTAATATCCACCTATATACGCATTAGGCTGCCGCTTACTGTATATACATATATTATCAAATTAAAACAAATTTCATCCATACTTGCTTAGCAAAAAACAAAAATATATATGGGACAATCCGCGTTTATTTAGAGCGGCTACTTTCAAATGCCGAGTGCGCCTTTGAAAAATCCAATATGGTGGCCGGAAGCCAGAGAAAAATTGAGCGTCCAGCAAAAAAAAGCTTGTAAAAATAAAAATTCGTAAGCGATCGGGTCGTTTTTCGGCTGAAATTGTAGCTGATGGATTTCCCTGAAGAGCTGATGTGGTAAGTTGACAAAATCCAACATGGGGGATCCAATATGGTGGTCAAAAATCCAATATGGTGGCCGAATTTTTGAAAATCAACCGATCTGTACCAAATTTGGTATACGGAAGTATTTATTGGGATTCACTGATCACGAATCCGTCAGCTTTGCCAAACTGAAGATCCAAGGATCCAAGATGACTTACGAAATTGTCGAAAATCAACCGATTTGTTTTAAATTTATTATACGGGGGAATTTTGGGGTCACCGATTACGAATCCGATGTTTGATTTTCAATTATTGAGTTTCCGCCATATTGAGTCCACCATCTTGAATTTTAAAAATTTGATTCATGATCAGCGACCCCAAAAACCTCAAAAGTACTAATAATTTTTCAAAACTCTTCTTTTGCGTCAATGATCCCACAACTGGTAAAAAACAAGAAATATCACCCTTTGAATTTTGCCATACTAGTTATTTTAACCTCAAAAATGAGAAAATTAAATTGTTCTCATTGCGTTTCCTTCAAGTACACGTCGCGAGTGGACGTTTGTATTTGTTTTTGAGTAGTATAAATGACGATAACATAGCTGAAATTGCGATTAAAAAAAAAATCTTGGAAAAATCGCGTTTTTTTAATAGTTTTTTGTTAAAAATTGAATGTTACATCAATTTTTTTTGCAAACTTTGACGATTCCATCCGAAAGAGCGACCTCGAAAACATATAAATACATGGTTTTAATTATCTTTTCTTTATTTTTTCATCAGTAATATGAAATATCAGTAATATGAGCCTAGCCAGTAATATGAATAATATGACAGTAAAATGAGCCTCTAAGTTCATGTCTCTTGATAGTGCACTTGGCCGTTAAAGGGTTAAATAACATATATTATAATCTAAACCAGAAATAACTTTTTTGCCTGACAATTTTGTCGTTTTGTTCCAGTTTCATATTTGGAAGTCGCCGCACTACGTAAATGTGGAAGTGAAATAGACGGGACCGGTCCTGGAATTGTACGTGATCGCGGGTCTGAAGATAGATGCGGCGGCGGCTGTGGCAGCGGTCAAAGAGCGCTCGCTCCCATCTTCGGGTCAGAGGTACCAGCACAGAGCGGCCGGCGAAGACAGCACACGCGCCAACTAGCGATCCGAGCACGACAGCGCACGGAAGAGCACCCGCCGAGAAGCTGCTCCGGTCCGTACGTCCGCATCAAGAGCACTTCCTAATAAACGGCCGCCCGCCTCAAAGTTGGTCACACCTCGTGCCCTTAGGACATGTTAAATTGCCCCACAATTACGTGCAGGCACCGGTCCGGTTCAAAAGTCCGCTTACTGGGCAGTATCCTGGAGTGCCGTCGTATATTTTGAATTCCATATTTCATGTCCACTCAAAAAAAATACTGCCTAAGAAACCACTACTTCCACGTCCAATTTTCCTACACTGAATTAGAGTGATTCATTAAAAACATTAGGTTGTATTCTTAAAATTGTGATACTAGGTGATTAGGATATACCACAATTGCACAGTGCACAAATGCAAATTAATATGCACCTACAATAGTGGAACCTACACCTACAATATTTTTTGGATAGTTGTGTTTTATACTTTTTTTCTTTTACATAAAAAACTTTGTCGTCCTGTTGTCTTCACTTTCTCCTCCTTTTGTCTTCTTTCTGTCCTCCTTTTGGTCCTGCTTTTGTCCTCTTTTTGTCCTCCATTTGTCTTGCTTTAGGTATCCTCCTTATATCTTACCTTTGTTATCCTTTTGTCCTCTATCTGTTCTCCTTTGTCTTTTTATTGTCCTTGTCATCATTAACCACATTTGTCCTCCTTAAACTTTTTGTTTTCTTAAGCTCTTTTTATGCTCCTTGTCCTGTTTACCTTTATTGTCTTTGTTTTCCTCTTTAACCTCATTACCCTCCTTGCCCTTGTTCATCTACGGGATGCTCGTCCTAACTGGTCTTCTTAACTCTTCTCTTTCATTAGCTACTTGTCATGTTGCACCATGTCACCTTGTCATTCAATACTTCATGCTCCTGGGACTTTCACCTTCTTTTTATCCTAATTGTCCTCTTAAACTCATAACCCTCCTTTGTTCTCGTTTTTTAAAGTGGTCCGCATTGACCTTCTTGACCTCCATTTATTACACATTAGATTACACAATTAAATGAGTAATTAATAACGGTTTCCTATAGAATTTACTTACCAACCAGCAACTGTCTGGACAGTGGCGGCTCGTGACTTTTTTTTGTGGAGGTAAACATATTTTGTAAAAAGTTTTGTTTAGTAAATTTTTGTTTGACGATAAACATTGATAGTAATATTCCGCTGTAATGTTAGGAGAAGGACCAATTACTATAGTTTATTGGTGAAGTTATTTCTTCCGGGTTCTTACAATCAAAAGATGCAGTGAAATAAAATCCAGATTTTATCAAATCCAGTCTTTTGTCCAAACATCTTCTCCACTATTTGAAAATAATACACACGGCCAACACAATAATTTATTTAAAATTAAAGAACCACTTAGCCATTTGCATTTATCATAGCACGTATTAACAAAACTACAAGCCGGCTTACCCTGATTAATTAAAGTTTTACTTAGATCTGGCAGTGGTACTCTTAAGAGTACTTTTAACAACCTTTAACAAATAATTTATCCTCATAAGACAGGCGACTAAATTTGTACTTTATATGATACTCAACAGTATCAACTCGCTTTCTACGCTGTCACGTGTGAGAGGTGGGAGGGGGCGTGTTTGCCTCCGCTATGCAGTTTTTTAAATGACCTTTAATGCCACTGGACTTAAGGGTTAAATTTGTTAGCAACGCATGTTAGTAACGCATGATGGCGAAGCGCGAAGCCTCAATTCCGTATAAATAAATATGTACAGGTATGTGAAAACATTGGCATCGGAGGCTTGCCACCACGGCGATAGACTAGGCGCTGTGTCGTTTATGAGGGCTAATATGTTGCAAATAATAGTGCAGGAAAAATTTTTTATTTTTAGAAATTAATTTTTTACCCGATATATGAATTTAAAAATGAAAAGTAATCAAAGTATTATAAGTAGTATATTAAATTTTGTTTTTATTAAATAAAATTAGAATACAGTAGGTTTATAAAAAAAAAAGTATTTGTAATTTTCACAGGGGGAGGCACTGCCTCCTCTGCCTCCCCTGACGAGACGCCACTGGTCTGGAAGAACTCAGACACGTGACCGGCAGTGAGACAGTTTTTTATTAAAAATAACTCATTGCCCAGATCGAACACATTATTCTCTACATACGTTGCATGGTGAGGAGAAATAAATATAACAATTTCACCGTGGCATCTTTTACTGGATCATTAAAGTGTGATCCAGTCAAGCGGACACATTTTATTATTGAGTTATTAAACTAGTAATACGTAACATTAAACGCCCACCTGTATATCTAACTGCTATTAAATTTGAAAATATTACAGCGCGGAGCATTAATGTGGCAATAATGATCTAAATTTGCATTTCAGTCCGCATGTACGTAGCTGTACAACTGCACCTTTTACCCAATGAAGTTATTAATAGTCTACTAAATATCTACCCTGAAATCGCCACAGTGAATGCATAAATAAGGTGCGTTCTCGTGTCAAGGCAGGGGTGTCCGATTTGGATAAAACGGTTCTTTCGGTCAGTATTGGCATGAGGCATTGGCGCCTCGTCAGGGAAGGCAGAGGAGGCAGTGTGTGAAAATTACAAATCCCCTGTGAAAATTACAAATAAGTTTTTTTTATATAAACCTAATATACTTTAATTTTATTTAATAAAATTACCTTTCATTTTTAAATTCCTATATCGGGTAAAAAATTAATTTCTAAAAATCAAAATATTAATAAACACATGTCAAAGGAGTTCCTGCATTATTATTTTTTTGCAACATATTAGTCCTCATAAACGACCCAGCGCCTAGTCTATCGCCGTGGTGGCAAGCCTCCGATGCCAATGTTTTCACATATATATTTATACGGAATTGGAAGCTTCGCTCTTCGCCACCCTGCGTTGCTAACACGCGTTGCTAACAAATTTAACCCTTAACTCCAGTGGCATTAAAGGTCATTAAAAAAACTGCATAGCGGAGGCAAACACGCCCACCTCCCACCTCTCACACGTGACAGCGTAGAAAGCGAGTTATTTGATTTCATGAACCTAACAACCTAACCTACAAAATTTAATATATTTTATTGGTCTGTGTTTTGGAAATTTTTGTTAAGTACCGTTATTCTTGCTGGTTTTTTTAAGTTTTTTGAGTGGTATAGGAGGGTAATAATTTGAAAGTGTACCATATTACTTACGTAAGTCATTATTTGAACGTTTTATTTAATTAACTATACAAAATTATAATGGAGATAACTGGCGAGTGTAGCAGTTTGTTTCATAAAAATAACAATACGAGTTGTCATGACACTCAAATAAATTTCGAACCTGCAATGATACTGTTGAATATCATATAAATTACAAATTTAGTCGCCTGTCTCATGAGGATAAATTATTTGTTAAAGATTTAAGAGTACCACTGCCAGATCTAAGTAACACTTTAACTTATGAACTATGAACTTTCTACAACACGAAATTGCATCAATTGTGGATGAAATGCCGTTGAGTGAAAGATTCCATTTGGTTTTTCAACAAGACGGAGCGGCAATTCACTCTACTGCTGAAGCCAGAGAATTTCTAAACATCTTGTTCAGAAGAAAATGGATCGGGAGGTTTTCAGAATTTTCTTGGCCACCGCGTTTCCCAGATTTGAACATAATGGACTTTTTCTTTTGGGGATATTTAAAGGAACAAGTGTACAAAAGGAGGCCTTTTCAAAATGTGGATCATTTAGAAAATGTTATAAGAGAAAAATATTCCTAGGCAGTTCTTATTAAATTCTGTCAGGGAATTTAACTGAAAAATGCATGGAAAATGAAGTCACACAGAGATGTAAGGTTTATGCAACTTGCAACGGCATTATACGCTATTATTGATTTTTTTGCATATTAAGTTCTTTTCTAAAGTAATGTAGTTATTGTTTGTTATTTTTAAGTAGTAGTTTCGTGTTAACCCATTAACGCCCAAACGACGTCAATTTTTAGTAAGTTTTCAACGGGTTTATTTTGTATGTTATTGGACTAAAAAAAATTTGCATTACCACTATTCCGACGCAAAATAATTTGATGCTCTTTCAGAATCTGATTAGACACCAAGAAAAAAAATAGCCGATTTAAATATGAAAAACGTGAAAATTTTCGAAAAACATTTTTTTTTTGAATTTTTTTTTTGCTATGTTACCGGAAGAAATGCATGCTCTAATTATGATCAGGGGTGATCACAATAGTTGAAATTTAACAGAGAATTTTTTATATAATCATTGAATCACTCATTTTTACAATAAGGCGGTCAGAACGTAAAAATTCTATGAAAACCTTAGCTATTTTTTTTCGGAATCTATTGAGATTAGCATAAATTATCTAAGAACAAAAATATCTTTGAATTATTAGTCAAAGAATACCCTCAAATTTTTAGAGATGATTTTTGGTTTTTCAAAAATGGCGAAAATTAAGGTTATTCACATTTAAATCAAATTTTTCACAAAGTTTCTTCATTTTTAAAAAATAAAAATTTAGGTTTTTTTTTTAAAAGGATTTGGGGGGGGAAAAGTTTAAAAGAGGAAAGAAAATAAAAAGAAAAAAAAAAGAAAAAAACAAATTTTTTTAAAAAAAAAAAAAGTTGGGGGGTTAACAGGCCCCCTTTTTGAAAAAACCAAATTCATCTAAAAATTCTGCAAAAATTGAGTTAAGATAGCCAAATTGTAGTTACAACCATTTTTGTACTAACAAAATAAAGTTTAATAAAAAAATAGTTCAACAATGTGTGAATTTTTTCGCAAATCGCAAATTTGACAGTTGCCAGATGTTAGTTATCAACTTTGAATTTGTTCATTTTAAGTTATTTTGGAAGCAGAAGTGATTGTCACCAAACATTTTTTTCAAACTCTAATATTAAAAAAAAATCCAATTGTTCCAACTTTATGGCGGACACTATATATATATATATATATATATGATATATATATATATATATATGAAGATGTCAGTAGTTTGCCGAAATTAATTCAGATTTAAACGCTCTTATTTTTTTAACAATCATTTCAGTAATTAATATAAAAGGGAAATGACAAATGGTACGCCCATGCACATTCCTCGGTGCCCTCCAATATTAAAAAAATGTATCGGGGTTTTTTAATGTCCACGTTTAGCATTTTCAGCAAATAACACCATAATTCAGTGAACCTGTTGACAACGCAAGAATAAAATATAATATCCCATTTTTATCCAAACCGGTTGACTTTGGATCCCCCGCAGAGTAAAAATCGTTTCAAATCTACATCTATTAATAACGCATTAAATTCTGTAAACTGAAATGTAATTTGAAACACTTTTTATTGCCCTTTAATTTCCTCGATAACTGTAACTTTGACTTTATTACATGATCGCAGGCATTTAAAAATAACACGCAATTAAGTTGAGGTACTTTTCTGACCATTAAAAAGAGGTCGTTGTAAGAAAATGTGAACTAAGAAATACAATATTCTTGAATCTATGTAAATACCAACATAAAACAGAAATAATATAATAATGTGAAGCAGATAACGAACTTGCTCTATTAGTGTCACTAGGGGTATCGTTTTTACACAGGGAATTTATAACCTCAGCAGTAAATAAGTAAAAGCGTTTCATACATTTGAGAACATTTATGGCATTTGTTTAATAAAATGTGTAGTGTGGAACAACCAAATGGAATAAATTCAGTAGCTCCATTATTATGCATTTTTTTTGAAAATACTAAGACACGTCAATTTCTAATTCTAAAATGACATCTTGCGACGTAAAAATTTCATCCCTAAATTCAACCCCCTTCAGGTGACAGCTACAACCCCTAAATTTTCAAATTGGAAGTAAGGGCTTGTGATACTTCATTTGAAAGGTCTTTTCATTCTCTATTCCAAACTGCTATGGTTTTAAATTTTATTGCATAAATTAACAAGAAAAAAAGTTTCTCCAACGTAGGAAATTCGTTACATTATTAATGCAGCAGATGTTCAAAATGCATGCCTCCAGCATATTGGCAGCATCCTAGACGTAAATAGAAATGTCTTCTAACGTTACTTAACATCTGCGGGGTAATCGACCTAATTGCAAGTGTTATTCTTCTTCTTAAGTCAGCTAAATCGTCGGGTTTGGTTATGTAGACCATACTTTTTACATATCCCCATAGGAACGAGTCTAACGGCGTGAGATCAGGTGATCGCGCAGACCATTCTACAGAACCACGTCTCCTTATCCAGCGATTTGGAAAGATTGTGTGGAGATATTGCCGGACATTGACTTCGTAATGTGCTGGTGCATCATCCTGCTGAAACCATATTGCATTACCTGGAAGTTGTGGGTTTCCTTCAGCTGGATACAAGTTTGCCATCGTCGGGACAACATTATTTTGGGGCAGCGCTAAATAAGTTTCTCCATTCGAATTGCCGTCAATGAAGAAGGGACCAATGATATTTTCTCCAATTATTCCTACCCAAACATTAATTTTTCTCATTCAGCAGTGAGGATTTTCTCTCGACCAGTAACGACAGTTTTGGCGATTAACATGGCCGTGGAGTGTAAATGTAGATTCATCCGAAAATAAGACATTTTCAATTTGTAAAGTATTGTCATCTATCATTTGCACCATTTTGTTCACAAAAGAGAATTCGTCTATCAAAATCGTCTTCCGCGAGCTCATTAGTTGGGACCAGTTTATATGGGCGCATATGATTTTCTGTCAATACTCGGAGTATCGAGGAATGTCTAATATTTAATGCTGAAGCTGTTTGACGACTCGACGTATGTGGATTTTCTTCAAGCATAAGCATTACATCCAGTTTCTGATCATCACTGAATTTATTGGGAGGATTTTTCTTTAGCTGCCCTACACGTTCCCGAAACTGCTTCTATATTTTACTTACGGTATCTTGAGATATCAGCGGCAACTCCGGATATTTTTCTTGAAATAGGCGAACAACTTCGGCCTGCGTTCGTGTTCTGTCTCCGTAATCAATCACCTGCAGAATCGTTATCTTATGCATTTCTGTTACGTATACCATCTCTCTGAATTGCAACACGAAAACTAAAGCAAAAAGTTTAACACTGATGACTGTTAACTACTGTTACAATGACTAGCACGTTTTTAGGTAATTTCACTAAAGCTGATAATGGCCAACTTCTTAAATTTCAGGTTTGTTTTTTTTGCTGCTTGCTCGTTTTTGTCGTTCGATTGTCGCAAAAAATTGTACGTATTTATTAGTAAGTTTTTATCTTATTGTAGGGAATATCGGCAATTACAGACATTTATTGTTTGTTATTATTAACATTTCAGAACCTAAAATTGTCAAATAGTGTTACTTATAAAAGTTTTATTTAATTTAACGAATTTCCTACGATGGAGAAACTTATCTTTTTTTTCTTGTTAATTTCTGCAATAAAGTTTAAAACCATAGCAGTTTTGAATAGAGAATGAAAAGACCTTTCAAATGAAGTATCACAAGCCCCTACTTCCAATTTGAAAAGTTAGGGGTTGTAGCTGTCACCTGAAGGGGATTGAATTTATGAAGAGGGATGGCATTTTTTACGTCGCAATATGTCATTTTAGAGTTATAAATTGACGTGTCATAGGATTTTCTAAAAAAATGCATAATAATGGAGCTACTGAATTTATTCCATTTCACTGTTCCACACTGCATATTTATTTATTATTGCAAGGTTAATAATAAATGCATACGTTACCAGGGGCGGCTCCAAGATACAACTTACAGTAACGCTACGAATAATAAACAGGTCTTACCTTATACATGTGATGGTGATTGTTGCAGCCCAACTAAACGGCAAAGAAACCATAGACACAAGACACAGAACTTACATACACGCGGTAACCTGCCACACAAGTTTCCATAAATTATCAATAACTGTTCCATAATATATTTAGGAGTTAAGCTCTGGCGCCTGTCTTTTAAAATACCAGCCTGTACTCAGGCTCAACTGGTAGTGGTATCCTTGGTAGAACGTCCGAAATATTTTTTCTTCTGGAGGGTGTTTTCAAAAATACTTGTTTCACATTCACTATAACGCTATCGTCATTAGGATAACATATCACTTTCTAACAATTTCAGCAATTCAGTGGAGGCCATATGCCAAACATGTAACATGGATTAAGTTAGTATATGGCCTTTTTGGGTGCCGGTAAGTCGCCTTCATGTAGGCTGCCGCATCCGTTAGTAGCAGCAATACATCGCGTTTATTTACTTCACAATCAAGTTCTCCTGGCCCCATAGTGACTGTAGACTGCCAGTCACACACTCACTAACTGTTTATGCATTTGTGCTTTCCAACACCGAGATATCAAATGCCCTCCCATGACTTTTGCCTCATCCAGTCCCCCAACCACTAAGTTAGCTATGTTTCGTCCTTTCGCAGCCGTCGTTTTATGAATACTAAGCCATATAGGTTAATCGTACAATTCCACGACGATATTTCTTTATGAGCTCACACAGTGGTGCTATGTATAATTGTCTGTAAAGTTGTTTCTGCAGACAGGCTTACTTCGCCATACTTTCCACTCTCGTTCTGGATAAATTATCTGCACTCGGGGTCTGCACTAATCTGGTGAATGCAATATTAATACGCTACTATCATATTGACTAAATCCAAGTTAAATTGTCTCTGTCTGTCTCGCACACTCACACAACCACTTACACGAGCTTTATGTTTGTCCGCAGCAATATACTGCAAAACAGTTGTTTTTATGTGCCACGTCAGTGCACTGTCACACAGAGTGCAACAATGTTCACTGTCAGTTACGACAGACGTTATCCTGACATGTTTACAAACTTATTCGACGTTTACTTAGTAAGTAGGGTAAGTAACTTAGTAAGTAGGCCGCGCAACATGGCAGAAGGGTCGTATTCTGGAATATAATGACGTTATTTATCTGACCTTGGCTAATATTGTTGAAGAAATAACCCATAACTTTAATCTTCAAACACTATTCATCGGAAGCCCTTGTCAAAAATTCTTCAGCATGTTCTATCTCCAAAACTGCTACTTTCTTCGGTTTGAATCCTTCATTCGCTTTTCAAGTATGTCAGCTTACCAAATTTCGAAATATCTTTGTTTTATGGTAGACTTCAACATCGACTAATTTCCACATCGACGAAACTGCATACTTTTTCTTGATATTTAAGAAATATGAGTGACAAACCCAAAGTAAGGACAGAAGAAAACGTTGAAATGGTTAAGAAAGTGATAACGGTCATTCCAAGAACATCAATTAGCCATCTTAGCCAACGAGTGAATCTGGTCTATACAATGTGTCAACAAATTTTGAAAAATGATTTGGAGCTCCATCCATATCATATGCAATCCACACATGAAATTCTCAGAGCGGATCAACCTCTAAGACTACAGTTCTGCCAATGGATTATTAATCATATCAACAATAACGATCTTTTTTATTGATAAGGCTTTGTTCCATCTTTCGGGCTCATCCACCATCCATTTCGGGTTCCATCTTTTGGACTCTCAGAGTATGAGACTTTGGAGTACAGACAAGCCTCACTTTTACATTATAACTCCATTGCACCCACAAAAGATTAGAGTGTTGGCAGTTGTTGTGAGCAGAATTGTTGGTTTTATTTTTTTTAACTGAACACTGGATGAAGAGAGATACCGTTTAGAAATCGTAACACCTTTTGTACAAATGTTGCATGACATCGAACTGCAAGAAGGTTATATTCAACATGGATCTCGTGTGCATGCTACTACTGCACAGGCGAATTTTTCTAAGATCGTATAATTAGTTTGAACACACGAACCATATTCCCCCCTAGACGTTGCAATTTGACCCCCCATGATTTGTATTCTCTGACCTTATCTAAAAAAAATCAATTTTTGAAACTGCTGTTAGCGATATGGAACAGCTGTATAAATATGAGCGGTAGCCATGTTCTTTAACAGTATCTTATTTTGTTACTTTTTCATAAAGTTTTTTATTTCTGTTTTTTATATACCTTATAAAAGGACCCATCACATAATCTGACAGCCTTGACAATTCAATAAGGTCATAAACTTCAGATTAAGAATAGAAGTACGTCTTTTTTTTGCTCAGCCAACTTTGATGACGTTTTTTTTTGTGAACGCTGGTCCTTTCGTGGATAAAGTACTTTCTAAAACAATAAACAATAAATAATTACTATACCACTGTAATTACTATCACTGTACAAGTGTTATACTGGAATTGGCTGTTATTGGAAAATCTAAGAGTGGAAAAAAATGTTTTATGTATAAGGTGTTCTATTTAAAATAGAACAAAAAATGTCGATAACATTTCGGGTTAATACATATTTATTTTTTCAATGTTTTAATACTGTTCCGAAAAGTACATTGCCATCTCTGTACTTGTAGCTGTACTAAGAAGACACTGTGAATATTTGTCACAGTATATCACCGTTTGCAATGGCTCTTACGAGGTAATAAGCTGATTATTAGCGGCTTATCTTCGAGCAATTAATTATTACTCTGAGGTGGTATATTATCTCGGCAGATATTTCGTAACTATTGGAGCATCGTAAAAATTCTCTTGGTACGATATTAATGTGGCGGTAATATCTGAAAAAGATAGCGGTCACGATCTGGTCGGTCTAATCTTGCGTAGATTGTTCTAAGGCCAATTAACTATACTGCTGCTGGTTTGCTGAGATTTATGCCTCCATGGGGTGGTATAGATGTTGGGCTTTCGACAACTGATTCTGGAGCAACATTATTATTTTCGAAATAGAACAGTGGACTAATACGCGTCATGTAGGGATAAATAATACCATTATTTGTTTTTTTTTAACTATTTTAAAAAAGTAAAAACTATAAAATATTAAGTTTTCTTTAATTTTTTAACCATATGGGATTTTTTTATATTAGAGTTTGATAAAAACTTTTGGTGACAATCACTTCTGCTTTCAAAATAACTTAAAATGCAACAATTCAAAGTGGACAGTCAGACAGTCAAATTGGTGATTTTCCAAAAAAAATCTTTAGAAAATGGCCTAAATTATTAATATTTCGAAAAATGTCACTAAGAAATTATGTTCCTAATGCAGATTTTGAGCGAAACAAAGTTTTTGATTCACTCCCTTAACTAACTCATCTGAAAACATTTAAAACGATTCAAAGCAGTATAAAGTCTGCCATTGCAATGCATATTATGCTAATAATATTCGTAGGTACCGCTGGTTTTGAAGATTATTGATATTCTTAATAGAAAAAAAGGTACTGTCTGGATTATTTTCCAATTTAAAAAAAAATCACCCATTGTTTTTCAACTGTTTTTTTTATTAAACTTTATTTTGTTACTTTTTGTTACGTTTTGTACTAGTACAGAAATAGTATACAGCAATGGCATTCCATGGCAATTACTGATTCTTTTGCATATTAAGTTTTTTTAAAGTGATTTATTTATTGTTTGTTATTTTTAAGTAGTAGTTTCGTATCAAGACAGCCAAATTGTAATTGAAACCATTTTTGCACTAACAAAATAAAGTTTAATAAAACAACAATTCCAATTAATCCAGACACGAATATCCTACGAATATTATTAGCATTGAATGCATTGCAATGGGAGACTTTATACTGCTTTGAAGCATTTTAAAATGTTATCAGATCAGTTAGTTACAGGAGTGAATCAAAAACTTTCAAACAGACTCAAAATACAAACAAAATCGGTATATAGGCGTAAAATGTCATTTGGAACATAATTTCTTAGTGACATTATTAAAAATATTAACAATTCAGGCCTTTTTCTACAGATTTTTTTTGGAAAATCACCAATTTGACAGTTGCCAGATGTTAGCTGTTAACTTTGCCAGATGTTAACTGTTAATTGGTGCGTCTTAAGTTATTTTGGAAGCAGAACGTTTTATCAAGCTCTATTTTTAAAAAAAAATCCCATATGGTTCCAACTTTATAACGGACACTGTATAAAACAATTTTTAATTCAGAAAATACTCAAAATGTTCACCCATGACATCCTGCAACACCCTAATTTTGAATAAAAGTATAAACGAACCACGTCTAGTCATCGATCATCATCAAAATGGTTATTTTAATTGAATTTCGTTATTTTAATTAAATTGAGTTTCATTTAAATACATCATGTTCACGTGAATCTAAAACATTCAGTTAAATGAGGATGACTTCGATAAAAGGGCTGAATTTTGTGAAGGCATGATGCAAAAAACATTAATAATAACTTCGCAAGAAAAATCACTTTTTCAGATGAAGCTACATTCAATTTAAATGGTGTTTTTAATCAACATAATAACCGTTACTGGTCAAGTCAGAACCCTCGTTGGGTCTGAAAAATATTTAGCATCTTGCAGACTGTTGTCTCTAGGTGAAAACAATGTTATTAACCAACAACTAAGGTCCCAACAGGATGAGGCACCACCACATTTTGCGGCAAATATCACGGAGTATTTAAATTCACATTTTCCAGGACGCTGGATAGGCAGAAGAGGCACAATTGAATGGCCAGTGCGCTCCCCGGATCTAAAACCCTTAGCTTTTTTCTATGGCGGTATGTGTGTAAAGTTTATATCAATCGACCAGATAATATTGAAGACTTGAAACAGACAATTTGAAATGCAATCCGAGCCATTCCTGAAGACTTCCTAGTAAATGTTATTGAAGTATTTCACGACCAGCTTGGGCATTGCTTAGCGGATAATGGAGGTCATTGTCAACACCGCTAACTACAGGGTTTGTCCGGAAAGTAATGTCAGTGAATTTCTTTTCCCGGGACTGTACGCGCCAGCCCGCGCTTTACGTGCTGGGATTGTGGTGGGGGGATCTGGCAACAAGATCCAACAAGCGTCAGTTGGCTACCGGTCGTTGTAGCGGTCGCATCACTCATTCTTTGAGAGTCGTTACAGTGATCCGGTGCAAGAAAAAAATGCAACGTTCGCTTGAGCAACGGATGGCGATCAAGTTCTGTGTGAAACTGGAGATGAGTGCTGCGGAAACCATTCCAATATTGAAGAAGGCATTCGACGTCGATTGTCTTTCGGACAGGCAAATTTTCTGGTGGCACAAGGCCTTCGCAGAAGGTCGGGAAGATGTCAACGACGGGAACCGCGCTGGACGGCCATTAACCTCCAGTTCCGACGACAATGTGAAACGTGTGCATGACTTGTTGAACACTGACCGTCGTCTAAGTGTCCGTTTAATTTCCGAAACATTAGACATTACGAAAACCATTGTTCACGAAATTGTGTCGGAGTCTTTAGGAGTGAAGAAGGTGTGCGCGAAGCTCGTGCCAAAAGTGCTAACGGACGATCAAAAATCGAGGCGGGTCAAAACCTGCCAAGAACTTTTGGACACCTGCGAAGACAACCCCGCTTTCCTTGATGACGTCATTACCGGGGACGAAAGTTGGGTCTTTGAATACGATCCGGAGACGAAGAGGCAAAGTGCGGAATGGCACACGTCGAACTCCCCTCGCCCCAAGATGGCCAGGATGTCCAGGTCAAAGATCAAGACAATGCTGATTGTCTTTTTTGATTGCCGGGGATTTGTCCATCATGAGTTCGTTCCGCAGGGGACAACCGTAACCGGAAAGTTTTACGTCGAGGTGCTGAAGCGGCTGAAACGCAGGGTGAATCGCGTCCGCCCAGACATCTCAAAATCCTGGAATCTTCACCACGACAATGCGCCTTCGCACACCTGCTTCCTCAAAAAACCAAACGCGAAAAGGCAAAATAATTTCATTTTGACAGAAACATTGCAAATAAAGATGAAAAACTTTTATTCAGGAGTTTTTTTTTATATATACAAGATTAGTTACAGATTTTATGCGTGAATTTTTTGCTACTCTGTATATGTATGTTACTGTGAAGTAATCACAATTTCATTAACATCAATAGATCATTAATAAATCATATTTTTTGTACACAAAGGTCGAGCAATGATCTTTTGTAATGTAAATTCTATTCCATGTCATTAACAACGTCCTTATTGTCGTACAATAATAATTATAATAAGTTAAACGGACAGGTATTAACTATTAGGTTACACCGGATTGTCCTTCAAAGGACGAAGTCAAGCGCTGCGTAATAAATATGCACATAATGCAAGTGTTGTTTAGTTTTTGTATAATGGCTCTACATTCAAATCTAAATTACCAATGCAACGAGTATAATTGGAAGTTTTGTTCTTAGTACTCGTATTATTTATTATGCATTCAAGCCGGTTACGATATATGTAACGTACACCATTGTTCGAATTGAAAAGAAATCGTATGACTATTTTCTGTTCCACTTTTGCTGTAGCTACTTACAATTATACAGTGTGTCCCAAAAATAATAGAAAATAGAATTAAACTTACCTACATGTAAATTTGCACCCCTGAGAAGATGGAAGCCTTTTACAGTTTGTCCCAAATTCGTTATGCATGAATTGGTATCTCAGTTATTGTTGGAGATAGAAAGATGGTTAAATGGGGAAAGTTTTAGCGGATTTTTTGTTTCCAAGATAATTTCAAAAAAAATGCGAAAGTGTACTGGATTTTTCTGTGCTTATATGGTTCTTAAAATTTGTTTTTCAGTGATGTATCAGAATGCTAGAAACGTGTTGCCTCTTGTGAAATTTATAAAAACATATTTTTTCGAAATAAGCAACCATTTTCAAATTACAAGCAAAAAATAATCATCTACTAAATATCCAGTAAAAAAATCCAATATGGCGACCGTAAAAAACTTCAGTTTTAACGATGTTAACTCAGAAACAAATGAAAATAGAAAAATTTTGACGTCAGAGAAAGCATTTTAAAAAAGTCTCGCCAAAATATCACAGTCCAGTTATTAAAAACAATAAAAACACAGTTATACAAAAACACAAAACAAAAAAGAACACAGATAACAAGTCCAGTTATTAAAAAGATCTTTTTGGAATTATCTCGAAATCGAATTTGAAAAAAAAAGTCGAAGGGGTAATAAAATCCTTGAAACCTTCCCCGTTTAACCATCTTTCTATTTCCAACAATAGCCAAGGTACCAATACCTGAATACCCAGGGAAAAATCACAAGCATTTTTTTAATAGTCATTTGAAAGAAAAATTTGTAGCACAACCTTGAATAATATTTAAATTTCCCAGTTTTTTTGTGAAATAAATATGTATTTCACAGAAAGGTGAAAAATCTAAAAATATAGACATCCAAAAAAAACGTCATTAACTCTGGCTATGAACGAGAGAGATAGAAATAGCGGTCATGTCTAAGTTTTTCGGTTATGTCAAACTTTTTACAAGTGACTGTCATAATTTGTAAAATAAACAATAGCTGTCATATGATGTGACAGTAACTACAGACAAGTAATTTTTTTTTTCTTGGTCAACTTTGATAACGTTTTTTTTTATGTCTATATAATCTCCCAGTTATAATGTCAAAACTATTCTGTGAAAACTTAAACAGACCTTGTTGATGTGCTAAATTCGATACAAAATTGTTTAAAATTGTTGTTAAAAAATTGTTCTATAGATTTGATTGCCAGATTATTTTATTGATTCAAATACAGGTTTTTCCCAAAAATTAAGCAATATTAGGAACATATATTTTATATCGCGCTCAATTGAAATGCAAAAACACGCAAAAAAAAATGATTTTTTAAAAATGAAGAAATAAAAAGGTTTTTTTCTCACACTGAAAGACTTTAAAAAATAAATGTATTTTATGAAAATATTGACGGGCTTGCCAACTTGTTAGATGTTTGGCTTTTTGTTGGTTAAAACCATTGCAAAGATCAACAATCAATGGCATAGCAAGTTTTCTAAAAAAACTGGATAACAAAAAACTTCCCATATGATGCAGACTTTTTTGCCGGAGAGACTGTACGGTTTACTTTACGGTTTTAGTAATAATTTCTTCGCGTTTTCAGTAGTAACTCGCTCCTAATGGCATAACAGAAACAATTCACGGAATTACGATATAATTAATTTTCCATCCTAAGTAAACTAAGATGTGAAGTGAACCGTGAAATAGAGCGTACCCATACATTAAAATACAAATGCACGGTATGTCTATTTTTTTATTACGATGTTAAAAATCCTTTAATATATTACGAGTGATAAGTTTCATTCTGATTAGTACAGTTGGCCGAAATGTGCCGCGATACATAGGCGTACGCATCATAATATAATACATGTAATAATGTATAGTCAATTTCTTTATTTAAAAGCCAGTTCGGCACGTTTCACCGATGTCGTCTTGAAAAAAAAAACGTTTTTATGGCAGTCGGAGTCCGTCAACACATGGTAGAAATACGGCAGCCCAGGAGCGTATTAGGAAAATTTCGAGGGCTGCTAACTAATATTAGCGACTGTACTTGCCATATTTATGTAGTTTATATGATTTTACATATATCTTTTAAATTTAGTGCTAATAAAAACTTAGGAACGTAGATACCCTTTTAATATTTCTGAGCAGAATGTGAATTTTCTATCTGTGAGTCACTTTCTCTAGAAGTACCTTCATCATCAAGATTGATAATCACTGATTCAACTGTGAACCGCCTGTACTTATCTTCTAGTGTAATCACATGTTGAACACTATGTTTCCAATGCTTTTCTGCATGTTTCATAATAAGGTTCATTATAATACAAAAAAACATTATGATATAGATTTCACAATCAAATTCCATGTTTTTTCATTCAAGTAGCCTTTTGCGAAAACGCGAAAATTTATGATTTGACTTTGATAGTTGTTGTTTACGAAAGTTCTCTTCTTTATAGCAACTTTTAAGAATATTTAAATCAAAAACCATGTCCGATTACAACATAAGTGATAGTGAAGAATTATCTTCCACTCCTCCAGATATTCGAGAAAAGGCGACAAATGCAATCGAGAATATATTAATAGAGAAATAAAAAAAAACTATGAAAAATGGTATGGACAGTTTATGGACTGGAGGAACACAAATAATGTTACCTTGTTTTCAGAGAATATTTTAATTGCTTATTTTCAAAATTTCTGAAAAAAATGAAATCATCATAGCACTGACATATCTAAATATAAGAAGTTACATACTTTTTTAAAGCGTAAATCGGAAGGATATATAGGAAATAAATCCAAAACGTTTTCTCCAGAAGAAATCAGAACTTTTATAGGGAAGGCACCAGATAATCAGTTCCATTAATAGTATGTTAATATGCTCCATTTTTGGTTAAATGAATAAAAAATTTTTGTGTTGTTTATTTATAAATGGTCGTAGAAAAAATAGCGTATGCAACTCTCATGTAATGGCTATTAATACACTCGCAATTGTAACGACACTCGCCAAGGCTCTTGGCTCCATGTTAGTTCCACTGAATTCAGTTCGCAATAGTACTGAGGAAGTCGTAGAACTACATGCCCTTGTTGTAGAGCTAACCCATCAATGAAGTATTTTTTGCTAACGTTATTATCATTCACTAATTTTAAGACATGATTTTTTGTCTTACATGATGGAGATATTAAAATATCTGGAACGTATTTGTTCTCAGAACTCACGAAATGGTTGTTTATCTAATACATCCAGGGGTACATCATAGGCACTTAGCATTAAAAATAAGTCGAACATAAACAGAGTTCTCAAGGGCATACTACTTTATCAGTAAATTGTATTTAGTGTTTTAGGCGTTTACCGTATGACACTCTATTATTAATGTCGGTGTAATATCGATACCAACGACATAAACAACTCGAACACACTAATAATACTGCTAGATTCTACCAGACTGTCGCGAGGAACAATTGAGGTCAATGACCCGCCTGCTGCGCGCCACTGGAATGCGGCACAATCGGCCAACCCTACTGATTAGACAATAATGGCAACGTTTGAATTTAAAAGAAAAAGCGGGGAGTGGCTTTCAGTCTTACGTCAAGTACATATTAATTAATTAAATTTATGTTACAACAATTGTATTTAAACGTGTGAAAAATACTACAGGCCAAGACACGCCGCCCATACGTTATATCTTTTCAACGTTTTCACATGCCACATTTCGTGTGTTTGTTTTACATCAGTATGCAAGTCGGCGAATAATTGTTAGAAGACGACAAGTAGCGGAGAACATAAATTCTATTTGTAGGCGGACTCTGGTAACCAATCAGACTAAAACCGTACGGCGTTTTGAAATTGTTGTTACCAATCAGCTCCAGTCGCTTTTAACTTTCCCTGAATAGCTTGTGAACTACAATACTCATATGGTTTCGACTTTTACTAAGCAGTGATAACACAGCCACACAAACAAAATAAAATGTCATGTCATCATCTAGAGACCTAAAGTATAAATACGAAAAAAGTTTCAAATAAAAGACACAGTGTTTGATTTTTTTTAATGCAATCTATACCACAACTGTGTATATAGGGTGCGTTTAATAAAATATACTAATTTTTGGATTCCCCTTGAAAAGCCAATTTCAAAAATCTATAAAAGGGTCCCTAGTGAGTAAGCAATTTAAGAACTAGACTTTCAAAGTCGTAGGTAGTTTTTCAACGGTTTTGACATTTAAAAGATTTCTTACAATTTATAGATATGTAAGCATACTATTATTTGTTTTATGAAATAACTTTGGAATTTTATTATGCCACTTCTAAATTGATGTTTTTTCCGATTACAAATATGTAGCAGGCTATGTTATTACTTTGACGTGTTTTCGTCTGCTGAATCCGAACTCATCGTCAAAATTAATCTAGGGTCGCTCGGATTTTCGAAAATATGTAAAAATCTATAATAATCTAGTATTTTCATCACAGAAATGTATATCCTTCAATCTTATTTAGACAACTCGGCACATTTCCAGTATTTTAATTAAAAACAAAAAGCATACTCTAATGTCCTTAGACTCACTGAATCCGAATCTATCTTCAGGATTTGACTAGCACATCTCACTTATTCCATATGTCCGGAAAATTAAGCCTTATCTACTTCATTCAATACCCTTTTAACATCCTGGAATGGATACTGGAACCTTCGTCGTAGAAACAAAAATAAACCGGACGTTTTCCACGAAACACCGAACTACTATACTTTTCTCGATGCGCGTTTCGTCAGTTTTAATCTTCTCCTGAAGATGCCAACTTAGTTGGCGAAACGCGCGTCAAGAAAAGTATAGTAGTTCGGTGTTTCGTGGAAAACGTCCGTTTTTTGTTTACCCTTTTAACACTGGAATTGCGTCTGGTTTTATGAATGTTTGAACGTCAACGTCAGAATTGAAACTTTTAACATTATCTTTGTTTTCTAAGTTACTAACAGTTACTTTGTTTTCTAAGTTCCAAAGACTGTCTGATCAAGCTGTCAGCAGTCTTTGGAAAACTTCTGAGGAAGCTGACAGGATGATCAGTGAAACATCAAGGAAAGTTAGACTACCGCTTTAAAACCCGGAAGATACTGCTTCAATATTAGACAACAGCCATGAAAGCTTGCATTCTAAAAAAAGTTGATCTTGTTAGAGTCACTTGTTTGTTCTTTGTGACTGTCTTCGTACACCCTTTTTTTAGTGCGTTTTAAAAATGAATGATATTAATTTTGAGCAAAGTCAGGGTTTGCTTCAGACTTGGACCCAGCACAACGGATACTTACAAAACTTCAAAACGCTTACGGAAACAGTGTTTTTTTCAAGAGCCCAGGTTTTTCGAAGGCATTCTCAGAAGAAAGTCGATTGAAGATGAACTACGCAGCGGAAGGCCTTCATCTTCAAGAACCGATGAAAATGTCGATAGAATGCGAGATCTTGTGCGTTCAGATCGTCGGTTGACGGCAAGAATGATCGAGGAAGAG
Organism: Aromia moschata; assembly: GCA_029963805.1. Taxonomy (NCBI): domain Eukaryota; kingdom Metazoa; phylum Arthropoda; class Insecta; order Coleoptera; family Cerambycidae; genus Aromia; species Aromia moschata. The sequence continues at coordinate 2,245,371 of JAPWTK010000032.1, read as the reverse complement.
TTAAATTTGAATCACACTACTGTTCATCAGATTTTGACTAACGAATTGGGGATGAGAAAAATCTGCGCAAAATTGGTTCCAAAAAATCCTTTCGCAGGAACAAAAAGAACATCAGGAGAGAAAGGAGTCTTGACTTTTTGGAATCAATTGAAAATGATCCCCATTTTATGGAACGTATCATTACTGGTGAAGAGACTTGGGTGTTTGAGTACGACCCGGAAACCAAGCGCCAAAGCATGGAATGGCACGATTTTTGTCCACAAAGAGTTTGTGCCTCCAACAGTAAATCAACACTTTTACAAAGAGGTTCTTGAAAAACTTCGAAAATGGGTCATGCGTGTGAGACCGAACAACAAGAACAACTGGATGTTGCATCACGACAATGCGCCTTCTCACACAGCCATTTCAGTAAACGAGTTTTTAGCCAGTAAAAACATTCATGTGGCTCCTCAACCTCCTTATTCGCCTGACTTGAGTCCTTGTGACTTTTTTCTCTTCCCGAGATTTAAAAATCACCTCAAGGGACGTCATTTTGAGACCATAGAAAACATTCAAACGGCTGTAACCAACCAGCTGAAAGCCAAACCAATAATTGGTTCCCCGCCTTTGTGGGGGAAGGAAAAACCGTCTCCAGCGCTGTGTGGCTTCCCAAGGAAGTTATTTTGAGACAATACTGAATTTCAATTCCATTCAAAAATAAAAACACAGTCTCATTACTACTATCCTTAATTTACACACCTCGTATTCATATTTCTTTCAATAATTCCATCTCCGATGAAGGAGCCTGCCTTTTAGCGATGTGTTTATTTGAAACAAACTTAATTATATACACACATTCAGACAGCAACGCTCTACTTAGTTCGGTTTTATCAACAATTAATTGTTTATAATATATTTTTATGACCGTCCGTCGGACAGTGTAACGCTAAGTGACTGTGCTATTCTTATAAGGCCGCATTTGTTATAAATCTTTTTTTTTTGTAGATCAGCGGCTTCTGGCACGGGTTCATTTAGTAATTGACATCCGTAATATACGGCCGTTCTTATGTATTTTCCAGTGGCGACTCGTTTGTTAAAGTTTTATTGCAGGATCGATCTGCGCGATCATAAATATTTACTACTTGTAATAAATACTCGGCCTTGTGTATCTCTCGAAACTATCTCACAGATTTTTATAGTCATAAATGTTTGCGAAAGAAATCTAGACGTTCGCTAATAATGTTTGATTCTCGAAGTAAGTTAGTTATTACTGCTTAAGGGGTAACACATAGTATTTTGAAAAAATAAATTTGATTCAATTGGCTTAAATTGTACTTTAGGGTCATAAAAATGATATACAATTGGTCCCATAGTGAAACAAAAATTAACAGGTTTTATTTTCAATTTTGCCACACTCACTCTGAGCGCGTCATTTTCGAAATTTCGCTCTCTCAGATTTTTTTCTAAGCGATCTCTTACTGATGCAGCAAAAAAGGCCCGATTGTCTTTAAAATCATTCAGAAAAGAAGAGGAGGAGGCGAACATCAATATAAATGGTCAAATGTATGGAGCAGGCATCGCAGATTAAAGGTAAAAAGATATTTTCAGAATTTAAGTGCTCATAAAACTTTAAACGCGTTTTTCTCGAAACCACTTTTTTTTCGAACTGGCCGGAAAGATTATTCGGAGACCGTTCAATGGATCGATCTGAATTTTTAACTGTAGGTTCCCAATTACATTTTCCGTAGAAGTACGTGGCCGTTTTTTGATTCGATTTTTTTTTATTTTATATACAATATACAGCCGATTTTTTGGCCGAAAATCGAGTTTTTTTTTTTTCATAAGTGCGCCATTTGCACAAAAATCGATTTAAAAACAAACCCCTACGTACTTCTCTAGCCAATAGTATGTAGATTAAGAAAATTTTTCGTTTTTTGTTCTAGGTCTTCAGTTTTCTGAGAAATTTGTCCGGCCGTGAATGGCCTTAAAAAAATATCGTCGTATCTCCGCCATTTTGTGTTAAAATAACAATAAAAAAAATGTATACTTCAATACTAATAAGCCCTCTAAAAAGAAATACTCTTCCTTTTCCCATTATCCCAAAATAAATTCTTAAAGTTAGGCCTTTCTTTCGGTCGCTAGAGTGGTGTTTGTTAAATACAGTGCCAGTCAAACGTACCCACCCCCCTCCCCCCACATATATTTTCAACGGGTATACACTAGGCACAGGAATTAAGGGATATACTACCTACTTTTAAGTCTAATTTATTATTTATTATTATTATGTAAAACAAAAAAAAAAGTATTTATAATATTGTTTATTTTTAATGTTATTTATTAATATGTATGTTTGTAATATAACTAATTTTGTCACGACAAGTTTTTGTAAAAACGTATGTGATTGTTCTCTGTTTATTTGTAGATATACTATATACAACATGTAAATATATATTGCACTACTGTATAGCAAATAAACAAATACAATACAATACAATACATAAAGAAAATCCCAAATTTTTAGGTGGTTTTCAAAGAGCTGTAACTTGGAGAAAAATAGTGGTAGAGAAAAGGGGAAAAAGGAAATTACAGTTCCAAGTTTCTAGTTTCTGAATCTTGAGCTTCAATTTTTTAGCGTCAGCAGTTTTTGAGGAATCTCAAGAAACTCAAAAAAAATTCCAAATTTTTACTTGTCTTTTAAAAAGGTCCAGGGACTTTAATATGTTTTCATTTCAATAAAAACTATTTATTTTTCGATAATTTCATCATAAAGCTATTTTAGGTCATTTAATTATCTTTAATTTTACCTATTTTTCAAGCCTTGTACGATGAGTTATCACCGTTCAAAGCAAAAGGTTATTTTTTACTTTGGTAATCAATTACTCGGGAAATAATGAATGTACTGAAAATTAAAGTAGGGTTTTGAAAACTGCAAAGTATTCTTTAAAAACTACAGTGATTAGTTTTTTGCTAAAAAAAAATATCGAAGCGAAATTGTTGATTGAAAAAGAGATAAAAAATCACATAATTAGGCATATTTGCATAACTTATTGCAAGCCTAGATCTTGCAATTGGGTCCCTGTGATTTTTTTGCTCTCCTTATCTAAAAAAAAGACAATGTTTGAAACTCCCGTTGGTAATCTGAGACCTTGAGCAACGCATTCAATCGTTAACGCATCAATAAAAACGAAGAATTGATTGAACACCGAAGATACTGCAGCAAGTTATTGACTAGCAAGCTATTGACAGTTACGGTTCAGTGAACCGTGGCAACAAATTTAGTATAAATAGTGCAAGTGTGTAGGCTAGAATTTAGTTTTAATCTTCTCCTGAAAATGCCAACTTGGTTGGCGAAACGCGCGTCGAGAAAAGTGTAGTAGTTCGGTGTTTCGTGGAAAACGTCCAGTTTTTTGTTTCTACGCCGAAGGTTCCAGTACCCACTCCAGTTTTCTATGGTCCCAAAATGCCGTCCCTTGAGGTGATTTTTCGATCAGAGAAGAGAAAAGATTCACAAAGACTCAAGTTAGGCAAATAAGGAGGCTGAGTGACAAGGCTGTGACAACATCCAGTTCGCTTGTCCGGAAGAATAGTGATATATCTTGAAAATTATAATTTGTCATGAAACGCATTTAAAAGTTATTACAATATTTCACTGAGCAGTATAGTGAAGTTTTTTTATTATTATTATTGAAGTTTTTTTTATTATTTGAAACTCCACTACCAAGTAATAACTTGATTTCAGAAATTTTTGAGATGTGTCACTATTCTTCCGGACAAGCGAGTTGTTTTTGATGTTTGGTCTCACACGCATGACCCTTTTTCGAAGTTTTTTAAGAAACTCTCTGTAAACGTGTTGATTTACTATTTGGCCTGGAGGCATAAACTCTTTGTGGACAATTCCCTGGCTATCAAAAAAACAATCATCTGCAAGGTTCATCTTCAATCGACTCTTTTCCTTCTGAGAATGCCTTAAACCACCGAAAAACCTGGGTTATTGAAAAAAAAACACTATCTTCGTAGGCGTGTTGAAGTCTTGCGTTTTGAAGTATCCATTGCGCTGTGTCCAAATCTGAAGCAAAACCTGATAGCACACCGTTGCTCAAAATGAATGTCACTCATTTTTAAAACGCACTAGAAAACACAGGTTTACGAAAACAGTCACAAAGAACAAACAAATTACTCTAACAAGTTCAAACTTATACTGAAGATGCATTTCATGTTAACCGCCCTTCCAAGTCCCGTCTCCGCAGTGTTGCTAGATCGGACGCTACATTGCCAGTCTCATTACTTAATTTACACACCTCGTAAATATGGACGGTCATCATTTTCTTTAATAGTGTGTTATTTTTTCGATAATACAGCTTCTTTTTGATAACTTTTTAATTTATTTTTTTATATACCAATTAAAAGTACCCATTACATAATGTGACAGCCTTTACAATTCGGTAGGATTATAAACTTGAGATTAAGAATAGAAATACGTTTTTTTTTTGTTCGGCCGAATTTGATGATGTTTTTTTTTAATGGTTCATTATAATGTCATATTATATTTAATTTATGTTGTTTCCATAATGATCCCTGGTGACCCATAGAGTCGTCAGGCACGGCTAACTAGATGGAAGCATTTATATATTTTTGCATATTATATATTTTTTGAAATGTGGAAATTAAGTTGATTTCAAAAATCTAACAGTATTTAGGGTGTTCTATTTAAAAAGTAACATAAATTAATCTTTTGATTTTATTATTTTGTAGTCGTCTTTTGTTTTCTGGTTAACGTATTAAAATTTTTCAGGAAAACTCCTGCAACTCTTATATTCACCTCAAGAAATAAAATTTTTAAAGGGGTGGCAAATTAAAAGGAAAAACTGTCTACATTTTTGTTGTATTTGCAGTATTATTGAAATTTTGTTTCTTTTATAATTGTTATGTTAAATTGACAACAATAATTATCACTGCAAACGACTAATTAAGTACTATTTTCTGTCCATGCGTATTTAAATTATGTAGAAAACGAACTTCTCCAATAAAGTATTATTTTGTTTGCTTTTCACTGGCACTGACCACCCAGATACATTAAAATAATGCGTAGTCGATCCGGTACCATTACATTGTTTCCGCTATACGGTACAAGTTTTGTATTCAAAACGATCCTCTTATTTTAGGAGCATATGCCCTCGTTTAATGAGACAACGTTGCTATCTGCAACTTTATATTCAGATATATTTCAAATAACGAGTCGATCATGTTTGTTGTAAACTGCATATACTTTAAAACCCACAGGTAAATACGCATACCATAACATGCATTCCATATCATTAGGAATACAAATTGCATATATGTATGTTTCGTAAAGCATGCATCGGCGATTGTTCCCCGCTTTTTATATAGTCTTGTCTATATTATTACCGATACGTTCGTTTTATTTTTATACGCATTCGCATAATGAATGTATGGAAGAATAACGTTATTATATCGTAAAATAAAACGCATATAATATACTTAGGCGAGGGTAATAAGAAAAGCTCGTTTCAGCTCGAATGCTAGATGCCCGTATTCCGCTCTTTCAGTCTTATGGATCTTGTAAGGAGCCCCGCGATATCAATGATGATCCCTATTCGCTCGTCCTGGCTTATCTGCACAATATGTGACCGGTTTAAGACCATTGTTGGATTGGGGCTAACCAGCCTAAGAGATATGGCTATTAAATAACCGAACTCTTGTCATAACACTTTTTATTCGTTACCAATTACAGTAGCAACTTTTTCGCCTTCAATGTACTCCCCTTGGCGATCTCTGCACCGCTCCATACCATTTTTCCATTGTCGAAAGCAGTGCTGGAAGTCCGCTTCTGTCAGCTGGTTCAGGACCTCCGTCGCTTTTGCTTTAACCGCTTCCACAAATATTGTCCCCTTCAGCGTCGATCTGACCTCGGAAAATACAAAAGCCTGAATCAGTGTCAATGGTGTTCAGAATGTCAGCACAAATGTTCATTCTTGATTCCTTTTGTTCATTTACTCTTTGGCCTGGAGGCACAAACTCTTTGTGGACAATTCCCTGGCTATCAAAAAAGCAAATCAGCATGCATTTGATATGAAGTGTACCATTCCATGCTTTGGCGCTTGGTTTTCAAGTCGTAATCAAACACCCAAGTGTCATCCCCAATTCGTTAGTCAAAATCTCATGAACAGTGGTGTGATTCAAATTTAACTCTTCCCCGATCATTCTTGTCGTCAACCGACGATCTGAGCGCACAAGATCCCGTATTTTCATCATTCCAATAAATAACAAATTTTAAGATGGGATTTTAAAACATAAAAGAATAATTCTAATTCAGTGAGAATTGAAGTGCTGGAAATAAAAAAAGATTTACCAACTAATTTATATATATATATATATATGTATGTAATTATGTAAAGTTTTTATTAGATAATTCCATCAATGTTCAAGTATGGTCAAACGAGTATTGAGGTGCTCAACATGTTAAACAAATTTTCAGATATTTATTTTTTGTTTCAAAGTTATGATTTCTTCACTATTTTTTATCCTTTTGGATCAAGATTTTTAATGACTTTGAAAACAATTTGATAAACATTTTTCTTATATACCACTTCTCACATGATGCATATATATCGTGTATAGAATATACCTGTTATCCCAGCAGTATTTTTTTTAAACTAACAAAATTGATTATGACCTAGTAACTTTTTAATATGGAGGATGGTTGTATGCTAATAGCTTGTGTTGAGAAGATATTAAGTAGAATATTTAAAACCAATGTCTTGGTCATCTAAGTACAATCGAATTTAAGTAGAGACTTTATCAGTTGATTTAGTCAGATGACACGTTGAAGCATTTCAGATGATGAAGAATAAACGATGATGACTCTTGAAATGGTAATACGAGAATGTAATATTCTTTCCACTATTTCTTGTACCGGCGCACTCGCCATATTCTATAAATTTGGATTGAAAATCTGTCTGTTTTATTAGTAGAACCTCAAATACAGAAACTGCATATTTCAATACTAAATTTACGACAATTTCCACATTGGTATACCGAGTGTCAACATGTATTATTCATTATCATATAGTCATCATTAATAATCGCAATAATATATTAAACAAATTAATAACAATCAAAGTGTGTTTCACTGATATAAGCGACAAAGAGAGACAAGACACTAATTTCTATATATATTTTTAACAACAAGTGGGAACTATTGACAGCTTATGATAAAATACGTTATATTTTCGAATAATTGTTTTATATATTCGATGCAAAATATTTCAAAAACATGTAAAAAAATGTAGAACATATGCTATATTGTTCATTGCAATCATAAGAACAGGCGAATTCAAGAAATAAAAAAAAATATATAAGATGACGTTAATTAGCCAATTGCAAACTTTTTCTTCTGTGACAGCATGTGAATTTTAGAAAAAATTGACATTGAGAAAAGGTTACTCCTATGGAAAATATTATTGATATCTCTAGAAATAACGAAGAATGTGGGGATGGGTTTTCTCACGGATTAACTATGTTGGCTATACAGTGTGAAACAGCCATGGAATGTGAAAACAGAAATGGAATAAATTCAGTAGATCCATTATTATGCATTTTTTTAGAAAATTCTGAGACACGTTAATTTAAACATGAATTCACCCCCTTCAGGTGACAGCTACACCATCTAAATTTTCAAATTGGAAGTAGGGGCTTGTGATACTTCATTTGAAAGGTCTTCATTCTCTATTCAAAACTGCTATGGTTCTAAATTTTGTTGCGGAAATTAACAAAAAAAAAAAGTTCCTTCAGCGTAGGAAATTCGTTAAAATAAAATAAAAATCAAATCGTTATTGATGCAGCAAATGTTCAAAATGCATGCCTCAGCATCTTGGCAGCATCCTAGACGTAAATAGAAATGTTTTCTAACGTTAGTTAACATCTGCGGGGTAATCGACCTAATTGCAAGTGTTATTCTTCTTCTTAAGTCAGCTAAATCGTCGGGTTTGGTTTTGTAGACCATACTTTTTACATATCCCCATAGGAAGAAATCTAACGGCGTGAGATCAGGTGATCGTGCAGGCCATTCTACATAATCACGTCTCCTTATCCAGCGATTTGGAAAGATTGTGTGGAAATATTGCCGGACATTGATTTCGTAATATGCTGGTGCACCATCCTGCTGGAACCATATTGCATTACCTGGAAGTTGTGGGATTCCTTCAGCTGGATACAAGTTGGCCATCGTCGGTACAACATTATTTTGGAGCAGCGCTAAATAGGACCAGGACCAATGATATTTTCTCCAATTATTCCTGCCCAAACATTAACTTTCTCAGGGTTTTGCGTGTGTAGTTCCCTCATCCAGTGAGGATTTTCTCTCGACCAGTAACGACAGTTTTGGCGATTAACATGGCCGTGAAGTGTAAATGTAGATTCATCCGAAAATAAAACATTTTTCAATTTGTAAAGTATTGTCATTTATCATTTGCATCATTTGTTCGCAAAAGAGAATTCGTCTATCAAAATCGTCTTCCGCGAGCTCATTAGTTGGTACCAGTTTATATGGGTGCATCTGATTTTCTGTCAATACGCGGAGAATCGAGGATTGGCTAATATTTAATGCTGAAGCTGTTTGACGACTCGACGTATGTGGATTTTCTTCAAGCATAAGCATTACATCCAATTTCTGATCATCACTGAGTTTATTGGGAGAATTTTTCTTTAGCTGCATGCTTCTGTACATGTCCACGTTCCCGAAACTGCTTCTCTATTTTACTTACGGTACCTTGAGATAATGGCGGCAAATCCGGATATTTTTCTTGAAATAGGCGAACAACTTCGGCCTACGTTCGTGTTATGTCTCCGTAACCAATCATCTGCAGAACCTTTATTTTATGCATTTATGTTAGGTAAACCATCTATCTGAATTGCAACACGAAAACTAAAGCAGAAAGTTTAACACTGATCATTGTTAACTACTGTTACAATGACAAACACGTTTCTAGGTAATTTCACTAAAGCTGATAAAGGCCTACTTCTTAAATTTCAGGTTTGTTTTTTTGCTGCTTGCTCGTTTTTGTCGTTCGATTGTCAAGCAAAAAATTGTACGTATTTATTAGTAAGTTTTTATCTTATAGTAGGGAATGTCGGCAATTACAGACATTTATTTTTTGTTATTATTAACATTTCAGAACCTAAAATTGACAAATATTGTTACTTATAAAAGTTTTATTTTTAATGTAACGAATTTCCTACGCTGGAGAAACTTATCTATTTTTCTTGTTAATTTTTGCAAGAAAATTTAAAACCATAGCAGTTTTGAACAGAGAATGACAAGACTTTTCAAATTAAGTATCATAAGCCCCTACTTCCAATTTGAAAATTTGGGGGTTGTAGCTCTCACCCGAAGGGGGGTTGAATTTAGGGATAACATTTTTACGTCGCGAGACGTCATTTTGAATTAAAAATTGACGTGTCTCAGGATTTTCTAAAAAAATGCGTAATAATGAAGCTACTGAATTTATTCCATTTGGCTGTTCCAACTGTATATGAGTCTCTATAAAACCATGAGTCATGCATATTTTAGCAGATATTATCCAAATACATTCACTGTTATGAAAATACAATTAATTAATTTATGTACATATACAATATACCACATAAATTGTCTACATAAATTACAAAATGTTCGTTTCATAATTTACAAGTAATACATATTGATTGTGCAATGCTTATAAATATTTTGCTGGCAACAACGACATAATTTTGAAGTAAATCATGCTGCCTTAATGCCAACTTATTTACTTTCGTATTTAGTCCACGTCTTTGGCAGATCTGCACTTAACAGTATTACGAATTTTCCACGATCAAGTTTTTTTATGGTCGCATAAAAATATGTCGCCTGGGACGTTTGATTTCGCTCGCAAAAATCAATTAAACCCATTACATTTTAAACAGTTAATAACCTTGTACAGAACTGTGACACGTAATTTATGGCGTACCTAGATGTAAGTAATAAAATTAATTGATGTATGGGTATTCCTGAGGTGCACTTATAAACATTTATAACAAAACGCCGGTCACGTGTGTAATTCATTACACTTGGCATTGTTACAATTTACTCACTGAATTTAAAAACGTGTAGCTTAGGTGTTGAACAGCGTACGCGTCATTCACAATATGCAAATGGATTCAGCAGATTATAAAAGTTATTAACCTGTTCGATGGAAGTCTAAAAGTGTTAAAACAAGTCCTGACACTCGTAAGAACTGGAGTAACAAGTAAATTAGTGAGACTCCTTTAAATAAAGTAATAAAAAATGCTTTTAAAGTACAAAATTATCATAAATTCAGGGATACAGTTTGAGTTTTATGCAGTTTTAGGAAACTGAAATAGTTGCAAAATGGAATTGGAACCCAATTGCCACAAAAGTTTCGTTATGACAACTACTGATACAAATGTCAAAACAAAGCGATTGCAATTTTGTGAATTATAGAGAATTCATTATAAGAGTTACACGTGGTGGTCGGTCAACAAACTATGCCATTTTTATTAATTGTCCGTTGGTTTCTAGGTATTTGTGTCTTGTACCAATACACCAATATTGTGTACCTCGCTGGAATAAAAGAGGCCCCTATTTAACACTTCATATATTTCCTGAAGGAAGAAAACTTCAAGTTTCCGTGGTGCATAAAGGCTATAGGCGGGTAAGGGGGTCAAATCGGCCCTTGACCTAATCGAGGTTCTGGTTTGGCAGGTCGGAAGTATAAATAAAAAGGCTCCTTTAGCTAGATTTTCAGACCTTCAGGTCATCTCTAAAAGCTCCCAACCTCAAAAGTGTGATTTTTCGTTTTTTTCTCGATTCTGGGCGCAATTTTCAACCAAATGTTTTGAAAAAAATCACAGAGTTGCATGTTTCTATTACAAATATACTCAATTTTTTTTTTTATTCCAAATGGCGTTCAGAAAAAATTATTGAATATTTTAATCAATATTTAGATTAGGACACTTTACATTGGCCAACTTTTAAGGCTATGTGTTTTTTTTTTGGATTGTTTGACGCTCTTTCACGTGGTGCTGTTTAAATTTAATTTTAGGCGGTGGAACATCGTGAAAAATCCAAAAAAAAAAAAAAACATTTTTTTAGGCAGTTTTTTGTATTAATTTGACTTGGATTACATTATATCGAAGAGATACTATGTTTTTCGGATTCAGCGGATGGTTATTAAGTTTTGTCTGTTTCAGCCAACGAGTAATAAACCAGAAAATATTGAAAAAAAACTGCAGTACCTTCAAAGAAATTACCATTGCAAAAATATATGATGGAGGAAATCATCCAAATCATCCAGAACTCTTCAAATGAAGAAAAAAATTCGCATTGAAAGATTGAAGATATTCAGTTTGTTGTCTGACATTCTACTTAAAAAATCTAATTAATGTTTTGTACAATTTCGTAAAAAAAATACAGATATACCTGATAGGAAATGGTTTTACTTTTTCAAATTATCCAGTCTAAAAACATACCTTATTTATTCTTATCTTATTTCTATCAAAACTAAAATCAAAAGAAAACCAATAAAAGTATTATTGCAAACTGTGTCTGAAGATAAAATATTATAAAATTCTACAAGAAAATAAAAAAATAAAGCAACAAATTAAACATAGGCACATTAAACATGACATAACATGAATGAAGTAATTATTTCCGAAATTTTCCGCAGTGGCGCTGGTTTCTTAAATCTGATGCATGTTCATGCATCAAGTTGGCCGAGCAAAAAAATACGTATTTCTGTTCTTGATCTTAAATTTATAACCTTATTTAATTGTCAAAGCTGTCACATTATCTGACATCCATTATTTATTTTACAATTGTGACAGTCACTTGTCAAAATTTTGACAGCAATAAAGTTTCTCTTCGAACTTCGACATAACCGCTATTTCCATCTCTCTCGTGGAACCATCTCTTTACATCTCTATGACGTTGTTTTTTTGGATGGCTTGTTACTTGATCTGACTGAACTGATCTTAAAGTAAAATCAAATGATTTCAACTTTTCATGACACCACTGTTTGGTGCTGTTTTAGAGCTAATTTCATCATTGGTTTATATTTTTTCGAGGAAATAAAGACTTGTTAACTGTCGTTCTTCAAAGTCGTGTTATAAGTAGACATTTTGAAAATGCGTAGCCACCAAAATCACTGGATCTGAACCCAGTGGATTTTTGGCATTGATGTTATTTAAAAAACTTTGTGTTTAGAATGCGACCAACAACGCTGGAAGAGTCAAAACAGTATTAAGGAGCAAGTTGCTGCAATTCAACCAGAAATATTATATAACGCAGTATAATAATATTTTTTATAATTCCATTAAATCGATAGAAAAATTTACCAGCAAATAGTTTATACTAAAAAGCCCTAATGAGATTTATAACTCTATCTTGATGGTTAAGATATCAAAATAATTAATTATGTCAGTTAACGAGTTGTCATGAGCTCATTGAAAATGGATATGATATTAAAAAAAAAAGAATAATTAAGCTTCTATTTAATAGATACAAAAACTTATGAAGCAAGCTCATAAAGAGTTCGAGTTCATATTTAGTTCGAGCTTAATATGTCTGGATTTAAAAGTTCAAAACGTAAACATTTTTCATAAATATCAATAGGAATAGTAAATAATATTATGTATGAGTAGCTGTTAATAAGAATATCAACAGGGCCTTCTTTCATAACCTTTTTAGATTATGAAAAAGATATCTAAATATGTATATATAATGTCTATTAAGATATCTTCACTGTTGGACAGAAGTTGTACAGAAGAAGAACTGTATAAGATGTACATACATACTTATTTTATATTTTTCAATTTCACATTCCCTATTTTGCAGCACCTAAATTACTAAACAATTATTATATTACTATTCACCATAATGTACTGATATAATTTTATATCCAAGGTATATTTAATATAGCATAAAGAGTTTTATAGACATTTATTTGATTAAAATATCACACCTTAAAACGAACAGGTTTTGAAGTACCTCGTTGTCTATTACTAGTATTACCTACAATATTTGGTATTGTTTTTTCCAGTAACTTATCTATTCGTCATAGACACTGTGTAACGCGTAGGTACATTCTGTCGCAATTAAGTAATTGTAAATATATTACTATTTTTTATTTCTAAAAATAGTTTCTTGTAAATACATTTTCATGTTAAATGAGTAATACTAACTTGAATAATGTTATACTAATAAATGAGTAATTCCTAACTATTTGAATATGTTTATGGTGTTGGTGACAAGGAACAAACGTTAAGTTTTTTTAAATTTCCATATCATAGCACCTGTAAACTTTAATGCAAACACAAATAAGAACTTAAGTATAACTGTTTGACAGATTTGTATAATAGGCGATATGTTTTCAAATCAAGTAGTTTGAAATTTTCCATCCATATCATCCCTAATTTAATATCCATAATTAATCCCTTAATTTATTGAAGTGCCTCTGGCATATCATAAGAAGTCATAATTTCGATATGCGCAAGTTGAAAACGTTGTAAAAATATTTGTTAAACAAAATATAAAAAAACCTCTAAAATATCCGTATTTTTTTCATTTTCTGATAAATCATGAACTATTCATTGTAGAGAAATGTTAAAAAAGAGATAAAAGCTTTATTATATTTTATACAAGGTGTGTTAGGTTATAAATTAAAATAGTATTTGTAGTGTTGCAAAAATAGCAATAATTGGAAAACAAATTAAGATGCGCAATTTTTTTTATGAATTATTTCAACTACTTAGATTACACATACGACAGATCATGGCTCAGAAAATTTTTTGATATAATAAAACAATACGCCAGATGTCATCCAAATTTCTCTGACAGTTTTTACACAATAATTTCGGAATTCAGCGCTGTGCGAAAAATGTGCACTATGTTCCCAAATTTTATAGTCGCGAACAAGCCTAGAGCAACTTTTTTTTATATATTTTATAACAAAGCGTTCAAAATTTCGAAACTATTTCTGAAAATTTAAAATCTTAATTCTTATATTTTGAAAACCAATAAACGAAATTTTACTTTAAAAGAAAATATCTGAGTATTTTGCTTTTTTAGTTTATTAATGTGTGTATTAGTTCCGTTCTCCTCTTTGGTTTTTGGCTTATAGTTTAGGTTTTTTTTGTGATATTCAAGGCTTTTCATAAATTTAAGCTGTTCAATTGTTAAACGTAAACAAAAGATAAAACAGGAATAGTTTTCGTAAAATTTTGTTTGTTTTTTGACTTTTTGAAGGACTTTTTTTATTTCGCATAATAAATATTTTAGGTAGGGGTCAAAATTTAAATGAAAAACCTGTACAACTTCTACAAATAAATGTTTTATATCACTAATGATGGTAAATATTTAGGTTAGTTTTCTATTTTAATACCTACCGTTATTCCGTCCAGTTGATGGCTACAACAATTATAGGTAGTTTTTTTTGTTGAAAGTACAAAAATCTGGAAAAACTATTTAAAAAAAGAAAGAAACAAAGCGCTTGGTGTAAATGAAACTACAATTTATCATAAGAATATCATATATTTATATGCTAAGATTTTGATATATTACATAATAGCATGTTCTACTTATTATAAGTAGGAATAATATGACTGGCTTTAAGCAAAATTTGCAGAAATATTGGAACTCGTAGATCTAAGACAAGTCCATCGTATAAGGCACATCATTTTTTTAAAAACTATTTCACATATAAAAATATATAACCCGATTTTACAATACTACGTATTAACAAATATAACAAATATAGGGCGATCGATCGAAACCGTTCATTAAAAGTAGCAGGGCTTGTAGAAATTACTGATTTTTGAAAATTTGAACTGAAGCTAATAACCGGAAGTTAAAAGGAACTTCCTTGTTTTGAAGTGTCTTTTTATTGCATATTTATATTGTATGTATATTTCTATAAGGTGTCCCTATACTTACGTATCTTTTACTGTTTTTTAGTTACTTTGATGTTTTTTTTAAATTTTGTTCATTAGCACCATAATACTTAAAACTATCTGTAGCGGTTATTTTAAAAAACAATGTATCGGTATTAGCACTGCTTTTAATAGAACCCTGAAGCTTTAGAACAATGTAATTATTATTTCGAAATTATGTACAGGGTACTCGAAACAGAACTACAATTTAACGCAACTTAAAACCACCCAAAAACATTTTTTAATACTATGCCCCAGTGGCGGTGCGTGATATTTCAGTTAGCCATATCTTGAAAACGACGCATGGGACCCACTTCACTTTTTAGGTGATGACTATACACCTCTTACAGAAAGGATTTATAGTGAAAAAAACCGTCAGCAAAGTTTGCGAAAAATTTTTCAAAAAACACTGGAGCACTCCCTGGGTTCTCAGTAACGCTCTATGGAATATTTGCAGTATATTTTTTCATAATCTAGAAACAAATATAAGGAGACATTTTTTTCGATTTCTTACAAAATATTTTTGTTTCAAGAAGTTATGGCCATTTTAATTTTGGGAAACGAAATGTTCCGATAAAAAAAATTATTCATACTACTTGCAGACAGTATATATTTTAAAATCGAAAGATCATTTGAATTTTGTCTCAAAAGAAGAAATTGAAAAAAACTTATAACTTTGTTTCTAGATTTTGATGACCAAAAAAATGATGTAATAATTTGAAAATTTGATGCATTCATTAAAATTTTAACAAGATACTACCCAGGGCTCTTAAAACATACTCCTTTTGTATTCCATCCAAACTCATTTTTTAAATACAATGACATTTTATTTACTTTTGTTAGAATTAAATGCTGCATCTATCTATTAGCATTCCATATATTTATAAAGAGACATAAAAAAAACGTCATAAAGTCTGGCTAAACGAAAGCCTATGAAAGAAAGTTTCTCATATAATGCGACAGCTTTGACAATAAAATAATTATAAGATAGAATGAAACACGTCGTTTTTTACTCGGCCAACTTTGATGACTTTTTTTTTTGGATCGCTCGATATTTACAGTTTTTTATTTTCCAGCGTTTTTCTTGTACTTGCTTACATCATTTTTAAGCAACAATATAATATTTGTCATTCTCGAACTGTACCATACTATTATGTGTTCAACATGGAAAATCAAAATATTCAAGATGGATACTTATTATATTTTAAGTGTTTTCACTTGACCACTTTTCCACTTGACACAGAAACACCTTTTCACACTCAGAACCCGGGTTTTCTGTTGACATCATCAGCAGATGACTATACTAAACTGTTTCTATGACGAAGTTACAATTCTAATTCAGTATACTTTAAAGATGCTTAGTACAAACTGCAGTCACATGTATGACCAAAATTTTTAGAACCATTACACTACTTATTACTTAAAACGTTTTTAATTATGCAGTTTTATTTTTGTTTATACATGTGCATTTGTACTTAGGTATATATATTTTGTAGATAACAGTACTGTGTATTAAACAGAATATGGGTCTAAATAATAACCATTGAAAATCAAGAAAACACGAAAAATATAATAAGTATCAGTATTACTTTTAACATTAACATCATTAATAGTAATAGTTCCACGACATTTTATTCGAAGCTGCTGATTGATGACAAAAATAGTATGGGGCATAGTCATACTATTTTTGTCTGAGTGTGGTTCTGAGTGTGAAAAGGTGTTTCTGTGTCAAGTGGAAAAGTGGTCGAGTGTGAATCTTTAAAATATAATAGGTACATTAATATCCATCTTTGAATATTCTTGATTTTCCATGTTGAGAAACACAAAAAGCACAGTATAGGTACAATTCGAGAATGACAAATATTATATTGTTGCTTAAAAATCATTGTTGTAAGCAAGTACAAAAAAAACGCTAGATAAATAAAAAACTGTAAATATCGAGCGATCCAAAAAAAAAACGTCATCAAAGTTGGCCGAGTAAAAAACGACGTGTTTCTATTCTATCTTTTTATAACCTTATTTTATTGTCAAAGCTGTCGCATTATATGAGAAACTTTCTTTCATAGGCTTTCGTTCATAGCCAGATTTTATGACGTTTTTTTTTATGTCTCTTTATAAATATATGGAATGCTAATAGAGATCGATGCAGCATTTAATTCTACTTCAAAATGTAAAGTAAATATATGTCATTGTATTTAAAAAATGAGTTTGGATGGATTGGATTGTACAAAAGGGTAGTTATGTTTTAAGAGCCCTGTGGTCATAGTATCTTGTTAAAATTTTAATGAATGCATCATAATTTTCAAATTTTCACATCATTTATTTTTCGAGTCATCAAAATAAACTAAAAACCAAGTTACAGAGTTATTTACAAAGTTTTCTTTAGTGCTGAGAACAAAACAAATGACTATCAATTTTAAAATATATACTGTGTGTCCCAGGAATGAAAGAAAGAAAAAGGTGAACGAAACAAATAATTCGAGTTGAAATTGGACCTTTTAATTTATTTTTATCCGTGTCGGTAAAGGGCAAAATCAATCGGGCAATCGAATTTTCTAAGCAAAATATCGAAAAACCATATCAAGAAAAATTGTTCAGAATTAAAAGAGTAGGTGTATGGCAAAACCGACCGATGTTTGTAGTTAGAATTCTCTCGAAATACTAATAAAACCACTCTTAAAAAATGTGTCTTCCCTCTTATAGTATTTTGCAATATTTTTTTGTTCCAAATTGAGTATATTATTGTGATTCAGAAAAATTAATTGGCTACCAATAAAAAAATATTACATCGACAGAATAAACACGCAAAATTAACATAGGTTAACCGCTTTGACAGGTAACATATTTTGTTTTCCGTCCATGGCATAGTTCAACATAATCTTAACTAACCGTACAGGGTGATTTCCTTCGGTCTCCCCTTTCTCGATTTTTTGAGCTACGATTTTTTTTCAATGGTTGATAACTTTCAGATAAATATGTAAATTATAGATAAATTTCGGAACATGCTCAGAAAAACAATTGAAAAAAATGTATAACAACTGTTCAAGCAACATATTTATTGTTAAATGGAACTCCCTATTTTGGATTTGTTGAATGTCACTTGTTCTTCTGATTATGACATTATAACATATTATGTCATACTTTCTTTTCGATGCTCATTTTTTTTAAAATGACCGCTACAGATAATTTCAAATGTTATGGAACAAAATTTCAATAAACTCAGAGTAACACAAAAACGATAGGAGACAAGTGTAGGAAAATCTCATGAAAACCTACCTAAAATAATGTGTAGAATCGAAATATTCAATAAAAAATACGCCATTCTATTAAAAATAAGGAAGTCGATGCTGACTTCCTGTGTATTTCGTCACATACTTATTAATCAAATGTAGGATTAATGACCTGTTTCTATATAACTATAGTTAACTAGTGGGATGAGCTCATAAATATTTCAAAAAAAAAACTATTTTTCACTTAGTACGGGTAGATAGCCGACCACGTCTGTGTAAAAGTACCTACGTTGTAATTTATTATTTATATATATCAATGTTTCATTCATATCTATTTATACAAAAGACATCAAAAGGCTTATTCAATTAGGACTGAGGATGCAAATAAATTTTGCAAAACGTCGACTAAGTGAAAAATATTTTTTTTTAACCGCTTGACCTCTTCCCACTAGTTAACTATTATACAGGTTTACAAAAAAAAGTTGTCTGGATTTGGGGTCAGACCATACGTTTCTTATGCACTTTTCGACGCTGAATTCGAATCTACTTTTAGTTTTGCAATATCACGTCAGGATTTTGAGACATACTAACCTAAATGTGCAAAAACACGGTTTTTTATATATTTGAAGTTAAGCTATGCGATTTTTTTCTCGGACAAAGTACAAATCTTCCTCTTTAAATTGCTATCGAGTTTGCTCAAATATCTTCTTTTTTTCGCTGAGATATCGAATTTTGAAAATTGTCTGTTCATATCATACCTTTCCCAATATGTACATTTAATTAGTAGGGAAACCTTATGGTCATTATTTAAATTGCAATATCTCGGCGAAAAAAAAAATATATTTGAGCAAACTCAACGGCACTTTAAAGGTGAAGATTTGTACTTTAATATCCCACACATAATTTTTTTGAGAAAAAAATCTCGAAACTACATAACAAACTAATGTCAAAAAAACGTATTTTTTTGCAACTTTTAGGTTAGGATATCTCAAAATCCTGACGTAATAGAGCAAAACTAAAAATAGATTCGAATTCGGCGTCGAAAAATACATGAGAAACGGATGGTCTGACCCCCAGATTCAGACAACTTTTTTTTGTAAACCTGTTATTAATCAGAGTCCAAATTTTCCAAAAACCAACCATTTCAACAACTCCTAATACATTTAGTGAACGGTTTCGATCGACCGCCCTGTATAATAAATTAGGGACAGACTTTACATAAAAATATACAAAAAGTGGACGGATATAAAACCTATGTTACCTACGTTAACTGAAATCCGACAGGAACGGGTCGAAGTGCGACAGGTGATCCGATAAATCGGGCGACAAGGGCGAGAAGTCGATCGACGTGAGCGAACTGTCGGCGAAGTCGACCGAGAAGTCGGCCGGCGTCAGGGAATGATCGGAGAAATCGCTCGGCAACGGCAGCGACTCGCCGTCGGACTCCAGCAGGAAGCAGTCCAGCTCCGAGCAGTCCGAGAAGAAGGTCCTGAGACGCCTCGGCGCCGGACAGCGCGGCGCTCAGCGTCGAGATGTACTTCATGGCCAGCCGCAGCGTGGTGATCTTCGTCAGCTTCTCGTTCTGCTGGCGCGTGACGGAGACCTGGGGCACCGCCTGCCGCAGCGTCTCGAACGCCTGGTTGATCTCCCGCATGCGGCTCCGCTCCCTGGCGTTGGCCGTCTTGCGCCTGTACTTGCTCAGCGGCGCCGCCTTCTGCTTCGCCTTGGAGCTCCTGGACTTGGGCGCGTCGTCCTCGGCGTCCTGGCCGCGGCGCCGCATGGAGCGCGGCCGCAGCGAGTACTTGTCGCCGCGGGCCGCCTTCTCGGGGCCGCCGTTGTTGTTGCTGTCCAGGGACAGGCCCAGCCGCTGCGACAGCTCGTCGTCGAATTGGAGCATCTCCTGGTCACTCATGCGCGCGCGCGAGCACTTGCGTGGTGTTTCCGAGCGGCCACGGTCCCGGTGCCCGCCGGGATGCTGTCGAATGGACCGCGCGAGGGACACTGATGCGTGCCGGGGTCCTTTCCGTGCAGGTAAGCGCCAGCGCGGTGCGCTCTCCCACTAGCCCACAACTACCGTACTCCCGCGCCACGATGAGACGCGGATTAACCGAGTGCAGAGGAGTGCAGACGCCCTTCTGAACACGGGGGTGAAACTAGCATTCACGACCTCGCAACACGCTACAAGTACACTCAACATCCACATTTCCGAACTTTTACGTTCCGCAGACTCCCACATTTCCGAACTCTCGTCACCTCGGGATAAACGAACTGCTGGCGCATGCGCAAAGTGTTTTTTCTGGCTCATTCTAGTACTTTTCTTTGTTTTTCGAGGTTTTTATGCAAATGTAATACATACATACATGTGTACATGTTAATAAAAAGAACGTTTTTCTAAACAAAAAAATGTCAAGTGCAAAGGAGAGAGTGATGCAGGTAATTATTTTGTAATTCAAAGTAAAGGTTTGTTTTATTGAACATTTTGTTGACGTAACCTATAATCATTTCAAACTGAAATGAAAAATTATGAGAAAATATGTGTTTTTAAGAAAACCGTGATACAAAACAAACATTATTGTACTGTTTATTTGCAGAGACAAGAGCCTGCTAAGAGGCTAACCTTGGAGCAAAAGCTGGATTTGATAAATCACGCAAAAAATGGTGTTAAAAATGTTGATCTATGTAAGATATACAATATTTGTAAATCGTCAGTGGCAGAAATTCTTGGAAAAAAGAAATTTACTTTGAAAAAACTGAAAAAAAAGACGAAAATTGAGTGGACGGATTGACACAATAAAGTGCACCGGTACTTATGATACGCCATTTGAAAGAAGTGTTTTTCACTGGTTTGTACAAAGAAGAACTCTTGTCTCAGGTGTGCTGCTGAGGGAGGGCGATTTCCTCTTTGCTGAATTCTGTGACAATCGAAATGTTTGATAACAATCGCATTATTCTGTTTACATATTTTTCTCATTTCAAATTTCGCGGTTTTTTGTCGTCAACCAATCAGCGACAAGTTCGGTTATGTGGAAGTACAAGTTCGGAAATATCGTGAGAAAAAGTTCGGAAATATCGTGAGTTCGGAAATTTGGAGTTCGGATATGTGGATGTTGAGTGTACGATGTTGCCAGATGCACCTTAAGTCGTAATAGTTTCGGCAACGAGCTGATGCGATATTTCGCTATGTTAGATATATCCCCTTATATGCATTAAAGAAAGTAAAGCAAGTCAAACTAGACATTTTGGATAATAATAATATCATTAATAATAATTTTCCGAAATTAAATAATTAACTTTGAAGTTAGCATATTTTCTAAAATTCCCCAAATCTGGGAAAAAATTGTAAATAACGAAATGGCCGCGTTGTATCGGTGGCAGCAATCCCATAGGTCTGTTTGCCTAGGCGAGCCATACCCAATAGAAATGCGGGATTTTAATTTAAAACTTGATTCTTGTTGTTTTAGGAAGCGTCCCTAATGGAAAATTTTGATTCGCATCAAATTGTTTTGTGCATTATTTCGTTATAAAACTATTATTTATTTTCTGATTGGCATTTAAGGATATAATATAAAATATTCTACTTATTGGTAAGTAAATATTGTGCTAAATTACTTATCTAACCTATTAAATATAATTAATATTACAAGAACATAATAAGATGTGCATGAAAAAGAATGAAAAGATACGTGTAATTTAATTAATTGTTAGGTTTAGCAAAGTTCCTTCTAGTTTACTCTTAATATGAAATAGTCTTGTAAATGATCATGTGTACATATTAAAAAATAGAAGTTTCTTAGCGTTTGAACCTTAAAATTGTACCTAATGAAATATTATGTTTTTAGAGTGTTCTTCATTGTATAGAGCCATGCAACAACAAGCGTTCTACTTCATCAGTAGGAAGTATGTTCACGATGTCCAGCAGGTATGTCCAAGTTAAATACAACCTAATCTCAATGTGAAAATTTTCTTATTTTAATCTCCTTCGACTTTTTTTGTTTTCAAATAATTTCTGTTTACAATGTCAATATGTTTTGATACTGTATTGTTTTAGATGTTTATAATTGTAGAAATAGAGAATTTCAAGCAAATTATTTTTTATTTATTCCACCTTGAATGATAAAATCATAAAGTGGGGTATGGTTACAAATCAATTTTTTATGCAGCAACAACGAGTTTGCTGTATGAAAAATTGAATTGTAAATGAAGTTGGCGATGCCAATGCACGGCTACGCATTTCGATTTAGCGTCGCGCATGCGCATTATGGAAAAACTGGCCACCGGTACATATGATGGCCCCAAGGCGTGTTTCCCTCCTTATCTATGGAGATTGCCCTTCTTCTATCTAGATGTTTTGTGCTTCTGAACTCCAGTCCAGTAGGCAGAGATCGGGAAGGGCACCAAATATCGATATATCAAAATATCGATATTTTTTCAGAAAATAATCGATAAATATCGTCGATATTTTTAATCTCGAATTAAGAGCTTTATTATATTTTATAGTAATTATATATTACCTATTATTATTGTCATATTTTTGCCCATTTCATGTATAAAAGACATGAAAAATTAATAACCCTCAGCACAAATAGAGCAGAGGTTCCAAGCTATGGTTGTGTTCGCAATGAACTTGAACAGTATCTAGACCAACCACTAGTAGAAAGAAAATCGGACCCGATACAGTTTTGGGTGAATTCTCGCCATATTATGCCGGTTCTCTCTGAGATTGCTTTAAAATATTTAATCTGTCAAGCTTCCTCACTATATTCCGAAAGACTTGCTTCGGCTGTGAATTTAGTTGTGCCAGATAATAGAAGCAGATTAACCGGGGACCGCATCAAAGAAAGAGTGCTTCTGATATCTGTATCTGATGAATATTGGTTTGAGTAAAATTTGAATAAGAAACAATTTGTTAAACTTTTGAGTTTAATAATACTATTGTCTTTTTTACTTCACTAATAATAAATAAATATGTATTTTAATAATAAATGAAACTAATGCAACTGCCAAATATGTGGTAATTTTTTCACATTCGAATATTTTGACAATTTTTTTTGGTTATCGTGCCTTGGTGTAAAAATATCGATATATCGAAATATCGATATTTTCCTTAGTATATATCGATATCGTCTAAAAAATATCGATACGATATATTTGGATATATTGTTTCCATTTGCCCATCCCTAAGCAGAGACTTTGATGTGTTCTTGAAACATATAGGGCTAGTTTGGACGGTTTACTATGTATTTTTTGCGTAGAACACAATGCGCGGGGGTCTGTAGAGCTGTAACCGCCCGCTAATTTTCTAAATTAACAATTTGTGAAAAATAAAACGTCTTTTTTTCACATTTCCGCTTATATCTCCCTTCCTTGGCATATTTTATATAGCAGATGCGTTTAAAAAGTTGTAGCCTATTGAATTTCCAAAATTTTAAGCCCAACCCGAAGTCTCCACGTCTTATTGTTAACTTTCAAATGACTGCTGAAGTTGAAAAAGTGCTGA
Source organism: Aromia moschata (assembly GCA_029963805.1). NCBI lineage: Eukaryota > Metazoa > Arthropoda > Insecta > Coleoptera > Cerambycidae > Aromia > Aromia moschata. Next base: position 2,221,683 of record JAPWTK010000032.1, on the reverse strand, counting down.
TTCTTCACTATTTTTTTACGTCGAAAGTAGAGCGACTATGATCATGAAATTTTAGGACTATGATCTTGGAGGGACTGCCATTCGTAGTATGAAGTTACAAAAAAAAACAGCTCGATCCGTTAATCACTTTTCGAGTAATTAAGGATCGAATTTTGTTGCAAGCCTTAATTAACAACGACGCCATTTCTATGTTTATTATACGATATTGACCGGGTTGGGCTAGATAAATCATAAATATCTTCAAGTTTGCGAGACTTTTCGGGATTTTGAAAATTATTAATTTGGGCCAGTTTTATAACGTTTTCTACGCGACTACCTTTTTTGACGCGACGTATATATTGTTTTAGCGTAGCCGCTTTGTGACTATAAGATCTTGATTTTTTTTTAAATACGCGTCTTGAAGTTTACTTTCAAGATATTTTAGTCTAAATTCCGAGAATTTCGAAGCGGCAACGCTAAAACAATATATACGTCGCGTCAAAAAAGGTAGTCGCATAAAAACGTTATAAGACTGGCCCAAATTAATATTTTTCAAAAATCTCAAAAAGTCTCGCAAACTTGAAGAGATTTATGATTTTTCTAGCCCAACCCGGTCAATATCGTACAATAAACAAATAAATTGAGTCATTGTTAATTAAGGCTTGCAAAAAAAACTCGATCCGTTAATAACTTTTCGAGTAATTAACAGATCGAGCTGATTTTTTGTAACTTCATACTACAAATATCAGTCCCTCCAAGAAATTTCATGATCATAGTCGCCCTACTTTAGAAGAAAAAAAAAAAACACTTTTTCAACTTTAGCAGTCATTTGCAAGTTAACAATAGCACTTGCGGACTTCGGGTTGGGCTTAAAATTTTTCAAATTCAAGTGAGGCTACAACAATTTTTGTTTAAAATATCACAATGGCATTTAATTAACGGATCGAGCTAAAATTTTTTTTGTAATCCACACTACAAATCGCAGTGCCTCCAACAAATTTTCATTTCGATCATAGTCGCCCTACTTTAGAAGTAAAAAAAAAAACAAAACTTTTTCAACTTTAGCAGTCATTTGCAAGTTAACAATAGCACTTGCAACTTCGGGTTGGTCTTAAAATTTTTGTTAATATTTAATTTTTGTACTTACTAACTTCTTAAATGCATATGGGGCATTTCCCGCCAACAAGTGAGGTCAAAAAAAATTTTTGTTTGAAACAAATCACAATCGATAATACTTTCTAAAAAACTAACTTCTCTAAAATTTTAGTTATTTTTTAAATCTAGCCACAAAAGTGACTACATAGTGAGGCTTGTTTGAAAATACAAATGTTCGTTTCGACTAAAATTAAAAAAAGCTTGCAATGGTTTTCAATTGTGATTTTTTCTCGACAGTATGAGATACGATAAAACATTTTTTTCAAAATTTTTGGGGTAGTTCCTGCGACGCCCTTATTTTAAATTGAAAGTTTATAAAAATCGAAATTTCGAAAAATGGAAAAAAATCGTTTTTTTGAAATTTTTTGTAATTACTTTCTTTTTTTGTACTTTCGAATAATTTTTAATTCTTTTATGGGTGTCAACCTGGAAATGGCCCAAAAAACAGCCAAAAGCATTGAAAAAAACATGGTTTTAGCGTTTTTTTCTCATCCTGTGAGATAGTAAATGGCAGAGTGGATAATATATTCAAAGTTTTATGGTGTCGCTGATTATGAATCTAACGTAGCAAAAGTCTCCAATTTAGGGAATACGATGGTTTTTTAAATCTCAAAATTTAGCCATTTTTATAGAGTTGACTACCATACTGTATCCGCCATTTTGTTTTTTGAAAATCTGACGTTAGATTCGTAATCGAGAAACCCCGTTAAATTGTTAATTTAAAAAAAGCGGACATTTTCAGCTCTACGGACCCCGCGCATTGTGTTCTACGCAAAAGAATACATAGAGAACCCGGAAACACCGTTTCCGGAAGGCGGCGACAGTTGGACCCATGAAAAAACTACACTAGGCGAAGAAATTAAGGGATGTAAAAAAATTACAAATCAAAGTTTTTTCTAAAAATAAATTTCTAAGTGATTTTCAAAGAGTTGTAACTTGGGGAAAACCAAGGACGAAGAAATTGTAGTCCGTTTGGGCGTTAATGGGATTTGAGGTTAAGTTTTTCTTACATACAGGGTGGGGGAAAAGTATGGAAACACCTAGGAATTCCGCGAAATTGGTTACATAACGAAAAATCAACGTGGTACCCAATGGTAACTTTCAACGATAATTTCAATCGTGACCTATGATTTAACCTTGAACCTCAATATCAAGGTCATTTGAAGGTCGACTTTGTTTTTTTAACGTCAACGTACCACATTTATTTGATTTTTGCCACAGTGAAAAGACAGGAAATTTCACGTTCAGATAATTTATTCAGATCTATTTCAATGTCCTCTAGTGAGTTGAGAACAGAAGTCAAAAAACTATTCCACGGACTTTCTATCATTTATACAGGAACAACGACATGGACGTAGAAGGATTTTGTTCCCTTCCAGGATAAAGCTTTTTAAATCATTTAATTCCCGTAGTGAGGGGCAAAAAAATAACCGGAAGTGCACTCATCACTTTTTATTCGTTACCAATTACAGTAGCAACTTTTTCGCCTTCAATGTACTCCCTTGACGAACTGTACACCGCTCCATGCGACTTTTCCATTGTTGAAAGCAGTGCTGGAAGTCCGCTTCTGCAGCTGGTTCAGAACCTCCGTCGCTTTTGTTTTAACCGCTTCCACATTTTCGAATCTTTCCCCTTCATTTGACTTGGGAAATAGTTACAGAGAAAGGTAGGGAGTATGGTGGATGTTCCAACACAGTAATTTCGTGTTTTGCAAAACGCCTTTACAGACAAAGCAGAAAGGGGCGGTCGACGTGATTTCCATATTTGGTCTACAAATCAGGCACTTATTTTAACAGATTGATTCCCGTTTGAATTGTTTTGACCTTTTTTTTTCGTGTTTGTAACTTCCCTTCTTTCTGTCCCCAGACACAATTTATTATGATTATAAAGTGTGAATTTATTGATTTTGATACTGTTACGGACGCTGGGCCAGTCCGCCCCTGCCTCCCTCGATACCAGCCGACCGCGTCGTCTGACAGACGTATGTGGAAGCGCCTGGAGAGTCGCGGCGAGCTCGCGAAATCGAACGGCCCGGAAGCTTACTAGATATGTCCGCAAGGAGATATAACGCGGGGTTTCGACTCGGGACAGTTCAGTTCCTATTGAATACCGCCGCGGCTTTCCGTACAACGCTCTAATATAAATTGTATAAAAATAAATTAGTGTAGTTAAAGTGTTAGTCCGTAGTTGTAATAATGAAATAAATAGTGTTAGTTTAAAAGTTTACATTTTTCACACATCACGAACCCGAAATAAATAAAACGTTACAATACTGTATTTAATATTAGTTTTACTTTACTGTGATGTATTACATTATAATTATGATGCGTACGTCTATGACCTGCAACGCATTTCGACTAACTCTACTCATGATTTTTTATTACCTACAGATGTACATCAAATGAGTTAGGACACAAAAATAATAGGTTATCTATTGACAAAAAAACACCCTCAGTGATTTAGGTTTATGTGTAACGTATTCGTATTCCCCTGTTTTACATTGGTATGCTATGCAATTAAAATACCCCGTCCTTTGCCTCACCAATTAGTTGATTATAATTAATTAATGTGGTTCTAATTAATTCCGGAGTTATATTTAATTATAATTAAAATACCTTACATTATTTTATTCATAACGTATTTTTTACTCTGACCCTGATGTCATACCATATTTTATGTGCACCACAGAATCTAGATTTCTATAAGGACGTTTCTTGGAAACCCGAGACAGTTCACCGGGTGGGTATTTTCTTGTTTTACAAAACTATGTTCTCTCTTTTCAATGTTTTTTGTTAATTTTTGTTCAAAATTTTCTGAACGTTTTAATTCTTTCTATTTTTCTAGTAGGTCTACCAGCTACCACGGAAAAAAAATGTTATCAGCAGTTTCTAAGATAAAAAACACTCATTTTCTTTTACATATTTCACATTTTCGCAAACATTTTTATATACTAATACATTTCTCCATATAATCAGGTGAATCTCGAAAACTCTCATAGCTTTCTGATTTCAAAAAATAAAATTATGAAATTTTATAATTGCATGGGAGACAAAATTGCATTTATTGACATACGAGGTGTGTAAATTATGTAATAAGACATAATGTTTTTTTTTTTTTTAATTTTTTTTATTCGAATAGAATTACAATTCAGTATTGTCTCCTTCAAAATAATTTCCTTATGAAACCTTACAACGCTGGACACGGGTCTTTCATTCCTCATCGCAACAAGATGAAAGTCGAAAAGACAAAAATCGCAAGGGCTCAAGTCAGGCGAATAAAGAGGCTGAGGAGGGACAGGAATATTTTTACTGGCTAAACTCGTTTCCTGAAATGGCTGTATGACAAGGCGCATTGTCGTGATGCAACATCCAGTTGTTCTTGATGTTTTTCAAGTTTCTCAAGAACCTCTGTGTAAAAGTGTTGATTTACTGTTTAGCTTGGAGGCACAAACTCTTTGTGGACAATTCCATGGCTATCAAAAATGGCTATCAGCATGCATTTGATCTTGGACTTCGCTCATTCTTGCTTTTTTGGGTCTTGGAGAGCTTTAAGTATGTCATTCCATGCTTTGGCGATTGGCTTCCGGGTCATACTCAAACACCAAAGTCTCATCACCAGTAATGACGCATTCCATAAAATGGGGATCATTTTCAATCGATTCGAGAAAGTCAAGACACCTTTCTCTCCTGATGTCCTTTTGTTCCTGCGAAAGGTTTTTTGGAACCATTTTTCCGCAGATTTTTTCTCATCCCCAATTCGTTAGTCTGAAAATCTGACGAACAGTGGTGTGAATCAAATTTAACTATTCCCCGATCATTCTTGACGATCTGAACACACAATATCCCGCATTCTATCGACATTTTCATCGGTTCTTGAAGATAAAGGCCTTCTGCTGCGTGGTTCATCTTCAATCGGCTCTCTTTCTTCTCAGAATGCCTTACACCACCGAAAAACCTGGGCTCTTGAAAAAACACTGTCTCCGTAGGCGTGTTGAAATTTTGCAAAAGTATCCGTTGCGCTGTGTCCAAGTCTGAAACAAAACCTGATAGCACACCGTTACTCAAAATTAATATCACTCATTTTTAAAACGCACTAGAAAAAACTGGTTTACGAAAACAGTCACAAAGAACAAACAAATGACTCTAACGAGTTCAAACTTGTACTGAAGGCTAATTACATGTTAACCTACCGCCCTTCCAAGTCCCGTCTCCGCAGTGTTGCTAGATCAGGCGCAACGTTGCCAGTCTCATTACTTAATTTACACACCTCGTATTAGTCATCTTTAGAAATCCTATTATTCAAGGAATTCAGTTGCTATTGATTTCTGTTATTTAATTTGTTGAAGTTGTATAAATAAGTTGAAATAGGTATATCCCTTACTAAAAATAAAAATGATAGGTTCCATATATTTATGTTTACATTTATTAAATTCATATCATGCTTAAAATTAATCAGCAATATATTTTCCTCATTTTAAGTTTTCGTTACAAATGTTTGAAACCATTGTCTACAAATATATTTTTACCGAATAATAAGGTGAAATCGAGCTATTTCTGAAGATCTATTTTAAACGAACTAAAAAAGCACCTTAACAACTTTGAAAATAGATATAATATTTCAGTTCTGTAGCAATTAACTGAACCTACTTTGACGGTGACGAACATAGGAACGAGAATGATTGCGAGAAGCTTAAATTCGTCTGTCGACTCTTGGAAAGAATTAGATAATTACACAATTAACCGTTGTTATTGAGCACACACCTAAAAATTATCACTAATTCTGTTATCGAAAAGAATAACCACATGTTATAAACTTTTAGTCGATATAGAGGTTGTCCCAGTTTTTATAACCAGAACTTTTAGGTTTTGTAGAAAAAATGAATTTAAGTATAAAAGTTCATATGAATATAATTCCTGAAACGTTTGGTTTTCAACATACAGGCTGATAAAGTTCGGTTTTTAATCATCGATAAAAAAAAATTAATTACAGAATCAGTGGTGTGCGTACAAGGATTCAGAGCTTTTTCCTATCAGATTTCTACGCCAAATTTTTTTTTTCATTGGTTCCACTTATTCTTTATCAAACTGCAATGATAAAAGACAACCTACATATAGTTACATATCTTCCAAAATCCTTAATGTTTTTAATAAAAAAAATTTACCCAGACAAGTATTAATTAAATTAAAAACTTTTTGCTGTAAAATTTTTTTAAGAAAACAGGTTTTGGCATAGCTGTGGTTTCATTGCATTTTTCTAAGGAATAACTGAAACCTGTCAAACCTAAAGAAAATCCATTGTGAATAGAAATTCCAATCCATAGAAATTGTGATTTAAAAGGGGGCACAAAGGGGGATCAAAAACTGGGACAACCTGTATAGTGCGTAAGAAACTTGACAGCACCATCTAGTCCGATCCATATTTACGCAATAAATTCATTTGAAATGTGATGTTGGGTTGTGATTTTTATGAATTTCCCATTGCCATTTTGAAATTGCCATTTTTTAACACGAAAATGTTTACCCACATTTACACCATTTACTCTGAATTTACTCTGAATTTTGAAAACCCCCTCCCCCCCCCCCCCCCAAAAAAATTAGCCTCGTTCGAAACGGGTTTTAATTTCTTTGCAACGGAACATTAATAATACAGAAAAATAATGTAATAATAATTACATTAATTTAATGAGTAATTTTAAAGTGTGTTGTCCTGTAGATAGTCCTTTGTTTTTATTTATTTTTGTTACATTTATTTTTTACATATTGACACTAATAACAACATTGATTAAGCCTTGAAGAAAGAGAAAAAAAATCCAAAGCGATGGCAAAAGTCAAATAGTTTATTCCCGGACCTAAAATCCAACAAACCAAAAACTTATTATTTATTTTTATTATAAATGTATTATTTTGTTATTTTAGTATGCGTTTCGCTTTTACTTCGTTCTGTGTTCATTGTTGTCAGTAAATGCTGTAAATAATGTTGTCAAAGCCTACTTGTTTCTTTTAAATCTCTTTTTTCACGAACTTTGGAAAATAACGGTTTTTTTCTCGAAAACTAAAGGAGACAGAAATGAACAACATTACATCAATTAAAAAGGTAATTTAATTTCACGTTTAATGGTATGAGTTAATGGATATCATTCTATTTGAAAAAATAGTTATTGCTGTTGGAAGATTGTCAGTTTTGGCATGTCCAAACCCCACGACATGTCTAAGTTTTTTTGTTTAGACGTTATTTAGAAATATTCCAAAAGCTATTATCATATTTTTAAGAACCGTTAAATATCTTCAAAACGGTGGGATTTAGGTACCATGAGTAGTTAATAAAGCCCACCTAAAATTTAGTGAAGTATCTAAAAAATGTACCAATATATAGAGTGTTCCGTGTAAAACAACGAAATTGTGTAGCGGTTACAGGAAATGGAGCACCCTGTATTACTAGAAATATTTTACAAATACGCACCACATTATTTTGGGCAACTTTCATTTGAAATATTATTTTCTTAAATTTGCAATGACAGAATTTTGGAAGAAATCGCCTTAGGTGGAACACCCTGTATAGCATACGCAACACAAAGGTACACACGAATAATATACCAGATACAAAACAAATATGACTATATCCAAATTCAGGAACATTAAATAAAACAGAAGTGTCTTGTAGGCAACCCGTCATTCAGCTTCCTTGTATGAAATGAAGTATAACAATATTACAGTGAACCACTGATCTGTTTTTGTAGTATGCAAATCTGAGATTAGCGCAATGAACATGAAATACAAAAAATGAATTAAAGATGAGTAAACCTATTTAATAATATCAATAAATCAAAATAATTTGAATTACTTCGTTACTTCATTACCAGCATGCTATAAAAATTAGAAAATGAATAAGATTCATTTTAAGTTAACGGTTTTTGAAACAAGAAATTGCGGGTACCAATCTATTACGCTATAGCGTCCTTTCTTTTATTCAGACGACGGGTTGCAAGAAAAAAATTATCAAATAGTTTGTAAGCCGTTTTGAAGAACTACCATGGATTATCCATTTTTTTTGATAGTCTTTTTTTAAGTTTCATTTTGCTATTAGGTATAACATATTAGTTTTTTTTGCTATTATCACCTTCTACTTAGATCTAATAATAACCCCTTAAATCTGGTGTTAGCCCCGTGATTTCTTCGAAATATACGAGATTTTCAAATTCCATGAGCCACCTCTGCAAAAAAGCGTTCTACGTAAAAAAAATTTGAGAACCACTATTATACAGGGTGAGTCACTTTTTTGTAGCAGGACTTTAACATTCGATAGAATACGATATTTTGAGACAAAAAAAATCCTATAAACATATTCATGGTCTATCTAGCTTCGTAAAGGAGATACAGGGTATTAAAGTTTCTGTTTTTTTATCAGTTTTTTTACAATATTTTCTGAACGGAATGGTATTTTCGCTTAATATTTTACAGATCCTTTAACCTCAATAGGAGCAACAATTTCCATTAGCTTTGTCGAAAACACTATACTGGAAGTTGCTTTTCTCGGGTGCCCTGGTTATTTAGATTAACAGAACTTTTTTACCATACGCCACTGGCCTTATTTGACTAACATTTACAAAAGAATGATGTGTTGGCTACAATTTTGATTTCTTGTAATTTTGCGCTGTTAAACTGTGACGGTTTTCGAGATATTGGTCATTTTTAGTCTGATAGTGCATCTTCTTACATGGCAACGAAAACATTTTATTTTTAGTTTTCATTTTACTTTTTAACGAAGTGACATGGGCATTCAAAAAAGTAGGCATCCAGTGTAGTGTTTTCGATAAGAACATTAACAATGTTGGTCTGATCCATGTTAAGACATGTCGTGCACCGTAAAAAATGGAAACTTTAACAACATGTATCTTCCATAGGAAGCTAGATAAACCATATGTTTATAGGAACTTTTTTTCTCAAAATATCATGTTCTATCGATTGTTTTAAAGTCCTGCTACAAAAAAGTGTAGCAGGACTTTAACAACAGGGTGTTATACAGGGTGTTAAAGTTTCATTTTTTACTGTGCACGACATGTCTTAACATTGATGATATCAACATTTTTTAATGTTCTTATCGAAAATACTATACTGGATGTTACTTTTTCGGATGCCCAGGTCACTTCGTTAAAAAATAAAATGAAAACTAAAAAATACAATTTTTTCGTTGCCATGTAAGGAGATTTGCCATGTATCAGACTAAAAATGACCAATATCTCGAAAACCCTCACAGTTAGCGCAAAATTGCAAGAGATCAAAATTGTAGCTAACACATCATTCTTTAATAAATGTTAGGTCAGTGGCGTACGATAAAATAGTTCTGTTAATCTAAATAACCTGGGCACCTAGAAAAGCAACTTCCAGTATAGTGTTTTCGACAAAATCAATAGAAATTGTCGCTCCTATTGAGGTTAAAGCGTGTGTAAAATATTAAGCGAAAATACCATTCCGTTCAGAAAATACTGTAAAAAAAAACTTTAAAAAAAAAACTGAAAATTTAACACCCTGTATCTCCTTTACGAAGCTAGATAGTCCATATGTTTATAGGAACTTTTTTTCTCAAAATACCGTATTCTATCGAATGTTAAAGTCCTGCTACGGTCTACACCTTTAAATTACAAAACCCCACCTGCGTTGCTAACTAACTTACAAAATGGCCGCTGTTCAAATCCGCCGAACATGGCAGAGTTTATTCTACCCCCTATCCATTAGTAGCAGATCAGTGATCCCGACGTACCGACGCCGGGTTGTGCTTATTGCCAGCAACGGCGGCCAAGGCATGGTCCATCCCACACCGTCTCTCCTTCCACACCGCCTTCTCTTGCACATAGTGTTTTTTTAGCTGATAATATTTGCTATACCTAAGTCAGCACGAGCCGACCCTGTAGTCATGTTAAAAAAAATGTAACTTACGTCATGTAAAGAAAATACAAAAAAGTTTTATGACTATATTCCAACAAACTCTGTTTTCACTTACAAAAATACATATATATGTCTTATACCTAGTATTAATAACAATAAATACAAAATAAATTAATCTACGAACTAAAGAAGGTACTTGATTTCTCCACAACGTGAATGTAAAAATCTGGAATTTCGATTTCCTCCAATTTCTTGAAATCTCCATAAAGTTTGAAATCGGAATTTTCACCAAATGCTTCCATTAACATCGTGGTAAACACCTTCAATCGATGGGGATAGTAAGAAAGACGAAATTCACTGAAAATAATTGAATTGATATTTAAGTTATTGACTGATTTAAATCATTTAGGTTAAATCATGGATACTGAATTAACTGATTGAAATCATTTAGGCGACTGAATTAAAAAGTATCTAATGTCACCAGAACATATGATATATGTTGTGCAACTCAGCTTTTGGAAAAATAAACAATATAGCTCAGCTAGACATGACGTGTTGAAGAAACATGGAACTGCACAATGAAAAATTGAAGGATAGTCACCACATTTTAAATAATAATAAACTGTGGGCGTTTTTGTGATGCTTTTGAGGTCTCATTGAGAGAACATGACATGAAGAGTCCTCTTCGACAAGAATCTCCCTCTAATTCGGGTTAATTAACTTTAGTACTGAGTTGGGCGTTGCCCTAAAAGGCCATTTGGAAAAAGCAACTGTTTGTTTTCAAGAGTACTTCACGAGCCGGCACTGCTAGGAAGGAATATTACAACAAACTTACCTAATCGAGTCTTCTGGATAAATTATATCAGTCTTCTCATCATCGTGTGACGACGTGTCAATTAGATAGTCAAGAGTAACTAGAGCTGGACGTCCACCAACGAATAATACCGATGTCTTGATGTCAGTCGTATGTTCACTCTAAAAATAGGCCAGTTTAGATGTTGCATGAGTTTTATATTGAACCATAAGGCTAGTTTTGTGGTCCAATATGCAGGTAGGTCTAACAGAAACCGTAAGTCTAGGTTATTAGACTGATAAATTTAATTTCACAAAACCAGACCACCTACCCTTTATTTGTTTGTATTATATTATTAATTAGGGTCCGGAAAGTGTACTATAACACAGGGTCGACACTGTTAGTAAATAAGGAATTTTGGTTTGATTTGTGCACAATGTTTTGCGCATGTATCCTTTCGTGGAACGTGGTCGACAACGTTCACTTTAGACGTATTTTTGCCAAATATGTATCCGATTTTCCATTGCTATAGCCATAAATTGCGCAAAGCATACGAGGGTGGTTTAATAAGTCCGTGACTTTTAAAGGAAAACAATTTTTTTCGGCAAAAAATCATTTTATTTTTCTACATAATCTCCTTTTACCTCGATACATTTAGTCCAACGTGTTTCTAATTTTTTTATTCCTTCTAAATAATATCATTCCTCAAGGCCCTCAAAATAAGCGTTTGTTTCAGCGATGACCTCTTCATTCGACCCGAATCTCCTACCAACCAGCCATTTATTCAGGTATGGAAACAGGACACTGTAGGAGGGGGCTAAATCTGGAGAATATGGTGGATGAGGTAGCAGTTCGTAGCCCAATTGATGAATTTTTGTCATGGTGATTACACACGTATGCACCCGTGCATTGTCCTGATGAAACAACACTTTCTTCTTCGCTAAATGCGGTCGTTTCTGCTTCAAAACAGTGTCAAATCTGCCCAACCCACTGTTTCGCTTATTGCTTGGGTCTCTGGTGTGGTGTGATGGATCCATGTCTCATCCCCCAGTAACGAAACGGCGCAAAAACTCGTTTTGATTGCGGCTGAATCTCCCCAAACACTCCTCTGAAGTGGTCATACGGTTGTCCCCATAGTATTTATCAAGCCTCTCCTTGGTTTCGGTAATGGTTTTTTTGCGCAAAAAGTAATGCTTAATCAGCACACGAAATTCACTTTTATCCATTTTTGTGGAATAACGAGGTTAGCTGCTTTCAATGGCTGTCAAACATAAACCAAATGACGTAGCTTGCTCAAAATTTTACATTAGTCTACCGACAGATGGCAGTTGACGGGACCAGTGTTGCCATTAAAGTTACTGCGCAGGAAGTTCAAAAAGCCTCGGACTTATCAAACCACCCTCGTATTTACAGGAGACATATCAACGTGTCATGGGACATATCAAAGAAGACAAACGCAGTAAATTTCTGTGGCTGACAGTGGACGAAATAACAGATTTTTGCGGAAATAAGGTCGTTAATGTTCTGATACGAATTTTAGGTGTTTTAGATATTTCTGTAGATGTAAAAAATAATAATGTTTTGTTGTCAGTGACAACAAACAACTGTTAGTGATACAAACAAATGTGCGAAATTCGTGAAAATAATGTGTGTGTTGTGTCCTCTGTCTATGTGAACTATTTAGAATTTGCACCTTTAACTTCAGTAGATGTGGAACGATCATGTTCCCTCTAAAACCATATATACAAGCCAAATCGCTCACGTTTAATGAGAAGAAATGCAGAAAGACTACTGGTTGTGGCAACGTACGCTCAAGCAATGAAGACAGTCGGTGTTTCTGAATGATACAAGTAATAGGTATGTACATTATTAACACATCTTTTTGGTCTCTCATATCGTGGGGTTACTGCAAAGTCCGAAAAAGTAACTGTCGATATATCCAACATAACCATTTTTTGTCAAAGCAAAATCTACTTTTCACATCAAACTGATTAGTTTATAAAAAACTAAAAAGCTCATTTAAAGGGCAGTACAAATTGCATTGTAATTATTTGTTTGTTATTCTACTGGTTTTTGGCTTAAGTAGTTCAGATACCTCTAGTTTGGTCAAATATGGACTTAAAGAGTTTTTGCAGTAAGCCTAGCTTTTTGCAGTACCTATGTCCTTCTGTTAATGACATGACGGATTACGAGTCCGACCCTGCGTTGTGGTACACTTTCCGGACCCTCGTTATTAAATAAATAGAGACTTACATTATAATAAATGCATTTTGAGGCTGTATTCCCCGAATCAATAATATTGTCGTAATTTCTATGATCAATTAGTAGGAGACCGCCAGGTTTGACGCATTTTTCAAAGTTTCTCAATGCCTGCCTGAAAAAAAAAGGATTAAAGTGTGTGATGAATTAAGTTTATATTAAATAATGATCCAAATTAAAATATTTAACTTTCTTTGTCCATTGTACAGTCACATTTTTGCTTAGAGTAATTTAATACAGATGGTATTTGCAAAAGAAAAATTTGCAAACGAAAAGATATAAAAAATATATCAAAAAATTAGATTAGAGATTAAAATACGGAATTTGAATTAAACATAAAACAATTAAAACAATTAATAAATAGGAAAAATATCGTAAAACAGCAAACCAGAGAAAATATAATATCAATATTACTACGAAGATAACTCACTTTTGTTCTCTTTGATCGCCAAAATTATCCAACATATGAGCAAACGAATTTCCCAGGCAGATAACCGCGTCAAATCCGTTTCCGACGATGTGTTCGATGTCATCGTACAGCGTGAGCCAGTTAGCTTCTTCGATAACTGCAAAGAAACAAAAAAATATATAGGTATATCAAATTATCATTTAATATTTATTTTCGTATATTAATTAATTATTACGTAGAGGTCAAACTGTTATGAAATGTTTCTTTAGTTTTGACTGGATCTGAGTTGTCTCGCAAAAACATTAAATTACAAAACCTCTGTCATTAGCCGGGCACACACACACAGAGGTTTATCTACGGACTTTGCCCGCCACAGTCAGAGTCTCTTGAAAAATCTGTGCGTTGGTGTGTCTTATTCATGTACAGACTTGTCTGAAGACATAAACCACACGTTAAGTATGGTGATGCCATATATTGCACAGTCTTCTCTCACATGCGAAATCCGCGTGTCTAATTAAATACATGATTAAAAAACGATGGCTGAAAGTATTGATACCCGTTTTATAGGGAAAGAATTTTTAACAGAGTTTATACACATTTATAAAAGTCGTTCAGCTTTATGGAAAATCAAATCAAATGAATACGTCAACAAAAATTTAAAAAACAGGGGTTATGATGCTTTAATTCAGTATTGTAAAAAAGTGTATCCTGGTACGGACCGCAATTTAGTTTTTAAAAAAAATACAAAATTTACGAGGATGCTTCAGAAAGGAACTGAATGCAACTTTTGCAACACAATGCAACTTTCTTTCTTATTTATATTTCTTCTGGCCATTTTCCACTAACAACATAGTACAAAAATATCACCAGAAACGTAAAAGTTTCCACTAAAAACTTTTGTCAAGACCAAATTCCACAGTTTTGGCAAAGTCTGCAGATAAGTATAAAGATTTCACCCATTAACAGACCGTTTTGTCTGTGAGAGATTAAGTACGCCAGAGTTGTCTACGGACATGTCTTTAACGTTAGTGGAGTGGTAACATTTAGTCTGTCACATACTAAGTCCGCGAAAGAGCGCAGACTTATGGTGGGTTCATGCAGAAATTTTTTAGTAATAAGAATAAGAATAGTAATAAGCATAAAAGTTAAACCTTCGTTTTATAATGACCCAGTTCATGCAGCAAATCCTTATTTTTAAAATTATTACTAAAAATTATGTTTACTGCATGAACTGGGTCATTATAAAACGAAGGTTTAACTTTTATGCTTATTACTATTCTTATTCTTATTACTAAAAATTTCTGCATGAACCCACCATTAAACTGCCCTAGATAAAGTCCGCAGATAAACCTGTGTGTGTGCCCGGCTATTGACTTACTGCATATAAACAGTGTGTAAAAAAAGTGTGGAATAAATTTTATAAAACACAAAATATACATTTCCGTAAATAATCATCTAACAAGTCAATTATGTTCCTTTTCTGCGTTTTTAATGCAACAATTGACAAAGATAAGGCTAAGCGCGATCCGGATATGACGTCATCGATATTATTAAAATAATACCCCTATAAAGTGGTATTATTAAATTAAAATTAAAAGTAAAATTAAGTCAGTAATATCCATAGAATGCTGTTGCAAGCTGCATAAACCTTACATCTCTGTGTGACTTCCTTCATTTTCCACGCATTTTTCAGTTCGGCGGTTAAATTACTGATTTTCTTGCATATTAAGTTCTTTTTAAAGTGATATATTTATTGTTTGTTATTTTTAAGTAGTAGTTTCGTGTTAAGATAACCCAAATTTTAATTAAAATCATTTTTGTACCAAAACTGTAACAAAATAGAGTTTAATAAAAAAAAACAGTTGAAAAACAATGGGTGATTTTTTTTTGGAAATTGGAAAATAATCCAGACCAGTATCTTTTTTTCGATTAAGAATATCAATAATTTTCAAAACCAACGATATAGATTTTATACTGCTTTGAAGCGTTTTAAATGTTTTAAAATCAGTTAGGAGTGAATCAAAAACTTCGAAAACGTAATATTTTTTGGATATCAAAATGTTTCACTCAAACTCGGCATATAGGCGTAAAATGTCATTAGGAACATAATTTCTTAGTGACATTTTTTCTAAATATTAACAGTTTAAGCCATTTTCTAAAGATTTTTTTTTTGGAAAATCACAAATTTGACAGTTGCCAGATGTTAGCTGTTAACTTTCAATTTGTGCATTTAAGTTATTTTGGAAGCAGAAGTGATTGTCACCAAAAGTTTTTATCAAACTCTATTATTAAAAAAAAAATCCCATATGGTTCCAACTTTATGGCGGACACTGTATATTTCAGGAATCTTGTAAAGTTTTTAGATTTCCAGGTTTACACAACCCCCCAAAAAAATCACCAAAAGAACGCCATTTAATTCATACAATCCCCATTATTCAAGATAACCGATTCAACTTTTTTTTTCTTTGTTTTAATATTTCGGAGGTATAAAATAAATCGTAGCAGGCTATAACGTTGCATCTTAAAAGCAACGGTCGGATCAGAAGTAGTTTTGTATTATATATAAACAAAAGTAGACACCCTGTATGTACATATATCCAAACTTTTCTACGAAGAAATTTTTGAAGATATTTTTTTTCAAATAAACATACGACTATATTGTTGTATTGTTATCTACATCGCACGTGTCTAAACTTTTTAAAATATTTTATTATGCTTTACTCGACAATGATAAGTAAATATTGAATTACATTAAAATCACGCCATAAATTATTTCATAAATTTACATTCTGGCTCTAGAAATCTTTACAGTTGAAAATATTATCTACCAGTCATGTTGCAACAATAATAAATGACTGTAATAATTGAAGAACATAAGAACATTAAAGAAAATATAACGAAACAAAATATAACAGTGAGATATTACTGAAATTAGGCTTATGTATGGGTACCTTGGTGATCGCAACACGTAAACCTTTAAGCCGACCCCGTGTTTTCGACGGAAATGCAAAATCCTCCGATTACTAATAGTAATAACGATACTTACTCCAATTATCAAACGCTGGTTCTTTTCTCCTGTTCCACCTTGACTTTAAGGCGTATTTTAACATCTTATCGGAAGCATCCACAGACACAACTTCGAAACCCTCTTCTAAAAGTAGTATGGAATCGATTCTGTAAATAATTATTTCAATTAATACGGAAATAATTAACTATTTCAAGTAAAAAAGCAAAGTAAAATCTTCATAAAGATACAGTATAGGTGTCGACGATTTGGTAACCTTTAGAGTAGTAGGGGGATTTGGGGTTCACGATTTCCTTCACAAAATGCATAAAAAAGATATCTTATATAATAGACTGACCAGAGACAGATTGTCGATCATGAGTCGAGACAGTATACTGGCTTTCTAACCTGGAACTGTAAGACAGTACGTTTCCAAACAAGGCGAGTTAATTTAATTTACTTCCAATTGTCGTAGAAGGCTGAAATTTTGCACAGGGCCTAATGACTGGTGAGAATTCATTTATGTATGGTTACTTTTAGACCTGGATGTGCAGAACGATATTCAGGACGTGGAAATCCAGCTTGTCGATGATGGACAACCCTGAGATCATCTCCAAGAAGCTGGATGATGAGTATACTCGAGATCACTCCGATGAATCAGGCCGAATTTTTCGGAGATGGCTTTATCGTTCGCTTTTTGATGTTCAGCACGATGTCCTAGACCTGGAGAAACAGCTGGCCAAGGGCGTAGCCAGGGGGGGCCATAGGGGCGATCGCCCCCCCCCCAAAGGGTCAAGTAAAAACCAAAATACTCGGGGGAATGCGGTTGCCGTTGCCTGTAGTGACCTTTTTTTTTTGGCTTTTATGTTTAATCTGCAGCGATCGCCCCCCCCCCCCCCCGCCAAAGGGTCAAGTAAAAACCAAAACACACAAAACATAATTATCTAATAGTATCTAATCATAATTCTTACCCAGTTCCGCAGGCTACATCCAAGATCCTCTTGCAACCCTTACGCTTTAGCAATCCAACTAAGAAGTTCTTGTAGTTTTGCGTCCTGGAATTCTTGTCTCCGACAAATATTTCCCAGATTTTAGCCGCCTTTCCGTCAGCATACTGATCTTTAATACCCTCTGAAGCCGTCCCCAAGGAGCGCGTGGTAATTGTGTTATTGTACGCCATGTTTCAACCAAGATATAACATGTGCTATAAAAGAAAACATCAAAATATAATTATTTGAAGTAAGTAATGACCATTAGAAACGGTAAGCTTTAAGTATTGGAAGTGCCAACTGATTCTAGGATGAAGAACTTTCTAAAAGTGTGGCAAAACAAGCTGCAAACAACCTTACAATTTCACAAAAAACTTTTCGAAAAAAATGGAAATCTGGAAAACTTCCAATGGTTGGTTGGAGAAATTTTGCCAGAGGCATAAAATTTCCTTTAAAACGGTTTTCAGTGAATCTGTGTACGTAAACTTGCAAACAGTTGATGACTGGAGAGGAAAGTTGCAGTCATTATTGAAGGAATATGCTGCAAGAGTTGTTTTTAATGCCTATGAAACAGCTCTTTTTTCCGTACATTCCCTACAAAAACATTTGCATTAAAAAATTATAACTGTACAGGCGGAAAATCTGCATAGGAAAAACTGACTATACTGTCTTATATCCTATTGAAAAAAATATTATTTTGTATTATTTTGACACAAACTTTAACGCTCCCCGAGAGATTCATCACGTGTTCTGGGACACCCTGTATATATTGCAAATTAGTAAGAAGCATTTCTAGGTTCCCTATTACACAAATATCTTATAAATGACATGCCATGTCATCACTTCCCTAAATAAATAGAATGAAATCGCCCATATATTTATTTTAATATTTTATCATTATCAGCTAGAATCTATGAGTTAATACTAAGAGAGAAAAAACAGTATTATCTAAAGCTGTTTTAGATTGATAGTTGTTATACTCGAACATTTAAATATACATTATGAATGTCAAGGTTATGTCATTGAAGATTAGTATTAATTAATTATTATAACATATATATATATATCAATTGCCTTTACTTTTTCTATTAAGCTATGTTGAATTACTAAACTTTCTGGAAGTAAGTCATGTAAGAATGTAAAATTACTGATGCTAGTGATACTCTTAATCTTTATAACCAAAAATACTAAAAATGAAAAACTCGCTAAAACATTACCCAAAATATTATTTAGTTTATAATATAGTTTGGTGTTGATTATATATTGACCCACGCTTTATCTCGCTTATTTTTGGAGATACGAAAAAAACATAGAGTTATAACAATTGTATGGTTTGTTAAAATTTAACTTTTAAAAGGTTAAAAAATAATCTAAAAAGCTGCATGATCGTTAATCTAATTATTAGAAACTTGAGAAATAGTTTACAAATCTGCAGGCATTAAAGGAAACCATTTTGGGTAAAGATTTTAGTGATGTATCGCTGTAATAAAAGATGCCTGTATTGTATTTTCATGTGGGGGACCAAAACGTTCGAAATTATTTATTTAAACAGATTTATTTATTTGAACACTTGAACACTTTTCACCAAGTAACACCGAAACACTTTTTTTATATTCAACTCGTGTTTCGACGGCCACGTTGACATCATCAGGAGATGATTAAAACTCAAGTTTCAAGTCTAATCAGCTCCAGATATCCTCATAGCAAATAAGTGGTATAAATTTCAAGTTGATATCTTAACGAGTTCTCGAGTTATCGTGTAAGCAAAAAAAAGGTTAACAAACAGACAGACAGAAATTATTTTTTTCGCCTGAAACTTAAAATCTCGACGTTTCAAGACATTTTAGGCCTATCTAGCATACTTTCACAATGCGGATGTGGAAGTAAAAGCTGTATGTAATGAGGGCATACAACCCTGACTTTGGACATCAAGATTACAAATAAATTAACTACATGGCCTTTGGTATTTTGTAAAATATGATTAGTTGTTAATTAATTTTACAGGTTTCCAACTATCTACAGAAAACAAACCGCAAGTCATTAATACCTCTATAGCTGATAACTATTAATTATCATTACCGTTAAAAAAAAAATTGTTTGTAAACAAATTTCCCCAATAACTAAATTATTGGGAACAGATAGTAGGTACTTCTTGAAAACTAGTTAGATACACATACAGTCAACAACGAAAGGCATGATGCAACCACTTTTTGAAGGTTACTTAAAATTCGGATAATTTTTCTACTACAGTATTTTTTTTTTTGCTTCTGAAAAAAAGTAAAATTGCAATATTTTCAAAAAATTGTAAATAAGTGAAAATATTATTTTCTAGCTGTTCTAGATATAATTTTTTTTCTAGATGAAAGATTTCTAAAATTGACCGAAAAATTTCATACAAATTAAAACAAAGCCCTGTATGTCACACATTACTAAAAAATAAGGGATTAATATCCCTCTAGAACACGATGTGTTTTTTAAAATTAAAATTTCATGAACAGCGATCTTTACGAAAACTATAGTGAGGATGGTAGAGTTTTGAACTTTTATGATATTTTTACTCCATATTTAGAAATGTTTGTCTAGGAAAAATATATTCCATTCGTCCTTAGTATAGTTTTAATATTTTCACAGTTATTTGTGGTGTACAGAGCTTATTATGAAGAGCTTATGGATATATTATAGAGCTTATGAAATTTTTGGTTCAACTTTCGAAATTTTTCATGTCTAGGTAAAAATTATCCAAAATGGCTGTTAATCAAATATAAATGATATTAAAAAAAAAACGACGTTTTCCACGAAACACCGAACTTCTCTCGACGAATACTTTTCTCGACGCGCGTTTCGCCAACTGAGTTGGCATCTTCAGGACAAGATTAAAAATGTTTTAGTTAAAAGAGTTTTAATCTTCGGTGTTTTCGTGGAAAACGTCCAGTTTTTTGTTTCTACGCCGAAGGTTCCCACTCCAGGATAATTAATATTAATTAATATTAATAGGAAATCTGAAGATTTCCCTTTATTATGAGTCCAAGAATGTTGAAAAGAATTTAATATTTTTATTTACGTTTTATTACGAGTGATTTACGGTTTTTGAAAATATTGCAATTTTACTTTTTTCAGCGATATATTTTCTCACAAACACATCCCCTTTTTTTGTTTTAGAACTTTAGAACTTTACAAGTTGTAATTCTATCAGACAAAAAAAAAATCAATACTGTAGTACAAAAATTATCAGAATTTTAGCAACCTTAAAAAAAGTGGATGCATGATGACTTTCGTTTATGACTCTACTTATAAGCAAACTTTTACTCTATATGGAATTTTTAAATACTTATAAATTAAATTGACTAATTAAGAGTAGATTAACACTAGCTGGTTACAACAAATTAAAAGTCTCATATGACATAACAAATTTGATAGCGACTTGTTCAGACATTTTAATAGAAATAAGATTTTTACGGACTTAAAAAATAACAAAGTAGCGAACCTATTTTATGACGGTATGGACCTTCTTAATGATGCAACACGATATACTCAAGTTCTGACAACGACTACATCACTCTTCAACATGTTTCCCTATTTATACGGGTTTTGCAAGCAGGGATCTCCGATAAGAGATTTCATCATGTATCAGAGCATGACTTGCCAGTTTAGTTTTTGTTTATAAATGTGCTGCGATAATATAATTATGTTTTTAACATTTTTTTAAATTTATTTATTTGTGTATATATAGATTGTTAAAAATTTCATCATGTGTGATATGTAGCTGGTTATCGTGATTATGCAAAACAAATATTTTAATAAATGTACTTTAGAATCCACATAAAATTACTTTAGAATCCACATAAAAGTATGACGTGAAAATTAAAATAAAAACATACTGCCTAAAATATTTTTAAAGCTGCTGATGTTTAAGTTTGAGTGAAATAAAAACTTGTGTCAGGTGACGGTTAGTGGAATTTAAAATTCTCGCATTTTCGAGGGGAAGCATGGGACCCACACTAGAATTTGGGAGGTTCCAGACCGAAGATCCAAACAGAAGGTTAAAATAGCAAAAAAAAATCAAACGAAAATTCTTTTCATTTTTTGGGGCTGAAAAAAAAAAAATAGATAAATAGTCAAATAAATAAAGTCATTCCATATAAAATCGTCTGAAAATAAGAAAAATCGTTGCCGACCCATTTTAGATTTTGCTGTAACTTTGAGGAACTCTTCATTAGGGTCCCAAAGAACAAAATTTACGCAAATTTAATTTTTAGAAACGCTCGTTTCCACCTATTCGAATTATTATTATGCTTTATCAAATTTAGCTCTAAAATGTTTCCTTTTTAAGATATCTACCCGCTTGAGGCGGCATTTTGAAGGGGAAAGATGGCAGTTTTAGTGTAAGTATCAAAAATTCGATCAGTCATTACATCCGAATAATGGCAGCGTGTTAAAATTACGTGTTTATTACTTATTTTTTGTTAATTTTAATCGACTCTAGCGTCTTGACTGTTTAAAGTAAGCAGCTTATGTTAATCAGGAATTAAGTCTACATATCATAGACGAAATACAGCCACTAGTCGACCCGAGCAGCTCACTTCTTATAAAAAAAACTGCTTGAATTTTCGAAATTTTGAAAAATCGTATTATTGAGGTTATGAAAAGGACGTGTTCACTGCGTGATAAAAATATGAAACTTACAGAATTTATAGTTCTTACCTTTAACTTCAAGTGACTGCACGCTCGTTTTGTTATTTTCATGTTTAGTGAATGTACAAGTGGTTTTTTTGTGGCGAAAATTGACCTAATTTTTTTTATTTTGTAATCTTATAATTTCAATTGTACATTACTTTTTGTCAATAGAGATTATATCTTACCTTTTTATTCAACTTCAGGTCCTTTTATCTCTACAGTTTCTTATTCGATATGATTTAACAAATGGATTAAAATAAATTACGAACAAAAATAGTTATGAATGTGAAAGAATTTCTAAATTTTCAATGAAGTTATGGGCATATTAAGTGTAAAATTATCTCTGTAAGTAATATTTGATGGAAACAAGGTAACCGTTAACAATTTGATCTGGAACATTATTTTTTATTCAACAATTTACGTTTGGGTTATACAATATATATATTAACAATATCAAAATTATCGGAAGCTGAATATTTCCGCGCTTTTAATTGACTTTGAGAAAGCGGAACAAAACTATGATACGATCAGGTATGTTTGATTATATTTATATTTATACATCTTTCAAATAAAAATGTTTCAGCCGCTTCAACATCCAGACTATCGGAAATTTGATTAGAACAAAAGTCGAACATTAATTCGGGTGTTAATTATATTAACACCAGAAGCAATGTTCATTCATGCAAGCAATGGTATTCAATTTTTTTTTGTATCGAGTCTGGAGGTTGAAGCTGCTGAAACATTTTTTTATTTGAAAGATTTATAAATATAAATACAATCAAAAATACAAGATCGTCATAGTTTTGTTCCGCTTTCTCAAAGTCAATTAAAAGCGCGGAAATATTCAGCTTCCGATAATTTTGATATTGTTAATATACAGGGTGAGTCAAACTTAACAAAAAAAGGTAGTAGCATTTTTTAGAAATTTAATATTTAACTTTTATTAATCTTTCTTCTCTTTTTTTATCTATCTTTTTTTTTTTTTTTTTTTATATATTTTTCATTTAGTTCTTTTTTTTTTTTTTTTTTTTTTTTTTTTTTTTTTTAAAATAAAGAATTTATCTTAAAATAATTTTTTATTTTTTGCAAATATTTTTTTTTTTTATTTTTTTTTTTTTTTTTTTATGTTTTCCAATTTTATTTTATTTTATTTTTTTTTTTTTTTTATTTTTATATTTTTAATTTTTTATTATATTGTAAAACCCAAACGTAAATTGTTGAATAATAAATAATGGTCCGGGTCAAATTGTTAACGGTTACCTTGTTTCCATCAAATATTACTTACAGAGATAATTTTACACTTAATATGCCCATAACTTCATTGAAACTTTAGAAATTATTTCGCATTCATAATTATTTTTGTTCGTAATTTATTTTAATCCATTTGTTAAACCATATCGAATAAGAAACTGTAGAGATAAAAGGACCCGAAGTTGAATAAAAAGGTAAGATATAATTTCTATTTACAAAAAGTAATGAAGTACAATTGAAATTATAAGATTACAAAATAAAAAAATTAGGTCAATTTTCGCTACAAAAAAAAAAAAAAAAACACTTATACATTCACTAAACATGGAAATAACAAAACGAGCGTGCAGTCACTTGAAGTTAAAGGTAAGAACTATAGATTCTGTAAGTTTCATATTTTTATCACGCAGTCAACACGTTCTTTTCATAACCTCAATAATGCAATTTTTCAAAATTTCGAAAATTCGAAAGTTTTTTTTATAAGGAGTGAGCTGCTCGGGTCAACTGGTGGCTGTATTTCGTCTATGATATGTACACTTAATTCCTGAGTAACATAAGCTGCTTACTGTAAACAGTCAAAACGCTAGAGTCGATTAAAATTCACAAAAAATAAGTAAAAAAAACATGTAATTTTAACACGCTGCCAGTATTCGGAGGTAATGACTGATCGAATTTTTGATACACTAAAACTGCCATCTTTCTCCTTCAATAAAGCATAAAAACAACGATTTTTAAAAGTTTTAATTCGAATAGGCGGAAACGAGCGTTTGTAAAAATTAAATGTAGGTACGTAAATTTTGTTCTTTGGGACCCTAAAGAAGAGTCCCTCAAAGTTACAGCAAAATCTAAAATGGGTCGGCTTCTTCAATTAGACGATTTCATATGGAATGACCCTAAAGTCTTTTTATTCTGGTGTCTTTTTCGAAATCTCGTTATCTGTTGAAGTTATGGAAATGACTTATGATCTAGAGAAATGTTTCAATGCCAAACTGTCACTTTACGCCTAAAAATTTGAATTTCTGCTTGTCGAGTAGTATGTTTTGTAGAATAAACTTTACAAAATGGTTAAAGGAGTAAAGGAAATCTTCAAGGATGGCAAGACTCTCCTGAAATTAATAGAGCTGATACTATGCATCATCACCATCATCTTCGTGGACTTGCAGCCGACATTCTTCAGCAGGGTGTCTTACGAGATACTGGTACTCGGATCCGGCGGCTTCGTGATCATCTGTGCCGTTCTCTTCGTAGTTAACGTGGTGAAGGAACAGACCGCCGATATGCTGGACTTCATCTTCATGCTTGTGGGGGCCATTCTCAACATCATTGGTGGAATTTTGGCACTCGTCCAAACCGTTCGCGGCTCTTCAAGAATTGGCCTGATGATAGACACCGTGTTGCCGACTGAAGGTGAAAATTTCGAGATAACGATCGTGGTTTTTGCGATATCCAGCGGTGCCGTGATGTTGTTCGACTTTATAAGGTCTCTCTTGTAATGTGAATGATATACGCAAAAAAATAAATAGTGTATACGTTTGTGCCCTTTGAAATGGAACCACCCTTTTATTTTGGAGAAAATTCAAATAAATAATTTTAAAATTCGGACAGTTGAGTTCAGAGTTTGACTAGTAGGCATTTTTTAAAGACTCGTTGATTTCAAATCAGTCATGTCTTAAATATTTCTGTACACAATTTTCTTTCACTACCTCGTACAGAAATAAAAATTCATTCACATTCACCAGAAATAAAAAAAATAAAAATAAAAATAAGGCCATTTTTGTTTGGCTCTGTACATTTTGTACTAGCTTTTTTGACACGACTTTGGTATAGTAAATTTACTTCTTATGAAGAAAAAACTGTGACCAAAAATAACGAGCCATCCAAAAAAAAAACGTCATCAAAGTTGGCCGAGAAAAAAAGACGTATTTCCATTCTTAATCGAATTTATAACCTTATTTACTTGTCAAGACTGTCACATCATATGACAGCCATTGTTTATTTTACAAATTGTGAGTCACTTGTCAAAAGTTTGACATAACCGAAAAGCTTATGACATGACCGCTATTTCCATCTCTCTCGTTCATAGCCAGAATTGATGACATTTTTTTTATGTCTATGTCAAAATTATTTTATACTCCTAGAGCAAATTGGAAACGAAGTTCTATGTATATATAATCAATATTAATTAAAAACGCATTATTGATAATTTACGAAATTAAGTAATTATCAAATTAAGTAAGTTGATTTCGTAAAAACGATTATTTCGTTAGTTTTTATCAACATGTTAACTCCATATGCCTTTTAGTTTTACTGTATTATTTTTTTCCTTGAAACTCAGAACCTTTGGAGACAATTCAATAGTATCATGCAACAAGATGTTCTATATCATTTATGTATATATGTAAAACCTAACCGGATATTCCACTAAATAATGCATGTACTGGGTGGATCGTAAGTAATGGTACATTGTGAAACAGCAGATGCCTCAAGTCAAAATAATGTGGTTAAATTAAACTTTCCTTAATCCAAATTTTGATGATACAGAGTGTCAAAGTTTTAATTTAGTTTTAAATGTTTCTATAACTCCCGAATAAATAGAGATAAATGCGCAAAATTCGAGATACGGGGGTTTCCTTAAGTGAGAAAATTAAACTCGTTCGTAGTTTTGATATCACAAATAGAGGGCGTCACTTAAAGCTTATCGCGCTTCTTTAAAATGGCAAAGCCTTTTTTGCGGCTTGGTATATCGACATATGTAACTATTATGCGATGCGATAAATGTGATTATCTCGAAAACGATTAGTTTTTTAATGTAAAACAGTTAGGAGAACCGTTTTCTTTTAATAATTAAATCGATATACTAAGCCACAAAACAGTGCCATTTTACATAAGCGCGATGAGCCTTATGTGGCGCCCTCTGTTAATTATATCAAAACTATAAACGAATTTCTCATCTAAGGAAACCCCCGAATCTCGAATTGCGTGCCATATTGTCTATTTATTCGGAAATAATAGAGACACATTGAAAACTAAATTGAAATATATATATATATATTTTGCTTATCATCAACAATTGGACTAAGTTAAGTTTAGTTAAATCTCATTTTAGCCTGAGGAATTTACTTATACCCCACCCTGTATTTTGACCGCCAAAAAGAACTCTTATTTTTAGAAATGCAGAAAACGTGTAGATACAAAAGTTGTATGTAGATATATACATGTATTTTCTATTTGCGGCAAGAAATAAAACAAAAGAGCAATGAAAACTAGAGGGAAAAATACATCTTGTTTTTTTTACACCCCGTATTTTTTAAATGAATTAAAAAAACCTCTCTCTGATTTCAAAAATACGCAGTGTCAGGGATTACTGTTTTTTTTTCTATTTTTTTTTTTAAATAGGCATAAGTATATTATTAAAAACAAACGTCACACCTATAACAACAAGGAAAGCTTATACATGGAAATTTTAATTGTAAGTCTGCTTCTTTTTTTTTTGAAATATTAACAATTTGCATACGCCTATATGCATTTTTAAAATCGGAAAAAAGCCCTTATTTTTGTAAAAATATATAAAAAACTGGACGTTTTCCACGAAACACCGAACTACTACACTTTTCTCGACGCGCGTTTCGCCAACCAAGTTGGCATCTTCAGGAGAAGATTAAAACTGAATTCTAGCCTACACACTTGCACTATTTATACCAAATTTGTTGCCACGGCTCACTGAACCGTAACTGTCTTTGTTTATCAGAGCAAACAGTGGACTGGTGGGTATCGGACCATTGTCCTTATTCATACTATTGTTACACTTAATGATTTCTAAACTTTCAAAAGCATCCAACTGTCTACTGTTTGTTACATTTCTAATTAATTTTAAATTTCCCCCTCAGTAAAGAGAGGTTTGAACATGAGAAACAATTAATTAAGAATATAGCTAAGAGTAACGGTTACTCAGTCCATTTAATAGATAAGTTAATAAGGAAGCATACATTTAAGAGAAACCTGTACAATTCCACGACTTTTCGTAGAGATACTGACAATTCGAAATTTGCTTCGTTACCATATGAACCTAAATTCACCCGCGGACTAGATAAGATTTTTAAAAATATTAATATCAATTTGGTTTATAATTCTAAAAATAAACTACAGACGCTTTTGGGTAACCCCAAAGACAAAATCAACAATAACGAAAAGTCAGGAATATACGAAATAAGTTGTAAAGATTGTGATCAAAAGTATATTGGGCAAACAAAAAAGATCTATATTGACTAGATTTAAAGAACACATGGCTCATTTGAAATATGGCAGAACTGAAATATCTTGTGTTGCCCAACATGCTTTCGACAACAACCATAGGATAGATATAAATAATTTAAAATTAATTAGAAATGTAACAAACAGTAGACAGTTGGATGCTTTTGAAAGTTTAGAAATCATTAAGTGTAACAATAGTATGAATAAGGACAATGGTCCGATACCCACCAGTCCACTGTTTGCTCTGATAAACAAAGACAGTTACGGTTCAGTGAACCGTGGCAACAAATTTGGTATAAATAGTGCAAGTGTGTAGGCTAGAATTCAGTTTTAATCTTCTCCTGAAGATGCCAACTTGGTTGGCGAAACGCGCGTCGAGAAAAGTGTAGTAGTTCGGTGTTTCGTGGAAAACGTTCAGTTTTTTGTTTCTACGCCGAAGGTTCCAGTACCCACTCCAGGAGTAAAAATGTATATTTAAAGGAACGTATTTTTTGTCTAATTTTCATTGCTATTTTGTTTAATTTTTTGTCTTCAAAAGATAATAGATGTGATTAAGTATTTTTTAAGGTACATATCTTACTGTAAAAAGTCATACATCTGTCACTAAAAGAATTTACCATTCATTTTTATACAGGTTTTTTGTTGTTGTTGCCCTGCTTCAAACTAAATACTTCAAAACTAAAAAAGAAAAATCTGCAATAATCTCTCCTATTGTTAAAAATCTGCTAACATTGATTCTGATATCTTTGGTTTGATGAAAACAAAAATACAGTGTTTATAAAAAGGAGGATACGTGGAAACGCATTATACGTGTTTTCTGTTCGTAAAGTGATGACACGAACGAGTTTATATCGTAAATTTCACATCTCACCGATAATAATTACGTACGACCAGTAATATGGGGCAATTGTGTATGTTTTCAATTTCCAGTGTAAGAAACAAAGCATGATGCAATTCGCAGCGGTATTGATACGATGCTCGTCAACGACGAACACTGAAAATTAATTTCTTATTATTTTTATTATTATACGATGTAAATACATTTTTTCTATTGCTACCATTAGGAGAGACGGCGGACGTTTTCGGTTTCGGTTCGGTACGGTTTCGTTTTCGGACATTTAGAGTTAGTAGCATCTTTGATAAGCTATTCTGCAGTGGATGGCGGTTGGTGATATTTCAGTTAGCCATATCTTGAAAACGACGCATGGGACCCACTTCACTTTTTAGGTGATGACTATACACCTCTTACAGAAAGGATTTATAGTGAAAAAACCGTCAACAAAGTTTGCGAATAAAAATTTCAAAAAACCTGGAGCACTCCCTGGGATCTCAGTAATGCTCTGTGGAATATTTGCAGTAAATTTTTTTTTCATAATCTAGAAACAAATATAAGGAGAGGTTTTTCGATTTGTTACAAAATATTTTTTTTTTTCAAAAATGTTATGGCCATTTTAATTTTAATTTTATAGGAACATTTTGTTTCCCAAAATTAAAATGACCATAACTTTTTGAAAAAAAATATTTTGTAACAAATCGAAAAACTTATATTTGTTTCTAGATTATGAAAAAAAATTACTGCAAATATTCCACAGAGCGTTACTGAGATCCCAGGGAGTGCTCCAGTTTTTTTGAAAATTTTTTTCGCAAACTTTGTTGACGGTTTTTTCACTATAAATCCTTTCTGTAAGAGGTATATAGTCATCACCTAAAAAGTGAAGTGGGTCCCATGCGTCGTTTTCAAGATATGGCTAACTGAAATATCACCAACCGCCACTGCTATTCTGAAAAAGAATGAGACAAATGTTAGAACTTGAAATGTTAGAACGAGGCAGCTGTTAGAAAGCTAATTTAAATATAAAATTACAATATTAATTAAAACTACAGTCTAATTTATTGTTTTAGCGTGAGGCAGCAGCCCTAAACTTGAATGTTTCTACGGTTAATTCTACTTTACAGAAAGCAAAAAACAATGAACTTTAGAAATTACCTAGAAAGCGTAAGTCTACCAAGAGGGTTACAAATAATATAGCATTGAATACAAGTGCTATTCGTAAACTCTATAATTGACATTTATGTAAAAAAAAAAACTACACTGCACTATTTGTAACCGAATGGTGTTTGTGAGAAAATCTTTAATTTCTTTGTTTTACTACCTTTTTTTAATTTTTTTTAATTTTTCCTGCCCTTTTTTGTACTTGCATATTTATGCACCAACCAATGTATCTTAAAATACATAATTTTTTAAAATTATTATTCTTTTTAATGTTGAAAAAATAAGTTATTTAATAATAAACAAACACAAAGAATCCATCCATATGCTAGTCAAAATTATTTCGAAATACTGAATAATTTTGTAACAATCTGACAACAGAGCGCTCTAAAACTTAAACACGTGTTTGATGAGGTGCATCAGTTTTTATGTTGTATGAAGCATATATCTGAAAAAATTTACACCAGACAAAAAAGATACTCTTTTGTCTTTTCGTTTTCGAGAAAAAACCCTTTTTAACTTTAATGTGTCATTGATTTTATTATTATCAAACTAATTTCTTATATTGAAAGTTGGGTCTGGAAAGTATTGAAATTTGCAACAATATTGTATTCAAGTCTAAACACAAATTATTCTAGATGTCAAACATGTATTTATTACCCACTAAGTCTTTGTTGCGGTGAGTTGAATTGTGGTTAGTGCAGTTTCAGGTGCTTCAGTTGTTTTGGAGGTTGGGCAATCTTCAAAAAAAAAAAAAAAACGCAATATTTATTTTTAACTTCCAATCAGCAGCAAAAGTATTCACACACTTACCTTAACCCCTGCGACGACTTTTTCCTATGAGGGTTTTTAAAAAACACCCTGTATCGCACTGCCGCACAGAAATTAGCAGAGCTCTCAGAAATGTGAATTTTAAACCACGAGGAGTCATTCCTGCAGCTGATCTCCAAGTTTGCGCAGACTTTGAAAGACGATCACGTACTGTTACTGTTAGGGGAGGATCGGATTTTTTCAAAACTGCTTTTTTATAGTTTTTTCCCAGGTTTATTAAATTTTTTTAGAAGCCACGGTTTTAAAGCAATTCGAAGAAATAGCGCGAAAAAAAATATTCCAAATTTTTAGCCTTCTTTTTCTCGCTCCACAGGCAGGAATTTTTTTTTCTGTTAAACGACCATATGGACCAGATAGCCTGTTTATTCAGCTTCAATTTTCTTATTTTAATTGTTTGCTACATCCATTTGTCGCGGAGATATCCGAAACTGAATGAAAAAGGACCCTTTTGTCTTCAATCATCGATATCTCAGCAACCAATGATCATACAGCAAATTGAAGGGCAGTTTCGAAAACTGGAATAAAACGCCTATAAAATCCTGTCGACATTTAAAAAAAAAAAGACTGACCGCAAAAATAGCTGTTTTTTAGCCCGTTTTCTGGACCTCGCTAGAGAATCGTAGAGAAAATGCTAAAAATATTTGGCAGGTACTAAATTACTCGTCATGAAAAATCAAGATGAGCATGTTTTAGTTTTTTAAAAATTTTCGAAAATCACCCCTATTTAGGGGTTGAAAATACCCAAAAAGTGAAACATTTAAATAGTATAAATTAAACTAAAAACAATATTCATTACAATTCTTTATTGAATGAATGTTAAAAAATTAATGTTATGTGTTTATATGCTGAAATCATCCCCTTAGTATAGAAATAATTGAAAATTTTTTAAAAATCTGAGAAAAATATTTAGGTCTTTTGAATCGTAAGAAATTGAGAAAAAAATACTTTCTACCGATATTTATGAAAAAATAACTGCCATACCCAAGGGTGGAGCCACCCTTAAACATCAGAAAGTAAGATATTTCCATACAAATCTGAGAAAACAATCCAATTTTTTTATACAGGGAGGTAGACTCTACTAAATCTGTACATTCCAAATTATTTTTTATAAAAACAACCCTTTTGAAGGGGTGAAATCATCACATTAATTTTTTAACATGCATTCAATAAAAAAAATGTAATGAATATTGTTTTTAATTTAATTGATACTATTTAAATGTTTCACTTTTTGGGGGTTTTTAGAAAATTTTAAAAAAC
The DNA here is from genome assembly GCA_029963805.1 of Aromia moschata. Lineage (NCBI taxonomy): Eukaryota > Metazoa > Arthropoda > Insecta > Coleoptera > Cerambycidae > Aromia > Aromia moschata. The sequence continues at coordinate 2,189,962 of JAPWTK010000032.1, read as the reverse complement.
ATGCTCATCTTGATTTTTCATGAGGGAAATTTGGTACCTGCCAAATATTTTTATCATTTTTCTACGATTCTCTAGCGAAGTCCAGAAAACGGGCTAAATTTGCGGTCACTCTTTCCACCCTCAATATCGACTTTTTCCGACAAAAGTGACTTTTTCCCCTTGTTTTGGTAAATCGACTGCGAATCAGAAATCGAAAAAAATTCTTGGGATTGCGTTAAAACCGTGGCTTCTAAAACATTTTGGCCTACAGATCCAAAAACTAGAGTCTTGGAGCTTCAAAACGCTTTTTTTAAATCCACGCTACGACCATTTTTCACTTAGATACAAACAAAAAGCCAGACAAAAATCAGGGAAAAATTAGATTTTTATATTCCCTTAATTTTTGTAAGTGTATTAAAGAAAATTTCAGTAAAATCATACACTGTTTTTTAAAATATTGCTAACAATATGTATATAGTTTGCAACTCATTGTTTTATATTTATTGGTTTATTATAAAAAAAATCTTTATATAAAGTTGAACATATAAAAAAAAAACTATATTTTTAAAAAGTATGAACAAGTTTACCGATCAAAAATTAGTCATCCAAAATATCATCTAACCACTGTTCTAGGTCATCATCTGGTCTTTCATTTTCTAATTTTGCAGGTACCTTCCGTTTGTCTCTCTCCATTTCGGTCAGCTCTGGTGACTCGGGAAAGTCTTGTTTTTCTTCTGCAACTGTAATAGTTTCCTCAGCAATACCATCATCTTGGTTTGGAAGAAATCTGGTAGATTCTTCTGATAGTTCTTTAACATACTGTTCATATTTTGTCATATTCACTTCTGCATCCCTATTCATACATTTCATTTGATTTTCCTGAAGTATTAAAAAACAATGAATTAGTATTAGTCTACCCAGATTTTTTGCAATTATTTTTAATGAGATATGTACAGTCAACAACAAAAGTCATCACTAAAGTTCGCAAATTTGTGCTACATGGCAGGGCTCGACACTATAAAACTCTATGGTAATGAAAGTATAAACCATATTTTTAAGCACACGTTTTTATTAAATCTACAATTAAGTTCAAAGGGAAACTGTGTAGGAAGTCTCTTGTACATTGACAAAAATGTCAAGTCTGGAAGAAATTCAGGAAATCCAAGGAAATCTTAAAAAAAACACCAAGGGAAGTCTTTGGGAAATCTTCAAAATTTTAGAAAATATCCTGGGGAAATCACTACCTATCATCACAGGAAATTGCAGCCTACGATTTACTCTTTGATTAAAGTTGTACTTACCGTAAAATAATCCGGCGCTATTCCTACTCTCCGGTAAAAAGGCACTGTTAAAATACTCTGTTTCAATAAGTTCAGGTTTAAAGTAAATAGCTCAATCGGCGATTTACTTTCAATTTCTTCTGCAGCAAGTTTATCGCTTTTAAACTGAAAATGGTGGCCCCTCAAGATTGGCGCATTCGCGAGAACTGAATAATCTGTGCTACTGCTCAACTGAAATTCCTCTGCGTCATTTTCTTTTTCATATCGGTCCCAGTTCGACTCCAAGTTAGATGTTGCTTTAGATGGTACATGTTTTGAATACTTGGTTGAATTGCCCTTGTATCTTCGTTTATCTTTCAGATTCTTCAGGTGCCTAAATCAAACAGCAATCGTCCGGTTTTAAATATGTGTATGTAGTACTGCAAGATTTATTTAAATACCTGCTTCTGTCCTTTTCCATATATTATTATTATGATAAACAATAACAAATAACAATTTATTTATTGATCAATATTTATTGAATAACGTAAAGATAAATACCCAAATCAGATATTTTGTGCCTAAATGTAAATAAGGTTAGGTAGAAATCTGGTGACAAAAATGATCTGTCAAGCATGAACCAAATACACATCTAACCAATGAAATACATTTCTCACCCTAGATATCTATAGCATGAACCTCATGACAGCATCACAGAACTAGGGGTGTGGTTAACCCATATATCTAATACTCCTATATTGCTGGTTCCCGTAAGTAAAGGTGTCACGGGGTAAGTGAAACAGCAAATGACTACTTGACCTGTTGTGCGCAAGCGTCACGAGTACGTAATTGGCTGGTGTGACTGGATGTTAAATTCTCGGGCATGCGCGTAAGACTCGAAGTACACTCAACATCCAGATATCCGAACTCCAAATTTCCGAACTCACGATATTTCCGAACTTTTTCTCACGATATTTCCGAACTTGTACTTCCACAAAACCGAACTTGTCGCTGATTGGTTGACGACAAAAAACCGCGAAATTTGAAATGAGAAAAAATGAACACAATAATACGATTATTATCAAACATTGCGATTGTCACAGAATTCAGCAAAGAGGAAACCGCCCTCCCTCAGCAGCACACCGAGACAGGTTCTACAAAAGTTCTTCTTTGTCCAAACTAGTGGAAAACACTAATTTCAAATGGCGTATCATAAGTACCGATGCACTTTTTTGTGTCAATCCATCCACTCAATGTTTGTCTTTGTCAACTTCCGACAAGTAAATTTCTTTTTCCCAAGAATTTCTGCCACTGACGATTGACAAATATTGTACATCTTACATAGATCAACATTTTTAACACCATTTTTTGCGTAATTTATCAAATCCAGGTTTTGCTCCAAGGTTAGCCCTCTTAGCAAGCTCTTTTTCTCTGCAAATAAACAGTACAATAATGTTTGTTTTGTATCACGGTTTTCTAAAATACATATTTTCGCATCATTTTCCATTTCAGTTTTAAATTATTATAGGTTACGTCAACAAAATGTTCAATAAAAAAACCTTTTCTTTGAATTGCAAAATAATTACCTGCATCACTCTCTTTTGCACCTGACATTTTTTTTGTTTAGATAACACGCTTTTTGTTAACATGTTTTCACATGTAAATTTCGCGGTATTTTGTCATCAAACCTCAAAATCAAAGAAAAGTGCGGTTAGAATGAACCAGAAAAACCCTTTGCGAAAGCCAGCAGTTCGGTAATCCCGAGGTGACGAGAGTTCGGAAATATGGAGAGTCTCGGAAATGTAAAGTTCGGAAATGTGGATGTTGAGTGTAGTTACGAGAGAGAGACAGACGCATATATGTCTGCACCGTGGTGATTTCGCCAATCTCCAGACCCTTCAAGCAATATAAGAGTATGTATTAGATATATGGGTTAACCATCACCATCCATCACATATGTATGTACTTTACTGCTGACGCAACAGCTGCTTTCGATTTATACGAAATCCTCAGTTCCTCATCTCAGTGTTAGATTTGAACAACCGAGGGCAATAGCTGAGGTATTTACCTCCCTCCTTGCCGCTACTGAGGAGTTACAAAACCACAACCAGTACAGAGTATTATTGCTCCCTTAGTTAGAGTTAGATGTTAACTATATGTCAAACGCTTCTTCAAACGAATGTAATTTAATTAATATTATAACTTTAATCCTCAGAAATGTAAATACATATTTTTACTAACGGGGTAAACTATTCTTTATTAAGGTTTACAAAAGTAGATACAAATAACTGAGGACAATTTACACATTTGCCTTTCTATTTGACATCACAAGAATTAAAAACTTAAGTAAAGTTAGATAACTCAGTTAAATGTTTCCTCAGTTCCATGGCAAATTGTAAGCAGCTACTGCTTAACTAGTTAACTACTTCTCCTCCTACTTTTCAACCCCACTAGAACGCAGTCAGACGAAAAGGTGACTACTGGTCTAAAGCGCCTGTCTTTTTCTAATTCTTATGCCTACTTTTCACATTCACATATAACATTCTATCATAGAAAACCTATGCTTCTATGCATTCTATTCATACTAACTCTATGATCTATGCATACGAAGTATTTAAATTGATTACCTTTTTTGGAACTCAAATCGTATTGGGCAGGCGAAAACGACGGGAGACGGGACTTTAGTAGCCTATTAAGAGGACGATTTCTTTTGCGATCGTTCTTGGCTGCTGCATGTATACCAACCTTTAAGGGCCGTAGGAACCCATCTTGACTACATATTACCAATACATATTACATACTCCTTTTTCGCTGGTAATGTGGCAACACTGATTGCCGCTAAGAAGTAGAGAGTAGAGGAAAATGGCAGTTGTTAGTGGTTAAAAAAGTGTCTCTTTTTAGGTATGTTTTAGGTTTTACCTAAAATTGGTAGTGTGAAAAGAGTATATTTTGATATTTCTTACAAGTTAATAAATACCTATAGGTAGAAATAAATATGACAAAGGAAAACACAGACGGTGACATAAATGATACTACAGTAAGTACAACAGACATTTCACAAAATATCTGCGGAAATAATAGTTCTGTAGAATTACAGTCGAGTCTAAATAATAGCGGTAGAGAAGATGAGACTAGTAAAAAAAGCTCGGGAAACGGACACAAAATGTTAGAGGCGGTTAAAAATAATTTAGACAGTGGTAACATGGGTAATGGGGTTCGGACTACAAGTTCAAATGAAAAAGGTACTAACGAGGGATCAAATACCTCGTCTGTGAAAATGGGCGAAGAAAGTGAGGAGGACGTTCCTGGAGATTTCTTTGATGACTTTTTCAAAGAAGACTTCATGGATGGTCTGGATATAGTTGACGATGATGCTTGGGATGAAGAAAAAATGAAAAACCAAGCAGCAGCAGGTGAAGAACATGCAAGCAAGTCTGAAAATAAGGTAGTAAAACTGAAAAAGAAGAAGCAAAAACCTCCAGAAAAAGAAAAAACAGATCAGAATGAGGATCTTACCTTGGCACCAGGCGCAAAGAAACATAAGCAGAAAAAGAAGAAACATGAAGACAAACCCAGTGAACAGAAGGTTAAAAAGAGCAAAGAGAAAGCCATAGATGCTGACGAATTCGATATTCGTAGGGATCCAGAGAAAACTAAAAGGGATATTGAGCGTGATAAGGCCAGATGTGAGAAGGATAAGGAAAAGAAAATTATATCCGAAAAACTAAGTTTAGTAGAAACAGGTTTAGTTCCTCCCGGAATGGAAATGGAAATAGATATTGAGGAGGTTAAGAGACAGAAAGAAAAAATTGAACAGAATAAGCCACAAAGAGATCTTCGAGAACACCTTAAAACTTTGAGAGGTAGCAAAAGTCCAAATCGTAGACCAAGGAGTTCTAAGAGGATAAGTTCGTCTCGAAAGTCAACCAGCCGGTCCAGCCCTAAAAAGAGAAGAACGAGGAGTCCAAATAAAAAAAACTCCTATGCGAAGGAGTCCCCGTAAAAGGTCTCCTCTAATAAGGAGGAGCCCTCTTAGAAGAATTTCACCGAGACGCAGCCCCGTGTTTCGAGGTGGTCTCAAGAGAAGCCCGCTGCGTAGGTCTCAAGAACGAAGACCCCTGAGAAGGAGTAGAAGCCATAGCCCTATCTATAGAAATAGACGAACCAGATATTCCCCTGCTTACCTGAGGCATAGGGATCGCAGCGCTAGCAGAGAATCAGACCGTGAAATATGGTTAAAGCGGCGCAGGACCCGATCGAGGTCGCAGAGAAGAAAGAGGGAAGAAAAGAAGTCTTTTTTGCAGGAAATCGCCGAGAAACTTAACGAAACGAGGCCCCCGCTGATTAATGTGATGCCTCAGATGCACTTCATGCACGCCCAAGCCATGCAGGCTATGCCGGTTCCGGTGCCTGCTCCAGCCCCCGTTCCTCCCCCTAATACCACCTACTTTGCGTCAGAACCCCAGTCTCTGCCGCAGTCGCAACAGTACGACCCTTACGACCAGAATTTCTTTATCGGGACACCCCAGCCTCTGGACACTCCGGATCAGGTAGAGCAGCCTCAACCTGACCCGATATTCCCTATGGGACTGCCTCACCAGCAAGTGCCGTTAAATTCTGCCCCCTCTCAACTTGTAAATACCCCTAAAACGCCCGGCACGCCTACCAGACCTGCCGCGTCTCAGAATTTGGAGAAGCTGACGCCGCAGACGCAAGGAAGAGCCGTCGACTCCAATGAGGAAGTTACAAAAGTAATGAATACAAATACTTTTTGTGTGGCGGTAACTAATTTGACGATCGTTTTTGTTAATTTTAGTTGTTCCAAGACAAGAAGATTACAGTGTCGGAATTTCTGGCGGTGACTGCAAAACCTGAAGGTGCGATATGTTTTATTTTTCTATTATCTCGTAAGGTAGCAAGTTATTGAAAAATTCTAATGTGTGGATGAAGGGTTTTACTTACATCTGCAAAGTGGGTTTCTAAGTTAACCACGAATCCATTGAAAACAATGATGACTTTGGGATTAAAGGTGAGCTCAAATTCTACTGAAATTAGAAAGAGACATTTTGCTGAGATAAAGAATTTTTTTATGAAACAGATGGCACTGATGGATCTAGTATACTAAGTACACGGGCATATTCATATAAATCACCATATCTCAGCAACTTTTCATAGTAACGGCCCATTAACACAATTTTCTTCTTTCAAGTTGTTCTTTATACAGAGTGATTCCGTTGAGTCATACTTTTTAACAGCGTACATACAGAGCCATTCAGAACAGTTTTTTCAAATAATTTTTTTTTAAAGACTTAAAAATACAAAATTGTCCTAGTATTTATCGTCCTAGGATATAGCGTTTATCCTTTTTATCCGTTAAATAGCGTTTATCCTGTTCTGCTTTAAATTTAAAGAAATGGTTGTTTTTTAATTTCAATTTATTTTCTGGTGTCTCGAGTTCAAGTAGTCTTCCAAAGTAAAATTTCAAGTGTTAAATTAGGTAAAAACATTATTTTTATAGTAGGATGTCCCAGGGTATATCAAAAAAGAATCAGGAAGGTCAAGAAGCTTTCAAATTGAAATCAAACCTTTCAAATCCAAGCCTGCTCAATTAAGGAATAATTTTTACCGTCTTTTCATTTTCGATAGATCAAGTCGGTTTCAGTAGGAGCAGTTTGATTATCCTCTGAATAGGTAAAATCACATAGCAAAATTTTGTCTGATCAATCCATCCAAGATGGTCAGATGACCCTAAGTTGGAAGTCAGAACATTTCTTGATTCTGAACAAAATTTTCTTAGGTCTAGTTCACAAAAGCCTCTTTATCTGCACAGAAGACCTAAAAGGCGAGTTTTACGTTTTGAGACCTGCATACCACATTTTGCGAAAATGCAAATATGGCAAAAATAACTTTTTATTGAAATGAAATGCTTTTGACACCTTTTTTCGGCTTATGCTGGGACACGTATATGTTATTACAGAAGTACAAAACATTATTTTATTGAGATATTTTCAACATCATTAAGGAATGTTAGATTAATAAGAACGAACAAAATCGTCCTCAAAGTATGCCGTGGAATTGATCTCACATGTCTTAAACTATCATTATAGTCCAGTAGGCAGGGAGTTTTATGTATTCTTGCGACATACAGGACAGGTTTTTACGGATCCCCATGTATTTTTTCCTGTAGAATACAATGAGCGGTGTCCGTAGAGCAACATCCATGTGGAACATTGTTTAAATAAACAATTTATGCGAAAATTTTCATATTTTCGCATATAACTCCATTCCTGTGCAGTTTCGGTATATAAGATACAATTAAGAAAATTTTTCCTTATTAAATTTAGAAAATTTTAAGCCCAACTGGAAGTTGCTAAGTGCAATTGTTAACTAACAATTGGCTAATAAAACTGAAAAAGTGCTTATTTTTAATTATTTATTTATTCGAAAAGTTAAGCAATTATCAGGCCGAAATTTGAAATCAGGCTTGAAAGAGTAGCTATTTGTAACTAGAAGTTACCCTGAAAATTTCAGTTCAATCGGTTAACAATTTTACAAGTAATTAACGATCGAATTTTTCGAGAAGCCTTAATTAACAATACTGCCATTTCTTTATTTACAGTACGATTTTGATCGGCTTAGACTAGGAAGGTCACAAATCTCTTCTAGTTTTTGAGACTTTTTGATATTTTAAAAAATATTAAAATGGACCAGTTTTATAGCATTTTATACGCGAACACCTTTTTTGACGCGACGTCATTAATCATCTAGCGAGTCAAAAAAGGAAGAATTGGTCCTGCTAGAAGTAATCTAATATCTTTATTGTATAATTTAATTATAACATTTCAAGTCATGGTCCCTTCAAAAAATTAACCCTCTTTTCGACGTGGTAGACTTTTCAGACAAACTTATCCTCTTAGGAGTCCTTGGTCTACAATTTGGACTTTTGCTACCTCGAAACTTTTAAGGTGTGCTCAAAGATCTCTTGGTGGCTTATTCTGTTCAATTTTTTCTTTCTGTCTCTTAAAAGAGATGTTCTCCAAAGAGAACAAGAGATCTCCAATGACGTTTTCATTGTGCAAATTACCCATAGATTCTGAAAGTAGCATTCGTTGTAGCTGGTCGTTTGGTAACAATTCTTGGATTGAGCTTAGACGATAAACGTGCATAAGCAAAATTTTCCTACCAATTTTTGGCATTGCCCTTCACGAATCTGTTATTAGATTTCGGAAATTCAAAATTGGTAATTTATAATAGCAGATGAGTTAGCAGTTGCTGAAACGAAAAAAAAGTACATTATAATAATGAAAGTATGTAGAGGTGTGGTTTGGGGTTGGTAATTGTGAATCAGACTTCTACAATTCAAAATGGTGGATATAAAATGGCGGATTGAAGATAGCGGATTCAGGATATCAACTTATAATAGAAAAAATGATAGAAATGATGGAAAAATATACGTCAACGACTTTGACTACGTATTGTATTTTTATAATTCAAGATGGCGATCGAAAAATAAAATATCACGGTATACGAAATCTTGGATACATATTTTCATCAATATTATCAGATTTTCCACTCCTTTTCGAAAACCATCACTTGTTGAGATCAATTGAAATTGCTTATCACGTAATGATACTGCAAATGTCACCAAAACGAGAAATATTCACCACATGATAAAGTCAAGTGCTAATAACACATTTTGGTATTTCAAATTTATTTTGACACATTATATGGACATTTCTCAATTCGGCAACAGAATGAAAACAATGTTCTTGATTGCACCAATTTGAATCCAGCCAACTGAATCATTCATATTGAATTCCAAAAATCTGATATCATATTTGTTATTAGCAACCCCCAAATTGTAATTAATGATGCCAAAAACAAATGGTTAGAGATTTTATTCCAGAATTGATTGAATTAAAAACGTCGCCATATTGGGTTCACCACCTTGAATTTTTAAAAAATCTTGGTTTCATAATCAGCGATCTTGCAAAACCCCATGTGACAGTTTTCAGTCCGATTTAGGACGAATTTGAGATTTTTGTCCCCCATATTGGATCTGCCATCTTGAAGTTTTAAAGTCTGATTTCAGATTCGTAATCAGCGACCTCAAAAACTCATGTATATAGTTTTCAGTCCAAATTATAGCTTTAAAATTTTTGTCCGCCATAGTAGATCTGCCATCTTGAATTTTAAAATTTGACTTCAGATTCGTAATTAGCGACCCTAAAACTCCAAAATAATGATGTTTGAATAAAAGCAAGGAACCTTTTTTTAGGCAGTATACTGGAGTATCCGTCGTTTAACGGTTAAACGCCGAATAGGGGTTGTTAGGTGTTCATTAACAATTTGCCTAATTTCTTCTGCAAACTTAGGTCTCCCACTGCCTTCTTTTTTATTTACACACCGGTTTTCCTAAATGCCATGATCTAGTCAGAATTTGTCAAAATCCATGACCATGTTTGGAAATTCTATTTGAAAATCCTGAAAAGTCCCATGTTTAACCCTCGGAAACTCGCAATCAAAAAATTACTTGGAAATGCGCAATGACCTAATGACCTATAATAAACCTTCTGGCCATCAACATTTCTACGATTTCTAACGTAACTTTTCATCATAAAATACCGTAATTAGCATATTTAATTTTTGTCGTAATAAAACTTGACAGTTCTAAGAGTAATAATTCTATACTTTGAGGACAGTTTTTCGTTTTCTGTTCTTTAGATGTATCATTTTATTAATAGTTATATTTTGTGCAGTCTCTTCGGCAAGCCCGGTACGTTTACAAGAAAAAAATAAAGGGTAAGTTGAAATTTCGTTCCGTAGCACATATATATTTTTTTTTATAAGATGTTTGTAATATTAACTCGATTTAGGTGAACGAAAATTGTTGAAATTTAAGTTTTACGAAAATAAATTCTGTTGAGCAAATGTCCGTTTCTTCTTTCCTCATTTGTGGCACGTTTGTAAAATAAATTCAATGCTGGATTACAGTCATTTCACGGTGTCAGGAAGCGATCAAATTTCTCGAAGGTAACGAGAAAAAATACACCGGAAAGTTCGTCGTACAGCCCACGGATAACTACAAAGTGTCGGAGCTGAAGAACAAATCGCCGCTGGTGAGGATGCCCCCGGTTACGTTCGCCTTCACGCAGCCGCAGATCAAGAAGGAGCAAAAGGCCTCGTTCACCGGCTTCATCAACGATCTACTCCAGAAGGTCGGTCTGATGAGGGAGGCGGTCGTCGACGTGGACAAGGAGCCGCCGCAAAACGCATGCATTCCGGCGACTGCGAAGAAACTCACCCCTCCCCCTCCTCCGCTGATAACGGCGAACAAGAACACCTACAAGGAGTTACAGCCGTCCAAACCGAGGTTCGGCTCGAACGTCGCGAGGCTGGGCGCCAACCAGCTGTCGAAGATGGTGCAGACGGACGTCTTCAGGTGCGAATCTTGTGAGCAACGTAAGAGAATTCTCCACGTTGCGTCCGGTGTGCAATGTGGTGGTGTTTCGGCGAGTTTCTCGGTCAGCACGCAGGTCACCGAGGCCGACTTCTACGCGAAGATCCCCATCACGCAGTCGCTGGCCTCTCTGACGCCGGCCCAGCTGCTCGCCAAGTCCGCCAAGTACGGCAGGGGCGTCGAGATGGACGACTTCGACGCGCACGGCTTCAACAGGGGCGGCTTCGCCCGTTCGGAGGGGTACAACATGGCGCGGTACAGCCCGCCGAGGGCGCCGAGTCCCCCGCGGTTCAGCCTAGGGGCGCGCGACGAGGCGTACGGCAACGCGAGCGCCTCGAGGTCCCAGTTTGCTGGAGGAGGCGGCAGAGGTCGAGGTCCCCAGTCGAACTTGTCCCGGCCCCTGGACCCTAACAGTAGATTCGGCTATAATAATTATTTCTAAGCCCAGTTGTGTAAATGTCGAGCAGTTTAACGATGTAATGTTGTATTCAATATTGTAATATTTTCGGTTTGATTAAAATGATTATTTTATTCGGAGGAGTTACGATTGTAATAGGTATTATGATGTTAGTGCATTTTTTTGTAATCATGAGCTGTTATCATGAATAGAACTCTCAATACAAATTACGAGCTTCTGAAGGTGTTTTATTTATTTATTTTGATTTTTTTTTTTAAAATATCTACTTTATTAAGGGGTAACAGTACTGTAGAATTTTCAAAAAATCGTTTTTTTTTTGGCTTAAAACATACTTTGAATCTTCTGAAATATGAGACGTTAAAGTTTTATATGTGAAAACAATTTTTTTGTTTGGAATTTGGCGCTTTATCCAAAGCGTGTCGAACGCCTCTAATCTAACTTCTGTAATACACTACTAGATGTCGTTAGTAACTATGTTTACTCAATTTGAAAAAAAAATCAAGTGAAAGTACGATAGTGTAGGCCTGAAGAGAATGAAGGGTGGTGACAGACGAATGAAGGGATGAAGATTGGTATGACGATCATTTTACAAATTATGAAAATTCCGGAGATGGACATCGGCGTGCAGCCATACAATTTTTACTTCGAAGCCGGTGCTACGTGCATCAAATTCTTTGCGCGCCGCAGCCGATTCCCTAGGAAACGCTGGGAAGTGGGTCATTCGTAGTGGCAGGCTGAGTCACCAGGGTCTGTCGATTGAATAGTTTTGTACCGAAACATGTTCATCCTTTTTTATTTACAAGGGAAGTTAGGGGTATTTCAATTTTATTTTGCCAATTTGATGAGGCTACAACATTTTAGGGGGCTTTTTTTTTGCTAGGCTTACGCACCGCGAAAGTACGGCAGAAAGCCTATCTTTCGAAGGAACAAACGGGACTCGAGTAGGAGTAACATTTTTCCCACTTATATTTTTCCATCCACCTCCTGTGCCATTTCCATCACCACCCCCTTGCGCATTACCTCTACCCCTATCACCACTTACTATCACTCAATCCATGGTTACCAATATTGTCCACAACTTCGTCATCGCTTTCAAACATACTTCCGTCACTATCACTTTCAGGTAAATCCCATTCCTCGTCACTATCACCGGGGCTTCACCGACAAGCCTCGAGCGCCACGGCTAGATCAGTCGGGGCTTCACCGACAAGCCTCCGGCGCGCAAAGGGTTAAAACAACATTTTGAAGTGAAACACAAGGATTTTTTTAAACAAAGTTGTTTTAAACAATTTTTATAAACAAATAATCGCCCTTGTTTTCATCGAGAAATTGACTTTTTTTCTTCAAAAACGTGCGATTTACACAAAAATCGATATTTTTAAAATCCCTACGTGTTTCACTAGCTATACTCACGTAAATTAAGATTTTTTTTTTACTCCAAATCAACATTTTCACCAGTTCTGCTGCGTGCCGCGAAGCGCTTCGACGACAACGTGTCTGCGGAGAATAACTTTAGCGCCGCCATTTTGCAATATTTATGGATAAAAAAAATGTTTTTTGTACTTCAAGATATGACCAATAACACCCTTAAAGCGTTTTTTCTTACTACCTTTCCTTCAATCCGAAAATTAATAGTCAAAAAAGCGTTTTTTTTTATGGTGTTATAATGGTGTTACTCCTTAGGGGTAACACTACCTTGTGGGGTCAAAATCAAGGCTCATTTTCTCGAATTTATTGTAGAAAGGCAAAACAATTTATTGAAATTCGGTTTTGTAGACATCATTACATTACACATCTCTTACACAAAAATATTTTTTTTGAGTCATTTAAAAACAAAATGGCGGCACAACAGCTCTCGGAATGAAACATCTTTTTTTTATGACCTCCCTGGCCATAAATCTACAGGTCGCAATTGTGCATCTAGAACAAAAAACCAAAGAGATTTTGAAATTACATAGAAAAATCTAGCGAACGACCGTAGAACTTTTCGAAATATTGATTTAAAAAAAATGGCGTCTGTTTAAAGAAAAAAACGCGTTTATTCGGAAAAAATCGGCCGAAAGTCGGCTATAAAATCGGTAAATTTTCATAAATCAAAAAGTTCTACGGGCGTTCATTAGAAAATTTAATTGTTAGCTACAATTAAAATTTCAAATCAATTGGTTGAAAATTGTAGGCGCTAGCTTTACGGCCGGCTCAAAAAAATGGTTATAAGAAAAACGCGTTTAACGTTTCAAGTACGAATATTTCGATGTAATTTTTTATTTACCACTAATCGACGATGCCTGGCCCATACAACTGTTCTTCTAATTCAAGGTTTTCACGCTGTCCTTCTGCAGTTCCTGCTTTCATGTCCTTCTAATTCAAGGTATACTGTGTTTACGAAGGAATAGAGACCACTACTGCACCGATATCGACCGTGCACAAATTTCTAATTAAACAGCACCGTGACATCACTCGGAAAGCCGAATTTTTCGACCCCTTTAAAAATTTTCCCCCACATAAAACCTTTTAGATATCATTTTTGGATAGTTAAGGAAGCATTTAAGCCAATAAAAAAAAATGATCAAAAAAAATTTACAAGGTAGTGTTACCCCTTAATTGGAAATTATATACAGGGTGAGTCGTTTTAATTGAAGGATGCGATTATCTCTAAAAGTATACTACCTATGAAAAAATATTTTGGACACAAGTTGTTCAGGACAGAGGATCTCACCTTCCTGTACTACTGACCTTGACCTCAAGGTCATTTGAAGGTCATGGTGATTTTTTTTAATAGCAAACCCCTAGTTTTGAGACCAGATTTTGATAGAAAATAAATCGCCGTCTTGATGACCAATGACCTTTACAAAAGTTATTTAATTTTAAAGTTTTTTGAAAAGTTTAAGTTTCCCTGCAAATATTTTGTTGCTTTTTCCGCACCAAAATGTGATTTGACCTTCAGATGATCTGTAGTAAAGGTCATGTTGACCTAGGGGAGTGAGGGCCCATCTGGGCGTACAATTTTCCGCTCTCCCAAAATCTGGACTCAAAACTAGGGGTTTCCTATTAAAAAAAATCATGACCTTCAAATGACCTTGAGGTCAAGGTCAGTAGTACAGGAAGGTGACTCCCTCTGTTTTGAACAACTTTTGTCCGAAACATTTTTCCAAAGGCACCTAGTGTATTTTCTGAAATAATCGCATCCATCGATAAAAATGACTCACACTGTATTGAGTCTAACCATTATATGTGAGAGTGCAACGACCTATAAATCACAACAACAATGGAAAAGCGTTGTTATCATACCGAATTTTTAAATGTGTATACCTTTTAGAATAGTCAGGTAATACTTAAATTAATAAATTTGTACGTTATTTATAGACCAGATAGGAAGTTTTAAAACTGATTACATATTATTACTGCGGATCGACATGCGTAGTGCGACCTGAGACACTGGACAAATAGTTTACTATTACTGTCTTTTTTTCGCCCTTAATAGTACCACTTTCTTTTATTCACAGACAGTTCCCGTGCGGTGCGACGGTTTGGGATTTGGTGCGCGTTCCTTCATTGTTATTACGTTTCTGTCGTTTAATTACAAGGAACAAAGTTTTTCTTGTGATTCTGATCGACGTGTCGTAGTGGTAGACTTGGTGGTTTAGTATGTTTTCAAAGTATCTGTCGTATCAAACGGTGCTATTACTGACCTTGTCATGGCGCTTATCGTTGCACGTACCGGTCATTGAACTCTTCATACATAATGGTTGGAGTGTAGTAACGATTTCCGAATATTTTGTCTAGGTCTGAGTTATTGGGGTTTTTATATATGTGATATATGTATAATATTTGTATAGATTATAATGTAGTTATTTCTGTAGTATAAGTGTACATTTTTTTCTGCTTGGATTTTATTGAAAATATTAACTATACAATGTAAATTGCTTGTTGCCATCTGTCAGTATTTAGACTTGGTCTTTCATGAAACACAAACATTCCTGATTTCAATATCTGATACTGTTGAAGGGTGTATTAAATATTTATTTTATCTCAACTATTTAAACTTATTCTGATACATTAATCTGTTAATAACAATTACATTGGATTGGATGTTCGAACAGCATACAGTGTGTAATATCTTTTAAAAATTTGGATTTTTTTTTTTGGTTTTCTTTTTATAGCCAACTAGATCCGAGAAATAAATAGGATCTTTGGATTTTCGAATGGTGCACCTTGTATATTTTCGTTTAATTTAAATTTACGGCTCGTTCTGAGTAAGAAAGTATCAAAATAATTAATTTTTTTGATTAATTTTGATTAACTTTAATTAAGTCATGTTTTTCAAAGTTTCTGTTTTTATTTTTAAATCCCAAGTTTTGAATTTTTATCATGTTTTTTGGTTCAACTTTAGTTATTTTTATGTCTAGGAAAACTCTTTTCGCAAATCGCTCAATTAATCAGATATATATATGTATACTCCAAAGATTTCCCTTCAATATGAGTCCAAGAACTTTGCAAAGCACATAGTATTTTCCCAATTTAAATATCTCATTCTCAATATAAACATCTTCATATTCTCAACCAAACTTTTGTTTACTAAAACCAATGAATATGTAAGTATGTAACAACAACCACAAATATTAGGTCTTAGTTTTTCAACACTGATTAAGAATCTTAAATATCTTTTTGATATCTGAAATACTTTTCGAGATATTTAACTTTTCCGCCCATAAGTAAATTTGGTTTCAGCTGTAAATGTAGGCAACTTTGGTTGCCCTAAAATTGCATTCCAGTATTAATGTTTTGTTTCTTCTATTGTTTTGCAGCTGTGACGGCCAGCTTTGTTTTTTTTTTTATTCCAATCTTTTTCTGGGCCCTGTATAATAACTGTAAATACAAGAATTCGTGGTTTATAAGAATACTCAACTATAAAACGGCACTTTTCTGGAGATCGTTCTCCTTTTCTATTTATTAAGGCATTTTCTAGAGTATACCACCCGAATTCCACGACTCACCAATTAGAAACGGCATTGTTTTAGCATAACTCATGCACATTATGTCATTTAGCTTTTAACCCGTCCCAACAATTATATATACAATAAACATGCATTCTAATGCGAATCAATTCGTAACTTATTTTGTGCTCCATCCGTCTCAGTTCAACTTTTATATTTATAATTGCTATTTACCTACCATTTTTCAAAGGACACATAATTAGAAACGATATAGAAAAATGTTAATTATTCAAGAAACTATGTAACATACATTAATATTTTGTTGGATAGTCATGTTTCTTTATTACTTCTGCGTATCTCCTACCAGGAAAAGCAACCCCAGATGACGACATTTCCGCCTCCGTGTTTTAACGTTATGTATAGTTCGGATTATATTTACATTTCGGCGGGCGTCGGACATACTGTTTTCCATCGGATTCTAGTGAAAACAGTATGTCCGACGCCCGCCGATATGTGAATATAATCCGAACTATACAACCATAACGTTAAAACACGGAGGCGGAAATGTCGTCATCTGGGGTTGCTTTTCCTGGAGAGGTGTAGGCTCCATACATCGCGTAAAGGGAATCATGGACCAGTATGTGTATATTAACATATTGGAAAATATTCTGCAACCATACGCTGGCGAGTTTATGCCTGTTACTTGGAAGCTTGTTCAAGACAATGATCCCAGACGTACTGCGAAATCTGTAAAACAATGGTTAATCAACAACTCCGTATCTATTATTGACTGGCCATCTTGTAGTTCTGACCTCAACCCCATAGAGAATCTATGGGGTGAAGTAAAACAGCGAGTTTGTCAGCGTCAGTTTAAAAATTTTGATGAATTGTATGAAGCTGTCAGAGAGGCCTGGTACTCGATACCTGTAGAGTTATGTCAAACTTTGATAAGCTCTATGGGTAGGAGATACGCAGAAGTAATAAAGAAACATGACTATCCAACAAAATATTAATGTATGTTACATAGTTTCTTGAATAATGAACATTTTTCTATATCGTTTCTAATTATGTGTCCTTCGAAAAATGGTAGGTACATGGCAATTATAAATTTAAAAGTTTAACTGAGACGGATGGAACACAAAATAATTTACGAATTGATTCGCTTTAGAACGCATGTTTATTGTATATATAACTGTTGGGACGGGTTAAAAAACTAAATGACATAATGTGCATAAGTTATACTAAAACAATTTGGTATGCTAATTGACAAAACTCGAGCAGTTTTTCAAATAGCACTGGGAAGGATTCCTAGGCAAGTTTCAACATTTGAATATAAGGGAAAACATTTTTTTCCTCTTGGTAGTCATTCGTTTTTGCCCCGTAAAATTTAGTGTCAAGAATTATATTTCCGGTGTGTTCATACAATACGTTATTACTTATCAATACTAAAAGTTTTTTGTTTGTCATATCCCTAAAAATTAATATTTTATATTTATTGGTTTTATATTATTCTCTTCTAGTGTTAGTAACAGTACAGTGCGTCGGTGTACTTTTTCATTTATTTGTAACTTACAAATGTACATATTTTTATTTTGAACACCTTTGAGTTCCCCTGTAGTTTCCATCGCTATGTTGCATTGAGTAGGAAAAAAACACCTATTTTAATTTAAAACAGGTAAGTATCCAACTTTGATCAAGATATTTTCTAGTTCAAACGAAAAAAAAAACGGGTGCCTTTTTAAACCTTGCCTATTTGTTTTATTCTTAGCAGGAAGAACATTTATTTTTAGGCTAAAAGTGATAGTCCTACTGCAAACGTCATCACAGTTGGCCGAGCAAAAAAAAGATTATTTTTTTTCTTAATATTTAATTTGTAACCTTATTGAATTATCAATTATTTATTTTTAGGTTCCGGAAAGTGTGCCACAACGTAACAAATACGGTAAAAACCGTATTTTTTAAGCGCCTTGTAAATTATATACGCGTGTATTTCTTACCCATGCATACGTACGTCACTGACCGTGCCTAGTAACGCGTACTGGGACTCTAGTACGTTACTCCTGTGCGGGTAGTCAGGATACTTGAATGCAGTTTAACTCTGCGTTGTGACACATTTTCCGGACCTTATTTATTTTACAATTGTGACAGCCACATGTCAAAAGTTTAACAATAACAGTTTCGCTTCAAGCTATAACCGCTATTTCCATCTCCCCTCGTTCATAGCCAGATTTGATGAGTTTGTTTTCTGAGTATTGCCTTAATTATTTTTGATCAAAAGATATTTCACGTTGCGACATCCCTATTAAAAACTTTTTAGTTCCATCCAAGTTGGTAATCTGCTTATTTCTTAGAGCACTTTACAAAACTTATGATACAAAGATTCCAGTATGAAATAGCCTGAATTGAAAAACATATGTTCGTTTTTCGACTTATTTGATTTATTCTGTTTCTTCTTTCGTTGACATTTATTCGTTTTTCGTGTTAGCAAATGTACCATTTAAACTAGCATAGATATTATATGAAGATAATAAGTAAATAATCTGTCATATTATGTTATGTATAGGTGCATATATACCATGTGTTCAATAAATTTTATTTCCGAAATATGAAGGGAGACGTTCATTAAGTGAAATAGACACAGATGTTACACAAATTAGAGCGAAAACTGCCTCCACTCCAGTCTATGGCTTTTGCGGTGCGGGCGCTCAATTCTCATTGAAATAAGGAGGGTACAAGATCGCCAATGAATGCGAATCGCCCCATCACGTAGTCACTCACCCGTCCGCTGAGTGGGATGTGCCTGATAAGCGTGGCAATTACATCTGTCTTATAATATAGGTCGTACTTTTTCTTGGCTGGCTATTGACACACGCCATATATTTTTTAGCTTTTAGTTTTCATGGGGGATGAGATTTACCTTTTAATGGTGTTTCTCCTAAATTTCAATATATAGTACACTTATTGCTTAAGTCCTAACGGAGCCGACAAATTTGTCAGCTGGGGTTCAAACCAGCTAACACGAACTTAGTAAATGGATTACTCTCAGATTGCCACAAAATGCTACAATCCATGGGAGAGCGCTGTCAGAAAACCTATTTTAACAGCGAATGTTTGGAACTTACCTGAGAAAACGTAGGTTTCATTCAGCATTGTTCTCAATATTGAGGTGTGGCACATGATTGGCCGTGCATTTTACGCATGCATCTTGCATTTTGTATACAGCAGTGGCGGTGCGTGATATTTCAGTTAGCCATATCTTGAAAACGACGCATGGGACCCACTTCACTTTTTAGGTGATGACTTATACACCTCTTACAGAAAGGATTTATAGTGAAAAAACCGTCAACAAAGTTTGCGAAAAAAAATACAAAAAACCTGGAGCACTCCCTGGGATCTCAGTAACGCTCTGTGGAATATTTGCAGTAATTTTTTTTTCATAATCTAGAAACAAATATAAGGAGAGGTTTTTCGATTTGTTACAAAATATTTTTTTTTTCAAAATGTTATGGCTATTTTAATTTTAATTTTATAGGAACATTTTGTTTCCCAAAATTAAAATGACCATAACTGAAAAAAAAATATTTTGTAACAAATCGAAAAACCTCTCCTTATATTTGTTTCTAGATTATGAAAAAAAAATTTACTGCAAATATTCCACAGAGCGTTACTGAGATCCCAGGGAGTGCTCCAATTTTTTTGAAAATTTTGTCGTAAACTTTGTTGACGGTTTTTTCACTATAAATCCTTTCTGTAAGAGGTATATAGTCATCACCTAAAAAGTGAAGTGGGTCCCATGCGTCGTTTTCAAGATATGGCTAACTGAAATATCACCAACCCAATAAAAGATACTGGTCCAATATTGATACTGTGAGTTGCATTTGGAAAAGCTTCCCAATATTAACTACTTAATATCCTTTATGTCTCAGTTGAATAATGTAGTAAACGAAATTCTGCGTTTTGTTCCCTTTTCATAGACGAACTAGAGAAAACAAAGTTACCTCATAGCTACCTTAACTCAGGAATTTACCGTTCTCGTTACCTCAATTAATCCTGACGTCGCCGAATTCCCCGGTAATTTTTTCTTTTTTTTTTTACGTTTTTTGGGTTTTTACCCCGTGAACTTATCCGAAGCCATGTAGCTGAAATTTTGAGGTCAGCTTTGTCGGAATTTCCGTTCTTATATTCATATCAATTTTTTATACCCCGCTACTTAGCAAAACAGCTATTATTTATTAATTAATTCGTCCTCTCGTCTTTTGCTGAAATATAAATTGTCACTTTTGTGTCGTCTTCGTGTATTTTTTTTTCGTTACAACCAGAAACGTGTTATTTTGCTGATTTTAAAAAATACATTTTTGTTTTTTTTCCTCCAAAAAAATTTTTTTTTAATTTGGTTCACACCATTTGTTTACGGTTAAGAAACGGCAAATTCCTATGTGCATACTTTTAACAAAAAAAAAAACAAAAATCGATAGATGTAACTAGTAGAACATTTTGTAGATAACTAACTTCATGTGAAGTTAGCAGAACATTCAAATTTTTTTAAAAATGAAAAACGGTTAATTTAACACTTTCACGATTAATTTACGGCTAATTAACAGCAAAATATTAGCCTATGCATTTTTCGATTATTCAAAGTTGTTCTGCTAAATTCATGCTGATTCTTTTATAGGTAAAAAAAAATCAGTTTGCCCAAAGCTTTTTTGCGGTTGTATGTTTGGAAAATTCGCGTTATTTTCGTGAAGGGCTGGATTGTAAAATTATTGTGCAAAAACTTTCGCACCGATTTGAATGAAATTTGATTTGTTTTATAATATCAAAAAGATTTCTGAGCAATGATATGAAGGTCGTATGTATCGCTATTTTGCATCAATATTGGCGTATTTTTTTAATTTCTAACCTAATTTTAATTTACGCCCTAGTAAAATTTTAATAACAAAAAATGTTTCTCCCTTCAACTTTTCTTGAAGTGAAAAAACGATTGTTTTGGGTTTTTTTGACATTTTATTTATTAACAAAGTTTCCACAACTTGTGCAACTGATGCATATCGAAATTCATTTTTGTATGAGATCCCAGAGACATATCAATAAAAATTAGGTAGGTATCACATGGAAAAAGTCAAACCCAAAATAGATATCGCCTGGACTGATTACGACTGAGTACGAGTTCAAAATCATTGTGAACATTCCCTCATGGAATATCGGACATAACAATTTCCTTATTGAATTCAGTTCTTCTCATAGGCGAATCCAGAAGGCTTCTCAGGGAGGGGGCATTTTAGTGATAAAGCAACATATGACCCGCGAGAGGTCATATTGGCGCTGCAGGCGAAAATTTTCAAGGTCGCGCGTTTTCCTGGCACTTTAGAATTTCAATGAAAAATCCATTTATGCAAAAATACCGACTATCACAAGAATACTTTTTTGGAATTTCTAAGGGTGCCAAGGGGGTGCCCCTCCTGGATCTGCCAGTGGTTCTTCTAGATAATATTCAGCACAATATGTTTCTTCTTCATCTTTTGGTGAGTCCAGCTGAGATGGTCGCGACAATTGTTCAACTTTTAAAAAGCAACATGAGCTGTGTACAACACGGATTTGTCATTCGGATTATCTTTAATTGTAACTGTGCTCTTACTTAACTTTGAAGATGTGTACAATACAAATTGAATATAAGGTACGTATGACTTAAAATGTTTTTCACTTTAACACTATCGACGCATTTCTCTTTAATGTGTCACATGATTCATTAGTAGTTTTTGGTTCGTTGAATTTTAGGCCCGAAGATTTATTTCTCCTCAGGGCTTAATCAATGTTGTTATTAGTGTCATATAAGGTGGTAAGTTACGAACATTGGCGATTCTAGCTACGTATGTACATATGTAACAAATGTAACAAGAGAAAAACAAAGAAATGTCTACAGAACAACACGCTTTAAAAATTACTATAGTAATAATGCTTAATAGTAATTATCTAAATATACGTGTGGATAGAACTGCCAATGTTTGTAACTTACCACCTTATACCAGGTGTGTAAATTAAGTAATGAGACTGGCAATGTAGCGCCCGATCTAACAACACTGCGGAGACGGGACTTGGAAGGGCGGTAGGTTAACATGTAATGCACCTTCAGTACAAGTTTGAACTTATTAGAGTCATTTGTTTGTTCTTTGTGACAGTTTTCGTAAACCGGTTTTTCGTAGTACGTTTTAAAAAATGAGTGACATTGGTTTTGAGCAACGGTGTGCTATCAGGTTTTGCTTCAGTCTTGGACATAGCGCAATGGATACTTTATCAAAACTTCAACACGCCTTCACCTCAAGGGACGTCATTTTGGCGCCATAGAAAACATTCGAACGGCTGTAACCGACCAGCTGAAGGCTATTGCAGTATAAGAGTTCCAGCACTGCTATGAGGAATGGAAGAACCGTCTCCAGCGCTGTGTGGCTTCCCAAGGAAGTTATTTTGAATGAGACAATACTGAATTGTAATTCTATTCGAAAAAAATTTTTAAAAATCGGTCTCATTACTTAATTTACACACCTCGTATGACACTAATAACAACATTGATTGAGCCCTGAAGAAGGGGTAATAAATCCCCGAAACATTGGCAAAAATCAAATAGTTGTTGTTTATTTCCGGACGTAAAATCCAACAAACCTAATAAAGAAAAAAGTCGCCAAATTGCCCACAGATTATTCATTAGGTTTGTATGAGATAAAAGTTAAAAGCTTCGTTGCTTTTGTGAGAAATGACAAAACTGTCTCACTTGTGGGGTACTGAAATCCAAAATCTTTATTTACCATAAGCTCAAAGGCTCAAAATAACAAATATCTAATTTAAAAAAATGTCGTTTTCTCGACGCGCGTTTCGCCAACTAAGTTGGCATCTTCAGGAGAAGATTAAATCTAAATTCTAACCTACACACTTGCACTATTTATACTAAATTTGTTGCCACGGTTCACTGAACCGTAACTGTCTTTGTTTATCAGAGCAAACAGTGGATTGCTGGGTATCGGACCATTGTCCTTATTCATACTACTTACACTTAATGATTTCTAAACTTTCAAAAGCATCCAACTGTCTACTGTTTGTTACATTTCTAATTACTTTTAAATGATTTATGTCTATCCTATGGTTGTCGTCAAAAGCGCGTTGGGCAACACAAGATTTTTCGGTTCTGCCATATTTCAAATGAGCCATGTGTTCTTTAAATCTAGTCAAAATAGATCTTTTTGTTTGCCCAATATACTTTTAATCGCATTCTTTACAACTTATTTCGTATATTCCCGACTTTTCGTTATTGTCGATTTTGTCTTTGAGGTTGCCCAAAAGCGTCTGTAGTTTATTTTTAGAATTATAAGCCAAATTAATATTAATATTTTTATATTAATATTAATATTGGTTCATCAAATTTTTAATATTAAATATATTTTGACAAGGATTATTTAATTGTTTTAACAATGGAGGTGCTACATGTCTGTATGTTGCTCAATCAGCCCAGTTTTTCCCAGGTCTGCAGGTCTAAAATCCTCACTTTTGCGATTACTACTCATCAGGGTGACATATTCAATAGCGAATGACGAAGAACGAGCATATCGACTTGTGACTACAGTATTGAAAGTTGTTAGCTAGGTGGTAACGCCATCTAGTGTGATTAGATGGGATTAGACATATTATGATAGGTCCGACAAAGTCGGCAACTGGCAGATGTCCTTCCGAAAGCACACTTAGACCCCTCAGAGACCATCCTATACATAGGTTAATACACATACATGTTATTATGTTTAAATGCTTTGTTATAAAAAAAAAAAACTAAATCGCTGAAATAAGAAAGCAAAAAAGTGTAAACCACTAGTAAAATTTATTTTCACTTATTTGTGAAAGCATATTAAGTAAATAAGCATCAGATTTCAGAGATAAGCAATTTTAAATACTCAAATATAAATATTTTGAAAAAATCGGAGTTTAAATAAAGGTTAAACAGCCTGACAGTTTCAATCACTTATGTACAGGGTGTCCTAATTTAACACTGCCGATGTTTTGGGTTACTTTTGAGCTAAAAAAATTGAATGCTGAAGTTATGCAAAACTTTCTAAGTATTCTGTATTTGGTCTCGGAATATTATGCGGGGTGTTGTTAAGAAGATATTCCCAGAAAACTGACTTTTGGAAATTTAAAGTTGAATTTTAGTAGTCGAATTTATTAAAGATTATACAAAAGGTGTTGTAAAAGTGTCTGTTGTCACATCCGACTTCCGGTTTCACAGGAAGTAACTTTAATTTGATTATTTTTTGATACACCCTGTATATTATTCATTTGTTCGATTCCTTTTGATAGATAATTTTGAAATCTCATATTTAAAAAATCTCAGTTGCAACTTTTTATCTCCTATTTCAAGAAACTGAGGGAGTGGACACGCAAGGTCCACAGGGTGTTTACTTCTATTTATGTACAAATTCATATAGTCCTCATTTTTCAAGATATTCGTTTAAACTTTAAAAGTCAAGTGGGCCATGGAATTATATCAAGACAGTTGAATGTTATCAGGAATCACTTAAACTTAATTTTGACGTAATTCCATGGCACACTTAGATAACTCGTCTAGTGATTTCCAAATTCGATATTATACCCAACTTTGAGATCATATAAAAAGAAACATTCTGTATATTTTTTGTTCAGGTACAAACAGGTGCAACACATTCTAGCTCGTTTATAGGGATTTCTACTACCATCGTTGCGTAAAAAGTAGTTTCTATTAGGGGCGGCTTGTGGAATTTCAGACTTTCGAATTTTCGTAAGGAAGCATGGGACCCACATCACATATTAGTGGAGACGTAAGCAAAAGGTTATAACAGTAAAAAAAAACTTCAAATGAAGTTATCAAGTCAGAAATATCAAGTGAATATAAAAACTTTTTATTCCTGTGTTCTTTGGCAAAATTTTCGTTTTGCTTAAAGATACACATATTTTAAAATTTCAAATACGAAATGCTGAAATAAAAAAATCAAATTACCATAACTTTGCAAGTTTAGTTAGAAGTTGTTTTGCTATGATAGCCTTCTGCTTATCAGAATTCTGGAAATCAGAGCCAGTTAAGAGACATCCCTAAAATACCTGTAAACACACAGTACTATTACATGCAAATATTTTTATATTACCGTGAAGTATAAAGTGGTTACTTTGACAACAAAAATGAACAAAATCATTGATAACATCAAAAGAAAAAGAAAAATTCTGTTCTGGCCTCCATTACCCGCCATATGAGAAATGAGAGACATCCTAAAATTTAACCAAAGCATAACACTAAAATCAAATACCATTCTTTTGACTCCAAGCAAGTCACTCATATAATTTGACTCCACCACAGAATAGTATACACCATAGAATGTGGTATTCTGCGACTCCAGTCGCGCCTCCACTACGTAATGCGTGGACCTACTCTCCACAACCCCTGCTTCTGTTTCACAAGCTCTAGCATTTCTAACGTCGTTGCATAAAGGTCCCCACACACGATCAAATTGGCTTGACAAACATGGCTTATGCAAATTTGATCGTGTGGGTATTCATGTTTAGCGGTTTGATGGCGTGTTTTAAGGTTTTCAGGCTCTGCTAGAAAATGTGTTTGCCAACTCGAAGTTTGACAAGCAAATTTGATAATGTGGGGGAGCACGGTCAAACCATCAAAATTAGTTTTTCTGATTCACAGAGCGGATTTCTGTGTTTCACATAGTCTTCTGCCTGTGATTTCAGTCTTCTGCCTGCGTTCAAGCTCCAACAGTCAGCGAGTAGTGCTCTCATCAGAACTGTGGACCCTAGCTCGTGGACTAAGACTTGTGAGAGAATTCATAGAACTATACAGAGTTGCAGTCAATCGTTCGTGGGCGGAAATTGAACTCTTCATGACTGTTTTCTTTTTTATTTTTGGAGCAACCAGAGATAACAAATATAAATATGTTTCCTCGTCCATCCCTCATGTAGTTGTGCCAGTCTTGAAGGGCACACCTCAGCTCATTCAAGAGGTTAACGTGGCCATAAGTATATCTTTCCAGTAGCCACTGTTTATTCCACACGGACCTCCAGTTCTGTTTGCGGCCTCGCTCTCTCTTGGCTGCTTCACTCTTCTCATCAGGCAATCCATTTTATAATTAATTACGACTAACTCAACTCAACCAGCAGCTATTTGAAACTGAAGCTTGTTAGACAGAAGTTCAACAATTAAGTTTGAATGTGTGCGTGCAAGTCAAACTAGGTTTGACAAGCCAATTTGACCGTGTGTGGGGGCCTTAAGTAACATAAAGATAAATTAACAGAATCATCGCTTGCATCAGATGATGAGTGCGAAAAAAATAGTCTCCTAACATTATTAATACGTTGAACCAGGTTTATTTTATAATTAAGGGTAAATAAACCAACAAGGGGTACCGCCTAACCTAGTCGAAACTCATTATGTACAATAATGCAATAGTTTTTGTGTGAAACTAGCTAAGCCTGGCCCTCAAACATTGTTTACCATTGTATCGCCGCGACACAGGCCACCATAATTTAAAATATTGCAATTTATATTTGCAGTACAGCTGACCTTTAATTAATACATTTCACGAATATAAGAATGAACGTAAGAAAAATGTTATTAAATTACCTACTAGGTATTTGGCATAAAACAAAAGGAAACGTCACTTAGAAAGGAAAAAAACCAAATCTCTAAAAGAAGGTAGGTATATGTAACAATGAACAAAAATAACTGGAAGCTGTAATTAATAATAATAATAATAATAAACAATTGGCTTTATTGTTTGCCCTATAACAGTTTTACTTACAGTTCGCAATTTTTATTGCGGGCACGAGTATTTCTGTTTATTTATAAAGAAATTGTCCAAACAGACATAAATACGCATGCGTGCAATAAAAATTGCTGCAATTTTTCTTGCTAGCAAGAAATATTTCGAACTGTATAGCGGCCTTGACGCAAGTCACAAGTGCGACCTTAGCAACAGACAATGTAGTTGAAATAAATTCATATACACAAGACAGTCGCAGCGACAGCACAGTAAACTTGAAGGAATGTGGGGGATATTAAATAAAACGTTTTTATTGGTTGGTAATGTCGCCAGCAACGACGAAGCTCTGAAAATTTAGCTTTACCATGTAAGAAGGAAGGTACCTCAAATTGTTGGCAAATAAACAGAAATTTTTAAGACTGTTTTACACATTGCAATTTATTGCACAATAAATTATATAAGTTGACCTGTACAATTTATTTGAATACGTGTAAGACAGAAATTGTGCCCAATTTATTGTCCACAATAAATTGTAAAATTATAACTTGCTATTTCTTTTGACTGTTTTACATATTCCAATTTATTGTACAATAAATTGTAGAATTTATTGTACAATAAATTGTAGAATTTATTTTTCAATAAATTGTCCAATTTTAGCTCTTTTTACCTACCTAACTGTTGCAATATTTGTAACAATTTATTGACCAATTTCAACATTGCCAACTCAGAACAGTCTTCGTCAGGGAATTCTTGGTGTACCAGATGCAAATTTCAGTTTTTACTTTTACAAACAAATTTTAACTCTTGGTTATTCTCAACTGAGGCAATTAACATTAACGAAAACACCACGGCTTTTAACATACAAACCTTCTTTTTTAAAGACTGTTTTACACAAACCAATTTATTGCACAATAAATTGTCCAATTTTAGCAACTGTTTACACTTTGCAATATTTGTAACAATTTATTGGCCATTTTCAACACTGTCAACTCTCATTGACTAAAACCTAAGAGTTATCATAGGTTCGTCCCTAAGATATATCGTTTATCTCATTATTAGGTTGGTACAATGAAATAAGTGTAAAAAGTTACTAAATATCCCTAAAATTGGCCAAGAAATTAGATCAAGTTCTAATGACTGTTTTACACACACCAATTTTAGGGATATTTAGTAACTTTTTACATTTATTTCATTGTACCAACTTAATAATGAGATAAGCGATTTCTCTTGTGGGCAAACCTACGATAACTCTTAGGTTTTAGTCATTCAGAGTTGGCAGTGCTGAAATTGGCGAATAAATTGTTACAAATATTGCAAAGTGTAAACAGTGACTAAAATTGGACAATTTATTGAAAAATAAATTCTACAATTTATTGTACAATAAATTGGTACGTGTAAAACAGTCTTTATAACAGCGAAATAGGTAAATTGCAAATTCACGTTGGTACACAAACTCGACCTATGATTTAAAAAAAAAACTACCTTTCCGATCCTACTGATCTGTCATTGCGTATTTGCTCTTAAAATTACAGTTGGCGCAAGCGAGACATCCAAAAAAAACGTCATCAACTCTGGCTATGAACTAGAGAGATGGAAATAGCGGTCATGTCTAAGCTTTTCGGTTATGTCAAACTTTTGACAAGCGACTGTCACAATTTGTAAAATAAACAATGGCTGTCATATGATGTGACAGTCTTGACAAGTAAATAAGGTTATAAATTCGATGAAGAATAGAAATACGTCTTTTTTTGTCTCGGCCAACTTTGATGACGTTTTATTTGGATGTCTCTATAGTTCAGTAAACAAAATTTTACCGTGAGAGATAAAAGGCTCCCATTAATCAGTGGTTCTCATTCCCTCCCAAGTACTTTGCAATTAAATCTCAAATTCCTGCAGCCGCCATTGGTTTCTATCCCATTTTTCTAGAAACACCCTGTATATATAATTAATTACATATAAATAACTATATGTGTTTAAAAAAAAGAACTTTATGAGTCATGTCATGAGAAATGTCAATAATGATAATTATTGTTAATTCTCGTACCTACCCAATATATTTTTTTATTTTTGCATTAGTCCTATTTTAATTTTGCCACCGTAAAATATCGCCTTCGCGATGTAAAATTACAGCAACGGCTTTACGCTTTACGGTCGTCGTCGCCAGGCGTTGCACGCCGCACGCAGACGACCCCAGGATAACAGAAATGCAAAAATTGATGGTCCTTGGCCCGTGTCGCTTCGCCTCTTTGGCAGGTGTCGCCCCTGACGGCGACTAGACGAACCGCAGTCAAGATAAATGTTATTTCTTTATTGCGCACGCTCCGACGGTTCACAAATCCTAATCGTGTTGTAAGCAGTGTCTGCAGTACCTCCTGCGCCTATTAGTTGCCATGTTGCTGGGTTTGTAGGGTGTGCTACGCCTTTCATCAGGTTTTCCAACGACTATAACCGGTGCACGGTGGCGTTCGTCAGCTGAAAATCGGTCGGCGGCGGCGGTGCGTTTGTAATTCGCGTCGAAGAGTGTCCGTAATACAGTGTTTATGTAAGTATTTTAACACACGTGGATTTGGATAGCTGTCGTGAGAGGTGAATGCTCCGAATACATGTGCGCGGAGGACAGCCCAATATAAAACCAGTGATATAGGTTTCGAAGGCCTTATTAGTGTCGTCGCCGTTTAGTTTAAAAACAACGTGGTATACACGCACATTTGTTATTGTTTTGCCTGGTGCTTTTGACCCTTGTATATCGAAGTAGTGCCGTCATTTCGCCGCGCGAGATCAGTCCATTTCTCGCGGCCGGGGGAGTGAGGTTGTAGTACCCGTCGGTTTTTTTCACGGCGATTCGCCGAGGTTGTTGTGTTTACCTCTTCGCGGCCGTCATGAGGATACCATGCGGAATATCCCACATGCCCGAATCGACTCTGAAAATATTGGACGGCGACTGCTGAGCCTCCCTCGGGCATGTTGTGTTTCGTGTGACTGCTTGTTGTCTCTCCGTCTTCGTCTAGCTTGGGGCGGAAGTGCCCGTGTCTGTGGAGGCATCAGCATCTCCGTTGGCCTTGGCGAGCGGGAGGTTAGTGGCCTTAAGCACGCGGGATTGTTTACCCAGTGACAGCATGGCGAGCGCTCGGCTGTGAGGCGATTTCGCCGCTGCGGCTGGGCTGTTGATTAGACAGCAGATCGACATCGGCCTATGGTGTCCCCGCAGCCCATGGCGTGGCATAAGCACGACCACCTAATGCTCATGGATAAAAACAAACCTAAAAGTAAGTGACCGAGGGACTTTCCATAAACTTCACTCTTGCACCGTCATAACATAACCATATACCGGGTGTCCGATAATTAGTAGACATCCCTTTAACTGCTAGAAAGAAGTCCGTTCGGAAAATGGACTTTGTGGAATTAGAAAAACGTGGATCTAATTAACGATAGATTTTAACATGGTGTAGTGTGTTCACTTGGAGTTCGGGAACATCGTCCTGAAATTGATCCCAATTTGGAGGTCAGAAACGATGTCAAATTGACGTAATGTGCAAAAATCGTCAAAAACGGACATATAATTTATTTGCTGTGGGACTATTACCATTAGAGGTATCGAATTTTTTCAAATGTGTAGGTAATGACAATCCGGTAAATTGCGACTTGTCGAGTTCGATTTGGTCAATTATGTAGGGTAAAGTGGGGCAAATGCGACCCCTTTTTCGTATAGTTGACTTTTTACTTCATAACTCGCGAATATCATTCAAATGATCCGATTGTTTTTGGGCTCTGTGAACTACTTGGTTGTTAAGCTTAAGTTATTGAAAGAAAGAAAATCTTTCGTGCTTCAGGGTATGGAGGCACATCGTCCATGCCTTACAGGGCTCATGAAACGCACTTGCCCCAGGGCTTGGGGCAAGTGCGTTATCTGTGTTTATTTCAATATTTTATCCATAATGTAAACTATGGGGCAAGTGCCTTGAATAAACGCAATTTTCTACTCGCGAGGGTAAATTTCTTATTTGTTATTAAATATTAACAGCTTAAATATTTCTTCACTGGTGCCAACATAATATTGTGCGGTTTGCATCGAATATTGGCGGAAGTTTTAAAATCATTTTCAAACAAGTTAATAGTTTTTAAAGACTTTTATCAGAAGCGAACGCACTTGCCCCGGATACGCACTTACCTCACTTCACCCTATTTAAGTATTTAAAAAATACCGCTGAAATTTACATAAATTTTTAAACCCTACACCAAAAAATTCAAAAAAAAAAAAATTAATTCGTTACCGAGAAATTCCATTTGTTTATAAAAAAACACCTTAAATGTTTAATGCTATTTGACCCTATTGCCGTCGACAAAAAAGATTCATCCAGGTCTCATTTTTTTCGTAACGACCTATATTTTATGATACTGCAATGGGCATATTAATTTTTCCATTTTAAGACAGATAAACAAAATCGCAATAATCGCAAAACAATAATATTGACATGCGATTTTGATATCTTGGTAGCTGATATTTTTTACACAAATTTTAAAAAAAAGTTGCTCTAGCATATGCAGACCAGATATTTTTTTTAATATCACCATTTATTTATTTATAAACATTAAGGCTTCAAATTTTAACTGTTAGACACAGTTCAATACTTTAATTTTGCAATTTCATTCTCGCTATTTCAAATTCGCGGACTGAAAAAAAAGTTCGTATCTCGGTCGTTTCTTACGCTATGTAGTTGTTATTATATTTGCGTGCTACCCCAAAAGAAAAAAAGAAACGTGAAAATCGAGTAAGAAACGACCGAGATACGAACCTTTTTTCAGTCCGCGAATTTGAAATAGCTCGATCGACTTGAAACTCTGCTTGGCTTGGATTATTTACGTTCTCCCAAAAACACTATTAGTTTCAAATGAGCGTGTACCTTTCCAAAAAGCGTTTTTTACGTCATGGTGAACGAAATTGCAAAATTAAAGTATTGAACTAGACACAGTTAAAATTTGAAGCCTTAATGTTTATAAATAAACAAATGGTGAAATTATTAAAAAAAAAATTATCTCGGCTTCTGCATATGCTAAAGCAACTTTTTTTTAAAAAATTTGTGTAAAAAATACCAGCTACCAAGATATCAAAATCGCATGTCAATATTATTGTTTATTTGCGATTATTGCGATTTTTTTTATATGTGAATTTTTCGGACGCCATTTTGACGGTCTTAAAATGGAAAAATTAATATGCCCATTGCAGTATCATAAAATATAGGTCTTTATGAAAAAAATGAAACCTAGATGAACCCTTTTTGTCGACGGCAATAGGGTCAAATAGCATTAAACATTTAAGGGTTTTTTTTTATAAACAAATGCAATTTCTCGTTAACGAATTAATAATTTTTTTGATGAAAATTTCTTGGTGCTGACGATCATAAAAGACATATTTCCCAAAAGTTTCAAGCATGCAGAAGCTTTTTTTCGCAAAATAAAAAATAAATCAAAATTTTGGAAATTTCAGCGGTATTTTTTAAATATTTAAATAAATAATTGATCAAATCGAACTCCACAAGTCGCAAATCTACCGGATTTTCATTACCTACACATTAGAAAAATTCGATAAGTACCTCTAATGGTAATAGTCCCAGAGCAAATCAATTATATGTCCGTTTTTAACGATTTTTGCACATTACAACGTCAATTTGACATCGTTTCTGAGCTCCAAATTGGAATCACGATGTTCTGAATAATAGCATAACCATATTAAAATCTGTCGTTAATTAGATCCAAATATACACCTTTCTTTTCTAATTCCACTGGCCTATTAGACCGCGCGGTATCTGTTTTGGGTTGGACTTTTCCTCGTGATCTCTAATTTTTCAGTTGAACAAAACGTATTGTAAAAGAATCTCTAAAACATCCGTTCTTTTTCTCTCTTTTCTTCCGGATAACTCGATAACTATTCATTTTATATGGAAGGATACCACATTTCAAGGATATGTGGTTCAAGAAAGAAAAGAGTTTTGTTATTAAATTTTACATAGGGTGTGATTATTATTATTGTTGCAAAATAGCATTAAAAAAGCTTTTTTTCCTGATTTTTTTGCGACCACTAGATCATAGATACGACCTTCAGATCATGGCCCAAAGAACTTTTTGATACCATAGAACAACACACAGATTTCATCCAAATCGGTCTAATAGTTGTTACACAATAATTTGGCGATCCACCCCTTTGTGAAAAAAACGGGATTTTTCAAAACGTTACAACACCTAGAGCTGTAAAAAAAAGCCTTAAACCTGAATATTTTCTACATCAAATATCGTATAAAAGATCATTCACGCTTTCAAACCAAAACAATTTAAATAGCTCTGCGAATTTTCGATCAAATGAAATATAAAAAACATCTTAACAGTACTCTCATCTTATTTTAAGTTAAATATCGTTCATTACTTCTCATTAAAGTTGACCTTATATTAATGTTAACCACTTAACTGCCGAGAACAAGTCTTTGTTTTTTTTTTTGACTTGGCAAAAATTGCCGGAAAATCACAAATTTTTTCTCCTATAGTTGGAAATTATATGTCTGGTAAAAGTAGCAAAATGTCATAAATTGCACCATTTTTTGGGCAATTTTCTTCCAAAATTAGCATTTCGGAAAATCTAGGCCAAATTCTGACAACGCCATGATGTTCAGCGGGTCAGAACAAAATGATATGTCTAGTTAAAGTTCCTAGAGTAGGTACTGGAACCTTCGGCGTAGAAACAAAATACTGGACGTTTTCCACGAAACACCGAACTACTACACTTTTCTCGACGCGCGTTTCGCCAACCATCTTCAGGAGAAGATTAAATCTAGTTAAAGTTGTCAAAAGTTTCCAAGTTCAGCAGTCAGGGTACATTTCAAGAGATTACCATAGCAGTCAAGGGATTAAACGACGGAGACGGAACTGACGAGTTCAGAACAGCGACGCGATCTCAGGATCATTATGATTATAACTTTACAAGATTCCCTAGACCCTTCCAATGAACGAATTTAAAATGTTTGGGAAAGGTTGGAAAAATCGTGTTTTTTCCCAAAGGGCTGGGTTATCAAATTGTTGTACAAATTATCAGACTGATTTGGGTGAAATTTGGTGTATTGTTTTGTCATATCAGGTTTTCTGAGCCACGATCTGAAAGTCGTATGTATAATCTGTGGTCCAAAAAATCATGAAAAAAAAATTATTTTTTTGAAAAAAATGAAGTCCAAAAAATCTCGAAGACCATGGCTTTTACTGGACACAAAAGTTCCTTTTCTAAACGAATTTGAGGTCCCCCATCAGCAGTTAAAGGGTTGTCCATTAACTATCGGATACCCGGTATAAAGATGGCTTTCGACATTGTTATTGGTTATTTTTTGTTCCAATTTGAGGCACCAAACTCCTTACTGTCTGTTACATTTCTTATTAGTTTTACGTGTTTCCTATACGATTATTTGTCAAAAGCATGTTGGGTTACACAATTTTTGTCTTTTCTACCATATTTTAAGTGATCTATCTATGTTTTTTGAGTCTAACTAAAATCGATCTACTTGTTTGCCCAATCCACTTTTGTTCGCAATCTTTACAACTAATTCGATAAATTCCCGACTCTCCGTTGCTATTTGTTTTATCTTCTGGGTTTATAAAGGTTTTTTTAAGGTGTCTTAAGGCAATTCATACCAGGGTTTTGACATGGACCGCAACGGAATTTTTAGTATAAATCGGATAGATAACTATATTTAACTTTAATTTTAATCGTCTCCCGATGATGAAGTGGTTTTCTGCGTCAATTTTCAAGATAAGGAGACTTCACGTTTCATCGACCGTCACATCGTGACTCCGTTTTTTTGTTCTGTATTTCGAATATGGAACAGCTGACGAATAGGTATTTTATATTGACGCATGACTCGAGTCCGATATTTTCATTAATGCGAAAAAGGCGTGGCTAAAACGTATAACCATACAGTGAGTCACAAAATTATTCGTACCCTCCTATTGATTAAAATTAACGTGAAAAATCATGATGGAAAATAGGAAGGATTAAGATTTTTTTGAGTTGGGAAGTCGCTTAACAAAGATTAGAAAATACAAAATATTTTAATGAAAGAAGTACAAAAATTGGGTCACAGAATTATTAAAAGTTAAAAATAACGGTACAATTTTAATATTTTGTATGTC
This sequence comes from Aromia moschata, assembly GCA_029963805.1. Lineage (NCBI taxonomy): Eukaryota > Metazoa > Arthropoda > Insecta > Coleoptera > Cerambycidae > Aromia > Aromia moschata. The sequence continues at coordinate 2,154,968 of JAPWTK010000032.1, read as the reverse complement.
CACGTCCACGGTCTGCAGCAATTATGGCTTTTAAATGGGTTAGCATACTCTACTAAATTTTGTGTTAAATTTAGTGTTAAAATAGAAAAAAATGTGTTCCCCACCAGAAAAGCTTGGAAACGGCTTGCAAAATATTTGCATTTTTTTCACAATTATCAAGTGAATAACCAAACTTGTTTTTCTTGTGCTTTTTTGTAAAATATTTATTTTTTGTTAAATATAAGTAGCTATTGTAATATCCCAAAAACGAAATGATTTGGGATATGAAAATTACAAATTACCATTTTTATAAATTTTGTACGAGGTGTGTAAATTAAGTAATGAGATTGGTTTTTTAATTTTTTTTTAGTCGAATAGAATTGCAATTCAGTATTGTCTCCTTCAAAATAACTTCCTTGGGAAGCCACACAGCGCTGGAGACGGTTGTTTAATTCCTCATAGCAGTGCTGGAACTCATATACTGGAATAGCCTTCAGCTGGTCGGTTACAGCCGTTTGAATGTTTTCTATGGTCCTAAAATGACGTCCCTTGAGGTGATTTTTCAATCTAGGGAAGAGAAGAAGTCACAAAGACTCAAGTCAGGCGAGTAAGGAGGCTGAGGAACCACATTAATGTTTTTACTGGCTAAAAACTCGTTTACTGAAATGGCTGTGGGACAAGGCGCATTGTCGTGATGCAACATCTAGTTGTTCTTGATGTTTGGTCTCACACGCATGGCCCTTTTTTCGAAGTTTTTCAAGAACTTCTCTGTTAAAGTGTTGATTTGTTGATGGTGGATGCATTTGATCTTCGACGTGCTCATTCTTGCTTTTTTTGGGTCTTGGAGAGCTTGAAGTGTGCCGTTCCATGCTTGGCGCTTGGTTTCCGGGTCGTACTCAAATACCCAAGTCTCATCACCAGTCATGACACCTTCCATACAATGGGGATCATTTTCAATCGATGCCAAAAAGTCAATACACCTTTCTATCATGTCCTTTTGTTCCTGCGAAAGGTTTTTTGGAACCATTTGTGCGCAGATTGTTCTCATCCCCAATTCGTTAGTCAAAGTTTGTAGTTTCGTTAGTCAAAATTAGTTAGTCAAAGTTTGATTCAAAAATAGTTAGTCAAGATTGTTAGTTGTGTTAGTCAAAATTAGTTAGTCAAAGTGTGATTCAAATTCAACTCTTCTCCGATCATTCTTGGCGTCAACTGACGATCTGAACACACACGATCTCATATCCCATTTTCATCGGTTATTGAAGATGAAGGCCTTCCGCTGCGTGGTTCATCTTCAATCGACTCTCTTCTGAGAATGCCTTAAACCACCGAAAAACCTGGGCTCTTGATAAAACACTCTTGTCTCCGTAGGCATGTTGAAGTTTTGCAAAAGTATCCGTTGCGGTGTGTCCAAGTCTGAAGCAAAACCTGATGGCTCACCGTTGCTCAAAATTAATGTCACTCATTTTTAAAACGCACAAGAAAACGCTGGGTTAGAAAATAGTCACAAAGAACAAACAAATGACTCTTAACATGTTCAAATTTGTACTGAAGGTCCCTTCACCGCAGTGTTGCCAGTTTAATTACCTAATTTACACACCTCGTAAATAATACTCTTACTCAGATAGTTTATTTCTTTAAATGTATAGCAAATGACACGTTATTTCCTCTAGTTAGATTTCTACTGTCACTAGAGTTTTGATTTTCTTGAAATTTTCGTCGCCCCGATAGATAACATGTATAAAACCACTTTCAAATTCATACAGGCAATGATTTTTAAATCACATTTCTTATGTTAAAATCGCCAAATATAGTCAATTTCCAAATAATTGCGGTTATGTTCATACTAAATGCATAAATTAATACAATTTAAATCACCTCACATTTATTGACAAATGGTTGGTTAATCGCGCCGTATTTTTTATTTTTTTTTTGTAAAAGTACACACATTCTGTTACCTGCTGAACACCTGTTATTTAAATAAAACGGTGATTACTTAACCATATAAATAACCAGTTGCAAAAAGGACCTTAGTTTCAAAAAATTTTAAATATTTTTTCTGTCTTTAGGATTTTTCACGTTAATTTTAATCTTTGGAAGGATACGAATACGAGGTATGTAAATTAAGTATTGAGACTGGCAACGTAGCGCCCGATCTAGTAACACTGCGGAGACGAGACTTGGAAGGGCGGAAGGTTAACATGTAATGCACCATCAGTACAAGTTTGAACTCGTTAGAGTCATTTGTTTGTTATCTGTGATTGTTTTAGTAAACCGGTTTTTTCTAATGTCTTTTAAAAATGAGTGACATTCAGTGTGAGTGACCTCAGACTTGGACACAGCGCAACGGATACTTTTGCAAAACTTCAACACGCCTACGGAGACAGTGTTTTTTCAAGAGCCCAGGTTTTGCGGTGGTTTAAGGCATTCTCAGAAGGAAGAGGGTCGATTGAAGATGAACCTCGCAGCGGAAGGCCTTTAACTTCAAGAACCGATGAAAATATCGATAGAATACGGGATCTTGTGCGTTCAGATCGTCGGTTGAAGACAAGATTGATCGGGGAAGAATCACACCACTGTTCATCAGATTTTGACTGACGAATTGTGGATGAGAAAAATCTACGCAAAAATGGTCCCAAAAACCCTTTCGCAGGAACAAAAGGACATCAGGAGAGAAAGGGGTCTTGACTATTTGGAATCGATTGAAAATGATCCCTATTTTATGGAACGTGTCATTAGTGGTGATGAGACGTGGGTGTTTGAGTACGACCCGGACACCAAGCGCCAAAGCTTGAGAGCTTGGTGAGCTTGAAGTATGCCATTTTATGGCACACTGCAAGCTCTGCAAGACTCAAAAAAGCGAGAATGAGCAAGTTGAAGATCAAATGCATGCTGATTTGCTTTTTTTGATAGCCAGGGAATTGTCCACAAAGAATTTGTGCCTCCAGGCCAAACAGTAAATCAATACTTTTACAGAGAGGTTCTTGAAAAACTTGTGTAAAGGGGGTGTGAGACCAAACATCAAGAACAACTGGATGTTACATCACGAGAATGCGCCTTGTCACACAGCCATTTCAGTGAACGAGTTTTTAGTCAGTAAAAACATTCCTGTGACTCCTCAGTCTCCTTATTCGCCTGACTTGAGTCCTTGTGACTTTTTTCTCTTTCCGAGATTGAAAAATCACCTCAAAGAACGTAATTTTGGCACCATGGAAAACGATCAAACGGCTGTAACCGACCAGCTGAAGGCTATTCCAGTATATGAGTTCCAGCACTGCTATGAGGACTGGAAGAAGCGCGTCTCCAACGCTGTGTGGTTTCCCAATTAGGGGATTGCAATCCGGAAAACCGGATCCGGTAATCCGGCGGATCCGGCATCATAAGTCATCTATCGGATCCGGCACCAATTTGCCGGATCCGGTAAATTAAAAAAAATACGTGAAACATGAATTTGTTGACAATAAAACCGACTAGTGTACGAGTAGAAGCAGGAAGTGCCTTGTCAGCCGCTGGTTACATTTGTAACTCTGTAAAAAGTCGACTGGAAAATGATAAAATTAACACTATTTGTTTTCTAAGATATTTTTTTCAAAACCAAGTGATTTTTTTATGATTGTTTTACTTAAAATAATAATTTAAAGTAAGTGTGTTAAACAAAGAAGTTTATCCACTCATTATTGTGACAATTGTGCCATTGATTAAACCGATTTTTGGTGATTGTCATGATTATAAGAATGAAACTGCCTGGCGTCCCTAAATTACCTAATTATTGTGATCTCACTTGATAAGCTTGATTTTAGTTAGAATTAATATGTTACTTATAACGAGCCATCCAAAAAAGTCATCAAAGGTGGACGAGTAAAAAAAGACTTTCTATAAAAGTATTTCTATTTTTAATCTTATAACCTTATTGAATTGTCAAGTCTGTTACATTATGTGACAGTCATTAGTTATTTTACAATTCTGACAGCTACTTGTCAAATGTTTGACAACAACAAAGTTTCATTTTGAGCTTCAACATAACCGCTATTTCTATCTCTCTCGTTCAGAGCCAGATTTGACGACATTTTTTTTATGGATTTATAATGTAATGTAAGTTACATTACAAGATATCATTGATGTTGTTATTTGTGAAATCTAGTAAGTGAAACTGAACTTAACCGCCCGTCATTTCTAATTATTACTAGATTAATATAACAATTACAATCTAACTAGTTACACTATATCTACTAAATTTTTATTGCTGATTCATACGTAAATGTTGATTGATTATAACAGTGTAAATAAAGTTGATGTGATTGGAAATAAACTTTTTTATATATATACTTTTTAATACATTCACTTATCATTTTATACAGTTATTTTGGAATGAAAAAGCAAAATATTTTGATGGAACCAATCGGCCGGATCAGCCGGATCGATGAAATTCGCCAGATCCGACCGGTTTGAATTGGTCCGGATTGGAAATCCCTATTCCCATCAGTTATTTTGAAGGTGACAATACTGAACTGTAATTCTATTCTAATAAAAAAAAATCGGTCTCATTACTTAATTTACACACCTCGTAATTTCGTGATTCAATGTATCTCGTTCTCGTAAGCCTGCGAAACGTATACAATTTTGGATCCGTTGCCTGCTGATAATAATAACCATGGTAACACGGTATTTAAATCCGTTTTCCAGGTAGGCTTCCTTGTATAATGACCGAAAGGTGATTTCCATAGATAAGAATTATTCCGTATTTATAACAAAAAATTGGGCGATAACTGTTGTTGAGACGCTTGCAATGCCGTCGAATAACCCAATTATCTACATAAGTAAATAAATGTTTAATTTTGTTAAAAAAAATTATGAAAATAACTTAATGCAATTATAGACCGAGCTGTATCGGTTTTGAAATGAGGAAGTTTGGATTTTTCCCATACGGTCCTTAATTTTTATTTAGACGCTTCTGGAATATCATAAGAAATGATAATTTCGATGTGCACTAGTTGAAAATGTTTTTATGAAACAAAATGCAAAAGAATCGCTAAAATATCAATTTTCTTCCCTCGTTATCTTCTAGATAACTCTTGAACTCGTTTAAAAGGAAAGTTGAAAAGAAATTGAAGTGAAAAGGTTTTATTATTAAAGTTTACACAAACTGTGGTAGGTTAGAAATTAAAAAATGCTTCGTAAACAAACGAGAAATAAGAAATTCAAGGCATTATTTTTTTTTCGACGACTGATTATAAGTATTAAGAGATACTAAAATATTAAAGATAGAATCGTACAGTGGGCAGAAATTGTTTATATATGCAATCATTTATTACAAAAAAGTACACACTCTCAGTTAAAACTAGTAAAATATAAGAACACATGTCTACTTGAAGAGTATACAACCCGTGTAACATTACAATCCTCAAAATTGACTACTTTTACTGGGATAATATTCGGGCGAATAGGGGCTAATGAATAGTTCTATGCAATAGTTGTACTCAAATCCACCGAAAAAGGCGAGGTTTACGAGGTGTGGCTATTAAATAACCGAACTGATGCTGCTACCAGCGCGCTGCGAGCGTGTCGCGACAAGTTTGAACAGAACTGTGTCTGGTGATTCTTTCCCCACCCTCGGCTCGCTGGACAAGCCAGTGCGTCGCTCAGTTTGACTGTAGTAATCGTTTGAATGGGTCTACGCACCAGTGACGCGTCGAAAAAATGTTAAGTGTTCAGATGGAGCAACGGGTTAATCTCAAGTTTCTTGTTAAACTGGGGAAAACTTTTACAGAAGCTTATGCAATGTTAAAAGAAGTGTACGGGAATGAATGTTTATCCCGCACACAAATTTTTGAATGGTTTAAACGGTTTAAAGAGGGGCGTGAAACGACCGAAGACGATCCATTTTTTTTTCAAATTTTTGCCCCAATTCATTTCCGAGTTTTGCCGTACACGCTCTTGTCAAACAGACTGTACTTGTGATGAAAGTGTGGAAGCGGTTAAAGAAAAAGCGATGGAGGTTCTGAAACAGCTGACAGAAGCGGACTTCCAGCACTGCCTTCAACAATGGAAAAGTCGTATGGAGCGGTATAGAGATCGCCAAGGGGAGTACATTGAAGGCGAAAAAGTTGCTACTGTAATTGGTAACGAATAAAAAGTGTTATGACAGCAGTTCGGTTATTTAGTAGCCACACCTCGTATTTTAGTGCCTATCCATTGATATACAGATCAGTGATCCCGAGGATGCAACGCCGGCTTGTGAGTATTGCCAGCAATGGCCGCCAAGACGTGGCCCATCACATACCGCCTCCTCTTTCACACCGCCTTCCCTTCCGCATAGATTTTTTTGCCGGTAATATTTGCTATACCTAAGTCAACACTGGCCGGCCCTCTATATTCATATACCTACAAGTCAATTGGATTTGAGATTTTGAACCAAAAGGTCTTTATATATTATGTATTTGTCTGGATTCAACATTTCAAGCAGTGAATGGTCTAAAGGCAGCTACATTCAATATTCGATGAAATACGTACATATGTATATCCCTACATATTACACGATGTATAATTATCATGAAAGGATTTTCACTCGAATTAATCCAGGCCTCAGTTACCGAAGTACATTCCGTATCTATACTCATCCAGTCATCCCCTCCTCTCCCTAAGGGTAAGAAACATTATTTGTGAATTTAAATTAATAAATTAATGTAATTATTATGGAGGAAAATCTACAAGGGAATTACAATGTCTACAAAGGGAACAAGGGAACACAAAAAAATATTTGGCTCAGAGTATAGAATTTCCATTCTAAATTGAAAATAGGTACTTATACGAGGTAGGATAAGGATATATCAGTTTACTAACACTTTGTATGGAACTAAATACGCGTTTCTATACTGATCCTTTACCCGTATAGACCGTATCGTAGTCCACGTTGCTTTGACGAGGCCTGTCACGGTCAGAAGTGGGCGGAATCTACACTCCATTGGTCATTGTCGCTACTCTGGCAGGGGGAAATATGTCACGAGACACTGCATACAGTCGACCTAGTTGATTACGTTGGCGGTAAAACATGGGTTATAACCACGCCACCATCTTTGACCGACTGTATTCAAAAAAATCTTGTTTTAGTGAGTGTTTTGGTGTTTTATATTCTGTGTGCGCGTACAATAACGGCGAAGTGGGTTTTAAAAAGGTTTATATTATACAAACTTTTATTTTATTTGCGTCATAATTCAATAATTAAATATCGATATTTTTAATCAACAGCTCTTTCATAAACATGGCTTTCTGGAGGCTTTTCGAAACGGATGAAAATAACGTAGCTTCAGGTATAACCAGCGAAAATGTCGAAACGGTCGAGTACGATGAATTTACGAGGGGGTATAGAAAAGTAAGGTATCCAACGTTGACATTTCCCAACGCGAATTGCTAGGTAAAATCTGACAACAGCGCTGCATTCCTTGGTTCTCCCCCACAGTCTAGAACTGTCCGCACGACCTTGGGACGCTCAGTCGCTACGTAGTAGCCGTTAAGGATGGAGCTCCCCCTGCGCTCGCCCGCCAGGTGTGAACTGCGCTCAGTCATTCGTTTTTTGAATGCAAAAAAGGTTTCTCCGATAGAAATTCACCACCAGTTAGTGGAAGTATACGGTGAGAAGTGTATGGACGTTAAAAACGTGCGGAAGTGGTGCCGCGAGTTCTCTGAAGGCCGGGAAAACGTCCATGATGAGCAGCGGTCAGGGCGGCCTAGTTTGCCGAACTCACTCACAACTCAAATCGAGGAGATGGTGCGCAATAACCGGCGAATAACCCTTCATGAGATAGTGGAAGGTCTTAATGAAGAGTGTAGCTACTTCACCGTGCAGAATATTGTGTCGGAGGTCCTCGGTTCCAACAAGGTGTCGGTGTCCGCCAGGTGGGTCCCTAGGCAGCTTACCGATGAACACAAGAGAAAGCGCGTGGAATGTGCCACAGAATGTGTCCGTCGCTACGACGAAGAGGGCGAGGAATTTCTGGACTCTGTTGTGACTGGTGACATCATTACACCCCGGAAACGAAGCAACAGTCGAAACAGTGGCGTGACCTCGACTCACCGAAGCCCAGAAAGTTAAAACAGAAGTCAGCGGGAAGGTTATGGCGACCGTTTTCTGGACAGGAAGGGGGTTCTTTTAGTGGAATTCAGCCGAAAGGAACCACAATCAAACTCAGAAAGCTACTGCAGAGACTCTCAAGGAAACTTCGGCGAGCTATCCAGAACAAAAGAAGGGGTATGCTCACGAAAGGCGTGTGTTTGCATCATGACAATACGCGACCACATGTGTCACATCAAACGACTACCTTATGGCCTGGGCACACAGAGCGCTATGTTCGCTACGTTCGCTATATGCAGTAAAATAGTCCCCCTTGTTTTAAACGGGGGCACCCGGGGCAAACACACAGAAAACCCCCCCCCCGGGTTTTTTTGGAATTGTAGGAGGGGGGGAGGGGATTTTTTTTTTGGGGGATTTTTTTCCCAAACGTCGCCAACGCGGCCGATGCATTTCACGTGTGCTGCAAGTAGGGTTAAAGTAGTTCCTAACATATTCCACCCACATTACGGAGCAATTAATCAATTGTTTTATTAAGTGGTCATATTCACCGTACTTTTTCCTCTTTTTGTTGACATCGTATATCCATAATCTTTTGCGTTTCTTCTTTTTACACAACGAAAACGGCAATACTGCTTCATCATCAGTACTATCAGTCTCCCACGGCAACCGGCTTGGTAACATGTTTGTGGGAAACTAAAAAGTCTTGTACTTACTATTTTTTGGTGTGGCCATATTTCATAGCAAACAAAGCGAACATAGCGTACACCTTGTTTATAGCAAACATAGCATAGCGCTCTGTGTGCCCAGGCCTTTAATCAAGAAATTTGGCTATGATGTCCTCAAGCACCCTCCTTATAGCCCAGACGTTGCACCCAGCGACTACCATTTGTTTCCCGCTATGAAAAAACATTTGGGGGGACAGAATTCCAGTCCAAAGGAATCAAAAGCAGTGTGTTGTTTGCGACGCGGCGGGAGAGTGGTACGACGCCGGCATTAAGCTGATTATCAGGATGCAGAAGGTGATTGATCGTCAGGGTGACTATGTAGAAAAGTAGCTGATTGTTCAACCTTTCCAACGATGTAAGTAAAGTTGTGCTAAATTTAATTTTCTATGAAAAAAAAATTGGAGACCTCACTTTTCTATACCCCCTCGTAAAATAAAGACTTTTGTCAAAGTCAGCGTATTATTTTAAACATATATAAATGCCTAAAAGCGACGTTAATTACTTATTATTACTATCCCTAAAAGTTATTATTCGAGCACGCCCATGGAATCATAAAGTTTCACCGCTTTTTTGTTCCCCAGGCGTATTTATCATTTTCAATTCAAAATAGATGGACTATAACTATTTTTATGTTTATCGAAATTGCAAATTCGATTTTTTTGTTCTTGAAATTAAAGTAAAAGCGTGATGAAATAGGGCCAATATTTGACAAATTTTGACCATAATTTTCAGTCTAAAAGGATTTCTTGTTTCCGAGAAACTTATCGACATGAGGATTTTTATTTTTTGGTTCTTGAAATTAAAAAGTCAAAGGGTGAATTTTCTCGAAGGATTTTTGCTTTTTTTTTTTTGTTTTTTGTTTCTTTTAACTTAGTTTCAAACGTAACAAAATTAAACCTTATACTGGACTTGGAAGGGCGGTAGGTTAACATGTAGTGCACCTTCAATACAAGTTTGAACTTGATAGAGTCATTTATTTGTTCTTTGCGACTGTTTTCGTTTTTTTTCTATTTTAAAAATTTTTCTCGTTTTAAAAATGAGTGACAATACTTTTGAGCAACGGTGTGCTATCAGGTTTGCTTCAGACTTGGACACAGCGCAACGGATACTTTTGCAAAACTTCAACACGCCTACGGAGACAGTGGTTTTTCAAGAGCCCTGTTTTTCTGTGGTTTAAGGCTCCTCAGAAGGAAGAGAGTCAATTGAAGAAGAACCACGCAGGGGAAGGTCTTCATCTTCAAGAACCGATGAAAATGTCGATAGAATGCGGAATCTTGTGCGTTCAGATTGTCGGTTGACGACAAGAATGATCGGGGAAGAGTTAAATTTGAATAACCACTATTCATCAGATTTTGACTAACGAATTGGGGATGAGAAAAATCCGCGGAAAATGGTTCCAAAAAACCTTCCGTAGGAAGAAAAGGGCATCTGGAAAGAAAGGTGTCTTCACTTTTTGGAAGCAATTGAAAATGATCCCCATTTTATTCAAAGAACGAGCAAGTCGAAGATCAAATGCATGATTTGTTTTTTGATAGCCAGGGAATTTTCCATAAAGAGTTTGTGCCTCCAGGCCAAACAGTAAATCAACACTTTTACAGAGGAGGGAGGAAGAGAAATGAGCGGGGTCCTTTCACCCCCGACCCCTATTTTTCCCTTTCAGTGATGGTAGATAAAAAAAATGACTCAAAATAAACCTATATACTAAATATTCTATGATTTCGTACCAGTTTTGGCACGAACTGAGACAAAAACTGTATCGGTGAACCGGGTTTAAAGATGAAATTTTTACTTTACAGTGTTGTCACTTCAGAATCTAAAATCGTTGCGTCTCGCCTAATTTTTTTTTTACAAATGTACACGACAACTGAGATACTGAATTTATTCCATTTGTCTATCCTACGCTGTATAAAGATTCATCTGTGGATGTTATTCACCACGTCGATAAAATAAAACGGTCTATAAAGTTCGCAGAGAGTAGCACCGTTAATCAGTAAACACGTTAAGTAACAGGGACGTTATAAATAAAGTAGGTGGTTCTTTGTTTCGTTTCGCCATTCTTGCTACGGGCCTTAGGTAACTGAAAATAGAAGCGATCTCATTTCAGATTTCGACAAAGGAACCCAACTAACTGACCTATTAAGGTAGGAGCCAATATTCGGATGTCCAGCGTATAATTGTTTAGGGTTTTTCTTATAAGAATGTTTCAAAGTTTCGAACATACAATTTGCAATAGAAATCACAATTTTTGCGAGTTAGACAATTTTTCTTTCGCCATTCGCCAGAACTCTTGGGGTGCTATACAGAACTCCAATCAGAACTCGTCAGAACTTGTTTGCACTTTTTTTATAATAGAATGTCGATTTTTCGAATTTAAAATTTACAATAAGAATCTGCAATTTTGCGGTAGAAAATATTTTCTTTCGCTATTCGTCAGAACTCTTCGGGTGCTATTCAGAAATAGTCAAAACTCTTTTGTACTTTTTTTATAATAAAATGTCAATTTTTCGAAGTTAAAATTTGCGATAAAAATCGCAATTTTTGCGATAGAGTTTTTTCTTTCGCCATTCGTCAGAACTCTTCGGGTGCTACTTAGAACTCCGCTGAAAACGTAACGAAAGTCAATACTTATATAAAGATGGTGTTTTTTTTGCCAAAATCGATTTTTTTAATAACTTCAACAAGTTGATAGAACTATTGTTTAAAAATGGTCAGGAACTCCGGAACTCTTTTTTCTCTACCGAAAAGTGTCTTCAGAACTCATTTTTAATAAAAAAAAAAGTGGTGCTGCGTGAAGTTAGCACCCTTATTTAATTTTTTTCAATTTCTGGCCTTATTTTTGCAGAACTATTGTTCTTTTCGGCCAGGAACTCTAGAACTAAGCTTTTTCTACTCATAACTCTAAAGATTTACTCAATTTTCCAAAAAAGTGGTGCTAACTTCACAGGGGTCTCAAATAGATACAATACTAAGATATTAATGGAATTTGGAATACGAGGTGTGGCTATTAAATAACCGAACTGCTGTCATAACACTTTTTTATTTGTTACCACTTGCAGTAGCAACTTTTTCGCCTTTAATGTACTCCCCTTCGCAATCTCTACACCGCTCCATACGACTTCTCCAATGTTAAAAGCAGCGCTGGAAGTCCGCTTCTGTCAGCTGGTTCAGAACCTCCGTCGCTTTTGCTTTAACCATTTCCCACACTTTCGAATCTTGTCCCCTCTAGCACCGATTTGACCTTGGGAAATAAGAAGAGTCACAGGGGGCCAGGTCGGACTAGTGTAGTGGATGTTCCAACATAGTAATGCCGTATTTTGCAAAAAAAACGCCTTCGCTGACAAAGCAGAATGGGTCGGTGCATTGTCTTGGTGAATCTTCCACGATTTGGTCTTCCACAAATCGGGTCTTCGTCTTCTCACACGCTCACAAAGGGCCGTCAGAACCTCGATGTAATAATGATGATTCAGAGCGCTGTTTGGAGCTGTTTAGGCGTAATAAAAGGACTTTTTCATGCGATATATGACAACGGATGAAACATGGATCCATCACTATACTCCAATCATTCAAATCGGCAGTCAGCTGGGTGGACAGCAACCGGCGAAAGCCGTCCAAAGGAACCAAAAACACAAATGTCAACTAGGCAGGTTATGGCGTTCCTATTTTGGGATGCGCGTGGTATAAAATTCAACGACTATCTTGAAAAGGGAAAAAAAGGATCAATAGTGAATTATACATAGCATTATTAATGCGTCTGAAGGATGAAAAGGCGAAAAAACAGCTTCAAATGAAGAAGAAAGAACTACTCTTTTACCAAGACAATGCACCGTGTCACAAGTCGATCGCAACAATAGCAAAATTACACGAATTGCACCTCGAATTGCTTCTGCGTCCACCGTATCCTCCAGATTTAACACCCAGCGACTATTACTTGTTCGTAAATTAATAAGGAAGCATAAATTTAAGAGAACCCTGTTAAATTCCACGACATTTCGTAGATACTGACAATTCAAAATTTGTTTCGTTACCATATGAACCTAAATTCACCCGCAGACTAGATACATTTTTTTTTAAATATTAATATCAATTTGGTTTATAATTCTAAAAATAAACTACAGACGCTTTTGAGTAACCTCAGACAAAATCGATAACGAAAGTCAGGAATATACAAAATAAGTTGTAAAGACTGTGATCAAAAGTATATTGGGCAAACAAAAAGATCTATTTTGACTAGATTTAAAGAACACATGGCTCATTTGAAATATGGCAGAATGGAAAAATCTTGTGTTGCCCAACACGCCTTTGACAACAACCATAAATAACACAGCCACACAAAAAAAAGTTTCTGACCTGGGGGTGTCACTATGTGTACTATATGTTTTTGGGGTCGCTGAATCCGATTCCGGGGTCAGTTTCACCCAAGCACGTCTGGGTTCGGCCATAACCTCAAAAACCACCCTCAAATTTATTTATTAAGAGGCTCATTTATTACCAGATTCATTTATTTATTCAGAGATTTATTTATTCATTAACAAATTTATTTATTTATTCAGAGATTCATTAATTTATTTACAGATTTATCTATTTATAGATTTCTTTATGATGCATATTTGCTTGAGAACTGTAAAATCGGTTTAATTGTGATATTGCGTAACATGATTACAGCATCGAGTTATAGGGTTATGTAGTTATGTGGCTAGTGGTTATGTGGCTGTGGGTTATTGGGTTATTGTATCAGTATAGTATCATGAGGATTAAGAGCCATAGGGTTTGTGGTTTTACGCATATGGTGAATTTCAGAATGTTTTTTAGAGGTTATGGCCGAACTCTAACGTGCTGGGATAAAACTGACACCAAAAACATATAGTACACATAGTCAGACCCCCACGTCAGAAACTTTTTTTTCTACCGGGTTTTAGAGTTATGGGGTTATGTGGTTATGTGGCTATGGGGTTATAGAGTTATTAGGTTGTGGGGTCAGTTGGTTATTGTATTATAGGATTATGAGGTTTCGGAGCCATAGGGTTTGTGGTTTTAACGGATATAGCAAAGAGGGTGTTTTTTGAGGTTATGGCCGAACCCAGACGTGCTGGGATGAAACTGACCCCGGATTCGGATTCAGCGACCCCAAAAACAAGCAGTACACATAGTGAGACCTCCAGGTCAGAACCTTTTTTTTTGTGGCTGTGTAATTTTAAATTAATTAGAAATGCTTTTGAAAGTTTAGAAATCATTAAGTGTAACAGTAGTATGAAAAAGGACAACGGTCCGATACCCACCAGTCCACTGTTTGCTCTGATAAACAAAGACAGTTACGGTTCAGTGAACCGTGGCAGCAAATTTAGTGTAAATAGAGCAAGTGTGTAGGTAAGAATTTAGTTTTAATTTTCTCCTGAAGATGCCAACTTAGTTGGCGAAACGCGCATCGAGAAAAGTATAGTACTTCGGAGTTTCGTGGAAAACGTCCAGTTTTTTGTTTCTACGCCGTAAGGTTCCAGTACCCACTCCAGGACCGTATCTCAGGTCCTGGAGTCCTCACCCTATAACCAGTAAATCTCAAAAAAATGGTCGCCCGAAAGAGATATGGCTCCAATGGGGAGGTGATCGCCGAAACTGAAGCGTATTGTGAAGGGTTGGACGAATCATTCTATAAGAAAGGCATAGAAATGTTCGAGAAGCGTTGGAATGAATGTGTCACTCTTGAAGGAGACTTTTGATGGATAAATTCGAATTTTGCCTAGAAGTTGTTGTTTTATTAGTCGTCCTACGAACTTATCGAGTGATGTGTTACCATATTACACCACAATACGTTTGCCCGTTTAATTTTTCCAACGCTGCATCCGTCCTTCGACGCGAAACAATTCGGTATATTAATTTACGAGGTAATTTGTAGTGTCTGGTCGTTGTTTTTTTTTTGCAATACTTGAGATGTTTGAAGTCGGAACATCGCGTCCGCGGAGCTGGCTTTTTAGAATGCGCTGCGCAGATCAATATGGCTATACTTCGCCCCCTTTGCATCTCTTCCAACCCCTTGTCTGCGTTCAGACAGTCCGGCTAGAGCGAGACGGCCGCCGGCGAGAGAGGGCGAGTCATCCTGCGAGCCATTACTTCTGCTCGGAGTGTCTGCCGGTCAATCGAGACGTTTTATGGTGGAAAATGAAATGTTACAGGTAATCCGACGTATACCTTACAATTTAACCCCTGGAACCGCGTCGGAGGTGTATTAATACCGTTTAGCGACAGATGGCGAGACCTGGAGTACGTTCTCTGTGCTCCAATTTTAATTTCTAGGTCGCGTTTGGAAGTTTAAGGCATTCGGGTAACTATTCGGGTTATCCTAATTATGTAAATACGGGGATTCCTCGAGCTTATGTAAATTATTTTTATTATTATTAAGTACATTAGATCGTAGTGATGGGAATCGAAAGCAAAAATATCGATACTCGGTATTGCAAGTATTTTGAATTTTTCGATACCCGGGTATCGATACATCTATCAAAATTAATCGATATATTGGTAATCATATGAATAATTTTCCAAAATTTGAACATTTAGAATAATTGAATGTGAATATAAGTTAAAAAATTATTTGATGAGCAGGAAAATAATCCAAAATTTAACGAACGATTTTTTTTCATTATTATTTATTAAAAAAGGATAAAATAATTGCTCTGGAATAAACTTTCTGAAATAAATTAAAACTTCAAATGTCTCTCAACATCAAGCGAGATCAACAAAAATAAAAATACCCATTTCTTTGGTTTTGATCATGAACTTAAATGACATGAATTTAAAAAAAACATTTCGATTAATCGTACACATAAAAAAAAGAAAAGTAAACACTATAGAAAGAATGGTAAACTGACTCTCGAAAAAGATTGTTTTCATTCAATTTTTACTGTTATAATGGTAAAAATTAAATGAAAACTCCCTCCATCGTCATTTTACTATTACTATTTATTAATGCTTACATATCTTTTTTCTGTGCATCACAAATATTGTCCCTAATAATAAGCGTTTTCTCATTTTGCTAAAAATGGAACAATATTTTCAACAACAGACGACTTCGCTCTTCGGAGGTGCCATTTTTATTTCTGTTTCCTTTTAAAGAATGCAACGGTTAATTATAAAATATACATTTGCATATTAAAATTCGTCCATTTGAAATGTCAAAAAAGTTGAACATTAACAGAAAAGTGTACAGAGAGTTAGGTTAAGAGATGGCCCGTGCTGTAAACACAGACTCTTGCCAATATTAAAGCAAAGACAGAGAGTTTACTTGATGTTCATCGAAGTTTTTGCAAAAAAATCCCGCAACAAACAACAGAAATTCACTCTCGACGGCAACTAACAACACAGGGCGAACATGCGTTTTTTTACCGGGTAAAAATTTTCCGATACTTATTTGGTATCGAAACCAAAATATCGATATTTTAGAATATCGCTCGAGAGAATTATCGATGCCAAAAACTCGATGTATTATAAACGAAGTATCGATACTTCGATATATCGGATCGGTATCGCCCATCCCTATTAGATCGTATGTATAAGATTACTCTAATGACTATACAGGGTGTTTCTAAATTAAATAGCTTAAATGACGCAAGTAAATATGGAGGTCAAAATAAGTCGATTGAATTAAATATACTTTAGTTCAATGTTGCGCCCTTTAGTGATGGGAATCGAAAGCAAAAATATCGATACTCGGTATTGCAAGTATTTTGAATTTTTCGATACCCGGGTATCGATACATCTATCAAAATTAATCGATATATTGGTAATCAAATGAATACTTTTCCAAAATTTGAACATTTAGAATAATTCAATGTGAATATAAAGTTAAAAAATTATTTGATGAGCAGGAAAATAATCCAAAGTTTAACAAACGATTTATTTTTATTTTTTTATTATTCTTTAAAAAGGATAATAGAATTGCTCTGGAATAAACATTCCGAAATAAATTAAAACTTCAAATTTCTCTCAACAAAAATAAAAATACCCATTTCTTTGGTTTTGATCAATAACATGAATTTAAAAAAACATTTCGATTAATCGTACGCATAAAAAAAGAAAAGTAAACATTATAGAAAGAATGGTAAACTCACTCTCGAAAAAGATTGTTTTCATTCAATTTTTTACTGTTTTAATGGTAACAATTGAATGAAAACTGCAACCATCGTCATACTATTACTATTTATTAATGCTTACATATCTTTTTTCCGTGCATCACAAATATTGTCCCTAATAATAAAGCATTTTCTCATTTTGCTAAAAATGGAACAATCTTTTTATAAACAAGTTTTTGTAACAGTTTTTCAAAAACTTAACACATATAAAGTTATAATAACAGTTTTTTTGCAAATGTATTTCACTCATTTTGAGTGAAAATTCCAAATTTCTTCAGATCGTTGCTAAAAAAATTTACCATTACCAGAAAAGTGTACAGAGTTAGGTTAAGAGATGGCCTGTGCTGTATACACAGACTCTTGCCAACATTAAAGCAAAGACAGAGAGTTAGGTTAGGTTAAACACTTACTTGATGTTCATCGAAGTTTTTGCAAAAAATCCCGCAACAAACAACATAAATTCACTCTTTTACGATTGTTTTGGCAACTAACAACACAGGGCGAACACGTGTTTTTTAACCGGGTAAAAATTTTCCGATACTTATTCGGTATCGCAACGAAAATATCGATATTTTAGAATATCGCTCGAGAGAATTATCGATGCCAAAAACTCGATGTATTACAAACGAAGTATCGATACCGATATATCGGATCGGTATCGCCCATCCCTAGGCCGCCCCTGTTGAGATTCTGAAGATTTCCAAGACAAACATATATAGTACTGTCACGAACTGGAGAAGATTCGTAAAACCTTTGCAGCGTCGGATAAGTTTCTATAGTTGTCCTCGAGAGTCTTGTTCGCTATGGTGAAAATAATGCTTATATTTTGCGAACGACCCTTCGACACCTACTGATGTAATACTACATATATAAACACGCATAATTAAAATAGTCTTTCCACTTACTTAGGGATCTGTATATACGAGGTGTGGCTATTAAATAACCGGACTGCTGTCATAACACTTTTTATTCGTTACCAATTACAGTAGCAACTTTTTCGCCTTCAATGTACTCCCCTTGGCGATCTCTACACCGCTCCATACAACTTTTCCATTGTTGAAAGCAGTGCTGCAAGTCCGCTTCTATCAGCTTTTGCTTTAATCGCTTCCCCACTTTCGAATCTTGTCCCCTTCAACGCCGATTTGACCTTGGGAAATAAAAAAAAAGTTACAGGTGGCAAGGTCGGGCGAATATAGTGGATGTTCCAACACAGTAATGCCATATTTTGCAAAAAAAAACGCCTTCACAGACAAAGCAGAATGGGCCGGTGCATTGTCTTGGTGAATCTTCCATGATTTGGTCTTCCACAAAATTTGTTTCGGGGTCGTAAGTAAAAAACCACGATTCATCACAAGTAATCACCGTGTCTAACAAGCCTGCATCACGGCTAGTCAATGTTGTTTAGAATGTCAGCGGAAATGTTCATTCTTGATTCCTTTTGCTTGGGAGTGAGGAGTTTTGGCACCATTTTTGCTCAAACTTTGCGCATGTTGAACGATTCATGCAAAATCTGGCGAACACATCCGTTGTCGATTCCTGTTATTTCAGCAAGCCCTCGGATGCTTAGACGACGATCTTCGCGGATTGGTTTACCAATTTTTTCAAAGTTTTCGTCCGTTTTTGACAGTTGAGGGCCGTCCGGGGCGCGGATCTTCTTCGGTCGTTTCACGCCCATTTTTAATAGAATACCTTGTATATTTTTACATTTTCAATTCCTTGTGAAATTTTCGATACAATAGACTGATATTCATACTTTTGTAAATAGTTGACGTGCTAGAAATGCAATTTCATTATTCTTCGAGAATAAATATGATAAAAAAAATAGTATAACAATTTTATTGAACTCAGCATTGAACACAGGAAAGAATAACTAGAAATTATAATCAATCCTCAAAATTTTGTCATTCCACCAAGTGGCAATATACTAAACGGTACTCAAATTCTCGCAAGTAATGTAAGAATTCTTGTGGCAATTGAAGTAATTTATTTCTCACAAGAGTTTTTAGATAATTAAAATTTTCAAGCCTGATTTTTTAAACTTTGTTATTGAGATAGCTCTGTACGAAAAAATCGATAGGTGTTTCTAATCCAGCATCCAAGAGAAGCTTGATTCAAACATATTTGAAAGACTTTTTTCTTCTAGAGGAATGTAAGGGAATATCGTTCATTCCTCAAGTAGTGTGGAGGAATATTTGAATGCGTTTTGATTCACTCAGAAACAGCATAATAAATACTATATGTACGTCCACTCCACTACGTAGGTGTGGAAGTAAAAACTAACTATCAAATACGGTGGCGGTTTGATGATGACTTGAGGTTTGTATGGCAAAGGGTTGTGTCGGAAACCTGTTTTCATTGATGAATTGATGGAAAAGAAAGTACATTTAAACATACTAGATAAAGATCTTGCACCAAGCGCTGCAAAATTAGAGCTACAAGGAAACTATAATTTTCAACACATACCCCAAACATCCAGCCAGTTATTGAAGAGTAGCTGTTGTATAATATGGAGACATCCAAAAAAACGTCATCAACTCTGGCTATGAACGAGAGAGATAGAAATAGCAGTCATGTCTAAGATTTTCGGTTATGTCAAACTTTTGACAAGTGACTGTCACAATTTGTAAAATAAACAATAACTGTCATATGATGTGACAGTTTTGACAAGTAAATAAGGTTATAAATTCGAATAAGAATAGAAATACGTCTTTTTTTCTTGGCCAACTTTGATGACGTTTTTTTTGGATGTCTCTATAGTTCACAGCAGCTACGAATGCCACCTCAAAGTTTCCACGTTAATCCCTTGACTGCCGAGGACAAAAATCTTCAGACTATTTTTTTCAGTTTCTTAAAAATCTTTGTCCTCATACACTCAAGTTATGTCCGTATTTAAACAATGTTATTTTTGACAAGCTGTGTCGTTTCCCAGGTATTTTGACCCTCTGAAGATTGTGGTGTTGTCAAAATTGAAATTGCCTCAAAAATGACTCAATTTATGACATTAGGAAAAACTGTTTTGATACGGGTTCTCAAAGTTTGAAAATTATTCAGAAATTCAATGCTTGAGGCGACGATTGGACAAAACTTTCTGTCTCAGTGCGTCCAAAAATGTCGGAAACATTGGAAAACGAAAGATTAGTTAGTGATTCAACAACAAAATTTAAAATTTGGCGTGTGTAAGAAATTCAGATAACACTTTGATGATGGGTCGAAAGTCAAAAGTGGATCAAAAATACGTTGGAAATGATGTCTTATATAAGTAACAAGGTGTCATAAATCGAGCCATTTTTTGGGACAATTTCCTCCCAAAATTGGCATTTCGAGGCAAATTACGATTACTAATAGTTTTGCGACCCAATTTTTTATGTCTCAGTAAAATATTTTTTTTATTTTCCTAATCTTTGTTCAGTGACTTCCAATCTTGTTTGTTTCATTGCTCAAGACTTAACACAAAAAATCTTAAATCTTCCTATTTTCTATCATTAGGATTGGGACACACTGTACATATTGAATTTCTATGTATAAAAATTTCAACGTCTTATTTTTAGTCTAGACTCCGTTACCGCATATTTTTATTTACTTCCTCTATTTGCTAATCTGTCATTGACAGTTTTTAATCAGTGTGTGTAAAAAACACAAAGTGAACATATAAATAAACACGCTTAGAATAAATAAACGTTTGGGTTAACTACGTTCTAGTCCGGGGTCTTTGTGTCGGCTAAACTTGTAGTCCAGTAGGCAGGGAGGTAAAATCATGAAAAAGTGTTCTTGAAACATATAAGGTTAGTTTTGACGGTTGCCTATGTATTTTTTTGCGTAGAACACAATGCGCGGGGGTCCGTAGATCTGAAACCGTCCGCAAATTTTTTAAATTAACAATTTGTGAAAAAAAAAAACGTCCTTTTTTCAAATTTTTGCTTACATCTCCGTTCCTTGGAATATTTTATATAGCATATACATTTAAGAAGTTGTAGCCTATTGAATTTCCAAAATTTTAAGTCGAACCCGAAGTCTCCAAGTGCTATTGTTAACTTGCAAATGACTGCTGAAATTTGGAAAATTGCTTTCTTTTCACTATTTTTTTACTTAGAAAGTAAAGCGACTATGATCATGAAATTTCTTGGAGGGACTGCTATTTGTAGTAATGAAGTTCACGTTTCGAGTAATTAACGATCGAATTTTTTTGCAAGCCTTAATTAACAATGACGCCATTTCTTTGTTTATTATACGATATTGACCGGGTTCGGCTAGAAAAATCATAAATGTCTTCAAGTTGGGCTAGTTTTATATCGTTTTCTACGATTTTTTTAGAAAATCCTGAGACACGTCAATTTCTAATTCTAAAATGACATCTTGCGACGTAAAAATGTCATCCCTAAATTCAACACCCTTCAGGTGACAGCTACAACCCCTAAATTTTCAAATTGGAAGTATGGGCTTGTGATACTTCATTTGAAAGGTCTTTTCATTCTCTATTCAAAACTGGTAAAAATATGGTTTTAAATTTTATTGCAGAAATTAACAAGAAAAAAAGATAAGTTTCTCCGGCGTAGAAAATTCGTTACATTAAAATAATAAAAAACAAATCATTATCAATGCAGATTGCAGCAGATCTTCAAAATGCATGCCTCCAGCATGGCTTCAAGACACGTATTTAAAAAAAAATGGGAGTCAAAATATTATAGTCACAATTCCGAGAATTTCGAAGCGGCAACGCTAAAACACTATATACGTCGCGTCAAAAAAGGTAGTCGCGTAGGAAACGTTATAAAACTGGCCCAAATTAAAATTTTTCAAAATCTCAAAAGTCTCGCAAACTTGAAGAGATTTATGATTTTTCTAGCCCAACCCGGTCAATGTCGTACAATAAACAAAGAAATGACGTCATTGTCAATTAAGGCAAAAAAATATTCAATCGTTAATTACTCGAAAAGTTATTAACGGATCGAGCTGAATTTTGTTTCATACTACAAATAGCAGTCCCTCCAAGAAAATTCATGATCATAGTCGCCCTACTTTCGAATTAAAAAAATTGTGAAAAAAAAACACTTTTCAACTTCAGCAGTCATTTGCAAGTTTATCAATAGCACTTGGAGACTTCGGGTTGGGGTTAAAAATTTTGGACATTCAATAGGCTACTTCTTAAATGCATATGCTATATAAAATATGCCAAGGAACGGAGATATAAGCGAAAATTTAAAAAAAATACGTTTTTTTTTTCACAGAATTGTTAATTTAAAAAATTAGCGGACGTTTCAGCTCTACGGACCCAGCGCATTGTGTTCTACGCAAAAAAAAAAACATAGGAAGCCGTCAAAACTAGCCCTACATGTTTCAAGAACACAGAAGTTTGCCTACTGCGCTAT
Organism: Aromia moschata; assembly: GCA_029963805.1. Classification (NCBI taxonomy): domain Eukaryota; kingdom Metazoa; phylum Arthropoda; class Insecta; order Coleoptera; family Cerambycidae; genus Aromia; species Aromia moschata. The sequence continues at coordinate 2,132,710 of JAPWTK010000032.1, read as the reverse complement.
TGCGGAGCTAGTCGGTGGTGGCGCCTGGCAGTGATCATGGAAACGATCACTGGTCAATTCGCCGTGTACATTTTATTTCATTCCGGCTACTCGCTTAGAACTCGTTCATGAAGCGCGGCCGTAAAAAAATAATCATGCAATTTCAGTTCCCAGAAAAGTATTTATAAAATGTAAGGCGGCGTTCGTGTATGCATGTTCGACGTTGCAACCCAGCACAATTTTAATAACCTTAAATTCCACCTCGCGTCATGTAGGTCGTGGCGACGCGCTGTTTTCTACCCATTGTTCACCGATATCTTATACAGTGAGGTCCATAAGTAACGGATACATTCATTATCTACGTAATTTACAATTTATGAGTAAAATCCTGAGTAAAACACGTCAATTTTTAATTCTAGAATGACATTTTTTGAGCATAAACTTATACCTCCCCCTCCAACCCCCTTGGAGTGACAGCTACCCCTTTAAAAATTTTAAATTGAATGAGGGTGCTGTGATAGCACATTTGAAAGGGTTCTTAATTATCTGTTCAGCAATTAAAGGTTTTTTGAATTGTGTATATTTTTCATCAATAAAATTAAATTTGATAATTTCAAAATTATTATTATTATGAAATGTATACAATCAAGTGCCTATGTACCAAATAGCTATCAAATTTGACGTTTTTAGTTAATTTTGTGTCAACATTCAACTTAAATGTATCGATTTCCCTGATACGCTGCACAAAAATACCCAACAAAAAGAAAGAAGTAAAAGGGCTTTCTTTTTACATATCATAAATAATTATACTTACATTTAAATCTCTTTGTTTCCTACATCTGTGAAAATGTATTATTCTATTATGTTATTTATCTCTGATCGCTGATCATTATTTTAACAATGAGTCTTTCGGATACCCAAAGAATTGAAATTTTGATATTATTAGGATGCGGTGATAAAACAAGAACGCACAAGCGAAATATTCAATACTAAGTATCCTGACCGCCGCCTTTCCCAGTCTACTGTTAGTAGAGTAGAAAGCAAATTTCGTGAATTTGGAAATGTCACAGATATTCCTAAATCTGGTAGGAAACGCATTTTAGACGATAAACAGGAATTGGATATATTGTTAGATATTCAAGATAATCCACATAAACCTACAAAACAAGTTGCCGCCGATAATGATGTTAGTAAAACGTCCATATTGCGTCTTCTTGATGTTAGTAAAACGAAAAATACCGCCCATATAAAATTCATTTTGTTCAAGAACTTAACGACGATGACCCTGATCGCCGATTGGAATTTTGCGAAATCATGGCAAATAGATGCCAAAATAATCCTTTATTTATAATAAACATTCTTTTTTCTGATTAAGCAACATTCGTCTTAAATGGAACAGTCAACAAACAGAACTGTAGATACTGGAGTACAGAAAATTCACATTGGATGATGGAGGCCAGTACTCAATATCCTGAGAAGGTGAACGTTTGGGCTGGAATTATAAATTCTCAAATTATCGGACCATATTTCTTTGATGGCACATTAACTGGCGCGCGTTACTTAGATTTCTTGCAAAATTTCCTCGTTCCAGAGTTAAGAATGCTTTTCCCAGATGATCACAACCCCAATGAAATTGATAGAAATATTTGGTTTAACCAGGGCGGAGCTACACCACATTTTTCATTGGAATTAAGAGCCTATGTGAATCAAGGTTTTCCCAATAGCTGATGAAATTGAGTGGCCTGCTCGTTCTCCCGATTTGACTCCGCTTGACTATTTTTTATGGGATTACTTAAAATCGAAAGTCTACTTCAAAATGTAGAAGATTTAAAAGACAGAATAAGGCAAGAAATGAATCAAATCACCCCGGAGACAATACAAAATGTTTTAGAAGAATTTCAGCAACGCCTCCATTATTGTCAAGAAGCAACGGGCGCCCAGTTTGAACATTTGATTTAAACTTCTTCTGTTCTGTTTCATGTTCTTTTTCTTTACTGAGTAACATTAAAAATGTAATAGTTTTTCAATAAAAAAATTATAGAAATTAAAAAAATCTTATGTTGCTGGAAGGAGAATTAAAAACCCTTTCAAATGAGCTATCACACGCACCCTCGTTACATTTAAAAATTTTAAAGGGGTAGCTGTCGCTCCAAGGGGGTATAAAATTATGCTCAAAAAATGACATTCTAGAATTAAAAATTGACGTGTTTTTTGACAGGATTTTACTCATAAATTGTAGATTACGTAGATAATTAATTTATCCGTTACTTATGGACCTCACTGTATATAAAAATCTCTTGTCACGGTGTTTGTGGTCGCACTCTTCCGAAACGGCTCGACCGATTTTTATGAATTTTTTTATGATGTATATTTGGTAGGTATAAGAATAGGTGGTAAAGTATATTTCATACCGCTAGGTGATTAGGGTGTCCCTATCCAGAAATATTTTTTTCTATTTTTTTGACAAAAATTTTTTTTTTGTATCTTTTTTTATTTGGCATCTAAAAATACCTATAAACCCAAATTTTGAATATGGCAGAACAACGTCTGCCGGTTCGGCTAGTAAGCTTATAATATGACATTGTCTCCGTGGAAATCGTAGACTGGAGCTGTGGCGGTTGGTGCTAAGGTTGCATTCTGCGCCACCTCCAAATAATCATCGAAATGACAAGCAATTTTTGTTTTTGAATTACGCTCCTAATCGAAGCAGTTCATTTGTGACAAAGTTTGTACATATTTGTCGCTACCCGTTGTACGAGGTGTGTAAATTAAGTAATGAGACTGATTTAAAAAAAATTTTCGAATAGAAGTACAATTCAGTATTGTCTCCTCCAAAATAACTTCCTTGGGAAGCCACACAGTTGGAGACGGTTCTTTCGTTCCTCATAGCAGTGTTGGAACTCATATTCTGAAATAGCCTTCAGCTGGTCGGTTACAGCCGTTTGAATGTTTTCTATGGTCCCAAATTATGTCCCTTGAGGTGATTTTTCAATCTCGGGAAGAGAAAAAAGTCACCAAGGACTCAAGTCGAACGAATGATGAGGCTGAGGAGCCACGGGAATGTTTTTACTGGCTAAACACTCGTTTACTGAAATGGCTGTGTTACAAGGCGCATTGTCGTGATCCAACATCCAGTTGTTCTTGATGTTGCATCACGCATGCCCTTTTTTCGAGGGAATCGAAGTTTTTCGAGAACCTCTCTGTAAAAGTGTTGATTTACTATTTGATCTGCAGGCACAAACTCTTTGTAGACAATTATCTGGCTATCAAAAAAGCAACTCAGCATGCATTTGATCTTCGACTTGCTCATTATTGCTTATTTGGGACTTGGAGAGCTTGAAGTGTGCCATTCCATGCTTTGGCGCTTGGTTTCCGGGTCGTTCTCAAACACCCAAGTCTCATCGCCAGTAATAACACGTTCCATGAAATAGGGATAATTTTCAATCGATTCCAAAAAGTCAAGACACATTTTCCTGTGTCCTGTCTAAATGGTTTTTTTAACCATTTTCTCATTCTCAATTCGTTAGTCAAAATCTGATGAACAGTGGTGTGATTCAAATTTAACTCTTCTCCGATCATTTTTGTCCTCAACCGACGGTCTAAACGCACAAGATCCCGTATTCTATCAACATTTTCATCGGTTCTTGAAGATGAATGCCTTCCGTTGCGTGGTTCACCTTCAGTCAGCTCTCTTCCTTCTAAGAATGCCTTAAACCACTGACAAACCTGGGCTCTTAAAAAAACACTTTCTCCTTGAAGTTTTGCAAAAGTATCCGTAATATCTCAGTAGATTATAGTAGATAATAGGTTTTTGTAAGTAAACCTTGTTACTCTGTCCTATAGTACAGTTTTTTGTACCTTGTGTTAAAAAAATCCTGTGAAAATTCGGTAATAAAATATACGGGGTGTTTCCTCAGTGATCTGAAAAACTGAAGGTGAAGGTGAACTGATACTTCCTCTAGTGATTTCATGAAAATAGGTCATATAAAGTTATTTTCTAATTTTGTAAAACTTTCACACAATTGTTGATCTTGCTTGTATAATTACTAAAAAAAAAGGCCTTTTCTACCTAAACCATATCTCAAATAAAAAATGTTGAGATGTTTTTGTTAAGTACTAAATGAAGATAAAAAAAATGTACTAAAAAGCCAGAGGAACAGTTGCGTACATATTTTTTTTTCATAAAAATGTAGTGACTACCCACAAGCACGCCTCTGTTAATGCTGAAAAAATTAACAGCCAAAACGTGCATTATATCACGGTGTGTAATTGAGAAACTTTTATTCATCCCCAGAGATTTCCGAAAAAAAAAAAAAAAAAAATAAATAAAACCAACACCGTGAATCTCAAAAACTAAGCCACTTAGGAAAAAACTTTATACGACCTTCATAAAATCACTCGAGGAAGTGTTTTTTTTTTAATCCTCTCATACTACTTAGGAAAAACTGTATAAATGAGGTGTCCAGATTTTAAATGGGTCACACTGTATATTCAATTATATTATAGTTATAAATATTTTTAAATTTCTACAAAACACTGTTTTCGATATTTTGTTACGACGACAGATCTGCCACAACTCGTATTTGTTATTTTTTTCATATTAAATGGAGGATATGCAAATTATAGACCACACAGTTGCATCAACTGTGGCATTGTTAGTCACAAGGCCGTATGCCTATAAGCAACATTGAGATATTTTGTATGTTGTAGACTAGGATATACCTACATATTTGCAGTTGCAATTATTACATCATTCAACGTATCAACGAGTATGGTAAAACGAAATAAATGACTCACATCTTAAGTAATACAACTACACCTAAGAAACGTGTGTCGTAATTCAACACAATGTTAGTTTGAATGAGACAAAATAGAAATTCTAGATAAACATTACTCAAAGCTATATCCTTAACCATTTTTTCCCACGTTCAAACTTCTCTTTATTAAGAAGGAAGCTTAATAAAAAGGCGTATTAAAAAACGGAAACTTGTTAATTTATATTGAAAAGAATGATGTGAATCAGTAGGGATATACAAGGTGTGGCCATTAAATAACCGAACTGATACTACTACCAGTGCGCTGCGAGCGTGTCGCGACAAGTTTGAACAGAACTGTGTCTGGTGATACTTTCCCCACCCTGAGCTCGCTGGACAAGCCAGTGGGTCGCTCAGTTTGATTGTAGCAGTCGTTTGAATTAGTCTACACACCAGTGACGCGTCGAAAAAAATGTTAAATGTTCAGATGGAGCAACGGGTTAATCTCAAGTTTCTTATCAAACTGGGGAAAACTTTTACAGAAGTGTATGCAATGTTAAAAGAAGTGTACGGGAATGAATTTTTATACCGCACACAAGTTTTTGGATTTTAAACGGTTTAAAGAGGGACGTGAAACGACCGAAGGCGATCCGCGTCCCGGACGGCTCTGGACTTCAAAAATGGACGAAAACGATTCAGCATCCGAGGGCTTGCTGAAATAACAGGAATCGACAAAGAATGTGTTCGCCAGATTTTGCATGAGTCGTTCAATATGCGCAAAAATGGTGCCAAAACTCCTCACTCGAGCAAAAGGAATCAAGAATGAACATTTGCGCTGACATTCTAAACAACATTGACACTGATCCAGGCTTGTTAGACACGGTGATTACTTGTGATGAAAGTGTGGAAGCGGTTAAAGAAAAAGCGATGGAGGTTCTGAACCAGCTGACAGAAGCGGACTTCCAGCACTGCTTTCAACAATGGAAGAGTCGTATGGAGCGATGTAGAGATCGCCAAGAGGAGTACATTGAAGGCCAAAAAGTTGCTACTGTAATTGGTAACGGACAAAAAGTGTTATGACAGCAGTTTGGTTATTTAATAGCCACACCTCGTATCTGTGAGTAACGGTATGTGTTCTATATAAATCACTTTTTAACTTATTTTCACTATTTCTAATAACTAATAAATAGATCTAAAAATGGTAGTTGTTCATTGTTCTCAAACTCAAAATTTACAATTGGGAAACGGTCATTTAATTTCACAAAATTATCTAAATTAACTTCCTGGGGGGCTAAAAATTGCGAATATATCATCAATACAGTTGGCCAATAAATGACGTAGGACATAGGCGTACGCATCCTAATATAATACATGTAATAGAAGAAAGTAACTAATGTTAAATATAGTAACAAAAGCAGTAAACAAAATAAAACGTCTCGGCAAATCATAACCACATCCGTGTTTTTTTTAATGCACTATTAATCCTCTAGTTTTTTAGGCGTCTACACGTGAAATTTTATTGTTTGTAATGCTAACAATGATCACATAAATACCTGGAACACGCTAATAATAATGGTAGAGTGAGCCAGACGGTCAGGCGAGAGGATTGTCAATGACCCGTCCGCGGCACGCCGCTAGATTGCGGCACGATCGGCCAACCCTAGCAATGACTGCCCCCATAAAATTAACTAAATCGTGGTGCTTTGTGAAATTATTAATACCTTCTTTCTTTTCCAGGTGAGTTAAAACAATGATTGTACGTATTGGATAAGTAAGTATGACTAATTTTCTGCATATGGATAATACACTACTCACAAAAATTAAGGGAGCAAAAAAAATCTAAATATTTCCCCGATTTTTGACGGGCTGTATCTAATTGAAAAATGGTCGTATCGCGAATTTAAAAAAAGCGTTTTGAAGCTACAAGACTAGTTTCTTCGGATCTATAGGCCAACATTTTTTTAGAAGCCACGGTTTTAACGCAATGTGAAGAAATAGCGCGAAAAAATGTTTTTCGGTTAAACGCCCATATGGACCAGATAACCTGTTTATTCAGCTTCAATTTTCTTTTTTTAATTGTTTGCTACTTCCATTTGTCGCGAAGATATCCGAAATTGAACGAAAAATGACTTTCTTTTGTCTTCAACCATCGATATCTCAGCAACCAATGATCGTACATGAAATTGAAGGTTAGTTTCGGAAACTGGAATAAACACCCTATAAAATCCTGTCAAGACATTTAAAAAAAAGAAATATTTTTCCACCCTGAATATCGACTTGACTCGAAAAAAATTGAAAAAAGTGACTTTTAGCCTTGTTTTGGTAAATCGACTGCATCTTAGCAAATATTGATAGGGAGGCTAGTACTTTTAGGAATTATTACACCCCAATGTACCCCCAATAGTCCTGTAAATCTGCAGATCGATCCATCGAGCAGTTTTTCCGGTTATTCAGTTTTGAAAAAAAATTAAAGTAGCAACATTTTGATCCTTAAACATTGTGTAATCTTCATAAAAATGGAAAATCCAGTTTTTTTTTCCACTTTTTTTCTCAATTCTGCATCAGTCACGGTAAATTAAAAAAAAATTCAAAAGAAATGTTTTTTGAAAATGTTTGGCCCGTAGCAGCTTATAATGGAGGATCGCTGATGGTTTGGGGCGGAGTTTCGCGGTTTACGCGAACTCTTAGTAATTGTCCACCAAAATCTAAACGCTAGGCGCTACATTGATCAAATCCTGAGACCCGTTGTGTTGCCTCAACGACAGAATGCTACGGGATTCATTTTCATGCAAGACAATGCTCACAAGATCTCGCAAGATATCGATGGGTGAAGACAAAATGGTCCTTTTTCGTTCACTTTCGGATATATCCGCAACAAATGGACGTAGCAAACAATTAAAAAAAGAAAATTGAAGCTAAATAAACAGGTTATCTGGTTGATATGGTTGTTTAACCGAAAAAAATAATTTCGCGCTATTTCTTCGGATTGCGTTTAAACCGTGGCTTCTGAAAATTTGTTTATCCTACAGATCTGAAAACTAGAGTCTTGGAGCTTCAAAACGCTTTTTTTAAATTTTCGATACGACCATTTTTCACTTACATATAGATACAGCCCGTCAAAAAACAGTTTTGATTTTTTTGCTCCCTTAATTTTTGTGAGTAGTTTAAGTATAACCAGGAAATTGTAGTTTGTTTGTTGATGTGAATTATCGGCCTTGTGAATTTCTATAAACTTGTTTGTATTTTACTTCCACATGTAGCCTTAGAAAATGTAGGAATCCGTGGTATTTCCCATGACTATTAAAAAGTTATTTACGCGAAAGAAAACAGTGTGTAAACATCAATGGTACTCATAGTGAATTTCGTACTGTTGAATTTGGTGTCCCGAAAATATTAGACCATTATTGTTTAATGTTTATTTAAACATCTATACCAACAAAATTTAAAAGGCGAAATAGTAATTTCCTATATACACCATCTTTTAAGAATTAGTTGAATTCACTGAGGGATACCATTAAGAGTTTTCACTTTGTATCTTATTTCACTAGTAAGTTATTATTATAAACTTTTAAACTTTTTTTCCTTTTTCATCTTATAATCTTACCTATTTCGAACTAATATAAAAATTACGATAGAATTTAGTATAGAACGAGTTAATAAAATTAAATATTTAGATATAAAGTCATTATGGGAAGAAAATACTTTTATAAGAAATATATAATATTATAAATTTAAAAACTCTCAAAAATTACAACAAAACCTTAGAACCTATATTCCCTTGTAGAATCTCATTACTTTGTTAACTTGGGCTCGACAACTCATTAATAACTACAAAAATACAAAAATAACTATAAAAAGAAGAATTACTCGGAAAACTAAAAACTGAAAAAATAAATACAAGAAAAGAACAAAAAATCCTAAATTACACATAATTTACACAGAAACTAAAATACAAAAAATTACTTACCTATCCTAAACTTACCAATTACTAAATAAAAAATATAACAAAAAACATTAAAAAATCACTATCGCAATATATTTAAATTTTTCAACAAAAAACCTCTACCTTTTCCAGATTATAAAATTCGTAAAAACTGAATATATTTTTTTTATTTTATAATAAAAAAATTTTATAATTATATATTATTAAAAAATATTTATATATATAAGAAATTATACGTTAATAAAAAATAAAATATATATAAATCGTGTAGAGGAGTGGAAGTATAGCATCGATAAAAAATAGTAAAGCGTTAAATAGTAAAGTAGTGTCCCCAAATATTGGATATAAGTCATTCAGAATTATTACAATTGACCTTTGTTCACACAGAATTAGTAGGTATTGTGTTACGTTATACAGTTACGTGAAAGAACAATGTTAAAAAGTGCCGTTTTTGTCCACCGAGACACACCTAAAAACCCATTAAATCCTATAGATTTTGAGCCACTGAACTCGGCTCTGCTATTAGAAAATTTAAAAAACGTCGGGAACATTGCGAAATTCAAGTTCAAACACTAGTTTCTCACAAAAAAAAAAACTAGTGCATATTTTTTTTGCAACACATGAAAGAATTTTATTAAAAATCTTGCACACATTTAAAGGTTTTTGAGATCACTGGATAGAAATCGAAGATCAAATTGACGTTTTCGACAATTTACAGCTGTCAAATAGCTGTCAACTAGCTATCAAGTTATCTTTAAAAATAAAGAAAAATAGAAATTCATATAAAATTTCGTTTTTGAGATCGCTGAATATAAATCTGATATCAAACTGATGATTCTGACATTTGACAGCTGTCAACGAGCTCTCAAGTCATTATTAAGTATAAAGAAAAATGAGAATTGATGTAAAATTATGATTTTGAGGTTGTTGAATGTAAATCTGATATAAACTGACGATTCTGACATTTGGGAAGATGTTTTTACGTCTAATGGTTGGTGATTTTACAAGTAATTGACAGTTGCCAAATGCCAGATTCGTCAGTTTTATATCAGATTTACATTCGACAACCTCAAAATCATATTTTTTTCCATTACAATCAAGTGTAAAAATACGAAGTTATTTCATATTGACAGAAACATGAGAAATAAACTGATGAAAAACTTTATTCAGAACATTTTTTCCTATACAAGGTTATTAAAGAGTTTCAGGTATTATGCACGATTTTTTTTGCCACACTGTATGCAGTTTTTTTATAAGTTGTGTAATTTTATTTTTGTAAGGAAATATTTTGCGTCTGCTAATTTCATTTTCCACTTTACGTTTTTTTGTGCGTTCGATGATACAAGCCCCACCAAATATTCCGTTCCCAACGTTGATATTTCGCTGGACGTAAAAGGAGAGGCGGAAGGATATCTTTAGAATAATCCAGAATTTAAAGGAGCTAGGCTGCATATTGCGTCGCTGTCTTCCAGCTTTAAACGGCAAGTTTTAATGGGAAATATTTCTTCTTTAATTTAAATCTTTGTGTAAAAGTCACGTCACGGCTTTGTGCCGCTAAATTCTTGTTGGATTTTTAAAGCGACCCAGTTATCTTAAAAAATAATATATACAGGGCGAGTTATTCATAAACAGTTTTAATAACAAAAAATATATTTTCATTGATTTGTTTGTAAATATTTTAAATTTAGATTGTATTCTTTCTACGTATAGGATCTGTATTGAGATCCTATACGTCTCTAGAAATATATACGAAGTGTGTAAATTAAGCGATGAGACCGATTTTTTTTAATTTTTTTATTCGAATAGAATTACAATTCAGGAATGTCTCCTTCAAAATAACTTCCTTGGGAAGCCACATAGCGCTGGATACGGTTCTTCCATTCCTCACAGCGGTGCTGGAACTCATATACTGGAATAGCCTTCAGCTGGTCGGTTACAGCCGTTTGAATGTTTTCTATGGTCCCAAAATGACGTCCCTTGAGGTGATTTTTCAATCTCGGGAAGACAAAAAAGTCATAAGGACTCAAGTCCAGCGAATCAGGTGGCTGAGGAGCCACATGAATGTTTTTACTGGCTAAAAACTCGTTTACTGAAATTGCTGTGTGACAAGGCGCATTGTCGTGATGCAACATCCAGTTGTTCTTGATATTTGGTCTCACACGCATGACCCTTTTCGAAGTTTTTCAAGAACCTCTCTGTAAAAGTGTTGATTTACTGTTTGGCCTGGAGGCACAAACTATTTCTGCCTTATCATCGACTTACACATTCTCGCTTTTTTGGGTCTTGGAGAGCTTGAAGTGTGCCATTCCATGCTTTGGCGCTTGGTTTCCGGATCGTACTCAAACATCCAAGTCTCATCACCAGTAATGGCACTTTCCATAAAATGCGTATTATTTTTAATCTATTCCAAAAAGTCAAGACACCTTTCTCTGCTGATGTCCTTGTGTTCCTGCGAAAGGTTTTTTGGAACCATTTTTGCGCAGATTTTTCTTATCACCAATTCGTTAGTCAAAATCTGATGAACAGTGGTGTGATTCAAATTTAAGTCTTCCACGATCATTCTTTTCGGCAACCGATGCCCTGAGATGCTATCGATATTTTCATCGGTTCCTGAAGGTGAAGGCCTTCCGCCGCGTGGTTCATCTTAAATCGACTCTCTTCCTTCTGAGAATGCCTTAAACCACCGAAAAACCTGGGTTCTTGAAAAAACACTGTCTCCGTAGGCGTGTTGAGATTTTGCAAAAGTATCCGTTGCGCTGTGTCCTCTGTCTGAAACAAAACCTGATAGCACACCGTTGCTCAAAATTAATGTCACTCATTTTTAAAACGCACTAGAAAAAAATGGTTTACGAAAACAGTTACAAAGAACAACCTCATTACTTAATTTACACACCTCGTATGGTGATTTTCGTTGCTTTCTTGTCGAAATTTTTAGAGCTCTGCTCACTGTGTAATTTATTGTAAGAAAATATTTCACTTGCTTTGAATATTCATTCCCCTTCATCCCCCACCCTGTTAAGCTAACAAGCTTTATATTTGCAGACTCTGTTGTACATTAGCTCAAATCTGAAGTGTATGCATATCTCGCATCGTTTGCGAATTATCGGTAGACAAAGAAAAAGTGTTTCAAACTTCAAATTTAAATGCTTTCTCGAGTTATTGTGTACACACAAAAAAGGTAACAGACCAACAGACAGACATACTTTTGTTTCGCCCAATCTTGAAATATCGACGTATCAGAACATTTTAAGCCTATTTAGGCAATAATAGAAATTAAGTATTGTTTTCGTCTTTTTCTTTTAATATTTTGCGAGTTGTGACATTTTAATCGAAGTCATGCAGTTTTTTTATGTTACTGAAATAAAATAATGAGAATAATAATAAGAATCCGACTTTTTTATGTGAAATACTTAGCTGACATTTTGTGAAAAGTCTGAAAATACATACAGTGCGTCCATAAAGTACCATAAATTCATTATTACTAAATGAACAATATTTTGAAAATTCCGAGACATCAATTTTTTTCATTTACTATTTTTCACATAATAATTTAATATACAGGGGTCCCACCTTCAGTAACCCACCACCATTTTTTAATAATACTACCTTTTTTTTCATTCGGTACCCTGGCCGAGTAGTCAAAAATTACTCACAAGTTCTTTACTATTAATGACAAATAAATTAAAATTATAAAATAATTTTATTTTAAAAATAAATATTCTTTAAAATCGAATATTCTTCTAATTTTTAAAATTATTTAATTCTCTTGATCTTTCTAATTCTCTCTATTATATAAACTTTAATTATACCCCATAAAAAAATCTATATATATATTAGCCTTTTTATTGGTGGTGGTGCCCTTGACCAATTCTCCGTCTATATTGTATTTTATGGAATACCGGGTCAAGTCAGGATTTTTTTTTTGTTAAAAAATTCAGAAACAATACTCCTGTCAAATTTCATCAAGTTGACCAAATTTCTTAATCACCCAAATTGACCTTTTGTGGATTTCGTATGGTTCTTTGTGTTCTGAGACCAGTAGCGGGGTTTCGATTAACCCCGTTCAAAAAACCTCGTCAGAAAATAAAATAGCAATGAAACCGTTATTTGTCCATCATTACTCCAGAACATCTTCGTCAAATCTCTTGCCAATTATATGTATTTAGGATTATTTTACCTTTTTAAAAATTTATCTGAAGCTCCAATTTCAAACTTACTTCTACTGTAATCTTCCGACAAATTACGTCTTGTTGAAATTTTATTATTTTGTCTACTCCTTCATCCCTTTCCTTCTCTTTTCCTCTTTCTCTTCTTGTGAGTTCCGTCTGGGTTTTATGGTAATCTACACACCTCTTGTTACTGCATTCTTCGCCAAACCAATCATCATTATTTCATCCTATCCCTTTCATTTAAGGCATTTTCAACAAACGTTTAAATAATTGATTGTTTCCCTCTTTGAGCTACAATACAGACTCTACCTTTAGCAAAAAATAATACAATCAAAAACATACATACGCCACCGCCCTCTCATTCCCTCTTTCCACTTTTTATTAAATTTTTATCACAATACTTAATTTATTTTTTTCTATCACAATATATTTCGTCCATTATAGATTGTTTTTGGACCTGTCATCGATTGAAAAAAATATATTTATTTTTCAATAAATTAGTGTACAATAGTATCGCAATCAAAAATTGCCTTTCGGGAATTTTCAATAATATTTTCATTTCTAATAATAATTTTCACTTTTTTGGGGGACACTTTAAAACCCACCAATTATTTTTTAATTGGGCATTCTGAACTTATTACGCCTTTTAAAGAGACGAGATATAGGGTAATTATTGATTATAACCTGATTAGTATCGAGTTACAATGATAAATTTCTCACAATTTCTATTTCAGTATCCAATTTATTCCAGTATCTACATAACCTCTTCCCCGCCTTCTTCTGATTGAATTGGCACCCACCACTACTAAACTTATACAAGGTGACTCCTAAGTTGAGTCATATTTTTTAACAGCTTGTAGAACTGTTCAAAACTATTTTTTTCCAAATACCATTTTCCAAAAAAATTAAAAAAAGTTACCATATTAATTTCGAAAACAGCATTTGTCCGGGCCTGCCTTACATTTAAAGGAAAGGTAAATTCAAAACAGTAGAAAAGCACCTAATGATTTTAGTTTTTTTTTGTTGTGAATCGTTTATTCCTCGCATATTCTTGTCTTAAACTTTTTTTTGAAATTTAACGAAAGTTTGTATCGTGGTTGCTGGTAAATTACTTCGCTGTACGACCTTTTCTTGAAGGTAGGACTAAATATAAATGCTATTAATGTTCGAAATTAATAATAATGTATCTGTTTTATTTTTGGTTTTTTTGAATAACCTTATTTGGAACAAAATTGTTGTAAATAGTTCTAGACGCCGTTAAAAAAGATGACTCACTTAGGAATCACCCTGTATACATACATACAAACTCGTATGTAAGAAGTGTTAACAAACATAATGAATTATGAATGAATATTGGTACCAATACGAGGTCTGGCTATTAAATAACGAGACTGCTTATGAAAAAGTTTTATTTTAAAAATTATTCTACAATCGAATCCTCCCCTCCCCTCGCTACACACCGTTCCAGTCGTTTTTTTCCATTGGTCAAAGCAATGCTGGAAGTCTTCTTTTCTAAGAGCATTTAGGATCTCCGCCGATTTTCGCTTCACATCTTCCATTGACTCGAACCGGGTTCCTTTTAAGGCAGACTTGATCATCGGAAAGAGGAAAAAGTCACAGGGCTCTAAATCAGGCGAGTACGGCGAGTGTTCGAGCACTGGAGTGCCTCTAGCGGCTAAATAACGCTTCACAGACAGCGTGTTATAGACAGGTGCATTGTTCTGGTGCAAGATCCACGACATGTTTTTCCTCAACTCCGGCCATTTCTTACGAACTCGCTCTCGCAGTATTGCCAAAACTTTCAAATAGTAAGTTTGGTTTACAGTTCGATTCTCTGGAACTCATTCAGTTATCACGATGCCATTGATGTCGAAAAAAACGATTAGCGTGGCTTTAAATTTTGATTTCGACATCTTTGCTTTTTTTCATTCTTGGCGATGCAGGAGTTTTCCAGTGCATGGATTGCCGCTTAGTTTCAACATCGTATTGGAATATCCAGGTTTCATCGCAAGTCATGATGTTTTCCATCAATTCAGACTCTTCATCTAACCTCTCAAGAAAATCTGAGCAGATCTTTGGCGGACGAGCTTTTGGTCAGGGGTAAAATTTTTGGGACCAACTTTGCACAGACTTTCTTCATGTTCAATTCGTCATGTAAAATTTTTCTGACAGTTTCTTTATCGGCGTTTACAGTCTCAGCAATGATCCGAATGTTCATACGACGATCTCCGCGCACAATTTCATTGATTTTGGTCACTGTTTGCGGAGTTGAAACAGACAGGTCGACCTGGACGTTGGTCATCTTCGGTGCTCTCTCGGCCTTCAGAAAACCGTCTATACCATTCGAAAACACGCGCACGAGATAGAGGATTCTCACCATAGGCCTCTTTTAACAACTTATAGCACTCAGTCCGAGTTTTTTTTAATTCAACGAGAAATTTCACATTGATCCGTTGCTCGTGTTTTTCGACACACATTGTTATCGGCACGAGAAAAAAACACGTTCATTTCTAACCTCTATAGAAAAAATACCACTACAGCGACAAAAGCGTGTTTTCGTAGTGGAATAGTAGATACTTCCAGCTATCCAACGCTGCATTCGTTTCCCGCCTACCCCTCTAGGACGCCTTCTGCGTGCGCACTCTCGTTATTTAATAGCCAGACCTCGTACATTGAAACTAAGCAATGGTACAACATTTGTTTACACATTGCGCTCCTGACCTTATGGCAGACATAATAAAGGCTGATAGCGTTCTTATAATTCGTATTTTTTTATATTTGTCACCTACAGAACACATGCCAGGCGTCTTTGTTCACTAGGTACCTACAAAAAGTATATACAGGGTGTTCAATTTAACCTGACAAAATCGTAATGTCTCGAAAACTGCACATCGGATCAAAAAAGTGGATGAATGAAAATTGTGTATCTCAAACAAACACTCGGGGACATCCATTGATACCAAACTCGACTGATCATCTTGTAATTGTTTGTTAATATCAAAAATGATTATTTATTATTGTTACACATGCATTTTTAAGTCTTCTAAGAACGTATAGAAAATAAATTCCACCCATACAACCGTTACCAGGGGGCCTAAGCAGCGCTAGAGCCATTGAATATACGAGGTGTGGCTATTAAATAACCGAACTGCTGTCATAATACTTTTTGTTCGTCACCAATTCTGTAGCTGAGGGGTAAACAATCGTATGTCAATAAAAGAAAATTTTCAGTAATGAGCAAAACAAGTGGAAACGCTAATGGATTTTAAAATTTGAGATAAATGGAGATACTACTTTTTCTAACCTAAAAATATTGGCAATCAACAATACGGGACTTGACAAAAACGAGTAGTTTAAAGATGATCTTAACTCCACACTGGCAAAAGTTGGAGTTACGACTGTTTACCTCTCAGCTACAGAATTACAGTAGCAACTTTTTCGCCTTCAATGTACTCCCCTTGGCGATCTCTACACCGCTCCATACGACTTTTCCATTGTTGGAAGCAGTGCTGGAAGTCAGATTCTGTCAGCTGGTTCAGAACCTTCGTTGCTTTTGCTTTAACCGCTTCCACACTTTCGAATCTTATCCCCTTCAACGCCGATTTGACCTTGGGAAATAAAAAAAAAGTCACAGGGGGCAAGGCCGGGCGAGTATGGTGGACGTTCCAACACAGTAATACCGTATTTTGTAAAAAAAGCCTTCACAGACAAAGCAGAATGGGTCGGTGCATTGTCTTGGTGAATCTTTCATGATTTGTGTTCCACAAATCGGGTTTTTGTCATCTCACACGCTCACGAAGGGCCGTCAGAATCCCGATGTAATAATGTTGATTGACCGTCTGACCCTCAGGGACCCAGTGGACGTAAACAATGCCTAGAATGTCAAAAAAGACGATCATCATCCCTTTGAATTTGGATTTGCTCATCCTGGCTTTTTTTGCCTTGGCGAGTTCGGGCTCTTCCAATGCATGGATTGGCGCTTTGTTTCGGTATCGTAAGTAAAAAAACCACCACCATTGGTGTTTTTTTATGGTTTTTAAAAAATGGTGCCAAACCACCAATGGTGGTGATTTGGCACCATTTTTGCTCAAACTTTGCGCATGTCGAACGATTCGTGCAAAATCTGGCCAACACATTCTTTGTCGATTCCTGTTATTTCAGCAAGCCCTCGGATGCTTAGAGCTTAGACGACGATCTTCGCTGATTAATTTACCAATTGTTTCAATGTTTTCGTCCATTTTCGACGTTGAGGGCCGTCCGGGGCGCGGATCGTCTTCGGTTCCGTTTAATTCATTCAAAAACTTGTGTGCGGGATAAACATTAATTCCCGTACACTTCTTTTACCATTGCATAAGCTTCTGTAAAGATTCTCCCCATTTTACAAAAAAGCTCGAGATTAACCCGTTGCTCCATTGAACATAACAACGACGCGTCACTGGTGCGTAGACGACTGCTGCAGTCAAACTGAGCGACCCACTGGCTTGTCCAATGGGTCGCTCAGTAATAATATATAATTAATAATAAATTAATGTAAAATATTTTTTTTATGATTCAATAGTTCACGTTTTTTTAAAGAGAACATTCATAACAATACACTGTCAGGGATTTCTAAGATGTTCACACTTTTAACACGAGTCTGGGAACTTTTTGATCGCCCTGTATAAAATACTGTCTACACATTTACAGAACATTTCTAGTACTCAATTGAGTACGACGCTGATTTTCCACAATGGTCGGAAAATCTACAGGATCCTAAACAAATTACACACATAACTCGATTTTTGTACTTATCAATCAAATCTAAAGTGCAAGGGAATTAAAATCAACCAGTATCGCGTCTGCCGTCGGAAAAGTCCCTCGGGGAAGAATTTATGCTCAGCTTGTCCAAAATCGGCGGTAATAATTGACGCTTGCTTTATGGACCGGATGCTATCGGTTGCAGTTAAGCTCGTAACGTTGTTCCAGTCGGATTATTTGTTTTAATCCGGCGTAATTTCAATTTCGATCTTATTTGGTCGACGATATGATAGCAATTACTAGGAAAAATTGGTTTAAGGCATTTCACACTGTCCAGCATATTCGTTTAGGGGGAATCAGATTTAATTTTACCCTTTTTCATTTACATCAAATTAAAAGTGAAATCATAATGATAGGGGTATTGTACGGATAAACGTAATATTGGTATAGTAGGTTGGTATACAGTACGAATCACCCTAATGCGTACATAGCAGAATGAAGGGGAATTTATAAGTTAACTTCTATCTTGAATAGATGCGATCACCGCCTAAACACGAGGTGGGAACCAATCACGATCCAATCGCGAGTGCAGGCGTGTGGCAGGCATTCGGTTTGTTAGTAGAGCTGTTTGTGTTAAAATTTGAAATAGCATTTTAGATTTTATTCTAGTCGAGTTACTGATTAAAATAGTGCGTCATTACGAGGGTTTTGTAGATAACTTTATGCAAATAATTATTCAATATTGTGATTTGTCAATAATTTTACCGAAGTATATAAGCTAAAACACATACGCCAGTACATCCTCCTCAAACAGCTATCCGCTGAATGCTAGTTTTGACATGCGCAGATGATACTAACGTGAACTTTGTGATTACGTCACAATTCCGGCGAACGCAACAGAGGCGGACTCAGGTCACATTATTACAAAACGATAGTTCACAGGAAATACATCGTGATACACTAATGAATACTCAAATAAACGTACTAACATAAAATTTGGGCCTAAAACGCGAGGGAACTTGATTCACAAGTTATAAAGTTACAATGACAATTAGAATTTTAATTACCAGTTATAAAAGTGGACCATACAGTATCTGTATTGTTGCTATAGATCACAAGTCGGTGATAGCATTATACTAGAAAAATTCGCTGGTAATGTCCTTACTGTAGCATAATGACCTATATTATTGCAACTTTCTTCGTCTCTTGTTAGACAATTGCAGTTTTCTTACAATTGATTTGGTATTCTTGATGAATTTTACCTTTAAATCCACGAAATATTCGAGTCTTACTTGCCAGTTTTTTATACCTGCCAAACAGGTATGCACTTGGAATATGAATACATCATACCTGTTATAAAATTCTGAATTTTACGATAAGGTATGATGTCTTCCTGTTTTAAGGGTATACCTGTTCCAAGTACATGTTCTCATAATACCTGTTTTGAGACAAGTAGGACTTTTTTTTAAGTATTATGACCTCATTCCACTAGTTAACTATAGTTTAAGTTTGATGAGAGATCTTTGTTTTTTTTTGACTTAGCCCAAACTTGGTAGATGCGTTTTCCTATATTTTTGAGGATGCTGAATATGATCTCGGGGTTTATTAGGTTCTATTTTGCAAACAGCCAAAACACCCTAGAGCTTTAAGAAAATGACCATTTTTTCAGTTTTTTTTTTTAAATCTATCCTCATATTTATTTTGACAAACTGCATCATTTCATAGATATTTTGACCCGCTGAACATTATGATGTCAAAATTTAGACCAAGTGCTGCTAAAGGCCAATATTCGGGGAAAATTGACCCAAAAAATGACTTAATTTATGTCATTAGGAAAAACTGTTCTGATTTCTGTTCTGTCGGACTCTCAAAGCTTGTATGCTATTCAGAAATTCAAGGATTGAGGCGAAAATTTTAAACTTTATGATGGTTTGGCGTGTGTAAGACAAACTCAGGTAACGCCATGATAATCAGTGGGTCAAAATGCGTTGGAAATGATATGTTTGGTAAAAGCAGAAAAATGTCATAAATTGAGCCATTTTTGGGGCAAGTTTCTCCTAAAATTGGTATTTCGGAGGATCTAGGCCCAATTCTGACAACGTCGTTTCTGAATACGTCAGAAATTATATGTCTAGTTAAAGTTGTCAAAGTTTCTAAGTTCGACAGTCAAGACACACCTCAAGAAATGACCGTGACAGTCAAGGGATTACTTATGCCTGTATTACATCAGTAGATGTCGAACAGCTGTTCTCAAAATAAACGAGTAACAAAAATTAAAGGATATTACAAACAAATTTTTGGGTGATTTTCAACAAGATATAACTCGGAGAAAAATGGTCGTACAGAAAATAAAAAAGAAAGGAAATTGTAGCCTCAAGTGTCTAGTTTTCTGGACTTAAACATTTTTTAGCGGGATCGGTTCTCACTCCGAAAGCCAACAAAACAAAATTTTTCCAAATTGTTGCTCGTCTTTAAAGTGGTCTGTGGACCTCAATTTAATCAGCTTTAATTTGATCTCTTAATGAACTCCGTACGATGATTTGCCGCGGAGTTATTCGTCGATCAAAGCAAAAAAGTCCTTTTCAACTTTGACAATCAATTATTCGAGAACTAATGATCGTACAGAAAATGGAGGTAGGGTTTTGGAAACTGCAAAACATTCTCTATATGACACAATCGGGGGCGATTGATAAAAAAAAAATTTTGAAGCGATAATGTTGGCTAAAAAAAGTTAAAAATTAGCGAACTTAGGATATTTGGAAAATTTGGTATAACTGGTATAGTGGATGAACGAAGGATATCGTCGGTAATTTTTTAACCTCAAGGTGTCCCCAAAAAACCCTCAAAGTTGCAAAGCGCTGCGATTTTTTTTTTTTTAGTGCCCGAAGGTTTAAATTTATCGTTTCGGCCAATCACGTAACAAGCAATTTTTCGATTTTTATGCATTTTTTCAACTTCAATATGATTTTTTTTGGCGACAGTCCATATTATTTTGCTCAAAAACATTACTCGTTGGAAAAAATCGAAAAAAATTTTTTTTAAAAAAATAGTAAAAAATTTTTTCAAAATAAATTTTTTTTTTCGTTTTTTTTTCGACGCAACATTAGTCATTTCATGAAGATTTTAATTTCAGCCGTTGATGTTCTGAAAAACCATCAATTACCCGTTTTTTCCTGTTTTTTCAAATGCATGTCAAGGATAAAAAAAATGTTCTCAAAAATCGCAGCAAACCTTGTAGGGGGTTTATTCCAGTTTTCAGAACGGCCCTTAGATTTTCTGTGCTACCGTTGGTTGCTGAGATATCGTCGATCAAAGACAAAAAGAGTCCTTTTTGATTTAAAGTTCGATATCTCAGCAACAAATGGTCGTATCGAGATTTAAAAAAATAAAGCAAATTGAAGCTGAATAAACAAGCTATCCGGTCCATAGCATGGCTAAGTTAGAACAATTTTTTTTTCAAGCTCGTGGACTTGAAATAAAAGCAAAAAAAATCCGCAAAATCTTCTTCTCACACTATTTTCTAAAATTGCGCGAAACATGTAGCTCTAAATTTTTTTTGCCGAAATATCTCAAAACTAGAAACTTCAAAATGCTTTTTTTTAGACCTCGATAAGACCATTTTTCACTGAGATACAGAGCATTCTGAAAAATCACAAAAAATTCGGAAAAATCTTTTGATCCTTTAATTTTTTCCATTAGTGTAGTTGTGAAAGAAACTTATCTCATTACAACAATCCGGTACAGAAGTTTAACGCCGTGTTCAGTAGGAAGCAAGGTAATCGGAAATACTAAAGTATGAGCCGGCGGACCCGGGTAGACAACGAAACAGTCCAAGTAACAGCCACGGCACCTTTTCGCAATACCGCCTAGTCGCAAAAAAGCCGTCACCGGCAACAATTTCCTTGCCGCTCTTGCGAAACGTTCGAGTGGGTGAGAATAATTATTACGTAGACAATCCCGAAATAGGCAACTGACATTCTGTCAGCCCACATAACGCTGCACATGTTACCAGTTTCAGTTCGATGAGAGGAGAGAGGAACGCCGCCGTCTCCATTGTTCATTCATAAGTTTCACTTTGTACGACGGCGGAGCAGCCATCTCGTCCCGCGCGCCACACTTATAGTCCGGTAGGCAGGGAGCTAAAATCATTAACCCTTCGACTGTGTGGTGCAAAATCCTTACAAGAACTGTGTGGTGGGGTATGTCATACCCCAGTAAAAAAAATACAAACATCAGTTTTGTTGTTTTTTTTTTCGTGTTTTTTTTAATGCTTGACCTACGTTAGAATTGTACCCAACGGCACAAAACTCTACTAGTCGTTTAAAACTTAGCAAAAACAAGGTATGACAATAATTTGTAAAGGTCGACAATTCAGAGGCGAAAAAAACTTTTCTTTTAAATTGCAATTATAAAATATAAAAAATTGAGCAAAACTCGCATAAAACTTCAGAGAATACACAACTAAGGATGTAGAAATAAAACACAAAAAACGGATTTAAACAATTTTATTATGCAAAAAAGTTATTAGGTTTCAAATTTAGAACAATTTGAACATAAAAAACGTGCATGTTGTAAAGTCGTCCACAACGCTTTATGAGATTGAAAAAATCACACAAAAACGGTCAAAGTCCCGACTCAAGTGCGACGGTCGAAGGTGCCGACTGCTGACCTAAAACACACCACGTGCGGGCGGTAGAGAGCCGGACTCAAGATAGTAAATTCTCCACAACCATACAAGATTCAAATAAAATTTTACAGAATACAGAATTAATAAACATTTACTCAGCCAACAACAACATTATAAATATTATAAAAAAATCCAATATAAATAACCAAATTCAATAAAAATTTTCCCACAACCACTGGATAGGCATTACTTAGGAAAGGAAAAGAGGTATATAATGGTTTAGTAATAAAATTAAAATAATAAAAAATTAACAAACTTAGTTTTAACCAATTTAAATAAACAATTTATAAAAACCAAATAAATTTTCTCTCTAAAATAAAATAATCCATTCATTACCCAATATTTTTAAAATAAATATATAAAAAAAGTAACAACATTTTTAAAATAAATATAGTTGTTAAAAATAAATGAACATTCTTACCATAGGTATATTAAATTATTGATCATCAATTTTAATTAAACGAAGCACTATCACTGTCACATTCACTACTACTAATTTAATATCATCAGTCACTCACTAAACTGTCATCACTTTTCTCATATTTTAACCTCCTAAAGAAATATTATTTTCAACCTCAACTTTCTCCCATTTCCCCAATAACTTAATAGTAACTTTTTTATCAATTTTGAAATATTTTTCTTACTCTCTTTTATACTAAACAGATAAAATACAATAATAGGTGGCACGCATAATTCCTACTTTCAAAATATTTTTTAAATACTATAACTTTTATCTTTTAGGCTTCTTTTTTGAAATATTAGATAATACACTATTTCTTTGAAACTCTACCATTCTAAATTATGATGAAATTTGACCTATTTTTTTCCACTAGAACCCAAATTATCCAAAAACTTTTTTACGGCAACCACACTTTTTGACCCCGTCCACTTTTTAATATCTTTACCACTTTCTCAAACTTTATTTGTTTCTCTTCCTCCTTTCCTCTTTTTTCCTTTATTTGACCAACCATTTCTTATTTTTACTTAATTTCCTTTTACTTTACAATTTTTTTTTTAATTTTTCATTTCCTTAAATCCTCCGACTCTTTCTTTTTTCTTTTTTCCCTCTTACTTTTATAGCACTTTCCTTCCTTTGCCCCTTCTCCTTTTTTTATAAACATTATTAATCTTTTTAAACCTCGGATAATATTTAATGAAGGTTTAGAATTTTCCTCGAAAATTTTATAGTTAAAACCCGAACTTAACATAAACATTTAACTACACACAAAAAAAACTTAAAAATTACTTAACTTATCACACACAAAATAAATTTAACTATTTCAAATAACAGAAAATCTCCAACCGAGATGAAACTTTATCCTCCTCTTGTTTACAGCCTTATATAAGCCTTGAGGGACCGACGCCTTTGAATTTTTTAATCTTTACACTTCACAAATCGCCTTACTGCACTTTTCACAAAGATTAAAAGTTTTTCGGTCTTTGGACCTAGGACAGAAGTCGCACCTTTTCGAGGTGCGTAATCGTTTCGCTGAATTCTCAGAGGGTATATTTTCGTTTTTCGCTGTAGTGTACGAGGGATTCGAGGATTTTCAGATCTTCTATTTTTGTGTCCGGATAGTAACTGCATGCTTAGTTCTTATAAATATTCACGCCGTTTTAATTTTTGATTCGATTATTTTCCCGTATTTTCGATTATTACCGTATTATTTCTGTTACACTAACTGTGTGGTGGGGTATGTAATACCCCAAGCGACTTTGACACGTTACGACAGGCCAACAGTTCACAACACACAGATCATCTCTTAGCAAAATGCTCTATGCTAAAACAAGAACAGCTACTGCCCTTTATGAGGCGATAGCTCAAACAATAAACAAATGGAAGCTGTAAGTAATACACGTGGGGTATGCCATACCCCACCACACAGTCGAAGGGTTAAAAAGTGTTCTTGAAAAATATAGGGCTAGTTTTGACGGTTGTTCTATGTATTCTTTTGCGTAGAACACAATGCGCGGTGTCGGTAGAGCTGAAACCGTCCGCTGATTTTGTAAATTGACAATTTGTGAAAAAAACGTATTTTGTCGAGTATTGAAAAAAAATTCGTGGATTGGAAGTATCGAGCGCTGAAAGCATCGATTACAAAACATCGATGTATTGAAAGCGTAGTATCGATACTCCGATATATCGATACAGTATCGCCCATCTCTATCAGAAAAAGTGCTTTTTTTCACTATTTTTTTTTACTTCGAAAGTAGGACGACTATGGTCATAAAATTGAACATGGAGGGACTGCTATTTGTAGTATGAAGTTGCAAAAACCATTTCAGCTCGATCCGTTAATAACTTTTCGAGTAATTAACGATCGAATTTTTTGGAAGCCTTAATTAACAATGACGCCATTTCTTTGTTTATTGTACGATATTGCCCGGGTTGGGCTAGAAAAATCATGAACCTCTTCAAGTTTGCGAGACTTTTTGAGATTTTGAAAAATATTAATTTGGGTCAGTCTTCAAGTAGGCTTCAAGATGCGTATTTAAAAAAAATGGGCGTCAAGATGTTATAGTCACAAGTCCGAGAATTTCGAAGCGGCAACGCTAAAACAATATATACGTCGCGTCAAAAAACGTAGTCGCGTAGAAAACGTTATAAAACTGGCCGAAATTAATATTTTTCAAAATCTAAAAAAGTCTCGCAAACTTGAAGAGATTTATGATTTTTGTAGCCCAACCCGGTCAATATCGTACAATAAACAACGAAATGGCGTCATCGTTAATTAAGGCTTGCAAAAAAATACGATCGTTAATTACTTGAAAAGTAATTAACGGATCGAGCTGAAATTGTTTTTGTAACTTCATACTACAAATAGCAGTACCTCCAAGAAATTTCATTATCATAACCGCCCTACTTTCGAAGTAAAAAATAGTGAAACAAAAGCACTTTTTCAACTTCAGCAGTCATTTGCAGGTTAGCAATAGCACTTGGAGACTTCGGGTTGGGCTTAAAATTTTGGAAATTCAATAGGTTACAACTTCTTAAATGCATATGGGGCATTTCACGCCAACTAAGAAAGGTCAAAAAAAAATTTTGTTTGAAACATATCACAATCGATGGTACTTGCTAAGAAACTAACCCCTAAAATTTTAGATTTTTTGAGCCACAAGAAGAGGGATAGTGAGGGTGAGAAAATACAAATTTTCGTTTCGACTCTAAAATTTCAATCTTTCTCGGTAAGAAAATGAAGAAAATTAAAAAGAAGATTGCAATGGTTTTCGATGTCATTTTTGCGTAGAATACGATAAAAATATTTTCAAAATTATCGGGGGTAGTTTTCACCCTTATTTTGAGGATTGAAAATTTAAAATCGAAATTTTGAAAAGTATGACGATTTTTTTTCAATTTTCTCATCCTGTGAGATAGTAAATGGCAAGTGAATAATATATTCCAAGGTTTTTGGGGTCGCTGATTACGAATCTAACGTCAGATTTTCAAAAAACAAAATGGTACTCAACTTTTAAAAATGGCTAAATTTTGAAATTTAAAAAATACTATCGTATTCTACGGGAAATTGTCTACGTTAGATTCGTAATCAGCGACCTCAAAAATCTTGGAATATATTATTCACTTGCCATTTACTATCTCACAGGATGAGAAAATACGCTAAAACCACGTTTTTTCACCTTTGGACCAGTTCCTGGTCGACGCACATTATGAATTAAAAATTAATCGAAAGTACAAAAAAAAAGAAGGAAATAGAAAAAAAAATTGAAAAAAAAATCGTGTCATACTTTTCGAAATTTCGATTTTAAACTTTCAATTCTCAAAATAAGGGTGAAAACTACCCCCAATAATTTTGAAAATATTTTTATCGTATTCTACGCAAAAAAACATCGAAAACTATTGCAATTCTTTTTAATTTTTTTCATTTTTTTAATGAGAAAGATTGACATTTTAGAGTTGAAACGAAAATTTGTATTTTCTCACCCTCACCATCCCTCTCCTTGTGGCTCAAAAAAATCTAAAATTCTAGGGAAGTTAATTTTTTAGCAAGTACTATCGATTGTGATATGTTTCAAACAGAAATTCTTTTTGACCTCACTTAGTTGGCGTGAAATGCCCCATATGCTATTAAATTATGCCAAGGAACGTAGATATAAGCGGAAATGTGAAA
This sequence comes from Aromia moschata, assembly GCA_029963805.1. Classification (NCBI taxonomy): domain Eukaryota; kingdom Metazoa; phylum Arthropoda; class Insecta; order Coleoptera; family Cerambycidae; genus Aromia; species Aromia moschata. Next base: position 2,106,314 of record JAPWTK010000032.1, on the reverse strand, counting down.
AAAATACTTTTTTTTTCACAAATTGTTAATTTAAAAAATTAGCGGATGGTTTCAGCTCTACGGACCCCGCGCAATGTGTTCTACGAAAAAAAATACATAGGAAACCGTCAGAACTAGCCCTATATGTTTCAAGAACACATAAAAGTCTCTGCCTACTGGACTGTTTGTACGGCGGCGGCAGAGCAGCCATCTCGTCCCGCGCGCCACACATAGGAGCGTGTTTCGACGACGGCGTTCGCTTATCGCATGCCTCAGACGAATCTTGCGCCGCGAATAAACAGAGTCATTAGACGACAGACAATGCCGATATGTTGGAATTTATTCGGATTGACGCACACACCGACAAGCGGCAGCCTTGGAGGGGAATATGGCGTTTTCGCCATTAAAAACGTGTTTTCATGGGTTAAAAACTGATGTCGATGGAGTCGCTAGTTCCACATCCACTTCTTCCACATTTAAATAGACGAAATTGCTAAAAAAAGCGGTGTTTGTTTTAGCGAGTTTTCCCCTGTTGGGTTATAAAAATAAAAACAAATATCTCTATATTTTTTTAATTTTATATCAATTTTATTCCAATCAGCAATATAGAGGGTGGACCATCAGATGGTTTCTTTTTGAGATTGCTATTAAAACTACTTCGTTGAATATTTTTTAAATGATTATTCCTTTATTCAAGAAAGCATGCCTTTCCATTATTTATGAAAAACAATTTCAGTTAAAGGGTTAGGTGGGTTTCAGAGGTTCAAAAAAGGGTGTTTTTACTATTTTTTTTTAATATATACAATCATATATTTTATTTAAACAATTCAGCATGTCAAAGATACATATTTAAACAGTATTTTGTGAAATTTTTATTTAAAAATTCCGAAAACTCAGCCATTGGTACCTCATCTCCCTTCACGTCTCAAAAAAAAATGCTCTTGCCGTGGACAGCATAACTCATTATTGGTTCATCCAAAATCAAAAAAACCAAAAATATTTCGTTAGTACATGGATAAATCTCGTTATTGGACGAAGGAAAAATAAATAAAATAAAAACTGAATTTTTGACAGACTTTGAACAAAAAAACATATTTTTTGGTCAAATTTTCGCCATGTATTGGCTCGAAAAAATTAGTTGTAATAATAATAAAAAAATATCCTTCGTTCAATGATTAGATAATGTTATTTCAAAGATGTGTGCAAAACTTGAACAAAATCGCTTCATAACTTTTCGAGAAATCGTGTCCACCGACTTAAAAAAATTGAGTTTTGAGATAAACGCGTTTAAAGTTTTAAATTGAAATAAATTGCAAAAAAAATTTTTTTTTAACTTACATAGAATCATAGATTCCGGCACCATAAAGCTGGCAAACGTAAACAAACATGGAGAAAGAGAGTAATCAACTGTCACACGCCTAGAGGGCGCATTCTTATCTGAAATCGACAATACCTGCGAAGCCTTGCACTGACTGGCCTGATGGGCGGAACTTCCGAAGGGTCTATCTCTTAGAATTTTACTCGGATAGATTTGAAATTTTAGGAGAATATTTTAAACATATTGTACTATTTAATAAGACAAAAAAAAAATCGATTTTTTGAAATTTTCAAACCCACCAAACCCCTTAAATGACCACCGCGGCTGGCTTGGCAGTAGTTCATTCTTTTCACCCAATTTTGCAGTACATTTTCGATTATTTGTGTCTCTATTGCACGAATAACACGATTGATGTTTTCCTTCGGTGGGTCAATTGTTTGTGGATCGTTGGAGTAACAACGGTCCTTAACATGTCCCCATAAAAAATAGTCCAACGGTGTTAAATCGCAACTGCGCGATGGCCAATTAATGTCTCCAAAACTGCTGATAACACGGTTACCGAATTTAGTGTGCAAAAGATCGATTGTTTCACGGCTTGTGTGTGAATTGATGAAACGACATTAATTATAAAAAATCCGGCTAGACGAATTTATGGAGAAATTCATAACGAACGTTTTAGAAAATTAGAAAAGTAAAGCATCTTAAAATCCTTATTTTTACGATCTCTACCCGATCTCGAACCCGAAGTCTCCAAGTGCTATTGTTAATTGCAAATGACTGCTGAAGTTGAAAAAGTGCTTTTTCTTCACTATTTTTTTTACTTCGAAAGTAGGGCGACTATGGTCTAGACTATAGACTAATTAGACTACCAATAGCAGTCCCTCCAATAAATTTCATGATCATAGTCGCATGATCATAGTGAAAAAAAAACACTTTTTCAACTTCAGCAGTCATTTGCAAGTTAACAATAGCACTTGGAGACTTCGGGTTGCGCTTAAAGTTTTGGAAATTCAATAGGCTACAACTTCTTAAATGCATATGCTATATAAAATATGCCAAGGAACGGAGATATAAGCGAAAATGTGAAAAAAAATTAGCGGACGGTTTCTGCTCTATGGACCCCGCGCATTGTGTTTTACGCAAAAAAATTCATAGGAAAGCGTCAAAACAAGCCTTATATGGTTCAAGAACACATAAAAGTCTGCCTACTGGACTGTACAGTTTTGTATCACTGTCCGACGCACCGGTTGCAAATCCCTTCTAGCTTTCGATCTTCAAACGACCATAACGTTTAGCCGCGTTTGATAAGTAATTACAAACAAGCATTTGACATGATTACCCGATTTTCGGCCGGGTAGCCTTATTTAACGCGATTGCCCGATAACTCTTAACGAAACGAAACTGACATTGTTGAACTTAATTCAGCGAACCGTGGTATTGGGTACTTCGGTAGCGCCTTCGACATTGCGGTTTCCTCGCTAACACGTAATGGTAAGTGCAATTGAAACCGACCGATGCCCAATTTCGTTTCGTAAATATTGATTTCTTAATCGGCGTTTTAGAGGTGTAGAATTGAAAATACGCAGCTTAGTCTATTAGAGTATTCATCAGTGATGATGAATTTGGTGCGATGAAGAGCCTCATTGAAAAGTCTCAAAAAATATCTCACATACGAGGTGTGTAAGTTAAGTATAAGACTGATTTTTTAAAAAATTTTGACGAATAGAATTACAATTCAGTTTTGTCTCCTTCAAAACAACTTCCTTCGGAAGCCACACAGCGCTGGAAACGGTTCTTCCATTCGTCATAGCAGCGCTGGAACTCATATACTGGAATAGCCTTCGGCTGGACGGTTACAGCCGTTTGAATGTTTTCTGTGGTCCCAAAATTGCGTCCCTGGAGGTGATTTTTCAATCTGGGGAAGAGAAAAAAGTCACAATCTGATGAACAGTGGTGTGATTCAAATTTAACTCTTCCCCGATCATTCTTGTCGTCAACCAACGATCTGAACGCGCAAGATCCGGTATTCTATCGACATTTTCATCGGTTCTTGAAGATGAAGGCCTTCCGCTGCGTGGTTCATCTTCAATCCACTCTCCTCCTCCTGAGAATGCCTTAAACCATCGAAAAACCTGGGCTATTGAAAAAACACTTCTCCGTAGGCGTGTTGAAGTTTTGAAAAAGTATCCTTGCGCTGTGTTCAAATCTGAAACAAAACCTGATATCACACCGTTGCACAGTGGGTTAGAATCGGAAAATCCTGGCCAAAAATCAAAAACCAAGATCGTTATATTCTGTTTTAATTCACATAGCTTTGTGAAGCAGGGTTTCCTGCGTGTAATACTGAAATGACAGCTACCTAGGTTTTATACCTGCCGTTCTACTTCAGTCGGAAATTGACCACCTTCGAATGCGTAACGGTACGAGAATCGGTCCCGAAATACTCAACGTTCGTGTGTTGTGAATTTTTGTTACCACAAGGTGAATTTCCGACTTAAAAAATGGAGGCTACTCTTGAAGGGATGTAAAATATTATCCATGCATTGAAATTCAAATTTTTGTATTTCTTATTATGGAAAATAAATGTTAACTCTGCGCTTATAATACAAACGCGCATGTTAAGTTAGCGAAAGAATAGTAGGAAAATAGTTTGTATCTACAGAGTTCTAACACCAATTCACAATTTAACATGTGAGAAATATTAGTGGAATAAAAAATTCATAAAAATTGGCTGCTTGAAACTGCTTATTTCAGTGAAAAATGCAAAAATAGAAAGGCGCGTCCAATAGAGCATTATAGGGGCAATTCTAACTGTACCTGCGCAAAGCAGGTGTTCATCCCCGATACAATAGTAAGTCCCAACCAAGGGGGGAAATGTCTTGTAACGTTTTATTTATTTCGGGTTCGTGAGGTGTGAAAAATTAAACTCGCACTTTTAAACTAACACTATTTATTTAATTAATAAAACTACGGACTAACACTATTTAACTACACTAATTTATTTTTATACAATTTATATTAGAGCGTTGTACGGAAAGCCGCGCCGGTATTCAAATAGGAACTCTTGTCGCGCGTGGATACCCCGCGTTATATACACCTATAGAAGGGTCGCGTATCTACCAGAAACCTTAGTCGAAGCGCGCGAAGTCGAACCGCCGCGAATACTCGTGGCGTTTCTGGGCGTCCTACGTCAGCACAGGTTATCGGCTGCTTTGGTCAGCCGGCGTCAAAACAGGCAGGGGCGGACTGGCCCAGCGTTCGTAACAGTCTGATGAAATCTGGTGTACACTATTTACCAGTGGAAGGAGAAATATAGGGTGTCTCAATGTTCCGTGAAATATATATTTTTTATTTTATACTAGTTAACCTAACCCAACTCAACTGAGGTTCTCTGCGATCAATTTTTAACAAAAAAATAATTTTAGTAACCTAATGTAACTTACATGAAGACACGTTGCGTGCAATTGTAGGTTTCAAAAAGTTCTTACTTTTGGCCCTCCATTTCTTCAGGGAGTTAGATTAAAATCTTATTAATGAAAAATATAAATAATCTTATTCGAATCAAAATATGCAGCTTTTTAAGAAAATTTTACTTCCGGTTCTCCACCTGTTTTTTTCGGTAAGGAGATTTAGTTGAAATTATATAAGCAGAAAATACATATCAATGCTCTAATTTTGATCATAATAAGTACCTTTTATTATTTGCGTGCATATAAAAGCAAAAAGACGTTGCCTACTTTAAAATATCATAAGAAACGAAAGTAATAACACTTGTCCGTTTAAATTAAATATAGCTATAACTTTCGTAGAACGTGGTTAACAGTATTCACTTTAGATGTTTTTTTGCCAAATGTGTATCCGATTTTCCATTGCCTAGTAGTCATACATTGCGTGAAACATATGTATTGACAAAAAAAAAAAAACATATCAATGTGTCATGGGAAATATCAAAGGAGACATACGCAATAAATTTCTGTGGCTGACAGTGGACCAAACAACAGATTTTTGCGGTAATAAGATCGTTAATGTTCTTATACTAATTTTAGGTGTTTCAGATATTTCGCCACCGATATTGATAGCTAGTTAACGGGTTTTGCAAACAACTGCTAACAGCCTAGAAATAGTAATAACACGTGTATTGTCCTCTGTAGATATAAAAAATAATATTGTACTGATGTTAGTGACAACAAACAACTGTTAGTGATACACACAACTGTGCGAAATTCGTGAAAATAATGTACGTGGTGTGTCGTGCTCTGTCCATGTGAACTATTTTGAATTTGCACCTTTATCTTCAGGAGATGTGGAACGATCATTTTTCTTCCACAACCATATATACAGACTAAATCGCTCACGTTTAACGAAAAGAAATGCAGAAAGACCACTGGTTGTGGGAATGTACGCTAAAGTAATGAAGACAGTCGGTATTTCTGAACGACACAAGCGATAGATATGTATGTACATTATTAACACATTTTTACTCCTGTCTTTATTGTCTCTCATAGGTCCTTCTGTCGATGACCTGACGGATTACGAGTCCGACCGTGCATTGTTAATACACTAATGGAAAAAATTAAAGGGTCAAAAAAATGTTCCGCATTTTTAGTGATTTTTCAGAATGCTGTATCTCAGTGAAAAATGGTCTTATCGAGGTCTAAAAAAAAGCATTTTGAAGCTTCAAGTTTCTGAGCTACATGTTTCGCGTAATTTTAGGAAGTAATCTGAGAAAAAAAATTGCGACTTTTTTTGCTTTTTTTTTCAAGTCCACGAGCTTGAAAAAATTTTTTGCAAAATTAGTCATGGCATGGACCGTATAGCTTTTTTATTCAGCTTCAATTTGCTTTGTTTAAAATCTCGATACGACCATTTGTTGCATGAGTTGCTGAGCAGCAACCAACGGTAGCACAGAAAATCTAAAGGCAGTTCTGAAAACTGGAATAAAACCTCTACAAGGTTCTGCTGCGATTTTTGAGGAGAATTTTTTTTTGACATGAATGTGAAACATGAATTTGAAAAAACAGGAAAAAAACGTGTAATTGATGGCTTTTCAGAACATCAACGGCTGAAATTCAAATCTTCATGAAATGACTAATGTTGCGTGTACCTTTTATAGTTGAATATACCCCCAAATACCATGCAAAATTACATTACCATCTAACGAACCGTTTTCTTGTTGCAAACGGTCAAACTTTTGAAAAAAATTAAAGGGTAAGGTTTTTTTTGAGCTGAAACGTCCTAATCATGGCTAAAGTGAAAAAACAATTTTTTTTCGAGTTTACCCACAATTTTTTCCGCAAATACCGTTGAAATTTACAAAAAAAATGTTTAAAAAAAATCAGAAAGCTGTTTTTTTCGAAAAGTGAAAAAAAAATTTTTAAAGGCTTCCAAAACTTTTTAAAATAATTAAATTAATTTTAAGATAATTAAAAATAATTTTGATTTTCACTACCGTCGGCATTAGCATTACCCAAAGCGTACCACCTGAAGGGTGCACGACCGTTTTTGACCGTCAATTTTTATCCTGGAGTGGGTACTGGAACCTTCGGCGTAGAAACAAAAAACTGGACGTTTTCCACGAAACACCGAACTACTACACTTTTCTTGACGCGCGTTTCGCCAACCAAGTTGGCATCTTCAGGAGGATTAAAACATTTTTTTTTTTCGTCAATTTTTAATTTAATTTAAATTAAAGTTGATGACCCAAATCGCGTTTCGACACACGCACAGACGTGTGTGTTAGAAGCGTAAATCCGATCGTGCAACCTCCACCTGGTACGCTTTGGGTAATGCTAATGCCGACGGGAGTGAAAATCAAAATTATTTCAAGTTTTGGAAGCCTTTAAAAAAATTTTTCAATTTTCGAAAAAACCATTCTGAAATTTTTTTGAAAACACTTTTTTTTTGTAAATTTCAACGGTATTTGCGGAAAAAATTGTGAGTAAGCTCGAAATTTTTTTTTCACTTTGGCCATGATTAGGACATGTTTAAGCTCAAAAAACCTCACCCTTTAATTTTTTCAAAAGTTTGACCGTTTGCAACAAGAAAACGGTTCGTTCGATCATAATGTAACTTTGCATGGTTTTTGGGGGTATATTCAACTGTAAAAGGCATACGCAACATTAGTCATTTCATGAAGATTTTAATTTCAGCCGTTGATGTTCTGAAAAACCATCAATTACCCGTTTTTTCCTGTTTTTTCAAATTCATGTCAAGGATAAAAAAAAAGTTCTCAAAAATCGCAGCAGAACCTTGTAGGGGGTTTATTCCAGTTTTCAGAACGGCCCTTAGATTTTCTGTGCTACCGTTGGTTGCTGAGATATCGTCGATCAAAGACAAAAGAGTCCTTTTTGATTTAAAGTTCGATATCTCAGCAACAAATGGTCGTATCGAGATTTAAAAAAAAAGCAAATTGAAGCTGAATAAACAAGCTGTCCGGTCCAAACCATGGCTAAGTTTGATTTTTTTTTCAAACTCGTGGAAAAAAAAGCAAAAAATTTCTTCGCAAATTTCGCAAAAAAATTCGCAACATTTTTTTCTCACACTACTTCCTAGAATTGCGCGAAACATGTAGCTCTAAAATTTTTTTTGCCGAAATATCTCAAAACTAGAAACTTGAAGCTTCAAAATGCTATTTTTTGACCTCGATAAGACCATTTTTCACTGAGCATTCTGAAAAATCACTAAAAATTCGGAAACATTGTTTGACCCTTTAATTTTTTCCATTAGTGTACATCCGGACCCTAGTGATGAGATAAATATTTTAAAAGCTTGAGGCGTCAAACGTCATAAGTAATAAATACTGCTTTGAAACTGCCCATTTAAAATAAATCCTCATGCTTTTAAAATATATAATCCATATTTTACAAAGATTCATTGACCATTGTTTTTTAATTTTTTACCTTTTAATTCAGCGTTTTTAAATAAGAGCATATTTTTTAAAAAGGTTTTTATTTCACAAATATATTATTACATCCAGATTAAATGTACTTACATGGATGTAAATTAATTCAAACGGTAGGTAGATCATGTTTATCCTCAAGAAATAGGAGGGAACGTTTTATAAAGAAAAAAAGGTCTGCCTCAACATCTTCAAATTTAACAATTCCCAAATAAACTATGTATTTGCTAATGGAACATTGGCAGGGTATAGGCCGGCTAATTAAAACTATTTGCAAGCGGAACCTCCAATTTCACTTCGAAGTATGTTTTCTATCTGCCAATACAGATTTAGACGTTCATCGCATTCATCAGTAATAGTGCTCTCGGAAACTGGGTCATGTCATCGTATGCGCGAAAATGTAAAAAAAACTAGCTTGGATTTCGCCAGTTTAGTGCCAAGGTAACCTTAGCTTTTATTTTTCTGAGTGTTGATTGCCTCACGAAAATATTTTTCACATTGAACCTGCAAAATTATAATTGTTGATATATCTTAGGTTATTTATGGAAAGTATTCAAAATAGACGACTTTAGACAAATAAATGGAATGTTCTAAACTGCGTTGGTTGGTTTCACCTTATTTTTCTGTTCGGGTTGAAGGTGGGAGGATGATTCCGAGGCGGTGAAAGTCTTAATTAAGTCTAGTCTATTTGCAAAATCAGACATCTCCATTTGAACAAAGTTTTTTGCCAATTTAAGGGGACCGCCTACATTAGAGGGTCAAACAAATCTATTTGTTTTTTTTTTTTTGCTTAAATTGAAAGTATATCATCTGTAGAATATGCTCCCAAAGTTTCAAGTCCGAATTCGAACTGAAAACAGTCGAAATATAATATATAGTGCGCGTGCTCCGAAACGTCGGTAGAACGAAGCCGAATCAAGACGAATCAAGCCGAAACAATTGCAAAGGAATTAACTTTGAAGAAGAGGAGGGACTTTCTTATGGAGCAGGGATAGCAGATTGACCAAAAAGTTAGGTAAATTAACGAACAAAAATTTTTTATCGACTATTTTTCATGTACGAAAACTAAACGCGTTTTTCTCGAAACGATGTTTTTTCAAATTGGCGTCCACGATTACTCAAAAACTACTGGACGGATCGACTTTATTTTTTTTTTTAATTAAAGCTTATTTAATTACCTTCTATTTGAACTAAAAAAATCAGTAAAAATTATTGCCAAAAAAAAAGTTATTAACAAAAACACGAAAATTTTCCACAAAAAATTAATTTTTTTTAAAACAACAATTTTTATTTATTTTAATAAATTCATGATTTTTTTTAGTTCAAATAGTATACTTTACAAAAAAAAATTATTTTTATGATTCAGACGATTCTATGGGACGCTATCCTGCACGCCGTGGAGAAGGAATTTTCAAAGGCATCGGCATTCAATTATTAATAACTTTTATTTAAACATATGAAGTTTAATAAAAAAATTCTTTGTAAACCTTTTGATATACATACTAAACAGTAAAAATTTCAAAACAATCCATTGTGTAGTTTCTTTGTAAAAAATTCACGAAAAAGTGCTTGATTTTGACCTCCTAATGTAGGCGGTCCCTTTAATTAACATAGTATCTTAAGGAAGAAATTTTGTCATTGTAAATCTCTAAAAATGAGAAAAACAGTAAACCTAGAAATAAAAAATTCGTCCAAACATGGGCATTTAATAGATAATAAACATATTGACAGACGGGTGTATAACCTTTTGTTTTTTCAGAGCAAGTAACAGATGGTAAATATAAACGTGCGTTGTAAACATGTTTATTTGTCCATAATATTTAAGCAGACAAAATGCAAATTGTTAACCATCAACAAATCTTTTTTCGATGACGTTTCCAGACAATATTAATTAGAGATGAAGTGTTCTCTCAATAATAAAAAAAAAACATTGTAAACTTTATTGTATTACTGTGATTGCCAATATGACTGTTAACATGTTTAGCATTTATTGCATGGCTTTCATGGGTCCACACGAAAGTTCACTTAATTGTTTGCTACAATAATAATGATCAATTACAATTAATTTATATATTTTATATATCAACGGGATTTCAAGTTTTTTTTACTCGTTTTCGTTTGTGTTTCGTTGTTATAGTCCAGTAGGCAGGGCGCTAAAATCATCAAAAAGTGTTCTTGAAACATATAGGGCTAGTTTTGACGGTTTCCTATGTATTTTATTTTTTGCGTAGAACACAATGCGGGGTCCGTAGAGCTGAAACCGTCCGCTAATTTTTTTAAATTAACAATTTGAAAAAAAAAGTCTTTCACATTTTGGCTTATATCTCCTTTCCTTGGCATATTTTTTATAGCATATGCATTTAAGAAGTTGTAGCCTATTGAATTTCCTAAATGTTAAGCCCAACCCGAAATCTCCAAGTGCTATTGTTAACTTGCAAATGACTGCTGAACTTGAAAAAGTGCTTTTTTTCACTATTTTTCTACTTCGAAAGTAGGGCGACTACGACTTTTAGAGATTTTAAAAAAATATTAATTTGGGCCAGTTTTATAACGTTTTCTACGCGACTACCTTTTTTTGACCCGACGTATGTATATACATATGTATATTGTTTTAGCGTTGCTGCTTTGAAATTCTCGGAATTGTGACTATAATATCTTGACGCCCATTTTTTTTAAATACGCGTATTGAAGCGTACTTTCATTCAAGTAAATAAAAATAGTGAAAAAAGCACTTTTTCAACTTCGGCAGTCATTTGCAAGTTAACAATAACACTTGGAGACTTCGGGTTGGGCTTAAAATTTTGGAAATTCAATAGGCTACAACTTCTTAAATGCATATGCTATATAAAATATGTCAAGGAACGGAGATATAAGCGAAAATGTGAAAAAAATACGTTTTTTTTTTCACAAATTGTTAATTTAGAAAATTAGCGGACGGTTTCAGCTCTACGGACCCCGCTCATTGTATTCTACGCAAAAAAATACATAGAAGAGACCTTCAAAACTAGCTCTATATGTTTCAAGAACACATAAAAAAGTTATTCCTGTTAGAAGATTATCAAGTTTGACAGTTGGTATTTGCTACACAGAATATTTAGCATGCAAATGAAAGACTAATCATGACGAATCGAACTGCTCAAACCAAATATCTTTAACTTTTTTTTTGTTTAGACGCTATTTAGAAATATTTAGAGCGCTCTCATCGTGCTATTTTTCAGAAGCAGTTGAATATATCGAAAAGGGTGGGTTTTGGGTACTATATAATGGTTAGTAAAGTCGGCTGTGGGAGAAAAGAAAATAAGGACAACTTATGGAAGAAACCGTCAGGTGGAACGCCCTGTATAAAAAAAATAAAGGGCCGGTTTTTTATAAAACTAACCCTGTACAATTATACTTATCGATTTAAAAAAAAAAGAAAATGAAAAAAAAAACGCCACTAACGTTTCTGTTTGTTTCATCATATTCGTATAGGAATCGCGTTTGCCAAGTAACCAAGTAGGCTTAAGTGTTCGCCTGTAGCCATAGCAACAACCTTGAATTATCGGATCTTACGTTATATTTGCACCTGTTTACAAATCCCCAAGTACAGTTGCTAAGGTACATACGTATGTATGTGTACAGTATGTCCATCCTCGGTTTAAGTTATTATAAATGCAGAGTCTCTATGTGGCGGCTCTATCAGGGATGTTTGTTAAATGTATGGTCCGGAAATTGTGATACAACGCATGTTATTGACGGAAGGATATATAGTCCAATCAAATTGTCGAATTTTTTTTGCCAAAAAATAGTTCAGTAGTTGAAAAAATGTAAAAATTAGGAAAAAATTCTGTAGAATTCGATGAACTACTTTACTCCCTCCTGAATTTTTGAAATAGCGTCCAAAGTTCGCAAAAAAACAGTTTTTTTTTTTCATTTATAAAAAAACTAAACATTTTAGAAAAAAATTTTCAAACAAAAGTTGTAGGAATTTTTAATACGGATCGAATAAGCCCAAACCGGCTTTTGATCTATAAATAAATTAATTAGTTATTCCAAAAAAAAAAAACGGTAAAAATCGCAATTTTTTTCAAATCGATGTATCTCTTTCAAAAATACATATTTTTTTATGAACCTTGGTGAAAGGACAGCTCTTGGTGAGCAAAATAAAATGTTTTTTTCAGAATTGAAAAAATAGTTTATAGTTTTTGCAAAAATCGAGTTTTTCGAGAAATAAAAAGTTTTTGTAAAATCCCCATAATTCATAGGGCCCCCACATATTTAGGAACGGGGTTGGGCTTAAAATTTTCTTTAATAATTACACGGTTATGTGCAAATATAGCGTGAGCCTCAAATCGATTTCAAATATCGCAAAAAACGATCGAACGACGAAACGAAAAAATCGTTTTTTTTTTTTCGGGGCCATCAAACTTTGATTAACTCTTTGATTTCAATTCGTATCAAAATGGAATTCGTATATGTCATATGGAATAAAAATTTAATAACATCTTATAACCTGTTAACCAAGAAGGTTTACTGTAGCTGGTATTTGTTTGTGTGTGAATGTGGTAGCGAGTTGGATAACCTGCATATTTCTAAAAATTTGGCAGTTGTGGACATAAAAGTTACTATTTTTATGATGAATTCAAAAAAATCCTCCCCGTTCGGTTTTAAATTTTATAAATTTCGAATCTAATCTTTTAATCTAGAATCAGCCTGCGGAAACCGATTTTGGACTCATTACAAGCTTTTATTTAACTTGCAATACTTGCAATGTATGTTTGTTTATTTGTATAATTTTAAAGTAGTTATCCTCAACCGATTGAGATGAAAATTTGCATACACGTTTAGTTTGGATGACAATGCATGGTTAGTTAAGTTATGTCATTCTAAATTCAAAATGGCGGAAGGTCTAAGATGGCGGACTAGTTATTTTTTGTGCACTCCCATGATATGGGCATCGAATGAAAGGGTTTGCTGAGAAGAATACGAAAAAGGTAATAGAATGACTACTCTAAATCCAATATGGCGGAACGCCCAAGATGGCGGACTAGTTATTTTTTGTGCACTCCCATGATATGGGTATCGAATGAAAGGGTTTGCTGAGAAGAATACGAAAAATAAAATGACCACTCTAAATCCAATATGGCGGACTAGTTATTTTTTGTGCACTCCCATGATATGGGTATCGAATGAAAGGGTTTGCTGAGAAGAATACGAAAAAATAAAATGACCACTCTAAATCCAATATGGCGGACCGCCCAAGATGGCGGACTAGTTATTTTTTGTGCACTCCCATGATATGGGTATCGAATGAAAGGGTTTGCTGAGAAGAATACGAAAAAGGTAATAGAATGACTACCCTAAATCCAATATGGCGGACCGTCCAAGATGGCGGACTAGTTATTTTTTGTGTACTCCCATGATATAGGTATCAAATGAAAGGGTTTGCCGAGAAGAATACGAAAAATAAAAATTTTTTGAGAAACATTTAGATACAAAAACACGACATAACTAAAAAGTAAAAAATAAATTAATAAAAAATATTTTTTAAAAACTAGCTTTTATTTAAATGCTCTAAAAAGAAGAAAATAAAATTATAATATAAAATTTATTATTAGATTGCTCAATTTATATGATATAAAAGCTGTCATGAGATTTACTTGTGTAGATAAACAAGTATGTAATAATTATGTACTCTATTTCCATTTTAAATTGAAAATAGGTATAAAAAAGCAAGGTTGTCAGATATATTTTCTAAAATTGCTAAGCTCACTATACAAGTATAAGTACTTCATACTTCAGTAAACTGTTAGTTCGTGACGTTCTTAGAAAGCTAGTTTGGAAATATTTTTAAAAAATACATAGATATAAATTTATTAGTTAGCATTAAAATAAAGCGTTTAAAATTGCTGGAAAAAATAATTACAAATTAAAACAACTTTATGTATATTACTATACTTCAGAAAATTTTGAAGAGCCGGCAACGCGATGCCAGCAACACCGATGCCGGCAACCAGCAAATGTCGACCAGTATACTATAGTATTGCTTTATATGTAATACATCCAAATATTTATTCGGTCCACTGTGCCATAAAATTTTTACGACGTCGTTAAAATGATTTACGACTTTAGAAATTCCACGTGTTTAAGGCGCCAGTGACGTGTTTTTCAGCTAGGTTTATTAACACAGACAATTTTTTGAGATTGTCTTGCTAAATGAGCATTATTTACAGCAAATTATATTACAAATATTAAGAGTTTTGTATGCAGGCTAATTTTAATCTCCTATATTATTTGAATGAAAAAAATTCCACAATTTTCTAATTTATAAAAGATATATGCACGCCCATGGAATCATAAAGTTGCACCGCTTTTTTTGTTCCCCAGGCGTATTTATCATTTTCAATTAAAATTAGAACAACTATAACTTGATCTCGACATAAAAAAATCTAAGAAAAAAAGTATGTATTTTATAAAATAGGTAAATACATCTGCACAAGTAAATCTCGTGACAAGCTTTTATATCATATACATTGTGTAATGTAATAAATTGATGGATTTGATTCAATTTAAAGTTGATTTTCTTCTTTTTAGATCATTTAACCCTTTGTGGGCAGCAAGTAGAAAAAAACAATTTAAGATGCTGATTTTAGACATTGTTGCATATAGGTAATTAACTAACAAGAAAATATTTTTTTCAAAATTTTATTCAAATTAGTTTTTTTCAAAAAAATGTGGTATGCCAGATATACCACTAAGTAATAAATAAAACAAAAAAATAATTTGTTTTATGAGAATTTTGAAAACATGACTTAGTGTCCGAAAGACATAGAGCCACTCCACATGTTGAGCAGGACCATTTTGACCTCCTCTGGTGGTTTCTTGTGCTACACAAGCCGCATCTTCTATATGTTCCATAAACAGGCATGTGCAACTACTGGTCCACCCTTTGTTCAATTAGGATTATTCTCTTGTAATTGTTGACCGGTTTCTTCGGTTCCAAACTTGCCCTTGTTGTTCTCGTTTCATTAATATTTTTACCAGCACCTATTAATCCCGCAACCACAGCTAAGCGAAAATCTTTCAAGCTGAATCCTGTGCTACCTCCACACCTCTCTTGATAAATAATTGACGCATTGACCACTGCGACATCGATAAAATGCCAGATAATTCGTGGCCACCATTCATCGAGATTTTCTAAATCTGTATATCGCCCGCGACTTCTTCCTAAACAGGAAAACAAAATATAATAAAACATCGTAAAACAAGAAAAAACGCATCGTTGACGCTTTGTGGTATATTTGATATACCACAAAATAAACATTGTTCAACGACATACTATCAAATATCTAATAATTTCAGTGCACTTATCACTTACAAATATGATCATTTTACCATAAAATTGTACTTACTCGCCATATTTTTGGGAATTTTTAATAATATAACATTGCACAATCTAGTCACCATAAGTGACAGTCACATGTAAATAGACACCCGCTTAAATCAGCACTGTTGTCGCCAATTGTAAGTGTTACTAATAAGTAAATACCCCTAAGCAACTAGGAAAGAATTTTTTGAAATTGTGGTACGTTCCATATACGAAAGGGTTAAATAAAAACTTGTTTTTAAAAAATATTTTTTATTATTAATTTATTTTTCATCATAATTTTTCCACCTTCAAGCACACTGTGACCGACGTCCTGGTCCGGCAGCGCGTCTGGCGGTTGTCTGGATTTAAAATCGTCCGGCCAGTGAGTGAAATATTAAATATGTACGTGCGCCAGGCGGCAGATAGACAGGTAACGTCATTCGGTTGTTGGTATTTATCCTCGGTTATTTTTGCGCTTGCAGTTAAGGCTCACGCCTCCTACGACGTGCGAGTACAGTTAGTTGAATTCAAAAAATCCTCGCCGTTCGGTCCCCTCTCCGTGCAGGAAACGGCTGTTAAACCCGCATTATTTTGGCTTAGTGTAATGCGGTCTTTGTGCTTCTTACATTGTCCACGTCTATGGTTGGATTTTCTAGAATTGCGGAAGTTGTGCGCTTTTTAGTCGAGATTTAATAACGCGTGTTTTTTATAGCCGTCCAGTGAAGGATTCGTTAATAATAACAGTGTTTAAAATAACAATGTCCGGTGTACATCGGACTGACACTAACACTTCATGGTTACCGACATGTTTTGTAAATAGCAACACGAAACTAACTGGAAATGGCTAGACAACGGTTAAAAATATCTTATTTTATTTAGATTGAGGTGTCACAAAATGGTTTTTCGTCTTCGTTTTTACCGTAACATTATGCAATACTACGCAATACACAATTCATATTCACAAGGTTGCATACATTCGGATAATTTTTATACTACAGTATTGATTTTTTTGCTTCTGGTAGGATTACAGTTTGCGAAATTCTGCGAGTAATAAGCCCAAAACCGTGGATAACTCCGGAAATAATAAATCCTTTTCAAAGTTCTTGAACTCGTACTAAAGCGAAATCCTCAGAGTATACGAGGTGTGGCTATTAAATAACCGAACTGATGCTGCTACCAGAGCTCTACGAGCGTGTCGCGACAAGTTTGAACAGAACTGTGTCTGGTGATACTTTCCCCACCCTGAGCTCGCTGGACAAGCCAGTGGGGTCTCTCAGTTTGACTGTAGCAGTCGTTTGAATTAGTCTATGCACCGGTGACGCGTCGAAAAAATGTTAAGTGTTCAGATGGAGCAACAGGTTAATCTCAAGTTTCTTGTTAAACTTGGGAAAACTTTTACAGAAGCTTATGCAATGTTAAAAGAAGTGTACGGGAATGAATGTTTATTCCGCACATAAGTTTTTGAATGGTTTAAACGGTTTAAAGAGGGACGTGAAACGACCGACGACGATCCGCGCCCCGGACGGCCCTCAACATCAAAAACACGACGAAAACATTGGAAGAACTGGTAAATTAATCCGCGAAGATCGTCGTGTAAGCATCCGAGGACTTGCAGAAATAACAGGAATCGACAAAGAATGTGTTCGCCGCATTTTGCATGAATCGTTCAACATGCGCAAAAATGGTGCCAAAACTCATCACTCCCGAGCAAAAGGAATCAAGAATGAACATTTGCGCTGACATTCTCAACAACATTAATCTTGATCCAGGCTTGTTATACACGCTGATTACTTGTGATAACAAGTTTCGAAAGTGTGGAAGCGGTTAAAGCAAAGGCGACGGAGGTTCTGAACCAGCTGACAGCAGCGGACTTCCAGCACTGCTTTCAGCAGTGGAAAAGTCGTATGGAGCGGTGTAGAGATCGCTAAGGGGAGTACGTTGAAGGCGAAAAAGTTGCTACTGTAATTGGTAACGAATAAAAAGTGTTATGACAGCAGTTCGGTTATTTAATAGCCACACCTCGTATATCTGACTAACTAAGCCATTTTGGAAGAAAAAAATACTAAACATGGAAAATGTCTAAAGTTGAACCAAAATTATTATAAAAATTAAAAAAATCCTTGTACGCCACATATAACCAAAAAAACATTGATTAATATTACTCTAGAACTTGATGTGTTTTATTAAAATTCCATGAACAATGGTTTTTACGAAAACTATATTAAGGATGATGTTTTTGTGATGTTTTTGGTTCAAGTTACAAATTTTTCATGTTAAGGAAAAATTTTTCCAAAATGGTTCCGTTAATCAGATATACATTCTTAAGCATCCAATATTTTCGGAACTGTTCACGGTTTTTTGAAAACATTGCAACAACACGCAAGATCAACATTTCACTTACATCAACTTTGTACAAAATCATGTACCTGATCAACCTACACTTGTGTACGGTGATACCACTACTGAATTATACTGAAATGAAAACAAGAATGCATTGCTTTATTGAATTTTAAATTTCGCATTTGTTGACTGTTTGAACGCTCTTTTATACGAGGTGTGGCTATTAAATAACCGAAGTGCTGTCATAACACTTTTTATTCGTTACCAATTGAGGAGCTTGCTGCAAGAACAAGGCAGCTCCATTTTCAACGCGTGACGAGGTTAGCTGCTTATAATTTCGATAAAAATATTAGACTTTATGTAACGCAAATTCGACGTAGCTCAGCATATGTCAGGATGTATACTCCATGCACTGAGATGTGTGGAATTTGCGTTAAATAACGCCTAAAATTTTTATCGAAATTATAAGCGGCTAACCTCATCACGCGTTGAAAATGGAGCTGCCTTGTTCTTGCAGCAAGCTCCTCAATTACAGTAGCAACTTTTTCGCCTTCAATGTACTCCCCTTGGCGATCTCTACACCGCTCCATACGACTTTTCCATTGTTGAAAGCAGTACTGGAAGTCCGCTTCTGTCAGCTGGTTCAGAACCTCCGTCGCTTTTGCTTTAACCACTTCCACACTTTCGAATCTTGTCATCACGAGTAACCTCCTTGTCTAACAAGCGTGGATCAGTGTCTATGTTGTTTAGAATGTCAGCGCAAATGTTCATTCTTGATTCCTTTTGCTCGGGAGTGAGGAGTTTTAGCACCATTTTTGCGCAAACTTTGCGCATGTTAAACGATTCATGCAAAATCTGGCGAACACATTCTTTGCTCCCGGATGATTAGACGACGATCTTCGCGGATTGATTTACCAATTTTTTCAATGTTTTCGTCCGTTTTTGATGAAGGGCCGTCCGGGGCGCGGATCGTCTTCGGTCGTTTCACGTCCCTCTTTAAACCGTTTAAACAATTCAAAAACTTGTATGCGAGATAAACATTCATTCCCGTACACTTCTTTTAACATTTCATAAGCTTCTATAAACGTTTTCCCCAGTTTAACAAGAAACTTGAGATTAACCCGTTGCTCCACCTGAATACTACACAATTTTTCGACTCGTCACTGGTGCGTAGACTAATTCAAACGACTGCTACAGTCAAACTGAGCGACCCACTGGCTTGTCCACTGAGCTCAGGGTGGGGAAGGTATCACCAGACACAGTTCTGTTCAAACTTGTCGCGACACGCTCGCAGCGCGCTGGTAACAGCATCAGTTCGGTTATTTAATAGCCACACCTCGTATATTGGCTTTAATAGTGGTTTGTATCTTTTTTGAGTTTCAAGTTTTATCTTGCATTGAAGAACCAGTATTGTCAGAGTGTTATAATTGTCAGACTTCCGTTTGCGAAATGTCAAAACGGTTAAACAGCTGCTGCCAAGATATAGTAGCATCTTTGATATGCTATTTTGGAAAAGAACGAGACAATCGTGGTCCATTGAATTAAATCCTAAACACTTATTAAAAATACTGTTATTAACTAGTTGACAACTAATTTTGGTGACAAAATTAAATGTAAAGAAAAATATGATATGACCTTTTCTTTATGAAAACATTTGAGGACTTATCTCCTTCAGTTTTCAGTTTTTCAGATTACTTAGGAAGCACCCTGTATAATAACGAATATTGCCTAAATCTGGCTCGAACGTTTCATTTACACCTAAAAAGAATTAATTAGGCGACAATGTAAATTTTAGGTGGAAATTATTCCGAACTTTAAATCTAACCGGAGTATCAGATTCGTCATTACAGTCGGAAGTGACGAGAAGGTATTAAAGGAAATAAAAATCCATCAGTTAACGGGATTAAGGAATTTAATTTACCTTCGATAGTTGCCATGCTCGAAGATGGCGGGGCAAAGATTAGCAGTAGAAATCTGGAAGATTTTGATTTAATTATCGTTCCGTTGTGACGGAGTATCAAGAAACGGAAATATAGAGAGGATTTTTTGCTTTTATGAAAAATGTAATGTAAATAAACAGTTCCTCAAGCAAGAGCATTTTCTTACAGTGGAATCAGTCCAGTAGGCAGATACTTGTATGTGTTCTTGAAACATACAAGGTTTGTCCAGAAATTATGTCAGTGAATTTTTTTTCCCGAGACTGTACGCGCCAGCCCGCGCTTTACGTGCTGGGATTGTGGTGGGGGGATCTGGCAACAAGATCCAACAAGCGTCAATTGGCTACCGGTCGTTGTAGCGGTCGCATCACTCGTTCTTTGAGAGTCGTTACAGTGACCCGGTGCAAGAAAAAATGCAACGTTCGCTTAAGCAACGGATGGCGATCAAGTTTTGTGTGAAACTGGAGAAGAGTGCTGCGGAAACAATTCCAATGTTGAAGAAGGCTTTCGGCGTCGATTGTCTTTCGGACAGGCAAATTTTCCGGTGGCACAAGGCCTTCGCAGAAGGTCTGGAAGATGTCAACGACGAGAACCCGCGCTGGACGGCCATCAACCTCCAGTTCCGACGACAATGTGAAACGTGTGCGTGACTTGTTGAACACTGACCGTCATCTAAGTGTCCGTTCAATTTCCGAAACATTAGACATTACGAAAACCATTGTTCACGAAATTGTGTCGGAGTCTTTAGGAATGAGGAAGGCGTGCGCGAAGCTCGTGCCAAAACTGCTAACGGACGATCTAAAAGTGAGGCGCGTCGAAACCTGCCAAGAACTTTTGGACACCTGCGAAGACAACCCCGTTTTCCTTGATGACGTCATTACCGGGGACGAAAGTTGGGTCTTTGAATACGATCCGGAGACGAAGAGGCAAAGTGCGGAATGGCACACTTCGAACTCCCCCTCGGCCCAAGAAGGCCAGGATGTCCAGGTCAAAGATCAAGACAATGCTGATTGTCTTTTTTGATTGCCGGGGATTGGTCCATCATGAGTTCGTTCCGCAGGGGACAACCGTAACCGGAAAGTTTTACGTCGAGGTGCTGAAGCGGCTGAAACGCAGGGTGAATCGCGTCCGCCCAGACATCTCAAAATCCTGGAAGCTTCACCACGACAATGCGCCTTCGCACACCTGCTTCCTCGTGGCCGATTACCTCGTCAAGGCAGGCATCACCGTTGTTCTTGTGTCGGTGAAACACATTCAGAAGGCTTGCGCCGACGCTTTAAAGGCGATTCCGGAAAACGACTACCGTGCGGCTTTTGATGCGTGGAAGACCCGCTGGAACCGATGTGTGGAAGCAGGAGGAATGTATTTTGAAAGTTTCTAAAGATTTGTACACATAGAACCAATAAAAACCATTTTTCAAAGCTCACTGACATTACTTTTCGGACAAACCCTGTATAGCATATGCATTTGAAGTCTATTGAATTTCCAAAATTTTAAACCCAACCCGAAGTCTCCAAGTGCTATTGTTAACTTGCAAATGACTGCTGAAGTTGAAAAAGTGCTTTTTTTCACTATTTTTTTTACTTCGAAAGTAGGGCGACTATGATCATGAAATTTCTTGGAGGGACTGCTTAGTATGAAGTTACAAAAAAATACAGCTCGATCCTTTAATTTTTTTCGAGTAATTAACGATCGAATTTTTTTGCAAGTCTTAATTAACAATGACACCATTTCTTTGTTTATTGTACGATATTGATCGGGTTAAATCTCTTCAAGTTTGCGAGACTTTTTGAGATTTTGAAAAATATTAATTTGGGCCAGTTTTATAACGTTTTCTACGCGACTACCTTTTTTGACGCGACGTATATATTTAGCGTTTCCGCTTCGAAATTCTCGGAATTGTGACTATAATATCTTGACGCCCATTTTTTTTTTAATACGCGTCTTGAAGCGTACTTTCAAGATATTATAGTCACAATTCCGAGAATGTCGAACTTGTTCCTACTACTCAAAAAAAGTTATGACGGTTTTTCCAGACCCTAATATCTGTCAATTTTTTTGTAGTATCTGTCAATTTAAGTATAGGTTATGGTACATGTTTTCACTTGTGTGTTCTTTTCGAATTTGTAAAAATATAAAGAGTGTTTCATTTAAAATAAGGTAGTTAGTTGACCCTATAGATTCGGCAATATTTTTAAAAGTTGGCCAAAAGGGTGCAAATAACCTTAGAATTTAAATAACTTTAGCATTGTTTATGAAACAGCGATTCTATAGACACACTAAAAGTAATGTCACTAGATAACAAACATACAAAAAATGATGAAAATCGGTTGCAGCGTAAAAGACTTGAAACGAAAAAAAACTTGCAAAACTAACGTTCTCTAGCAGCAAAACGAAGCAGCTTTGGATTAAACTAAATTTACCTAGATTGGCTTATTTTTACCTGAGGGATTTGCAGTTACAGGTTGCACAGTGATTTCAAGGACACCCAGTATATCAGCCTTGCCTTAAAAAGCTTTGTCGTTGTTCAGGTTAATTGCTGATTGTGGTTGGCAAGGTTAAATCGTATAAAAAAATTTAATATATGTATGTACAATAGTCCAGGCAATATAGCAGAAAAGTGCTCAGTTTTAAAAAAGAATCCTGAATAAAGGTTTCTCGGCGCGATAATTAGGTAAAAAATAGTAGAAATGGATTGTGTACGTTTTTTGATAAAATAGGTATGTAGGAACCTTAGTAAAAAAAATCGATAAAAGTGCCGAAAACAGTTTTTTTTTTGCGGATTAAGGGACCAAAAATAACTTTTTTCGTAAAACAAAAAATAGCACGTTGTAGGGCTTGAAAAAACGAAAAAAAATGAGTTTTTGGTGTCAAAATCGCTTTAGAAGTTTTTGCACAAAAAAAATAAAAACCGATGAAAAATGCCCATTTTTTGAAATCGAATTACAAGGGCTCTAATGGTCGCAGAAACGTCTGCTTTTGGCTTAAATTGTAGCTTTTTCTAAAATTTCATGCAAAAATTATAAGAACTTTTTGCATAAATCGAAAAAAACTAAAAAAAGTCTTTTCGAAAAATGGCTTGAACAAGCCGAAAAATGGTCGTAGAGCATTTTTCCTGGGCTTAAATTACTCGTCATTAAATTCCCTACAAATCCATTATCGTGACTTGTGGGAGAGTTTCATTCAATCGGCTGAAAAACGCGTTTGAAAATCGAGCGTCGCGTTGCTTCGAGCGCTCGGATAAGCGAGTGGACGCGTGGTGGGGGAAGCCTCTCCCGCCGCAGACTTTTGTCAGCGCGTCTGCGGCGGGAGAGGCTTCCCCACCACGCGTCCACTTCCCTTCACTCGCTTACCCGAGCGATCGAGGCAACGCGACGCTTGATTTTCAAACGCGTTTTTCAGCCGATTGAATGAAACTCTCCCACAAGTCACGATAATGGATTTGTAGGGAATTTAATGACGCGTAATTTAAGCCCAGGATAAATGCTCTACGACCATTTTTCGGCTTGTTCAAGCCGTTTTTCGAAAATACTTTTTTTTAGTTTTTTTCGATTTATGCAAAAAGTTCTTATAATTTTTGCATGAAATTTTAGAAAAAAGCTACAATTTAAGCCAAAGCAGACGTTTCTGCGACCATTAGAAATTAGAACCCTTGTAATTCGATTTCAAAAAATGGGCATTTTTCATCGGTTTTAATTTTTTTTGTGCAAAAACTTCTGAACCAATTTTGATCACCAAAAACTCATTTTTTTTCGTTTTTTCAAGCGCTACAACGTGATATTTTTCGTTTTACGAAAAAAAGTTATTTTTGGTCCCTTAATCCGCAAAAAATGGTTTTCGGCGCTTTTATCGATTTTTTTTACTAAGGTTCCTACATACCGATTTTATCCAAAACATACACAATCCATTTCTACTATGTTTTACTTAATTATCGCGCCGAGAAACCTCATTCAGGACTCTTTTCAAAAAATAAACTATCTAGCCTGGACTATAAGTCCTGTATTCAAAACAATATACTTCCAACCCACATGAAGTGTTTAAGGAGCAGCATAGGGACCGTCATTTTGAAATGGTCGAAGTGCGAAAAGTTAAGGTTTCCTGTATTTCAAAAATAAATAGATATACATGACTCACAGTTAAAGCATTAAACCGAACGTAAATAAACAAGTTTTCTTCGGGATTGCCAGATTTATCTGTTCTCAGCAAGTTAACTACTTTAGTGTGAATTTTTGATTACCTATTATTTGGCTTTATTACCGATTATTTTTGGTTTATCTTCTAATTTACATCGTTTTATTCTGTATAAAATGTCTGAAATGAAAAGTTTTATAAAACATAGGATTAGGCACATTTTGGAGTTATTGTAAAAATAAATGTAAAGCTAAAATGATCTATAATCTTTCTATAGGTGCTTTATACAGGGTAAGTAAATATTTTTGGTCTACTATGTGTAGTTGTGTTTATTAAAAATAATATATACCTACAAGAAGAAAAACTGTAGTTGAATAATTTTTTGTATACCAGATTTAGGTCAAAATTAAATTTAAGTGGTTCTAGATAACATTCAACTGTTTTGATTACTTTGCGAATTAGGCTTTTATGGATTTGTACATAAATAAAAGAATACGCCATGTATATAAAAAAAAATCTATTTTTTTTAAATTTCAACACCCTGTATCTCGGAAACGAAGCGTTTCCGAAAACTAGATATCTTTTTTTTTTCTTATTTCGATGCAAGGAATCTCATCCTGATTTTTTTCGCGATATTGATGAAACACCCGGTGTACAATGTTTTAACGTTAAATACCTTTTAGTAATGAGTCAATGACTAATGATTAACGAAAGAATGTCAGAAATTAGAAGCGTTAGTTTCATTTTTTAAATAAAACGCCGTTATGTTCTGGTGCAGGTATTTTGATGTTTTTTCCGGATTCTAAAAATATAAATGTAGACGATAAGTTATGCTGCAGTACACGGTGAACGACACTTCTTATTTTAGATCCTGTTTGGCTTACATTTTGTCTCGAAATGTATAATAACTGAACTCTAAAAAATAACTGAAAAACATTTGCACAAAACAGCTACTTTTTCCAAATCCATTTTTTTTCTGCAGTCTGTCTTTTTTGCGACGTAATTTTTCTCCAACAAAATAAATAGTCAGTTTGCGGTACAAAAGGAAACGTTTTACTGACCGGGTAAAATGTAGAAATGAATAACTGCGTCTGGAAAAACTACCCTGAAGTGCAGCTCTCATCGAATATATCCAGTTTCGATTGTTTCTCTTATCATTTCTAAAACTTCAAGTGAAACACGTCGTCTCTGTTCTTCATTAACCTTTGGAGCGCCGGGGTTTTTGGCTTTTTTTTGCCTTAAAAAAATCCTAGTGATTTAGTCCTACTTTGTACATTCAACCCCCATGCAGTACAAACTTCAAATAGCCTCTTATATAAGACGTTCCGGCAGCTAACGATCCGGAATATTTTTCATTTTTTAAAATTCCGAGTGAATGCTTCTATAGGATTTTCGAGGATGAGGAATGGGATGATGATAGTAATTTTTGCGTTACCCTTCAAAAACCACTCCTTTATGATTAGAAACTACCTATTTTTATCATGTTTCTCGGACTGCTGTAAGTATCTACAATATTACTTTGTAATAAGTTTTTGAGAGTAGAAAATTCTCCAAAATCAGGAGATGAATTTTATTTCCAACAATAAAGTATACTTATAATACTCTACTCCTCTTTTCAGGGGAGAGTAAATATTGTTCCTTTTTTCTCTCACTTGGTAAGAAAATTATTTTATCAAATTGTAAACGACGTTCACTATAAAATATTTATTGACCATTCAAGGGTCAGTCAATAATTTAATTGAACTAAAAAAAATTCTTCCTGAAGTAGATAACTTACAAGAATAGATTGGAAAAAACATAGTAGGCTCTCACTAGCCAATCCGAAGCGTAAACACATTTTCTCTCCGTCGATTCAAAATCGGATTGGTTTTTATAGTGATTTTGGAATCATTTGACCGTTCAGTGTGTCTGATTGATGGTCTCTCCTTCAGTATTACCCGAAGCCAACGACGAGGACGTGGAGAGACTTTTGTGGCTTCATTTTTTTTTTCGTTCTTTACAATTTTTTTTAGTTTTTAGTATTTGTTTTTTTTTTTAGAATTCTTTGAATTTTTTTTTGTTTTCAGTATTTTGTTTTTTTTTTTTGTTTTCAGTATTCTGTTTTTTTTTTTTAAGTTTTTAGTATTTTGTGTTTTTTTGCCGTATAGTTTCTGTTGTTTTTTTCTACTTTTGAATTATTTTATATTTTTGGTATATTCTTTATCGCAGGATTGACTTAACATTCTAATATTTTTCTTTTCTATGATAGCTGCTGTTTGGTATGATATATGCGGAAACAGAGGGGGCACATTCATATCTAGAACGGGTTTTTATAACGGCGTCTTATATAAGATTTTCCGGCGCTCGAAAGGTCAAACATGAATTAACATAAACATAAACAGGAATTTATTTTACAGTTGTGACAGAAACTTCAAAAGTTTGACGACAACGAAAACATACGAGGTGTGTAAATTAAGTAATCAGACTGATTTTTTTCATTTTTTT
Organism: Aromia moschata; assembly: GCA_029963805.1. Classification (NCBI taxonomy): domain Eukaryota; kingdom Metazoa; phylum Arthropoda; class Insecta; order Coleoptera; family Cerambycidae; genus Aromia; species Aromia moschata. The sequence goes on along the minus strand of JAPWTK010000032.1, from coordinate 2,079,879 downwards.
TTTCGAATAAAATTATAATTCAGTATTGTCTCCAAAATAACTTCCTGTGGAAGCCACACAGCGCTGGAGACGGTTCTTCCATTCCTCATAGAAGTGCTGGAACTCATATACTGGAATAGCCTACAGCTGGTCGGTTACAGCCGTTTGAATGTTTTCTATGGTCCCAAAATGACGTCCTTTGAGGTGATTTTTCAATCTCGGGAAGAGAAAAGTCACAAGAACTCAAGTCAAGCGAATAAAGAGGCTGAGGAGCCACAGGAATGTTTTTACTGGCTAAAAACTCTACCGAAATGGCTGGCTACCAAAAAAGCAAATCAGAGTGCATTTGATTTTCGACTTGTTCATTCTTGCTTTTTTAAGTCTTGGAGAGCTTGAAGTGTGCCATTCCATGCTTTTGCACTTGATTTCCGGGTCGTACTCAAACACCCAAATCTCGTCACCAGTAATGACACGTTCCATAAAATGGGGATCATTTCCAATCAACACCAAAAAGTCAAGACACCTTTCTCTCCTGATGTCCTTTTGTTCCTGCGAAAGGTTTTTTGGAACCATTTTTGCGCAGATTTTTCTCATTCCCAATTTGTTAGTCAAAATCTGATAAACAGTGGTGTGATTCAAATTTAACTTTTCCCCGATCATTCTTGTCGTCAACCGACGATCTAAACTCACAAGATCCCGTATTCTATCGACATTTTCAATCGGCTCTCTTCCTTCTGAGAATGCCTTAAACCACCGAAAAACTTGGGCTCTTGAAAAAACACTGTCTCCGTAGGCGTGTTGAAGTTTTGTAAAAGTATCCGTTGCGCTGTGTCCAAGTCTGAAGCAAAACCTGATAGCACTCCGTTGCTCAAAATTAACGTCACACATTTTTAAAACGCACTAGGAAAAACTGGTTTACGAACACAGTGACAAAGAACAAACAAAAGACTCTAACAAGTTGAAACTTGCACTGAAGGTGTACTACATGTTAACCTACCGCCACACAGTGGGTTAGAATCGGAAAATCCTGGCCAAAAATCGAGAAAGGGAAAAAAAATGTCAAACTATATATAATTTAATGTTTTTTGGGTCGCTGATTTCAAATTTGTACTTTATATTTCAAAAAAAACAAAATTGCGGCCCGAAAGTAACCGCTTTTTGCGATAAAAGCAACTTTTAAAAATCCAAATTAGAGTATTCATATTTTCTGTAAATAAGATTTCAATTTAATACTCTCCTCGAAAGGGAAACAAAATGGCGGACCGGCAGCACCCGGAAGTAAAATGTTCTTAAAAAGCTACATATTTTGATTCGAATAAGATTATTTATATTTTTCATTAATAAGATTTTAATCTAACTTCCTGAAGAAATGGATGTCCAAAAGTAAGAACTTTTTGGAACCTAAAATTGCACGCAACGTGTCTTCAGTTAAGTTACATTAGCTTACTAAATTATTTTGTGTTAAAAATTGATCGCAGAGAACTTCCGTTAAGTTGGATTAGGTTAACTAGTATAAAATAAAAAATATATATTTCACGCAACATTAGATACCCTATATTTCTCCTTCCACTGGTCAATAGTATACTCCAGGTATATACATTTCCTCCTTGGTTGGGACTATTGTATCGGGGATGAAGACCTGCTTTCACGCAGGTAGAGTTAGAATTGCCCCCTGAGAACGCTCTATTGGACGCGTCTTTCTATTTTTGCATTTTTCACTGAAAATAAGCAGTTTCAAGCAGCCAATTTTTATGAATTTCTTATTCCACTAATATTTCCCACATGTTAAATTGTGAATTAGTGTTAGAACTTTGTAGATACAAACTATTTTCCTACTTTTCTTTCGCTACCTTAACATGCGCTTTTGTATTATAAGCGCAGAGTTAACATTTATTTTCCGTAATAAGAAATACAAAAATTTGAATATCAATGCATAGGTAATATTTTACATCCCTTCAAGAGTAGCCTCCATTTTTTTATCGGAAATACACCTTGTGGTAACAAAAATTCACAACACACGAACGTTGAGTATTTCGGGACCGATTCTCGTACCGTTACGCACTCGAAGGTGGCCAACTTCCGACTGAAGTAGAACGGCATGTATAAAACCTAGGTAGGTGTCGTTTCAGTATTACACGCAGGAAACCCTGCTTCACAAAGCTATGTGAATTAAAACAGAATATAACGAACTTGGTTTTTCGATTTTTGGCCAGGATTTTCCGATTCTAACCCACTGTGCGCCAAGTTCCGTCTCCGCAACGTTGCTAGATCGGGTGCACCGGTGCATTGCGCTCCAAAGAAATTGTCCGCTCCCCATGTCGCGGGACAGCCGGTATAGTCCACGTTCTAAAATTAAAACGCTCATTTTAATTAATCGACACTACATTTTATTATGTGAAACTTGGATAGGCGGAAACAAACAAAACGCCCGCGCGGGACAATCTAAACATCCATTTAATTATTATTAGATCTAGGTTGAACGTATTTTCTAAATATCATCTGCCGGATTCTTTAGTCCTACGCTGCCTGCCAACAATCCCTCCGTATTACATAATCTCAGGTATAATATTAGCATGGTTAATGGAACGAAAATAAATGGGCTAATTCCGTTGGTATCAGTAAGGTGCAGACGCCGCTTTACCGGGGACGCGTTTTCGGCGTTTTTTCAACAAATGCCGATCGCGTTAATTGTTCCGATTGTGTTTTTTCTTTCGGCTTCCCGTGCTAAAAATCGGAGACGGCCGTTATAGGCCAGTGGAATTAGAAAAAAAGGTTTATATTTGGATCTAATTAACGACAGATTTTAACATGGTTTAGTGTGTTCATTTGGAGTTCAGGAACATCGTCCTGAAATTGATCCCAATTTGGAGGTCAGAAACGATGTCAAATTGACGTTGTAATGTGCAAAAATCGTTAAAAACGGACATATAATTGATTTGCTCTGGGACTATTACCATTAGAGGGATCGAATTTTTTCTAATGTGTAGGTAATGGAAATCCGGTAAATTTGCGACTTGTCGAGTTCGATTTGGTCAATTATTTATTTAAATATTTAAAAAATACAGCTGAAATTTCCAAAATTTTGATTTATTTTTCATTTTGCGAAAAAAGCTTCTGCATGCTTGAAACTTTTGGGAAATGTGTCTTTTATGATCCTCAAGACACCAAAACATTTTCATCAAAAAATATTAATTCGTTAACGAGAAATTCAATTTGTTTATAAAAAAACACCTTAAATGTTTAATGCTATTTGACCCTATTGCCGTCGACAAAAAGGGTGCATCCAGGTCTAATTTTTTTCGTAAAGACCTATATTTTATGACACTACAATGGGCATATTAATTTTTCGATTTCAAGACCGTCAAAATGACGTCCGAAAAATTCTCATATAAACAAAATCGCAATAATCGCAAATAAACAATAATATTGACATGCGATTTTGATATCATATGCAGAAGCCGAGATATATTTTTTTAATAATCTCACCATTTGTTTATTTATAAACATTAAGGCTTCAAATTTTAAATGTGTCTAGTTCGATACTTTAATTTTGCAATTTCATTCACCATGACGTAAAAAACGCTTTTTTAAAAGGTACACGCTGATTTGAAACTAATAGTGTTTTTGGACGAAAGTAAGTGACGTCATCAGTGATCCAAGCCAAACAGAGTTTCTAGCTATTTCAAATTCGCGGACTGAAAAAAAGTTCGTATCTTGGTAACAACCAAGATACGAACTTACTCGATTTTCACGTTTCTTTTTTTCTTTTGGGGTAGCACGCGAATATAACAACAATCATAATCATAATCATAACATAGTATAAAACAAAGTCGCTTCCCGCTCTCTGTCCCTACCTACCTATGTATGCTTAGATCTTTAAAACTACGCAACGGATTTTGATGCGGTTTTTTTTAATAGATAGAGTGATTCAAGAGGAAGGTTTATATGTATAATACAAGACATGCATAATATAGTAGAGAAACACTGGTAATTTTAGAGGTTTCTAATATGATGTCGTAAACCGTGCGAAGCCGGGGCGGGTCGCTAGTAATATTAATAAATTGCAAAAATTATTAATTTCCCAATTTACCAAAAATTATTAATTTACCAAGATATCAAAATCGCATGTCAATATTATTGTTTATTTGCGATTATTGCGATTTTGTTTATATGCGAATTTTTCGGACGTCATTTTGACGGTCTTGAAATCGAAAAATTAATGTGCCCATTGCAGTGTCATAAAATATAGGTCTTTACGAAAAAAATTAGACCTGGATGAACCTTTTTTGTCGACGGCAATAGGGTCAAATAGCATTAAACATTTAAGGTGTTTTTTATAAAAAAACGGAAGTTCTCGTTAACGAATTAATATTTTTTGATGAAAATCTTTTGGTGTCTTGAGGACCATAAAGACACATTTCCCAAAAGTTTCAAGCATGCAGAAGCTTTCTTCGCAAAATGAAAAATAAATCAAAATTTTGGAAATTTCAGCGGTATTTTTTAATTATTTAAATAAATAATTGACCTAATCTAACTCGACAAGTCGCAAATTTACCGGATTTTTTATTACCTACACATTAGAAAAAATTCGATACCTCTAATGGTAATAGTCCCAGGTAGCAAATCAATTATATGTCCGTTTTTAACGATTTTTGCACATTACAACGTCAATTTGACATCGTTTCTGACCTCCAAATTGGGATCAATTTCAGGACGATGTTCCTGAACTCCAAATGAACACACTAAACCATGTTTTAACATGGTTTAGTGTGTTCAAATCTGTCGTTAATTAGATCCACGTTTTTTTCTATTCCACTGGCATATTAGTTTTGCTGTAACACGGTGAGCCGTGTTAACAATATGCTTGTGGTAATGGAATTTTTAAATTCGTTAAATATTTCGGTCTTCGCCTTGGCCGTTATTTATAGATTTTTTTTGTTGTGAACATTAGTTTACAGCGGGTAGCATCGAAAGTACCAACGTGTTTTGAATTGCGGGCTCTTTAGTGTGGTTTTCAGTGTAAGAAATTCGATAATAAAAAAAAAGTAAGTGATCTAGACGAGACAAAACGTGTATTTCTTAACCCTTTCAAGACAGTTTTTTATTTGGAGAAGATAAAAACATTTTTTCGACTGTTTTATGATATTATCGGTCGAAGGTATATGTTATATTAGAAAATAACAAAAAAAAATACCAAGGGGTGGGTGGGGGTGGTGGTACAAATAAGTACCGGCAGTTCCATATAAAAATGTACATAAAATATTAATTCTCTTTATCACCTATAATTACAAAATATTTTAGGTATGATAAGTTGCAAAACATTTAGAACAAAGTGGAACGTCACATTCTTGACAAATTGTCTTTGTATTACACGTCTCTGAATTACATCTGCTTCTAGTTGTACCCTCTACTGGAAGATGCCAAAGACCTATTTTTATCTCTGCCTGCAAATAATATCAATGATTAATTATTATTACTCTCCCGACTACACATGTGTACCACTCTCTAGGACTGATGGTTCACATATTTACCATATAGTTAATTTTACGAATAATTTTCGAATTATAAAGAAACATTAATTATAGAGTATAAATTACAAACTTTTATTGTACTTACCCTATAAAGGTATAAACAAACTACATCTTAAAACAATCAAAATAATTTTACGAATAATTATAGTGAAACTATTTGCAAAATACGGTACTACCACAACGTGTTCGCATAAACTGAGCAAATACGATGGAACCGAATCGCGGTTGGAGTTGGCGCCAATCACAGAACTTTGTTTACGTTTTCCTAGGACACTATAGGACGTGGTATCGATGTGAACCAAATTAAACCTGATTAAAAGCATTTAGGCTGGTAAAACATTTACTGGTACATACAGGGTTTGTCCGGAAAGTAATGTCAGTGAATTTTTTTCCCGAGACTGTACGCGCCAGCCCGCGCTTTACGTACTGGGATTGTGGTGGGGGGATCTGGCAACAAGATCCAACAAGCGTCAGTTGGCTACCGGTCGTTGTAGCGGTCGCATCACTCGTTCTTTGAGAGTCGTTACAGTGACCCGGTGCAAGAAAAAATGCAACATTCGCTTGAGCAAGGGATGGCGATCAAGTTTTGTGTGAAACTGGAGAAGAGTGCTGCGGAAACCATCCAATGTTGAAGAAGGCTTTCGGCGTCGATTGTCTTTCGGACAGGCAAATTTTCCGGTGGCACAAGGCCTTCGCAGAAGGGCGGGAAGATGTCAACGACGAGAACCGCGCTGGACGGCCATCAACCTTCAGTTCCGACGACAATGTGAAACGTGTGCGTGACTTGTTGAACACTGACCGTCGTCTAAGTGTCCGTTTAATTTCCGAAAGGTTCCGAGGTTTTCCCTCGAATTCGGCCTGAAACTAAACGAAAATTGTTACTCGGGGGCTTTTGGGGTCGCTCATCATGAATACCTTATTAGTTTTGTTGTCCGTTACTCGGGGGGTTTTTGGGGTCGCTGATCACGAATACGTTGTTAGTTTTGTTGTCCGTTACACCTGGAGGACCAAGAACCCTAGTCGCCAGGCCCATTCGCTTCGAAATTCTCGTAATTGTGACTATAATATCTTGAAAGTACGCTTCGAGACGCGTATTTAAAAAATGGCGTCAAGATATTATAGTCACAATTCCGAGAATTTCGAAGCGAATGGGCCTGGCGACCAGGGTTCTTTGTCCTCCAGGTGTAACGGACAACAAAACTGAACCGCCGGCCATTCTTTCGCATTTGTAGTTAACAAGAAGTCTGTTCACACAAAATTGGAATTTATACAGCAAAAATACGAAAACGCGAATTTTGACGTATTTTTAAATTTTTCTCAAAATGTTTATGAACCGATTTTTTTCGTTCACATCTCATTCGACGCGCATTTTTAAGACCTACAACTTTCTAATTTAACTTTCTTGTGTAGGACTTGAAGCTATTTTTTTATTTGCAAAAATGCCGTTTTTTTGACTTTTGCGAATTTTTTTGATTATGTTCGCCATTAAAACTCGAATCGCAAAAAACGCTATCTTTCTTAGAATTTTCTTCTCTATACGACCATATTTTTTGTTTGCTGATAACAATTAGCGACCGGTTTTCTCCCGTTGATTGGGCTACTGTCCATGTGAACTATTTTGAATTTGCATCTTTAACTTCAGTAAGTAGATGTGGAACGATCATTTTCCTTCTACAAGCATATGTACAGGCCGAATCGTTCACGTTTAACGAGAAGAAATACGGAAATACACTACTCACAAAAATTATTTACCCGATTTTTTACGGGCTGTATCTAATTGAAAAATGGTCGTATCGCGAATTTAAAAAAAAAAACGTTTTGAAGCTCCAAGACTTAGTTTTCGGACCTGTAGGCCAACATTTTTTAGAAGCCACGGTTTTAACGCAATCCGAAAAAATATCGCAAAAAAAAATATTCCAAATTTTTAGTCTTCTTTTCCTCGCTCCACGGGCTCGAAAAATTGTTTTTCAGTTAAACGGCCATATGGACCAGATAGCCTGATAACTAGATAGTGGATTCGACCCACTGTATATACGAGTTTGATTCGGATTCGAACGCTGTCAGACCGCCTGACGACGCCTGACGAATCGCTCATTCGATGAATGAAAGGTATCCAAACAGGACGCGGAAGTGCATATGTATAGCAACAAGTACGCGGGGTCTGAGAATCGGCAGACCAGTCGGGTTCCCTTGGACGAAGCCCGGCCCCACGAAGAAAGGTAAAGAACCTCGGAGGAATTTTAAGTATGCAAGTGCACCAGTCACCGAGACAATGCCGTTGCCATCCGTTTCTTGAACAGTTTCCGATATCGATTGGTCCATTTGAACGATACGATCGTACGAGGTGTGTCAATTAAGTAACGAGACTGATTTTTTTAATTTTTTTTAATCGAATAGAATTACAGTTCAGTATTGGCTCCTTCAAAATAACTTCCTTGGGATGCCACACAACGCTGGAGACGGTTCTTCCATTCCACATAGCAGTGCTGGACTTCATATACGGGAATAGCCTTCAGCTGGTCGGCTACAGCCGTTTGAATGTTTTCTGTGGTCTTAAAATGAGGTCCCTTGAGGTGATTTTTCAATGTCGTGAAGAGAAAAAAGTCACAAGGACTCAAGTCAGGCGAATAAGGAGGTTGAGGAGCCGCAGGAATGTTTTTGCTGGCTAAAAACTCGTTTACTGAAATGCCTGTGTGACAAGGCGCATTGTCGTGATGCAACATCCAGTTGTTCTTGATGTTTGGTCTCACACGCATGACCCTTTTTCGAAGTTTTTCAAGAACCTCTCTCTAAAAGTGTTGATTTACTGTTTGGCCTTGAGGCACAAACTCTTTGTGGACAATTCCCTGGCTACAAAAAAAGCAAGTCAACATGTATTTGACCTTCAACTTGCTCATTCTTGCTTTTTTTGGGTCTTGAAGAGCTTGAAGTGTGCCATTTCATGCTTTGGCGCTTGCTATCCGTTGCACTGCGTCCAAGTCTGAAGCAAAACCTGATAGCACCCCGTTGCTCAAAATTAATGTCACTCTTTTTTTAAAACACACTAGAAAAAAACGGTTTACGAAAACACAAACACAAAGAACAAACCCTTGACTCTTAAATTCAAACTTGTACTGAATGTGCATTACATGTTAACCTACCGCCCTTCCAAGTCCCGTCTCCGCAGTGTTGCTAGATCGGGCGCTACGTTGCCAGTCTCATTACTTAATTTATACACCTCGTACGTCAAGGAGATGGAGATATGACAGAAAAGAGAACTTATGATGGTTTCAGTTCGTTCTTATATATGGTGATTGATTGAAACAATTAATTAAAAGTATTAGGGCTCCTAGGAATTACTGATTTTTGAAAATTTTGATTTGGATTTGGCTAATAGGCCTATGACGAATTTGATGAAAATATTTTGAAGATGGCAGTACAACTTCCTTATTTTAAATGGAATGGTGCCTTTTTATTGCATATACATATATGTATGTACATATGTATATATTCTACACGTTTTTTTAAATAGATTTTCATTAGATTTCCCTATAAGTATTTTTACAGTTGAGTTTTTTTTCGAATTCAGAGAATAATAACAACTACTTTAATAATTAGGTATGTATTTACTTCATTTTCACCAAAAAGTTAACCCAAAAAAATGTTCTTCACACATACTTTCAGACGTATCCTTAAGTAACAATTAGACCACAAATAAAATGAGATATTTTTAACCCTTTCAGGGGCACATTTTTCCTTAACACACATTATAAAAATAAGAGTGACTACTAGGTTTTTTGGGATCGCTGATCCGAAGTCAGATTTTCAAAATTCAAAATTGCGGATCCAATATGGCGGACAAAATTTTCAAAAAATAATGGATCAGGACCAAACTTGGTTTACATCGGTTTTTGGGTTCGCTGATTACGAATCCGAAGTCAGATTTTCAAAATTCAAAATGGCGGATCCAATATGGCGGACAAAATTTTGATAGGAAATAATATTTTATGAAAATAATTTAGAAATAATAAAAAAGAAAAAAACTATAATAATAAAAAATATGTTTTTACTGCAGCTCTTGTGCTTGTGACAACACCAACACATTTATATCTAACATTATACAAGTCATATAGTTTTTATAGTTATTACAAATTCAACATCAATATATTTTATAATTAATTAATTAAATAAACTTTTTTAATGTGAATTTATAATAATTTATAATAATTATATAGATAATAAAAATATTAAAAAAAAAACAAAAAACGAAAATTTTGAGATTTTTGCAGTTTTATTTTTTTTTTTTGAAAAAAAACAGCAACGGAAAATTGTGAAAAAAAAAAATGTTATAAGCCTATATATGGAGAATACGTAAAAAAAAATTCAGAGCTGTAGCCATATGCGTTACCGAGAAACTGATTTTTCAGTGAAGAAACAGCATTTTTTCATGTTAATTGTTTATAACAAGTATTTAAATAAATTAGTTATTGCAATTTTACGCCAAAATTTCATAAATTAGGTACCCAAGAGTCTAAAATATACTTTTATAGATGGGGCAAAAGGTGTTAGAAAAATTAAAAAAAAAAACGAGTAAAAAATAGGTGGGACATAAATGTCCCACTGCCCCTGAAAGGGTTAAAACGTAATAAATTTTACGATTATAAAATGCTGAACACGAAAAAGTTTAATCCTGGGAGTTTTTAAAATTGAATATTGAATTTATTACTCAGTTCTTATTTGCATTAGAATATTTCCCCAATGGTGTGAAATTTAGAAATAGACTATTTAGTAGGTTGATAATATTTTTATGTGGATGTTTTAGCAGATCATAAAAAAGGTATATTGCTAAAAAAATCGAGGCAGCGCGATGCTTAGCGTCGTTAAGCCATATTTTTCATTTCTGTGTTAAATGGCAAAAGGTTCTGGCTTTAATCAGGGTAAGTAAATTGATATACTCTTTACAGAAATTATATTCATTTAGCAAGCAGTTTACTAGAAAAACAGATTGTGCACTCAACAATAAATCGACCATAACTTTTTAAGTATTCGAAATACAAAAAAAATGTTAATTAGAAAAGGAACTTATCATTACTTAATATACATTTGTAGTGGTAAAGTAAAAAAGGTATGTTGCTGAAAAAAAATTGTTGAGGCGTCGCGACGCTTAGCGTCCTTAAGACATATTTTTTTATTATTGCCTTACATTTTAGTGAAGGTGATAAAAGTAAATTTACCTTTGACAAAAATTAATTTATCGCAGTCGTTTCTGAGAAAAACTCACTTCCTACATATCGACCACCCCTGTCCCGGAAGTTAGAACCGCAAACTTAAAATTTCAAAAAAATGAAAGTTGTGCTAAATTGTGCTCATTTGTGCTGCAAACGATTTTTTGAAAAATCCACAATTACGGGCACAATTAATGAAAACGTTTTTTTTTTTAGAACCGCAAGTTATTCTTAACTTAAAATCAAAGGTTGTGCTAAGTAGATTAAAGTACACTGAATTTTGTGCAGCAAAGAAAAATTCCGAAAACTTAACCATTTTCCAAAAAAAAAAACCAAAAACAACACAAAACTTTATCTCGGAAAATTAAAACTTTTGCTGAATTGTTCTCGGGAAATGCAATCACTTTTCCATTGTAAGAAATTATGTGCGACCAACAGTTTTCATGTAAAAACTCAAAAACCAAACACAAAAAATCTCAAAATTGTTAAATTTTGAAAAAACATTGATTTTAAAAAATGTAATAATTTGAAGATTTTCGAATTTAGATTTTGAGTTTTAATTCGGGAAATATTGAACGTACGGAATTTTGCAAGAGGGAGAAATGATTGCATTTCTTGGGCACAACGCAGCACAAGTTTTTTTTGCAATATTTGGTAATTTTTTAGACTCAGGTTTTTTTGAGTTTCATGTTTTGAGTTTTCATTTGAGATCTATTGGTCATATGGAATTTTTCAAGAGGAAGAAGTGATTGCATTTCTCGAGCACAATTCAGCACAAGTTTTGCTTTTTCAATATTTGATAGTTTTTGGTCTTGCAGGTTTTTTTTGAGTTTCAGGTTTTGAGTTTTCATTTGAGATCTATTGGTCGTATGGAATTTTCCAAGAGGAAGAAGTGATTGCATTTCTCGAGCACAATTCAGCACAAGTTTTGCTTTTTCAAAATTTAACAATTTGGATATTTTCGAATTTTGATTTTGTGTTTTCATTTGAGAACTGTTGGTCTTACGAAATTTTGTAAGAGAGAAAATAGTTTGCATTTTTCGAGCACAACTCAGCACAAGTTTTGCTTTTTCAATATTTGATAGTTTTTTGGCCTTGCAGGTTTTTTTTGAGTTTCAGGTTTTGAGTTTTCATTTGAGATCTATTGGTCGTATGGAATTTTCCAAGAGGAAGAAGTGATTGCATTTCTCGAGCACAATTCAGCACAAGTTTTGCTTTTTCAAAATTTAACAATTTGGATATTTTCGAATTTTGATTTTGTGTTTTCATTTGAGAACTGTTGGTCTTACGAAATTTTGTAAGAGAGAAAATAGTTTGCATTTTTCGAGCACAACTCAGCACAAGTTTTGTCTTTTCAATATTTGATAGTTTTTTAGACTTGCAGGTTTTTTTGAGTTTCAGGTTTTGAGTTTTCATTTGAGATCTATTGGTCGTATGGAATTTTCCAAGAGGAAGAAGTGATTGCATTTCTCGAGCACAATTCAGCACAAGTTTTGCTTTTTCAAAATTTAACAATTTTGAGATTTTTGTGTTTGGTTTTTGAGTTTTTACATGAAAACTGTTGGTCGCACATAATTTCTTACAATGGAAAAGTGATTGCATTTCCCGAGCACAATTCAGCACGTTTTAATTTTCCGAGATAAAGTTTAGTGTTGTTTTTGGTTTTTTTTTTTTGGAAAATGGTTGAGTTTTCGGAATTTTTCTTTTGCTGCACAAAATTCAGTGTACTTTAATCTACTTAGCACAACCTTTGATTTTAAGTTAAGAATAACTTGCGGTTCTACAAAAAAAAAAACGTTTTCATTAATTGTGCCCGTAATTTTGGATTTTTCAAAAAATCGTTTGCAGCACAAATGAGCACAAACCTAGCACAATTTAGCACAACTTTCATTTTTTTTAAATTTTAAGTTTGCGGTTCTAACTTCCGGGACATTCGACCACCCTGTACATCACCAATGTGTTTATTATTGTATATTATATTATATAAATATATATACATATTACATGTGTTGCTGTTATATTTGTGTGGCATAAGGACCTCTTTTTTTACGGTTGGCGAAAAAATGTTAATGTCCTACCCATTAATAAAGTCCCATAATGACAAAAACACATTACACGGCATAGCGTCTGCAAGAGATAATATTAAAACTAGGTCAATGTCTAAATATTGTTAGAGTGTAAAGTTTGATCTAAAAATAACCACATATAATTTCACCCAATAAACGCGCAAGTACTACCGAGACCAGTACCTGTTGTTATGTTGTTATACATACGTCTGCTTTATACAAGGCGGCCCATCGAAAACGAGACAAGCCAACTTTCGTAGTGGTTGACGTAATTTTCAAACAAATTGCTGGGACACGTAAATTTTGTCTTGGAGGAGGAAATATTTGGCACATATTTTCTGCCGTTACATCAACTTAAGGGGGAACACCCTTTTTGTTTTTTCTTATTTTGAAAGTAAGCACAATATATTGAGAGTAACTGGAAAGAGAAAAAATCTAAATATTGAATATTTACGGAGTTATCGCACATATTCAAGAGCGCCGGGGCTCTACCTCATACCACATATCGTAAACTAGCGAGTTAGGTAGCCGGAGAGCTTGGGGGTGGAGTAACATTTCTTTCATAATACCTTTTGTGAAGAAAACAAGCTCTTCGAGGAGCCTGAAGGTTTATTATATGCACCTGGAATCGCTGATTGATCATCGGTAAGCTCTAAAACTAATAGGTTTGATGTATTGGAACTTTCCGATTATCTCGGAATTGTATTTTCAAAAACTGCTCGTGCTGTAACTCAAAAAGTTACTGATCGATTTGGCTGATATTTTGAGAGATTTTTGTCTATACTACACAAAAAAGATCTAAGTTTTTCCCCGATTTTTGACGGACTGTATCTAAATGAAAAATGGTCGTATCGCGAATTTAAAAAAAGCGTGTTGAATCTCCAAGACTCTAGTTTTCGGATCTGTAGTAAATTTTTTTAGAAGCCACGTTTTTAACGCAATCCGAAGATATAGCGCGAAGAAAAATTTTTCCAAATTTTTAGCCTTCTTTTTCTCGCTCCACGGGCTCGAAAATTTTTTTTTCGGTTAAACGACCATTTGGACCAGATAGCCTGTTTATTCAGCTTCAATTTCCTTTTTTTTATCTTTTTTTTTAATTGTTTGCTACGTCCATTTGTCGCGGAGATATCCGAAATTGAACGAAAAAGGACCCTTTTGTCTTCAACCATCGATATCTCAGCAACCAATGATCGTACAGGAAATTGAAGGGCAGTTTCGGAAACTGGAATAAATTTCCTATAAACTCCTGTCAAGACATTTTGCTTACAGATCCGAAAACTAGAGTCTTGGAGTTTCAAAACGCTTTTTTTTAAATTCGCGATACAACCATTTTTCACGTAGATAAAGGTAAAAAAAAATTCATGATGGTAGATATGACATGGCGACCATTTTGAGGCAAATTTTGAAATTCTGACATCGGGATCGTGATTAGCGAACCCGAAAACCCCTGGGTTACAAAGTTTGAGGCAAAATAATCGAAAAATTTGAAATTTGATTCGGTATGGTGGCCATATTGGACCCGCCATCTTGAATTTTAAAATTCTGACAACAGGATCGTGATCAGCTACCCCAAAAACCCCGAAGGTACTAATAATTTTTCAAAATTCTTCTTTTGCGTCAATGATCCCGCAACTACATTCAAGAGTACATCGTAGGCACTTAGCATTAATAATAAGTCGATCATAAACCAAGTCCTCAAGGGCACACCCTCTTTTTTATTTTTATATTTCACACTATTTATGTGACGGCTACAATCGCTTTTGTCCCTACACAACAGTTTTTCCTTACAGACTCTACACATTACGGTCGCGCCTTCATAAAAGAAATCTTCGAAATTACCGATGAATTTATTCACTTTATCAGCAAATGGTAGGTTTTTTAGGCGTTATTATTAAGATAATACCGACGCCGACGACACCTCGAACACACTAATAATAATGCTAAAGCGTGCCAGACGGTCGGGCGGAAAGATTGGACCCAATGTCCCCTCTGTGCCTGCCGCGCGCCACTGTGTTGCGGCACGATCGGCCAACCCTACTAATAAGAAACGGTTTGTATTCCCACGCAGACTTATTGAAAATGTTCCAAAATTTGTTATGCAGGAAGAGCAAATGATCCGCTAGTAATTGTAAATACCGTTTGATATGTCAAATAGGAAAATTATGTTGCGTTTTTCTTGGAGACATTCCAGTTGGCTTTCCGCGGAAAGTCGACCTCGAATCGGTGACCTCGCTGGATTAACCCATGTGGGTTTTTCCCAGCAAATGAAATGACTCGGTGCGAGGACATTGAATTGTCCTGATAGAGACGAAATGTCTACAGAGCTAGCGAAGCGTAAGGGGACTAGGGAGGGTTGAAATTTCGAAAAAATCGATTTTCGTTTTTTTGCATATTCCGATACTGTGATCCTGTAGGAATATCTTCCCATTTGTTTTGAAAAATTCCCAAAATTAAGGTCAAGAGAGCGTAAAACGTGGTATGGCGCGCGGCCGGCCGAACGCCAGTGCATGCATAACCAATTTGCGACAAACTGTATAATCTGCTTTGGTGAGAATCAGTTTTTCAAATCGTTATGCTGTAAATACGTTAAATTTATCTTAAGTACACATTGTTGATAGGCGATTAGTTTCGTTATCAAAATATCTTCAGATTAGATCCAACACACGATTATGCACAATACATTACGCAACATTGATAACGTCAATTTGATAAAAAACTGTAAAAGCCAAACGTAACACACCATAAACTCCAAACAGCCAGGAGCATAGTGTTGCGATATAAACTGCTCGGGGCTGAGTGTAGGGGTAGATTGGATGGGTGCTTGAGTTGTCAAATGGTTAAAACGAGTTGTGGCACCCCACACCAATTTATTTTTTTCATTACACAGCCACACAAAAAAAGGTTCTGACCTGGAGGTCTCACTATGTGTACTATATGTTTTTGGGGTCGCTGAATCCCAATTGGGGTCAGTTTCATCCCAGCACGTCTGGGTTCGGCCATAACCTCAAAAAACACTCTGAAATTCACCATATCCGTAAAACCACAAACCCTATGGCTCTTAATCCTCATGATACTATAATACAATAACCCCCACAGCCACATAACCACATAGGCACATAATTAGCCCGGATTCGGATTCAGCGACCCCAAAAACATATAGTACACATATTCAGAAATTTCCCCCACATCAGAAACTTTTTTATCGGGTTTTAGGGTTATGGGGTTATGTGAATATGGGGTTATGTGGTTATGGAGTTATTAGGTTATGGGGTAATTTGGTTATTGTTTCGGTAGTAGTAGTAGTTAGGATTATGAGGTTGCGGAGCTATAGGATTTGTGGTTTTAACGGATATAGCAAATTTGAGGGTTTTTTTTTTTGAGGTTTTGGCCGAACCCAGACGTGCTGGGATGAAACTGACCCCGGATACGGATTCAGCGACCTCAAAAACATATTGTACACATAACGAGAACGAGACCCCCAGGTCAGAAACTTTTTTTTGTGTGTGGCTGTGTTATCTATGGCATCATTATCGATGGCTTCACCCAACGGAGGTGACTCACAAAGAGAGAGCTGGAAACTGATTGAAGGGATGGGACAGCCATCAAACGCTGAAGACTTATTGGGTAGGTCTCAGTGTGTGAACAACCTCCTCTATAGAAAGCCGTTCTGAGAAAAAGGCAAGGTCGCACTCTGCTCGACAAGAAGTCTGATTCAAATAGAACAGACTCGGTTTATGTGGTAATATAAAATAGTCGCGAATTATTTCATAACATGAAGGAGACTGAGTATATAAGATAAATGCCATTACAATAGTCGAAGATAAGTTTTGTATGACTATGATTGACAAAGTTTTGTACAATTACTTTCTCTTGCACTGAAATTAAGATACTTAGGGCATTTTCCAAATTGTCTGAAATTAATTTTGAGCTGTCTTCATATGAGACTTTGTAGCTTGACAACAAATTTAACTGGGACCATCTCGAAAGTTTTAGGTCACAAGGAAGAACCCATTTTAAATCACAAGTGGTAAGCTCTACCCCTTTTATACAAACTTTTACGACAAGATCGTTAGTTATAGTTATTGTGGTATTAATTGATAAACAATACTCAAAATTTCATGTAATAAAATAAATTCTTGCTCGCAAATTTTAGACTCCCATTCCAAATGTCAACGTTTTTAGTATAATTAATTTTTAAATCACTGAAATCTTTAATAATGTCACTTTTTATGAAAGAGTCGATTTCGTGTTCTTGCCTTTTCAGAATGTTATCGTGTCTTTGTTGTGGGTCACTTCTACTAGGTTTGATAATTTTAGACATATATGAGAGAAGATTAGGGAAAATGCAGGGAACGGCATCCTGTGTCAAACGAGGATGGCTTAATAAAAGCAAATTACAGGTCTCATCAGGTTGAAGATGTTTATCATATATCCTAATAATATCATCAGATTTAAAATGTAATTCACACACAACACTGTGTGTGGTTGGTTCCCATTGATCTCTTGATATTGCTCTCATCCAAGCCGATTTTCTTTGCTCATTTTTCGGAAATTTGAAGACGGTAATACAACGTTTATTTTGTGCACTATTATAGTTTAAATCGTAATTGCTTTTGCACCCGGGTACACAGCATTTACTAGGCATTGTTATATTATTTTACATTTACTTAGAATACTTTAGATTTACACGAATGTACCGTAGTTGTTGGTCAATGTCCCGGTATTTATTATTGACGCTGTTACGAGTTGACGAGGTTATGTTTACTTTGTACTTACCCAAGCGTTTATTCAAATTTTTGCGGATCAAATTCCCGTTTTGTATCCTAACACATGTTTAATGCAATTTAATAAACAGTAATCACCGAATTGACACCAAACAATTGATTTTTCACTACACTTAAACCCGAAAAAAACCGACGCGAACTACTTTGTTTACATCGAAAGAAGCTAACTGAGTAAATATATAAGACTTATGGCCTGGGCACACAGAGCGCTATGCTATATTCGCTATAAACAATGTGTACGCTATGTTCGCTTTGTTTGCTATGAAATATGGCCACACCAAAAAATAGTAAGTACAAGACTTTTAGTTTCCCACAAACATGTTATCATGCCGGTTGCCGTGGGAGAGTGATAGTACTGATGATGAAGCAGTATTGCTGTTTTCGTTGTGTAAAAAGAAGAAACGCAAAAGATTATGGATACACGATGTCAACAAAAAGATGAAAAAGTACGGTGAATAACATCACTTAATAAAACAATTGATTAATTGCTCCATAATGTGGGTATAATATGTTAGGAACTACTCTAACAGTACTTGCAGCACACGTGAAATGCATCTGTTCCCGCGCGTCTTCGGCGACGTTGCAAAAATATAGCCAGAAATCATACATCTCAGCTACGCATCTAACATCGCAAACATAGCGCGCGTAGCGTCTTACGTCTGTATGGCCACCACCGTTTAAAACAAGGGGGACTATTTTTATTGCATATAGCGAACATGGCGAACGTAGCGAACATAGCGCTCTGTGTGCCCAGGCCATTATAGCTACGTTGCCAAATAGATTTCGCTGACCACGGCTTTCTATAGAGGAGGTTGTGGTGTGTGCCAGGATAGGTATTTTACCCGCCAGTGTCCTTCTCGGCCCATCCTGTAGGTCTCTGAATTGCCCTCAAAATCTTGCGAATTCAAATTTCGACATGGGGTTGCTTTTTGGGGTGTGGTCGGCGAACCATTAAAATCACAGCGTAGCGACCGCGGGGCATTAAAACCGTGGCTATCGGCTACCAAAATTTAAAAACCACCAGTCTCTAGACCAAATAGAACGCGAATGGCACTAATGTAAAGTGTTGCGTTAATTTTGACGTGTAGTTTATTTTAATATAACGGTTTAATTAGTGCTTACTAGCTCATTCAATGTCGGCACGAATATGGTAAATAAATTGACCACTTTAATTAAAAGTGCCTTCATTCTTGTGATAACAATTTTAATGAACCGCTATTTTAACAACCAGAAACGATTATTATCTAGGCGAAAAATACTGGGTCGTTGTAATTTTACGCACGAAATTTCAATTTAACAGGGCAGTTAATATTCTATAGTTCAACTAACAAATAATGGAATGACATTTTTGGAATTTGATATAACCGATTCAGTTGAATGGATTCAAACTGGTCAAGTTCTCGTTTTGGTGACATTTGCACTATCGTTACATAATAAACAATTTCAATCGATCTTAAAGGGTTAGACCCCTCTGGAAAAAAGATTTTTTTCGAATTTTTTTTTCCTTAAATGTAAAAACATCCCAAGAATGATATCCAAAAAGAATTATTGATGGGAAAAATGTTTAACAATTATTTTTAATCTAATTTTTGAAACAACTATGTCGCTCCGAAATATTCGAAAATTCCGCTCTGCTGCGGTATTTTTGGTATCATATATAGCCTAGCATTTTGGAGTATCTGCGGCCCGATCGATAATTTGGAAATGATATATGTATGGTCCTGGTATAGTAGACGAAAGGTAAAAAAATTAACATGCCTGTATTTCAATTTCATGAAGTAAACACGTCTTGAAACTTTAAACGCGTTTTCTTCGAAAACATGTTTTTCAAACTGATAAGCAGTATTCGCGCAATTTTTATCCGATCGACTTGAAATTTTGACTGTAGCTTCTTAGATAAATTATCTAAAGTGGTACACATGATTTTTTTCGATCAGTTAAAAATTACGGTTTTTATAAACAAATTAATATCGTTTTTTTTTTTCATAAAATTTGATTTTCTTTTTTCAAACTGCAACGGCATTTTGAGAAAAATCAATATTTTACAATAATCTTGTGTAGTAGCCGTTAAAAAAATTGCTATGTTGCCCACCGATGGTCAACAAAAAATAAGCGTATGTGTTCGATGTGTATTTATGGCGCCATTTTGTATTTTTTATTGAACAAAAACATTTCAGTATATACCTCATTATGTACTTTATAAAGTCCTAAAATGAATTTTTGATCGCTGTATTAGCAGAGCAGAAAAAAATTCCCAAAGAATGCCTTGATTTTTCATACATATATGGAGTGCGAAACATACATATATCGTTTATACATATCCAGAATTTTTTTGTTTTTCAATCGCTATTTTGGATTATAAAAAATTTAAAATCAAATACGTAAGTAGTCAAAGTCGTTGACGTATATTTTTCCCTTATTTCTATAATTTTTCCTGTCCCCTAGCGGACATCCTCAGTCCGCTATCTTCAATTCGGCATTTTAGATCCACCATTTTGAATTCTAGAAGTCTGATTCACAAATTACTAACCCCAAATCGCTCCTCTACATACTTTCATTATTGTAATGCATCTTTTTACGTTTCAGCAACTGCTAACTTGCTAAAAGAGCGGTGTTATAACTTATTTTAAAAATGTTTTCAGTCATTTGCAAGTCAAATAATTGAATTTTTTTCAAAATAAAAAAATGTAACATTAGCATTACCCCTACGGACGGGAAATCCAGTATACTGGGTCCACCCATGATCACTCTGTGATATACGAGGTGTGTAAATTAAGTAATGAGACTGGCAACGTATCGCCCGATCTAGCAACACTGCGGAGACGGGACTTGGAAGTGCGGTAGGTTAACATGTAATGCACCTTCACTACAAACTTGAACTTGTTAGAATCATTTGTTTGTTCTTGGTGACCGGTTTTTTCTAATGCGTTTTAAAAATGAGTGACATTAATTTTGAGCAACGGTGTGCTATCAGGTTTTCCTTCAGACTTGGACACAGCGCAATGGATACTTTTACAAAACTTCAACACGTCTATGGAAACAGTATTTTTTCAAGAGCCCAGGTTTTTCGGTGGTTTAAGGCTTTCTCAGAAGGAAGAGAGTCGATTGAAGATGAACCACGCATCGGAAGGCCTTCATCTTCAGGAACCGAGGAAAAATACGGGATCTTGTGCGTTCAGATCGTCGGTTGACGACAAAAATGATCGGGGAAGAGTTAAATTTGAATTACACCATTGTTCATCAGATTTTGACTAACGAATTTGGGATGAGAAAAATCTGCGCAAAAATGGTTCCAAAAAACCTTTCGCAGGAACAAAAGGACATCAGGAGAGAAAGGCGTCTTGACTTTTTGGAATCGATTGAAAATGATCCCCATTTTATGGAACGTGTCATTTACTGGTGATGTGACTTCACGAGGTCACAAGGACTGGACAGTCCGACCAACTGAAGGCTATTCCGGTATATGAGTTCCAGCATTGCTATGACGAATGGAAGAACCGTCTCCAGGGTTCTGTGGCTTCCCAAGGAAGTTATTTTGGAGGAGACAATACTGAATTGTAATTCTATTCCAATAAAGAAATTTAAAAAAAATCAGTCTCTTTATTTTTACTTAATTTACATACCTCGTAGGATTTTTTTATGCATTTTCTTAGAGGGAACATAAACCCCAAATGCCCGTCCCCCAAAGGTAAAAGGGGCACATTACGATGCCAGAATAGAGATCGCCTCGTCCGTCTGCTGATGACGTCACCGTCGTTCAGGTCAGGGTCCGAGGCGAATTCGGGAGCTTCCTAACAATGTCATAGATCCCGTCAGTTGACTTAACGAGATTATCGCGGGTTAATTTGGCTTGATGACGAAGTTAATCGGTGCAGTGGGCTACTTCAATCGGCGCTCGGACCTGCCCCAACAAACCCGATACGCCAAGCCACATAATTCTGTAAATATGCCTGCCGTGCTCGAATGACCTATGTGTGTATTGTATATCGATCACTGTTTAGTCTGACACAGTATCTCTATTTCGGTACCTGGATAAATAATTCAGACGGTATAAAGTGTTGCCACACTCGTACACCCATACAGTGTGGAACAGCCAAACGGAATAAATTCAGTAAGCTCCATGATTGTACATTTTTTTGGAAAATTCTGAGACACGTCAATTTCTAATTCTAAAATGACATCTTGCGACGTAAAAATGTCATCCCTAAATTTAGCCCCCTTCAGATGACAGCCACAACCCCTAAATTTTCAAATTGGAAGTAGGGGCTTGTGATACTTCATTTTAAAGGTCTTTTCATTCTCTATTCAAAACTGCTATAGTTTTAAATTTTATTGCAGAAATTAACAAGAAAAAAAGTTTCTCCAGCGTAGGAAATTCGTTACATTAAAATAAAAAACAAATGATTATTAATGCAGCAGATGTTCAAAATGCATCCATCCAGCATCTATAATAATTTAATTAAGCAATATATAATTCTCATGATTTCATCATGAGAACCTCAACACCGGAAAAAAACCTCGTTTTGAGGTTAGAATGACAAATAATTTTTTACTCAGATAGAACGCATTTTTATGAAAAAGATTATTATTATTTGATGAATGATTTCGTCCGCTATATTGAATCCGCCGTCTTGGATTTCAGACTTTTTTCACCAGGAATAACTCAAAATGTTACTAAAACATGAAATGACATAGGAAAAGTATAATTACAAACTCCTATTTATTTTTTATAATGAAAAACGGGCCATTTCTTGAAGAAATCCGGCCTCCATTTTGAAGCCACCATCATTGAAAATTGAAAATTTAGTCAATTGTTTTCCTCAATATTGTTTTGATTGAGGAAAATGAGTGTGGATCAAGAAAAACTCACAATAACATTATTTGTTGATGTCGGCAAAAAAACCTATCATCAACTCCAACTATTGCTTCCACCTCCCTCCACAATCTCCGGATAGGTTAGAGGACTTTTTGACTTTTTGGGACTAAAAAAATTTCAAAAAATATAAAATAAAAATCCACAATATTTTAACAAGTACTTCTAAAAATTAAAATTCAGTGAAAACTTTTATTCTCCATAAAGTCAGCCATATTTTTTTCTAGAGCATTTAATCACAATTCTGACCCCGAAATCGAAAGATCACATCCAAAAACGTTAGGATAAGTGGTTTTTTATTGAGTGAATTCATTAATTTCCCTTCGAGATTGACGCTCCAAAAAGGACGAAAAATTGTGTCCGTTTGGGCGTTAATGGGTTAAAATAAAAAATGAATCATTATTAATGCAGCAGATGTTCAAAATGCATGCCTCCAGCATCTTGGCAGCATCCTAGACGTAAATAGAAATGTCTTCTAACGTTAGTTAACATCTGCGGGGTAATCGACCTAATTGCGAAGTGTTATTCTTCTTAAGTCAGCTAAATCGTCGGGTTTGGTTTTACAGACCATACTTTTTACATATCCCCATAGGAATTAGTCTAACGGCGTGAGATCAGGTGATCGTGCAGGTCATTCTACAGAACCACGTCTCCCTATCCAGCGATTTAGAAAGATTGTGTGGAGATATTGCCAGACATTGACTTCGTAATGTGCTGGTGCACCATCCTGCTGGAACCATATTGCATTACCTGGAAGTTGTGGGTGTCCTTCAGCTGGATACAAGTTTGCCATCGTCGGTACAACATTATTTTGGAGCAGCGCTAAATAAGTTTCTCCATTCAAATTGGCGTCAATGAAGAAGGGACCAATGATATTTTCTCCAATTATTCCTACCCAAACATTAACTTTCTCAGGGTTTTGCGTGTGTAGTTCCCTCATCCAGTGAGGATTTTCTCTCGACCAGTAACGACAGTTTTGGCGATTAACATGGCCGTGAAGTGTAAATCTAGATTCATCGGAAAATAAAACATTTTCTATTTGTATTAGTATTGTCATTGAAAACTCCCTTTTCAGTGGTAAAGATAATTAATATTTTGAATGAAACATGTTTTTTATCATTTATTTCCTTGGAGCTTTTTAATCCTTCGTTCAAGGATGAAATTTCTTTATCGAAAATAATCCTGCATAAAATTGCAGTGCGATTAGCATTAATTCATATTAAATATTCAAATTCCATATGATAATTTAAATATTGGAGTAATTGTGATTATGATAACTAATATTTGGTATCTTTTCCAGGTAAGTTGCCTTATCTTCTGAGCCTGAATACAAATGACTAAATAGGCGCAAAAGTAAGTTATTTTTATTTAAATAAATTGATTGGTTTACATTATTTTTATCGCAACTTTCTTGAACTGTGAGTACAGTAACCAGTAACAAATATATTTTGCGATAATAGAGAGACATCCAAAAAAAAAACGTCATCAAAGTTGGCCGAGAAAAAAAGACGTATTTCTATTCCTAATCGAATTTATAACCTTATTTACTTGTCAAGACTGTCACATCATATGACAATCATTGTTTATTTTTCAAATTGTGACAGTCACTTGTCAAATGTTTGACATAACCGAAAAGCTTAGACATGACCGCTATTTCCATCTCTCTCGTTCATAGCCAGAGTTGATGACGTTTTTTTTTGGATGTCTATATAAAATTTGTTTAATGAATAGGCAAACCAGTTTGTAAGATTATTTGTATCAAAGCTTTATCTGAGCCTAGACTAAATTAAAAAATTACCGATAACAATGAAAGGTGCACTGTTTTTCAATGTTTATTAATAACGTCCATTTGAAATCATGAATTTCGACTGTATTTGGTGTCATCAGTCATCAGCATGATATATCTGATGATGAACAACTTTTTATTATTTTATTGATTATTATTATGTACTTTACATTTGAGCTTAACGGACCTACCGTTAGTGGTGAGTTGCAATAACGACATCTAGCGGTTGCTGACCTTGTCAGACCCGCTGGAATACGTGGAGTGCTATTTATACACACTAGAGGGCAGTTCCATATGTCACTACGATATTTCTCCTGGCAAGAAAACAAGCCAGGGTTGTCGTTCATTTTTGTCAGATGTATCATGCAGATGAGCAGACTTCAGATAAACTTGGTTTTAACTTTGAACCGCTCTAATGAATGGATTTGCTGCTCATTCATAATTTCCAAGAGGCGTGCGTGCAGTTGGTCCTGAGATTTGAAACAGTTTTTGTTCATGGCTTCATGCGATGTTTTGGACTGAAATGATTAGTAGGGTGTTCCTTATTTACCAACTTGTTTTTTTTTCTTCGCAGCGCCCCGCCCCCTAAATTTTTAGTTTATGACCGTTTTTTTAGTTTTCCCGATAAATTGCAAAATTTTGAACTTGACTCAAATCGTCAGTCACATTATATTTCAATTATCTGAATTTTTTTACAATAATATTACCTATAATACAGTTAAAATTAGATATTTTTCGCAATAAACAATTTACTTTTATACAAATAATGATAATTTTGCGGTCAAAGTAAAAAATTTCAACCTTGAATAACTTTTAAACAATTGGATTTATCGAAAAATTATAAGAGAGCTTTTTTGTAGAGCGTTCAATTTCCTACCTAAAATATGTGTCTCTCATCGCTGTATATTAACTTGCTCAGGAGAAAAAAAATAAAAAATTTAAAACGTGTCAAAACCCCGTGTTATTTAAATGGTATCGTCTTTGTGGCAGGGTTTAATATGGATATTAAGGGCTTATATGATTTGATATTTTTTTTTAGGTCATAAACTAAAGATTTAGGGGGCGCTGCGAAAAAAAAACAAGTGGTAAATAACGGACACCCTAATGATTACGGTTCCGAATGTGTGCTGTAATGCAGGGCCGGACTCGTAATCCGTCATGTTATTGACGGAAGATGACAGAAATATGAGAGGTCAAAAAGACAGGAGTAAAAATGGTTTAAATAATGTATGTACATACCTATTGCTTGTGTCATTCAGAAACACCAACTGTCCTCATTGCTTGAGCGTACGTTGAGACAAGCTGTAGTCTTGTAGTCTGCATTTATTCTCGTTAATCGTGAGCGATTTGGCTTGTATATACGGTTATAGAGGGAAAAAATCGTTCCACGTCTACTGAAGTTAAAGGTGTAAATTCAATAGTGATGGGAATCGAAAGCAAAAATATCGATACTCGGTATTGCAAGTATTTTGAATTTTTCGATACCCGGGTATCGATACATCTATCAAAATTAATCGATATATTGGTAATCAAATGAATATTTTTCCAAAATTTGAACATTTAGAATAATGTAATGTGAATATAAAGTTAAAAAATTATTTGATGAGCAGGAAAATAATCCAGTTTAACGAACGATTTTTTTTTATTATTTATTAAAAAGGATAAAAGAATTGCTCTGGAATAAACATTCTGAACTAAATTAAAACTTCCAATTTCTCTCAACATCAAGCGAGATCAACAAAAATAAAAATATCCATTTATTTGGTTTTGATCAATAACATAAATTAAAAAAAAAAACATTTCGATTAATCGTACACATAAAAAAAGAAAAGTAAACAACTATAGAAAGAATGGTAAACTAACTCTCGAAAAAGATTGTTTTCATTCAATTTTTACTATTTTAATGGTAACAATTGAATGAAAACTCCCTCCATCGTCATTTTACTATTACAATTTATTAATGCTTACATATCTTTTTTCCGTGCATCACAAATATTGTCCCTAATAATAAGCGGTATCTCATTTTGCTAAAAAATGGAACAATTTTTTTATAAACAAGTTTTTCTAACAGTTTTTCAAAAACTAACACATAGTTATAATAACAGTTTTTTTGCAAATGTATTTCACTCATTTTGAGTGAAAATTCCAAATTTCTTCAGAGATCGTTGCTAAAAAAATGAGCTGAGAAAGGTGCTCAGGAGTAAGGCCATTTCCTTTATCATTCATAATTCTCCCAGCCAGTGAGAAGAGCCTTTCGGATGGTACAGAGGTACCGACAGTGGAAAGAAACATTCGCTCTTCGGAGGTGCCATTTTTATTCCTGTTTCCTTTTAAAGAATGAAACGGTTAATTATAAAATATACATTTGCATATTGAAATTCGTCCGTTTGAAATATCAAAAAATTTTAACATTAGCAGAAAAGTGTACAGAGAGTTAGGTTAAGAGATGGCCTGTGCTGTATACACAGACTCTTGCCAATATTAAAGCAAAGACAGAGAGTTGGGTTAGGTTAAATACTTACTTGATGTTCATCGAAGTTTTTGCAAAAAAAATCCCGAAACAAACAACAGAAATTCACTCTTGTATGATTGTTTTGGCAACTAACAACACAGGGCGAACATGCGATTTTTTATCGGGTAAAAATTTTCCGATACTTATTCGGTATCGCAACGAAAATATCGATATTTTAGAATATCGCTCGAGAGAATTATCGATGCCAAAAACTCGATGTATTACAAACGAAGTATCGATACTTCGATATATCGGACGGTATCGCCCATCCCTAAAATTCAAAATAGTTCACACGGACAGAGGACGACACAGCGCACATTATTTTCACGAATTTGACACAGTTGTTTGTATTACTAACAGTTTTTTGTTGTCACTAACATCAGTACATTATTATTTTTTACATCTACAGAGGACAATACAAGTGTTACTACGAGGGCGATACCTTCCGTAATCGAAGTATCGATACTTCGTTTGTATACTCGGTTTTTGGCATCGATAATTCTCTCGAGCGTTATTCTAAAATATCGATATTTTCGTTACGAACCGAATAGTAAATTTTTACCCGGTAAAAAAACACGTGTTCGCCCTGTGTTGTTAGTTGCCAAAACAATCGTAAAAGAGTGAATTTCTGTTGTTTGTTGCGGGATTTTTTTGCAAAAACTTCGATAAACATCAAGTAAGTGTTTAACCTAACCTAACTCTCTGTCTTTGCTTTAATGTTGGCAAGAGTCTGTGTATACAGCACAGGCCATCTCTTAACCTAACTCTGTACACTTTTCTGGTAATGGTAAATTTTTTTTAGCAACGATCTGAAGAAATTTGGAATTTTTATTCAAAATGAGTGAAATACATTTGCAAAAACACTGTTATTATAACTTTATATGTGTTAGTTTTTGAAAAACTGTTACAAAAACTTGATTATAAAAAGATTGTTCCATTTTTAGCAAAATGAGAAAATGCTTATTATTAGGGACAATATTTGTGATGCACGGAAAAAAATATGTAAGCATTAATAAATAGTAATAGTATGACGATGGTTGCAGTTTTCATTCAATTGTTACCATTAAAACAGTAAAAATTGAATGAAAACAATCTTTTTCGAGAGTCAGTTTACCATTCTTTCTATAGTGTTTACTTTTCTTTTTTTTTATGCGTACGATTAATCGAAATGTTTTTTTAAATTCATGTTATTGATCAAAACCAAAGAAATGGGTATTTTTATTTTTGTTGAGAGAAATTTGAAGTTTTAATTTATTTCGGAATGTTTATTCCAGAGCAATTCTTTTATCCTTTTTAATAAATAATAAAAAAATAAAAATAAATCGTTCGTTAAACTTTGGATTATTTTCCTGCTCATCAAATAATTTTTTAACTTTATATTCACATTGAATTATTCTAAATGTTCAAATTTTAGAAAAGTATTCATTTAATTACCAATATATCGATTAATTTTGATAGATGTATCGATACCCGGGTATCGAAAAATTCAAAATACTTGCAATACCGAGTATCGATATTTTTGCTTTCGATTTCCATCACTAGTTACTACTATTTCTATACTTTTAGCCGCTGTTTGCAAAACCCGTTTAATATCGGGGGCATTAACGACCTTATTACCGCAAATCTGTATTTATGCTTATTTGCTTAGATGCTTTTGTATCTGTTATTTTGTCCACTGCCAGCCACAGAAATGTATTACGTGCATATGTCTTCTTTTATATTTCCCATGACACGTTGATATGCCTTCTGTAAATATGTTTTACGCAATGTTCTAGGCAATGGAAAATCGGATACATATGTGACAAAAAAACGTCTGAAGTAAATATTGTCGACCACGTTCCACGCAAGACTACATGCACAAATCAAACCAAAATTCCTCTTTTATAACCGTACCAGGTATATTTTTTGGTGGATATTCGAATCTGAAAGTGTTTTACACTCTCAGCGAACACGAAATATATATATCGACGATTGCAAGGAATACATAAAATATGTGATCCGTCTATTGTAAAATCCTTGTAATTTTCAATACATTCAAAATGGTAACGACTGTGCCATTATTGCAGAAATCCACACAAAATCAGGTAATATGGAAATACAGTACACGAATTCACGAGTGCCTAACTCGCGACAATAAAAATTTTCCAATGCGGCGGTCGACCCGTTTACACCGCCGGCACATCGCTAGCGGAATAGCTCGGCTTGGCTTAGCTTGGCTTTTTTTTAATTAAATTTTCAAGGGGTTTCCGGTCTGCAGTGGACCTGGAACCTCACTAACCGGTGGAATAAAAATTTGAACTTGTACGTATTTACGGAAGTACATACAGTGGACGCCGCTTATAAGACTCACTTTGGGACCAGCAAAAAGTGAGTCTTATAAGCGTATGAACCTTATAAGCGAAGGGGGAAAAACAAGATTTTAGAATGTATGTAATACACAAACTTTATTTTACCTGTGAATAGACATAATACAACACAATAGCGTGTTATTTACTTATAAAAAAAAGGTAACTCTTCAAATGCATACGTACAAACATACATAATCAGTTCAAAGTTTAAGATGGTTTGAAGAAATTTTTTTTTTTGTTTTTTTGTTACTTTCCATCATTTCAATTATGCATTTTTCATAAACTGAGTCTTATATCCGAAGTGGTGAGTCTTATAACCGAGTTTTTTTTCAAAGTATTCGGATACGTTTATACCGTTTATAACCTTATATCCGTGAGTCTTATAAGCGGCGTCCACTGTATTTGTACGTGGTTTAAAGATCGATTTTTTTCCCTTATGCGTTCAAAATAGCGCCTGAACTGCAAAATTTTTGCGTAAATATCAAGAATGTTTTATTGAATATTGGACACTTTTACAAAAAATTGTCAAGAATAAAAAGTTCTTAAAATAACAAAGAATACACTGGAATTTTTTTTTGCTCAAAATTTTTGAGCTTAAAAAATTCTGAAAAATTCCAGTGCATTCTTTGAGTGATTTTAAGAACTTTTTATTCTTGACAATTTTTTGTAAAAGTGCATCATTTTCCAATAAAATATTCTTGAATTTTCAGGTTTGCAGGTCAGGCGCCATTTTGAACAGATAAGGGAAAAAATCGATCTTTAAATCCGTATACTTCAAGTTCAAACATTTAGTCCACCCGTTAGTGCGGTTCCAGGTCCACTGCAGACTGGAAACCCCTTGAAAATTTGATTAAAAGAAAATGTGCAAAAACATCGTGTTTTTTTTAAACCTACTTTTTTTTAATTAATATTGTAATTTTATTTTTTGGATGGTGAAAAATTCTCGTACATTAGACTACACATTTATTTAATATGGCTACGACACTATTTAACTACACTAATTTATTTCTATCAAAAATATTGTCCGCGCCTGTCAAATATTCTCGGGCCTCGCGCGCGAAATCGAAGCTATTAGTTTTGGGCGTCTTACGTCAGACAGTTATCGGCTGCTTTTCAGCCGGCGTCAAAACAGGACCGTCCCAGTCGTAAGTTTGACGAACCTGAAGAATGACCCATTCGAGAAGATGTTCACAGCTTCTGTTGAGCGAACTATGTTGCATCATACCGTACATTAGTAAATATTATTACCGGCCTCTAGTTTATTACCAAGCGCCGGGACAAGAGCACATCCCTCAGTCGACAGGCCCCAGACAGTTTGATAGGGTATCGAATCTTGGCACCAAAAGAAAACGGACCTCTCTTTCTCCTGCTCGGCCGCCGTGATTTGAAGGCTCATCTGACCTTTCGCGTAACTCCAACTGTCCAACGCCTTGACTTGCATTACACACCGAGCAACAAGAAAACTGCGCTAACAGATTTTAGTTAACGTAGCGAGCTTTATGGCCATTCGCCTGTAGACAGACCCGAAGAGAGTCTTTACTATCAAATTATTCGTAATTATCATTATTATTATTAATAATAAGGATTCCCAGGAGCTTTGAAGTTTTGGAGATAACCCACGACGACGTTGTAATAACAGACTGGCCGGCTGGTACCGCATGGCTGAACATGGGGGTGATATTTGAAGGACTGGGATTCGTGGTAAAGTATTTCACACGTGGTCCCCCTGGTGTACAGCCGAACTTCAGGTCACAGGGTAGACAGTGATCGCCCATGACGATGCTTGCAGGTGTTTGCCCAGTTGTTTTGGAACATACGTATTCAGAAGGAGAACTGACCTTTTTTGTACTGTGGTCCTTCTCGCTCCCCTTCCAACGCATTATCGAAAAATTTCTTCAGATAAAATTAAAGTACACAAAGACACCAGCCGGCCCGCCAAGTAGAAGCTCAAAATCATCAAATTTTATCGTTTTATTTTGATATTTCGGAAATTTTTCTTGAAAACGTTGAGCTTAGGCACCAGCAAATTACCAAGAACCAAAAAGTCCTCTTCCAGGTCTGACTCCCATAGAATACGTATGAATTTATCATTTCCAGAACGGTAAGAGTCCATCTTACGAGGGAATTCCACGAGCCCAGTACGATTTACGAGTACCGATCTTCTTCCCAAGTGGGCCGACCTTCTTCTTCCAAACAATTTTGCTAATTGCAAAATCAAAAACCCCGTTCCTGAAAATTTGAAAAATGTTACTTAGCCATCCAGCATTTTTTTTGGACGCCTAATCTTTACATGTTCCTTTTTATTCTTGGAAATTTTATCCAAGCATACCACCATATTGTCTGAGATAAAAATTCGTACCAGACGTTTTCCGGCGAGTGAATATGCCAAACGAACTAACCGCGCTATGTCCGCTTCGAATTCCTGCAGCGATTGTTACTTTTGAAGCGGTTCTTCAACCGAGTGGTAGACAAATCAAACCGACTGGACATTACCTTTTTGAGAAAGCGTCGCAATATTTACTCCACCGCTAACGTCAGCGGGTAGCCTTCTCCGCCAATGACCAACATTTGCCTTGGCAGCCTATTGACAGATAAGCCCAGGAAGCTCTTACCCAACTGTGGGGTTCAGCGAATTTTCGAAATTCCACAGGACTGCTCATTTCTCAAAAGGTGACTTCAGAGTGTATTGATCGTTCTTCCCCTAAAAAAGTTGCAATGCTTTCTTTCAGAAAAACTAACACCCCATTTTCATATTCGGTTTATGAAACTCTAGTTTTTGTCCATGTTTCATTTGGTGCTCCATCCCTCTTAAGTTTCCAGACGATTCCTGGAATGAGCTTGCCGGCATTAAATTCGTTTCACCATTTTCCAGAGCTTGTCTTTTTGCAGATTTTTTTGCCGAGTCGCACTTTCTTCAAGTTCCCTTCCGTAAGCTTATACAGCCTTCAATTTATTTATCCATTTATTTATTTAAACTTTATGTTTTTTTTTTTCACACCCCACACCTGCAGCGATGTAACTTTTTCGGGTGGCGTTTTCGTACTTCGAAACTTTTTTTAAGCAATTTTCAACTCTATGTCTCAAATTTTTAGCGTAAGTTACCAGCTTTTTGTCTTATATACCTTGAAGGGTGGACTACAACAAATAAATACTGGGGTTTGGGCGTCTTCGTCAACAAGTTATGGCTGATTTGCAGATCGGACAGGGAAACAATGCGACTCAGAACTCAGAATGGGATGTAAACCTGATTAGGTGAATTGAAACTATGTGCATAAGTCCTCGGTCGGCGCAGCAAACCGACCTGTAAGCGTGGCTCCTGACTTGCATAACGAAGACGTCCGCAACAGTTGTTCGGCGGAGATTCTTTTATAAATATAATATCATAAATAGGGTGGATAAGGCGTCCGCCAAGGCGAGATGCGGGCACCGGGGTGACAGTGATCCCTAGGGGGCCTTTTTATTACTTTTATTCTAGCGCTATTGTTTCGGTTTTCTCTCGCTCGCTCCAATCTCGGAGTTCGCAGAATTTATATTCAGGCGCATTTCCGGAGTAATTTGAACGATTCTGAATTGCAAAAATTTTGCATGCAAAACAAAAAGTTCCTAATAAACAGATCATTTATGAGTATTTAAGCCTTTGGAAAATCCACACCTTCAAAACAACGACAGCGGGCCTGAATACACCAAGGTGAAAAACAAACTTCGATGTAATTCGAAACCAGATTCACTCCACCCGTCAGAGGGGTTCTAGGGGGTGACATGCGGAAAGCTTTTATTCATTGCGGCCGGTTACTTTCGCAAATTTGACAGATCGGCAAGAGCTTGCCTTCTTTAAGCACATGTCTTCGGTCGAATCGTTATAAGCCTCCAGGACCGATAATGGGATCGCTTTTAAGACTTTCAACTTAAGAGAAATGACGGACTACACAGTGGGGGGCCTCTCACAAGTACTCGGACAAAAATGACTCAGAACCAGTTATTACGAGGCCGCGGCGCACAAAAAATCTTTGCAACTGCTGTGGGGGGTCCGGGACGCCTGTCCCGCGGGGTTGCGATTGGCGGCCGCGCTGCAGGTCCGGTATTTTCGCTCGCTGCATCCTTGAATCGGCGATTGTCTGGCCGTCTCGCGAACGGAGAAAGATCCTGAATCCCAAAAATCAACCACGGCCCACATTGCTGCTAGAAAACGAGGCGACGTAAACATGACTTAACACTTCACGAATAGTCTTAAATCTCAATAATTCTAATTAAATACACTAGTAACAAAAATTAAAGGATATTAAAAGAATTCCAAATTTTTGGGTGATTTTCATCAAGGGATAACTCGGATAAAAATGGTCGTACAGGAAATAAAAAAAAAAGGAAATTGTAGCCTCAAGTGTCTAGTTTTCAGATCTGGAGCGGGAGCGGTTCTCACGTAATCATCCGAAAACCAAAAAAAAAAATCCAAATTTTTGCTCGTCTTTAAAATGGTCTGTAGACTTCAAAAAAAAAAATGTTTCATACAGCTCTTTTAAACAATTTAATCAGCTTTAATTTGACCTCTTAACGAGCTCCGTACGATGATTTGCCACGGAGTTATCGTCGATCAAAGCAAAAAAAGTCCTTTTCAACTTTGACAATATTATGTTATGACAATATATAGACATCCAAAAAAAACGTCATCAACTCTGGCTATGAACGATAGAGATGGAAATAGCGGTCATGTCTAAGCTTTTCGGTTATGTCAAACTTTTGACAAGTGACTGTCACAATTTGTAAAATAAACTAGGGCTGTCATATGATGTGACAGTTTTGACAAGTAAATAAGGTTATAAATTCGATTAAGAATAGAAATACCTCTTTTTTTTCTCGGCCAACTTTGATGACGTTTTTTTTTGGATGGCTCTATATATACAAAGTTTCAGAGAGATTGTCCCGTATATAAAAATGTATGTAAAAATGTATTTATTTGGATATAGTATTTTTTTTACATAGTAGAATACATTAGATTTGACATATAGATAAATTCTGTGAGAAAAATGGGTCCAAAAAAATATCCATTATATTTTTATCCTTTTAGCAGCCGATTAAAGGTGTTTTAATTTAATTTATCCAGTCGTAGTTTCACCGTTAAAAAAAATATTTCCACGACATTTTGACAAGTGACTGTCACAATTTGTAAAATAGACAATGGCTGTCATATGATGTGACAGTCTTGACAAGTAAATAAGGTTATAAATTCGATCAAGAATAGAAATACGTCTTTTTTTCTCGGCCAACTTTGATGACGTTCTTTTTTTTTTTTTGATATCTCCATATCATTACTCGGGAACTAATGATCGTACAGAAAATGCAGGTAGGGTTTTGGAAACTGCAAAACATTGCCTATAAGACACAATCGGGGGCGATTGATAAAAAAAAATTTTGAAGCGATAATGTTGGCTGAAAAAAAGTTAAAAATCTGCGAATTTAAGGATATTTGGAAAATTTGGTATAACTTTGGTTATAGTGGATGAACGAAGGATATCGTCGGTAATTTTTTAACCTCAAAGTGTCCCCAAAAAACCCTCAAAGTTGCAAAGCGCTGCGATTTTTTTTTCTTAGTGCCCCGTGGGTTTAAAGGACCCCGCACCAATCATATAAATTTTGGTTCCCGGCCAATTTTTCTGGGGTTGAAATATTTTTTTTTGTTGGTTTTGGGATGATTACGTGAGAACCGCTCCCGCTATAAAAAAATCCTGATCTGAAAACTAGACAGTTGAGGCTACAATTTCCTTTTTTTATATTTTCTGTACGACCATTTTTCTCCGAGTTATCCCTTGTTGAAAATCACCCAAAAATTTGGAATTTTTTTAATATCCTTTAATTTTTGTTACTAGTGTATAACAAAATAACCGAACTGATGCTGCTACTAGAAGCGGCTCGTGACTTTTTGGGGAGGCAAACATATTTTGTAAACATTTTTGTTTCCTAAAATTTTGTGTTGGTAAACATTGTTAGTAATATGCCGCATAGTTAGGAGAGGACATCTACTCGGTCAATAAGATATATTAAGTTTATTGGTCTAACATAATGTACCTAATATATTTTATTGGTTCAGCAAAACCATCGGGAAGGTGTAGAATTTCCGTCAAATTATTTTACAATTAAAAGATGCAGGGAAATAGACTACGGATTTTTTGCCAGGACTCCGTCAATTTAGATTTGATGGGCTGAATTGATCACTTTCATAATATTTTGTTTACCTAAAAGATGTAATTTACAAACACAACTAATATATTCCTGACTTTTTCAATGTGTCAACTGAACGAGATTTAGTTTTAAGATTTTATCAAATCCAGACTTAGTCCAAGCATCTTCTACGATTTGAAAATAATACACACTGCCAACACAATAATTTATTTAAAGTTAATGAACCACTTAGCCATTTGCATTTATCATAGCCCGTATTAACAAAACTACGAGCCGGCTTACCCTGATTAATTAAAGTTTTACTTAGACCTGGCAGTGGTACTTTTAAATTTTAAGAAATAATTTATCCTCATAAGGCAGGCGACTAAAGTACTCTATATGATACTCAAAAGTATCAATGCAGGTTCTAATATTTATTTGAGTGTCATGACAACTCGTACTGTTATTTTTATGAAACAAACTGCTACACCGTCAGTTACCTCCATTATAATTTTGTATATTTAATTAAATAAAACGTTCAAATAATGACTTACGTAAGTAATATGGAACACTTTCAATAATTATTACCTTCCTATACCACACAAAACACGAAAAAAAACAGCGAGAATAACGGCACTTTCCAATAAAAATTTCCAAAACACAGAACAATAAAGGTATTAAATTTTGTAGGTTAGGTTGTTAGGTTCATGAAATCAAATAACTCGCTTTCTGCGCTGTCACGCGTGACAAGTGGGAGGTGGGCGTATTTGCCTCCGCTATGCGGTTTTTTAAATGACTGCCACTGGAGTTAAGGGTTAAATTTGTTAGCAACGCAGGACCGCGAAGCCTCCTATTCCGTATAAAATACATAAGTATGTGAAAACATTGGCATCGGAGACTTGCCACCACGGCGATAGACTAGGCGCTGGGTCGTTTATGAGGACTAATATGTTGCAAAAAATAATAATGCAGGAACTCCTTTGGCATATGTTTATTAATATTTTTATTTTTAGAAATTAATTTTTTACCCGAGATATGAATTTAAAAATGAAAGGTAATTAAAGTATTATAGGTAGTATATTAAATTTTAATTTTATTAAATAAAATTAAAGTAGGTTTATATATATATAAAAAAACTTATTTGTAATTTTCACAGGAGAGGCACTGCTTATGTAGTGTTAAAAGAATTATACGGGAATGAATGTTTATCCCGCACACAAGTTTTTTAATGGTTCAAACCGTTTAAAACCCTTTGAGGCCGGAATTAATCTAACTGAAATAATAAAGTAAAACTGACAAAAAATGAGTTTATTAGGTCCCAATAAAGCAAATAAAACAAACTTAAACAATATTAGTTATGTGTTATCCTGCAGGATGTGGTTACCGTTGCTAACCAGTAGGCCATAACTTAACGTTAATAATACTAGAAGTAATAATAATAATAAAAAATATGTTTATTTTTATGAAATAAAGCAAAACAGTTCCTATCTTTATTTAAACACAGTCCAACTTGACAAGATCGTTAGTCTAATATATAGGCACAACAATATCGGTTCTTCTGGCCAATGAAATGTCATCGTCACTACTCTATTTCAAGTCGTTACTGGCTGAGGGGTTGTCTATTTCCTCAGAATTCTCCAATATGATGTCCATATTTTCAATATCAAAAGATTCATAGATTGCAATTTATAAATTATTGATAAAACATCATAATAATCATAAAACAGTTCATAGATTGCATTTTATAAATATTTTCATATTCATCAAATAAACTTATAAACACACATTATTCAAACACTTACCTGCCATTTTTGTTGCACACTTCAAAGAAAACGAAAATATTCAAATAATCGGTGCTAACCTCAACCGCCAACAACCGCCCCTTTCGAGTCCGTCTCCTAACTGGAAGTTGATTGCACCGG
The DNA here is from genome assembly GCA_029963805.1 of Aromia moschata. Classification (NCBI taxonomy): domain Eukaryota; kingdom Metazoa; phylum Arthropoda; class Insecta; order Coleoptera; family Cerambycidae; genus Aromia; species Aromia moschata. The sequence goes on along the minus strand of JAPWTK010000032.1, from coordinate 2,042,721 downwards.
CTCCTGCTCTTTGAGATAGTTAAATGTATATTAGGCAACACACTTTACAGTATGGTTGTCAGAGAAAAATAATAGGCAAATAATATTTTAAAGTTTAAAAGGTGGTTTTACGTGGTAACCAGTAGTCCTAGATGAAAGGACGTGAAACCACCGAAGACGATCCATGCCCCGGACGGCCCTCAACGCCAAAAACGGACGGAAACATTGAAAAAATTGGTAAACTAATCCGCAAAGATCGTCGTCTAAGCATCCCAGGGCTTGCTGAAATAACAAGAATTGACAAAGAATGTGTTCGCCAGATTTTGCATGAATCGTTCAACATGCGCAAAAATGGTACCAAAACTCATCACTCCCGATCAAAGGGAATCAAGAATGAACATTTGCGCTGACATTACTTGTGATGACAAGGTTCGAAAGTGTAGAAGCGGTTAAAGCAAAGGCGACAGAGGTTCTGAACCAGCTGACAGAAGCGGACTTCCATCACTGCTTTCAACAATGGAAAAGTCGTATGGAGCGGTGTAGAGATCGCCAAGGGAAGTACATTGAAGGCGAAAAAGTTACTACCGTAATTGGTAACGAATAAAAAGTGTTATGACAGCAGTTCGGTTATTTAACAGCCACACCTCGTACGTGTAGAACATCCCTGAACACCACCTTTTATAAATTTTCAGCTCCTCATTACTTATAGTTCTCCTAAAAAGTTCAATAAGCCATTCGCCGTGAAGCAGCACCCTGTATATTCATGCCAGTGGAGGCTAGTAGAATTTGAAGTATTATATTTTCATAACGACGCATGGGACCCGCATCATATTTTAGAGGGTGATTACTAGACCCAAGTACAAGGCAATAATATTAACTAAACTCTAAAAGAAACTTGCGAAAAAAATTAAAAAAAAATATGTGCCCAGAAAATTTTGGAAACGGCTTGCAAAATGTTTGCGAAATACCTGTTTAGCGAAATTGTCGTCAAATTTGTTACCTTCAATAAATTGGAGAAATAGAGCTTAATTCTATTTATTGATCAATTTTGGTGGAATTTAGAAACATTTCGTTTTAATTTTATAATACCAACTTCCTGATGTTCCTAAATTCCGCTAAAAATTGCAACAAGTTCTATTTCTATTTCTAATTCATTGCCCAATTTATTGAAGGTAACAAATTTCAATAACTTGATTAGTTTCTTGTTCAATAAATTCTTGTTAAGTCTAAAATGGGGGTAAGAAAATGATTTGAAATAGATAAACGAAAAATAACATCACATTGCCATTCGAGTAAAACAGTAGAGCAACACGTAGCCTTCCTATCCCCGTGATTTATTAAATTTCCTTATTTACACTTTAACAGTTGCCACCCCCGACTTAATATTGTTTTAGGCGATTAAATTTAGTTGGTCATAATTTAATCAAAATATTAGCGGCGTCGCCCTGCGAGGGACCCGGCCCGCATCGTGATGTGGGCGTCGAATAAATAATTGAGGCTGTAGCGTATAATACGAGGTGTAGCTATTAAATAACCGAACTGATGCTGCTACCAGCGCGCTGCGAGCGTGTCGCGACAAGTTTGAACAGAACTGAGTCTGGTGATTCCCCACCTTGAGCTTGCTGGACAGGTCGGTGGGCCGCTCAGTTTGATTGTAGCAGTCGTTTGAATTAGTTTTACATCAGTAGCTTTTTACAGAACTTTTACAGAAGCTTGTGCCATGTTAAAAGAAGTGTACGGGAATGAATGTTTATCCCGCACACAAGTTTTTAATGGTTTAAACGGTTTAAAGAGGGACCTGAAACGACCGATGACGATCCGCGCCTCGGACGGCCCTCAACGTCAAAAACGGACGAAAACTTTGAAAAAATTGGTAAATTAATCCGCGAAGATCGTCGTCTAAGCATCCGAGGTCTTGCTGAAATATCAGGAATCGACAAAGAATGTGTTCGCCAGATTTTGCATGAATCGTTCAACATGCGCAAAGTTTGCGTAAAAATGGTGCCAAAATTCCTCACTCCCGAGCAAAAGGAATCAAGAATGAACATTTGCGAATGTGTGGAAGCATTTAAAAGGAAGAATGGAAAGTGTGGAAGCAGTTAAAGTTCTGAACCAGCTGACAGAAGCGGACTTCCAGCACTGCTATTTCCATCTCCATCAATGACTCGTTACTTGTAATTTTTTTTAGAGATCTGTTATAGTTATGGTATTGTTAGTTAAATTTCACATCAGTATTACATTTTTGAGATTTTACAATAACTTTGTCTTTAAAGAAAATGACAATTTGGAAAATGCACAAGGATTCGCAAACATTATGCAATTCGGTTCTTCAGGTGGGTTTTTTTTTGAACAATTTTTCCGCAAATTTCGTTTATAAGATTTTTTGTTACCATAGTCTCCTATTTGGGTCTAGTAAACACCCCCTAAAATATCATATGGGTTTCATGTCTCCTTACGAAAATACGAGAATTGCAAATTCACTACCCTGTCTTCGTAGACACCCTGTATACTAAATCGGTTGTAGAAGTTTTTTTGCACATAAAAACATGTGTAAAGTTTATCATCCTTGGCGGATATCTTGCTTTCGAGTTCGCTTCGGCCGAACCATTCCAGTACATGGCTTCGCGCTAACGTGAATAATACCGACAACATGTTGGACCCACTATAGGAGTTGGAATACCTGCGGTTTTTAGAAGCAGAAGATCCGACTCTGAATCGTATCCGAAATACTTATCATTTTATAGAACCTCGAAATATACAAAGCACTTTTAAATAGATAAGGCCCCAGCATGTATTGTGTGTTGTGTTGTGCGGTGAATGAATTTTGAGCGAATGAATCTATTTTAGAGTGAACATTTGAAATGAACTATTGTGTGACGTCATATGTCACACAAGGTTACGTCAGACCATTGGGACCTTTTATGTTTAAAAACACTCTACATACCTACAGTTTATAGATCAGAAACGCCCAACGGGTACCTACATATAAATGTTTTAGTTATCTGTCTAATTTTACATTGAACTTTACTAATATTGAACGTTACATCTCCTAGTATTTCTACGTAGTTAACTCCTTAGTTAGATAGTTAGCTCCCTAGTACGTTTATTCAAATATTCACTATTGTATTATGATGTATTTTCTGTGTTTCTGAACTATCGCTTTGCAATAATAGTCCGACTGTCCGAGTTGAATAATAGTCCTGAGTCCGACTCTGCTTCGACTCGCCGGAAGTTTGACTGTTCGTAGTTTCTGTCTTGTTTCGCTGTTGTCGCATCAACATAATATTCCTATTAGACATTTTAAAATTCACAGCTCAGCTGTTTAAAGTAATATTCGCTGTTTAAAATTGTTTCACAATAATTAAGTTGAAAAAAATTAACAGTAAATTTTATTATACGCAACACAGTCTGAAAATGAAATTGGCTTATATTAATTGATCGTACAACATAAATATAGGGTTTTTATAAAGACCTATTATGCAGAGCTACTGTTAGATCTGGCAACGTCTAATTTTCCGCTAAGAAGGGGGGCTGGGTTGTACGTAACTAAATTCGCCTAACTTTGACATAAAAATATACCATTTAATATGGGCCATTCTTTTACAAATCGCAAGGATTTCAGAACAAAAAAATTTGACTTCTTAAAATAAGATAAACATTTTTTATGACATGTGTTTGTAATATTAATCGACACGTAATTCAGGATTTAGCTCAAAAAAATTTATTTCGGAAATATGAATGTATAAAGTTTCGATAATTTGCTACATTTTCATAAATCTCTTCCGGTTTGAAATTTATTGTCTACATTTGTAATAATCGGATTCGTGTCGGTTTTTTTATTCGCTATTTTTTTTTTTTTATCTACACTTCAGGGAATATAAGAGAATTTTTTTTCAAAACAAAAAAAAAAAGTTAATAATAATTTAATTGTTTAAATTATTTTTTCATACTTGCACCCCAAGTTAAATGAATTGCAAAAAATACTATTATCTTCTCCGTAATCTTATCTACAAATACTGTAAAAATAAAGATAGTTCTTTATGTTCTTCGTTATGTTCTACATTCTTTTGTTTAGAAAAAAAAAATGCTCTTATATTCCCTGAAAGTGTAGGTAAAAAAAATAGCGAATAAAAAAACCCGACACGAATCCGATTATTACAACTGTAGATAATAAATTTCAAACCGGAAAAGATTTATGAAAATGTAGCAAATTATCGATACTTCATACATTCATATTTCCGAAATAAAATTTTTTTGGGCAAAATCCTGAAATACGTGTCGATTAATATTACGTATAGATGTTATAAAAAAATGTTGAACAATTTTAAAATGTCAAGTGCCATTCGGTGTGCGGTTTGTAAAAGAATGACCCATATGTATTTAATATCCACCTATGTGCGCACTTGTACGCAGTATGGTAACTCTTTCTGTATATGTGTAGTGAACGATTTCGGTATCTCGGGCCCAACCCGTTCCAAAAGGTGACTTTTTTTCTTAGAATATCTTTTCAGAAAAATAACGGTAGACCAACTGTGTTCTACTTATAATGTAGCCAGAAAAACAAGAAGATGGCCAATGACTATTTTCTATGGTCTACTGAATGTTGCTGCTATCAATGGTTTTATTATATATAAAAGCAATAATAATACTCTGATCAACTCTTTCAGTTTACTGAAAGAGGAATATTTCTAAAGGAACTTGCAAAGAATTTGATAGTGGACTACAAGAAAAAAAAAGAATGAGTTGCCAATATTTACCAAGAGAAATACGGCGAAATGCAGCAAGAATAAGCGGAGTTCCTTTCACTGAAACTACCCAACAGCAGGAAAATAAGAGAGGCAGATGTGCCTTCTGCAAAGATCACAAAACTAGGTTTATTTGTCAAATTTGGAAAAAAATTATTTGTATGGAACATTCTAAACCTATTTGTCCAGTATGCACGAAAAATTTACAAAAATAATTGATATACGGGGTGACTCATAACTATATGTCAGAATTTACTATTTTTTTTTAATATAGAATATAATTTCAGTTGATATTTTTTTTTTTTTTGTTTTACCAGAAGTATATGTGATATAATATGTTTAACGATACTTTGCAATCAAAGTTACCAAATATAAAATATGTTTTTGTTTAATTATGCTGTTTTTAAGTATGTGTCCATGCGACCCAACCCGTTCCGATATGTAAAATTATTTCACCCGTTCACAGAAGGGTTAATATCTCGCCACGTTACTGATAGTGGTATCCTGGAGCCGTCCCTGGTAAACTACGCATCTATTATTAACCTCCGAGCCGTAGCGGTAACGGTCTGCCCCACTACAATTTTTTTCTGTCGATTTTGCAGGCGGCCGAGAGATTAACTTTCAAAAGGCGCCGACACGCATAATTGCCCCTACGCCGAGGCATCGACGGCGGGCAGATCGACCGGCCGGCGGAACTGAAATCGCCCCGCGGCGGCACCGCAAGGCTCCTCGCGGGCCCAGTGCAGGTGGGAAGCTGACGTATCGATCCGGAAGCGAAAGAGGAAGCGGGCACACGTCTGGCCGGCGGATTCTCTCGTGCCGCCTCTTTCTCAGTCTCTCGGCGAAATGTCAAGAGGTCGTCGCGAACCGACTATCGGCCCTGTGGACCGAGCGGTGGCCGTTTTGGGTTGGACGTTGGACCTTTCCCATACGATCCACGACTTTTATTGGAATGCCTCTGGAATAGCATTGGAAATTATCATCTCGATATGCGCCAATTAAAAAAAATATATGGAAAATTTAGGTTTAGTCTAGTTTTGACGGTTCCCCATATATTTTTTTGCGTAGCACACAACGCGCTATTTTTTTTGTGAAAAAAAAAAACTTGTTTTTTTCACATTTTCGCTTATATATCCGTTCCTTGGCATATTTTATATAGCATATGCTAAGAAGTTGTAGCCTATTGAATTTCCAAAATTTTAAGCCCAACCCGAAGACTCCAAGTGCTATTGTTAACTTCCAATTGACTGCCGAAGTTGAAAAAGTGCTTGTTTTTCACTATTTTTTTTACTTCGAAAGTAGGGCGACTATGATCATGTTTCTTGGAGGGACTGCTGTTTGTAGTATGTTACAATAAGTAATTAAGTAAGTGTTTGTAGTGTTACAAAAAAAATGCAGCTCGATCCGTTAATAACTTTTCGTTTTCGAGTAGGTAAGTAACGATCGCATTTTTTTGCAAGCCTTAATTAACAATGACGCAATTTCTTTGTTTATTGTACGATATTGACCGGGTTGGGCTAGAAAAATCATAAATCTCTTCAAGTTTGTGAGACTTTTTAAGATTTTGAAAAATATTGATTTGGGCCAGTTTTATGACGTTTTCTACGCGACTACCTTTTTTGACGCTTTTTTTATAATACCTTGAAAGTACGCTTCAAGACGCGTATTTTAAACAAAAAATAGGCGTCAAAATATTATAGTCACAATTCCGAGAATTTCGAAGCGGCAACGCTAAAGCAATATATACGTCGCGTCAAAAAAAGGTAGTCGCGTAGAAAACATTATATAACTGGCCCAAATTAATATTTTTCAAAATCTCAAAAAGTCTCTCAAACTTGGAGTGGGTACTGGAACCTTCGGCGTAGAAACAAAAATCTGGACGTTTTCCACGAAACACTGAACTACTACACTTTTCCCGACGCGCGTTTCGCCAACCAAGTTAGCATCTTCAGGGAGAAGATTAAAACAGTTTTAATCTTCTCCTGAAGATGCTAACTTGGTTTTCAAATACAAATACAGTTGCAGTAAACGAAATGAAAAAAATTGCATTTCGTATACTGCTGTGCCATTATTGGAAAAGGGGACTGAGTGCAAGGAAATTTGCGAAGTGGAAGGCGAGGGAATGGTCAGCAAAACCACAGCGGCCAATAGGTTCAAGCGCTTCAACAACCAGCCTTGGAGATCAACCCGGCCGCCCATCAACCATGAACAATGAAGCTATACAGGGTGTCCCGGAAATTGTGGGAAATCTCTCGGATTCAGATAGAGCATGAAAAAAATAAGACGACAAGTTCCTATAAATGTTTTTCCTACAGGCCCTCCTTACGAAGATATTTGTCGCTGAAGGACGCCGCTGGAAATCGGTTTTTCTTGAATAACTTTTAAAGTACCTAATAGAATTTTATAAAATTTTAATATGATAGACACTACTAAGGACCGCTTGAAATAATGTCCTTGACACATTATTAGCTTGTTTAGTTTGCCAGTGGCGGACTAAGTTTTACAACTTAATGCCTAAATTTTTAACGCCCTGCCCGTCGCCAATCTACTGAGCATATTTTACATTATGCTTTTCTTCGGATCGTTGAAACACTTCCATTACACTGTCCACCTCCATTTTCCCTGCGTGACTCTTTTCAAGCGCCGGGACCGTCGTCACTAATCCGGCTTTAACTCGAAATCTAATACACGGATCAATTTAAAATTTCAGGACAATAAATTTGAATGTATAACGCATCGATTTCAGTAAAAAAAAAAAACGATTTTTTGAAACCGAAAAGCGGGAAAGCCCCCCTTAATATTTAAGTTTATGACCTCATTGAATTGTCAAGGGTGTCACATTACGTGATGGGCACTTTTACCGGGTATATAAAAGATAGAAATAAAAATCTTATTAGGAAGGAACTATATTTTGAAAAAATAAGACACTATTAAAGGGTTTACTATCCATGCGCACTGAAAAATGAAGCTTTTTTCGATTTTTTTTTTTCGATACCTATGTATGTAATGGATCAAAACGAAATTTAAAAATTAAAAAAAGAAAAATAAAAAAGATATTTTTTTTTACATTAGTTACAAAATTTTTTTGTCTTAAAAAAAAAAACGTTTTCCACGGAACACCGAACCACTATACTTTTCTTGACGCGCGTTTCGCCAACTCTGGTTCAAGAACGTGGACGATATCTTTGCGGTATTTGATACAAAAGCAATTAATTTAGATAATTTTGTTGCTAAATTAAATAACCGTTTCCCTACCATAAAATGTACGTATGAAATGGAACACAATGAACTGCTACCATTTTTAGATGTATTAGTTATTAGAAATAGTGAAAATGAGTTAGAGTTTGATGTACCTACACATATAGGAAAGAAACCGCGACTCTTCCCCCAACTTTGGAAAATATATTCCCAACGATTCACACCACCCTTTTCAACATAAAATGGCAAGTTTTAATTCTCTAATCCACCGTTTGTTAAATTTCCCCCTCAGTAAAGAGAGGTTTGAGAAACAAACATGAGAAACAATTAATTAAGAATATAGCTAATAATAACGGTTACTCAGTCCATTTAATAGCAAAGTTAATAAGGAATCAAAATTTAAGAGAATCCTGTACAATTCGACGACTTTTCGTAGAGATACTCACAATTCGAAATTTGTTTCGTTACCATATGAACCTATATTCACCTGCGGACTAGATAAAATTTTTAAAAATATTAATATCAATTTGGTTTATAATTCTATAAATAAACTACAGACGCTTTTGGGTAACCCCAAAGACAAAATCGACAATAACAAAAAGTCAGGTATATACGAAATAAGTTGTAAAGACTGTGATCAAAAGTATATTGGGCAAACAAAATGATCTATTTTGACTAGATTTAAAGAACACATGGCTCATTTGAAATATGGCAGAACGGAAAAATCTTGTGTTGTTCAACACGCTATTGACAACAACCATAGGATAGACATAAATAATTTAAAATTAACTAGACATGTAACAAACAGTAGACAGTTGGACGCTTTTGAAAGTTTAGAAAGAGTAGTATGAATAAGGACAATGGTTCGATACCCACCAGTCCACTGTTTGTTCTTATAAACAAAGACAGATGTTACGGTTCAGTGAACCTTGGCAACAAATTTAGTATACATAGTGCAAGTGTGTAGGTTAGAATTTAGTTTTAATCTAATCCTGAAGATGCCAACTTAGTTGGCGAAACGCGCGTCGAGAAAAGAATAGTAGTTCGGTGTTTCGTGGAAAACGTCCAGTTTCTTGTTTCTACGCCGAAGGTTCAAGTACCTACTCCGGGATTTTTTTTTTATCTACATTAGTTTTTCTTTGGAAGAAGTTTTTATTTTTTTATAATTCGCAAATTTATTTTTTTTTCAGTTTTTTTCTTAAAAAATCTATCTTAAATTGGTTATTGCAAATATAATTATTTATCAATCGCAAAAATCGTGTGTACTTCGATAGATAATAAGAAGCTACAATTAAAATTTCAAGTCTATCGGATAAAAACTGAGCTCGCTACGTTATATGTCAATTTGAAAAACACAGTGTCGAGAAAAAACGCGTTTAAAGTTTGAAAACGTATTCATATAAATATAGACATCCAAAAAAAAACGTCATCAACTCTGGCTATGAACGAGAGAGATGGAAATAGCGGTCATGTCTAAGCTTTTCGGTTATGTCAAACTTTTGACAAGCGACTGTCACAATTTGTAAAATAAACAATGGCTGTCATATGATGTGACAGTGTTGACAAGTAAATAAGGTTATAAATTCGATTAAGAATAGAAATACGTCTTTTTTTCTCGGCCAACTTTGATGACGTTTTTTTTGGATGTCTCTATAATACGGCTATTGTAACGTTCTATTAGCTTCTCTAAGATTGAATAACGCCATCTATATACATATATTTTGAGAAAGTATAACTCATTTGTACCGACGAAAACTATCAATAGAACTGTAATACGGTAATACAGCGGTTTTTTTTTTCGAACGTTCTGGACCACTGAGACGTGTTCGGAATATAAGCTGAAATATTTTTTTAAAAGTTTGCCCCCAAGTCTTTTTGAATATCATTCTTAGATAGTTTATAACCAGAAAAAAAAATGGGAAAAAATTGCTTGGTTCTTATTTCATTCTGGTCTAAGCCAAGTTTTGGAGTAATTGTCCTTGACTTTGTAATCGCCTACCAATAAAACCTCAAACATTCCTATTTCTCCAAGATATCTGTAACGTAATTTTGATAACTGAGTTTTTACACTCAATGCTTTAGAAATGTCATAATGCAGTATTTTTGACTATTCTGAAGCCTTTTATTGTTTTCTGGATGACCAGGCGATATCTATTTTGGGTTACCATACAGATACCATACAGAAATGAATTTAGATAGGCATCAGTTGCAAAAGTTGTGGAAACTTTGTTAATAAATAAAATGTCAAAAAAAAACCCAAAACAATAGTTTTTTCACTTCAAGAAAAGTTGAAGGGAGAAACATTTTTTTGTTATTAAATTTTACTAGGGCGTAATAGGTTAGAAATTAAAAAAATACGCCAATATTGATGCAAAATAGCGATACATACGACCTTCATATCATGGCTCAGAAATATTTTTGATATTATAAAACAACAAATCAAATTTCATTCAAATCAGTGCGACAGTTTTTGCACAATAATTTTGCAATCCAACTCTTTGCGAAAAAATGGGATTTTTCCAAACATAGAACCGCAAAAAAAGCCTCATTTTGATCAACCTCATTTTTTTTACCTATAAAAGAGCAGTCAAGCTTTCAAAACTTTTTTCAAAATTTAGGAAATTCGGAGAACCTTGGGGGAATCTTTTAAATTTATTAACATTGTTTTGGCTTATAAACGACCTGTATAATGTCCTTTTGTTTGTGAAAAATCAATTACGCCTTCGAAGTGTGAAATAAAAACAAAAAAGTGGAACAAAAAACGAACGAGTAAAACATCATTTTAATTCAACATACGTGGAAATGTTGGCGTCACAAAAGCATTACTTAAAAATCATTATAAAATTTCACTTATATTACGTATCTACATATTGTATGTTATTAGTTATTACATTACCATTACATACCTATTATTATAGATGTATCGTATTTAATTTATTTATTCAGCCTTGGCACGAATATTCTTTACTTCAGTACCAAATAAGAAAATACAATAACCAACAACAAACGGACAACAAAAAAATAAACAAGAAACATGTTTTTTCTTATGCATATACAGATAATAAAGTTAATAGTATTTAGAAAATTATCTAAATACAGTAGAATCTCCAAACTTTAATTTTATTTTTGAAATATTATTCAACAATGAGAACGAATTTTTACTAACCCTAAACTGTCAGCTGTCAAACTGTTTTCATTTTTTGTTTTAATATTTTAATTGCTGAATAATTTCGTGTCTCGAGACATCTCTTTTGACACGGTTGGATTCTGGATAAAAAAGGCCGAATAAATCGGGATAATGAGTGGAGCTCACGAAGACCCGCCTGTTTGCTCTATCCTACACGATCTATTTATAATTGCATTGTCCCAATTTTATTGTAACGATTTCTATTTCGAAATGGCATAAACTCAACCTCCGATAGTTAATTGATTATCCGCTTTATACCCGTATATCTGTCTAGTTAGTATTTCATCGAGATCTCGTATTTCACTTTCCACATCCACGCCCTGGTACGTGGCTGTGGGTGTAAAATTGTAGGGTCCGGAAATCTGTGCTGCAACGCAGGGCAGGGCACTGTAAAACTACGATAATGAAAGTATACTAGGTTGTCTCATAAGTTCCCGCACACTTGCGACCAAAACATCATTTTATAATAACATTTATAAACAAGCAATAATGATTATTCAAAATAAATGCCCTCGCTTTCTGTAGTTTTCATCTTCATTCTACAGGGTGTCCAGGAAAATGTGGGAAATCTCTCGGATTCAGATAGAGCATGAAAAAATAAGATGACAAGTTCCTATAAATTTTTTTCCTACAGGCCCTCCCTACGAATATTCGGCCCTGAAGCACGCCGCTGGAAATTTTTCTTGAATAACTTTTAAAGTACCTAATAGAATGTTATAAAAATTTAATATGATAGATACTACTAAGGACCGCTTGAAAGAATGTTCTTGACACATTATTAGCTTGTTTAGTTTGACAGTGGAGGACTAATTGTAAGTTTTACAACTTAATGTCTAAATTTTTAACGCCCTGTGTGATAAAAACTTAAAACAATAAAAATTAGGTAGCTCGAACCTTACACTAAAAAAAAGCTACTCTTGTGTATTGTCGATAAAGTGAACCGTTATACAGGGATGTTAAAAATTTAGACATTAAGTTGTAAAACTTACAATTAGTCCTCCACTGTCAAACTAAACAAGCTAATAATGTGTCAAGAACATTCTTTCAAGCGGTCCTTAGTAGTATCTATCATATTAAATTTTTATAACATTCTATTAGGTACTTTAAAAGTTATTCAAGAAAAATTTCCAGCGGCGTGCTTCAGGACCGAATATCTTCGTAGGGAGGGCCTGTAGGAAAAAAATTTATAGGAACTTGTCATCTTATTTTTTTCATGCTCTATCTGAATCCGAGAGATTTCCCACATTTTCCTGGACACCCTGTAGAATGAAGATGAAAACTACAGAAAGCGAGGGCATTTATTTTGAATAATCATTATTGCTTGTTTATAAATGTTATTATAAAATGATGTTTTGGTCGCAAGTGTGCGGGAACTTATGAGACAACCTAGTATACTTTCATTATCGTAGTTTTACAGTGCCCTGCCCTGCGTTGCAGCACAGATTTCCGGACCCCTACAATTTTTACACCCACAGCCACGTACCAGGGCGTGGATGTGGAAAGTGAAATACGAGATCTCGATGAAATACTAACTAGACAGATATACGGGTATAAAGCGGATAATCAATTAACTATCGGAGGTTGAGTTTATGCCATTTCGAAATAGAAATCGTTACAATAAAATTGGGACAATGCAATTATAAATAGATCGTGTAGGATAGAGCAAACAGGCGGGTCTTCGTGAGCTCCACTCATTATCCCGATTTATTCGGCCTTTTTTATCCAGAATCCAACCGTGTCAAAAGAGATGTCTCGAGACACGAAATTATTCAGCAATTAAAATATTAAAACAAAAAATGAAAACAGTTTGACAGCTGACAGTTTAGGGTTAGTAAAAATTCGTTCTCATTGTTGAATAATATTTCAAAAAATAAAATTAAAGTTTGGAGATTCTACTGTATTTAGATAATTTTCTAAATACTATTAACTTTATTATCTGTATATGCATAAGAAAAAACATGTTTCTTGTTTATTTTTTTGTTGTCCGTTTGTTGTTGGTTATTGTATTTTCTTATTTGGTACTGAAGTAAAGAATATTCGTGCCAAGGCTGAATAAATAAATTAAATACGATACATCTATAATAATAGGTATGTAATGGTAATGTAATAACTAATAACATACAATATGTAGATACGTAATATAAGTGAAATTTTATAATGATTTTTAAGTAATGCTTTTGTGACGCCAACATTTCCACGTATGTTGAATTAAAATGATGTTTTACTCGTTCGTTTTTTGTTCCACTTTTTGTTTTTATTTCACACTTCGAAGGCGTAATTGATTTTTCACAAACAAAAGGACATTATACAGGTCGTTTATAAGCCAAAACAATGTTAATAAATTTAAAAGATTCCCCCAAGGTTCTCCGAATTTCCTAAATTTTGAAAAAAGTTTTGAAAGCTTGACTGCTCTTTTATAGGTAAAAAAAAATGAGGTTGATCAAAATGAGGCTTTTTTGCGGTTCTATGTTTGGAAAAATCCCATTTTTTTCGCAAAGAGTTGGATTGCAAAATTATTGTGCAAAAACTGTCGCACTGATTTGAATGAAATTTGATTTGTTGTTTTATAATATCAAAAATATTTCTGAGCCATGATATGAAGGTCGTATGTATCGCTATTTTGCATCAATATTGGCGTATTTTTTTAATTTCTAACCTATTACGCCCTAGTAAAATTTAATAACAAAAAAATGTTTCTCCCTTCAACTTTTCTTGAAGTGAAAAAAACTATTGTTTTGGGTTTTTTTTTGACATTTTATTTATTAACAAAGTTTCCACAACTTTTGCAACTGATGCCTATCTAAATTCATTTCTGTATGGTATCTGTATGGTAACCCAAAATAGATATCGCCTGGTCATCCAGAAAACAATAAAAGGCTTCAGAATAGTCAAAAATACTGCATTATGACATTTCTAAAGCATTGAGTGTAAAAACTCAGTTATCAAAATTACGTTACAGATATCTTGGAGAAATAGGAATGTTTGAGGTTTTATTGGTAGGCGATTACAAAGTCAAGGACAATTACTCCAAAAACTTGGCTTAGACCAGAATGAAATAAGAACCAAGCAATTTTTTCCCATTTTTTTTTCTGGTTATAAACTATCTAAGAATGATATTCAAAAAGACTTGGGGGCAAACTTTTAAAAAAATATTTCAGCTTATATTCCGAACACGTCTCAGTGGTCCAGAACGTTCGAAAAAAAAAAACCGCTGTATTACCGTATTACAGTTCTATTGATAGTTTTCGTCGGTACAAATGAGTTATACTTTCTCAAAATATATGTATATAGATGGCGTTATTCAATCTTAGAGAAGCTAATAGAACGTTACAATAGCCGTATTATAGAGACATCCAAAAAAAACGTCATCAAAGTTGGCCGAGAAAAAAAGACGTATTTCTATTCTTAATCGAATTTATAACCTTATTTACTTGTCAACACTGTCACATCATATGACAGCCATTGTTTATTTTACAAATTGTGACAGTCGCTTGTCAAAAGTTTGACATAACCGAAAAGCTTAGACATGACCGCTATTTCCATCTCTCTCGTTCATAGCCAGAGTTGATGACGTTTTTTTTTGATGTCTATATTTATATGAATACGTTTTCAAACTTTAAACGCGTTTTTTCTCGACACTGTGTTTTTCAAATTGACATATAACGTAGCGAGCTCAGTTTTTATCCGATAGACTTGAAATTTTAATTGTAGCTTCTTATTATCTATCGAAGTACACACGATTTTTGCGATTGATAAATAATTATATTTGCAATAACCAATTTAAGATAGATTTTTTAAGAAAAAACTGAAAAAAAATAAATTTGCGAATTATAAAAAAAAAAAACTTCTTCCAAAGAAAAACTAATGTAGATAAAAAAAAATCCCGGAGTAGGTACTTGAACCTTCGGCGTAGAAACAAGAAACTGGACGTTTTCCACGAAACACCGAACTACTATTCTTTTCTCGACGCGCGTTTCGCCAACTAAGTTGGCATCTTCAGGATTAGATTAAAACTAAATTCTAACCTACACACTTGCACTATGTATACTAAATTTGTTGCCAAGGTTCACTGAACCGTAACATCTGTCTTTGTTTATAAGAACAAACAGTGGACTGGTGGGTATCGAACCATTGTCCTTATTCATACTACTCTTTCTAAACTTTCAAAAGCGTCCAACTGTCTACTGTTTGTTACATGTCTAGTTAATTTTAAATTATTTATGTCTATCCTATGGTTGTTGTCAATAGCGTGTTGAACAACACAAGATTTTTCCGTTCTGCCATATTTCAAATGAGCCATGTGTTCTTTAAATCTAGTCAAAATAGATCATTTTGTTTGCCCAATATACTTTTGATCACAGTCTTTACAACTTATTTCGTATATACCTGACTTTTTGTTATTGTCGATTTTGTCTTTGGGGTTACCCAAAAGCGTCTGTAGTTTATTTATAGAATTATAAACCAAATTGATATTAATATTTTTAAAAATTTTATCTAGTCCGCAGGTGAATATAGGTTCATATGGTAACGAAACAAATTTCGAATTGTGAGTATCTCTACGAAAAGTCGTCGAATTGTACAGGATTCTCTTAAATTTTGATTCCTTATTAACTTTGCTATTAAATGGACTGAGTAACCGTTATTATTAGCTATATTCTTAATTAATTGTTTCTCATGTTTGTTTCTCAAACCTCTCTTTACTGAGGGGGAAATTTAACAAACGGTGGATTAGAGAATTAAAACTTGCCATTTTATGTTGAAAAGGGTGGTGTGAATCGTTGGGAATATATTTTCCAAAGTTGGGGGAAGAGTCGCGGTTTCTTTCCTATATGTGTAGGTACATCAAACTCTAACTCATTTTCACTATTTCTAATAACTAATACATCTAAAAATGGTAGCAGTTCATTGTGTTCCATTTCATACGTACATTTTATGGTAGGGAAACGGTTATTTAATTTAGCAACAAAATTATCTAAATTAATTGCTTTTGTATCAAATACCGCAAAGATATCGTCCACGTTCTTGAACCAGAGTTGGCGAAACGCGCGTCAAGAAAAGTATAGTGGTTCGGTGTTCCGTGGAAAACGTTTTTTTTTTAAGACAAAAAATTTTGTAACTAATGTAAAAAAAAATATCTTTTTTTATTTTTCTTTTTTAATTTTTAAATTTCGTTTTGATCCATTACATACATAGGTATCGAAAAAAAAAATCGAAAAAAAGCTTCATTTTTCAGTGCGCATGGATAGTAAACCCTTTAATAGTGTCTTATTTTTTCAAAATATAGTTCCTTCCTAATAAGATTTTTATTTCTATCTTTTATATACCCGGTAAAAGTGCCCATCACGTAATGTGACACCCTTGACAATTCAATGAGGTCATAAACTTAAATATTAAGGGGGCTTTCCCGCTTTTCGGTTTCAAAAAATCGTTTTTTTTTTTTACTGAAATCGATGCGTTATACATTCAAATTTATTGTCCTGAAATTTTAAATTGATCCGTGTATTAGATTTCGAGTTAAAGCCGGATTAGTGACGACGGTCCCGGCGCTTGAAAAGAGTCACGCAGGGAAAATGGAGGTGGACAGTGTAATGGAAGTGTTTCAACGATCCGAAGAAAAGCATAATGTAAAATATGCTCAGTAGATTGGCGACGGGGACAGTAAGACCTCCAAGGAGACTTTGGATTTGGACCCGTACAACAACGATCCGAAAGTAATGAAAAAGGAACGCGTCGGTCACGTGGAGAAAAACGCATGGGAACCAGGCTCCGTAATGCGATGAAAACAAACAAGGGACTCGGGGGAAGAGGTACAGGAACACTGACCATCAAGGTAATAGGCGAATTGACAACTTATTACGGCCTGTTACTTATTATCCGTATTCGGCGAAATGCGGATTCAGTGGAAAAAATGCGTGACGCTATCTGACGTGAAGCCAAAATGAGGTCTACAAGGCAGAGGAGGGTGTCCTGTACGGGCCGGGAATTGATGACGACATGTAAGTTAAAAAAATTCATAATTATATGAAAAAAAACGGAAAAAAAAACTTTAAACGCTTTTTTTCTCAAAACAACGTTTTTGAAACTGGAATGAAATTTTTCTCGAACACCAATCAACCGATTTTTATGATTTTGCTTTTAAAATGTTTACAAATGATGCCATTAGTGATCAACACAGGATTTTTTTGATATTGCAAAAATTCGATTTTTAACAACAATTTAAAGGTAGAAATTTAAGGTGAAAATCGAACTTTTTTTTTTTTCAAAGTTGCACCAAATCGCGTGAAATTTGAATTTAAAAAAACCCCTATGATAAACACTAACAACAACGCTATATTTTATAAAAATGTTTCATTTTTTGATTTCAGATGAATAGCGTCGTAGAAAATTCTCATTAACATGAGACATGTCCGCCTGAAGTAGCTGCATTGGAACAAGGATCGACGGCCGCCATTTTGGTTTAAAAAATAAATAAAAAAAACTGAATGTAACCTACATACCTGTATCCTTTAATTAAAAAAAAATTGTCTCAATCCGTTTTATACTTTCCTCAAAAAAAAATCCCAAAAAAAACCTTTTTTTTTCCAGCGAAAAAGCGGGAAAGCCCCCTTAAGAAAAGAAATACGTCTTTTTTGCTCAGCCAACTCAGTTTTTTTTTTTTTAATGACTCGTTAAGAAGCTCGCACAATATGAAATTTTTATCTGGATTACGAGACGAAAATTCCGCTGTATACATTTTAATTCAGAATAGCGATCATAACAGGAGCATAAAGCAGGAATAACCAGACATGTTCAATGGACCACCGCGAGCATCCTAATAACTCCTTGCTTTCTGAAGCGCAATGCATGAAAGCTTGGCCGAGCTCGAGCTTCACCATAGGATGAATTTCGTAAATAAATAAAATAAATGCAGTCCTAATTTGCGGCCTACTAAGTTTTATCGTCGCTACAATGTTCTTAACGTATTTCGCAGTGCTTACACTGCTTACTAGGGAAAAGTTTGGTGCAGTCGGGAAAAAAATTTTTAGGGACGAATGTTTATAAAAGTACACTAATGAAAAAAATTAAAGTCAAAAAAATTTTCCGAATTTTTCAATGCTGTATCTCAGTGAAAAATGGTCGTATCGAGGTCTAAAAAAAAGCATTTTGAAGCTTCAAGTTTCTAGTTTCGAGATATTTCGGCAAAAAAAATTTGCGAATTTTTTTTGCTTTTCCACGAGCTTGAAAAAATTTTTTCTAACTTAGCCATGGTATGGACCGGATAGCTTGTTTATGCAGCTTCAATTTGCCCTTTTTTAAATCTCGATACGACCATTTGTTGCTGAGATATCGAACTTTAAATCAAAAAGGACCCTTTTGTCTTTGATCGACGATATATCAGCAACCAACGGTAGCACAGAAAATCTAAGGGCAGTTCTGAAAACTGGAATAAACATCCTACAAGGTTCTGCTGCGATTTTTGAGGATAATTTTTTTTATCCTTGACATGAGTGAAAAAACAGGAAAAAACGGGTAATTGATGGTTTTTCAGAACATCAACGACTGAAATTCAAATCTTCATGAAATGACTAATGTTCCGTGTGCCTTTTACATTTGAATATACCCCCAAAAACCATGCAGTTACATTACGATCTAACGAACCGTTTTCTTGTTGCAAACGGTTTTTAACTTTTGAAAAAATTAAAGGGTCACGTTTTTTTGAGCTTAAACATGTCCTAATCATGGCTAGTGAAACAAAATTATTTTCTAGCTTCCCCACAATTTTTTCCGCAAAAACCGTTGAAATTTACAAAAAAAAATATTTTCCAAAAAATTTTTTTTTCGAAAATTGAAAAAAAAAATTTAAAGGCTTCCAAAACTGGAAATTTTTTTATTTTCACTACCGTCGGTATTAGCATTACGCAAAGCATACCACGTGGAGGTTGCACGATCGGATTTACGCTTCTTACACACACGTCTGTGTGTGTATGCAAGAAAATTGTTTTGACCATTTAATTTTTTCCATTAGTGTATTACGTTAAATGCAAAAAAATACTCCTTTGAACGAAACTATCTGAACACCAAATTTTTTTAGTACTTAAATTGCAAATTTTAAACTTAAAAATTGCAAAACTAGCTACGAAACTTTCAAAAATAAAACCAAAAATTGTTAGCAAGTGCCAATAAGCAATAAAGACTTCCAAATAAAAAAAATACCACACTAACTCCCTTTTAACTGTATCCGCTGTCATTTATCATTCTTCCCCATTCTCCACCCCTAGGGGGGAGGAGAGGGTGGTTTTACTATTTATTCGTTTGCGGGAAATATAAATGCAAAATATCCGAGCTTACTCACCAGACTTGACCAGGGTGTCCTGGGGTTTTTGGGGTCGCAGATTCCGAACCCGAAGTCCGTTAACCTGTATCACATCAAATTCAAGGTCATTTTAAGGTCAAAGTACAAAGAAATCCAAAAAAAGTAGATAAACACGTTTTTGGCGTCTCTGAATTCGATTTCAGTTCTGTTGAATGCTCGCTGTCAATTAGAGGTCATTTCAAGGTCAAATCAATATTATGCTAGAGTGAAGCGGGAGAAAATGCCGTATAATGAATTTTAGTCACTTTATGTATGGGTTTTTGAGGTAGCTGAGGCCAACTCAGGAGTTCTTTTCATTTCTTGATCATGAATGATCATCATCAGATGATCATCTAGATGTTTTTTGTGGGCTGGAGGTGGGAATGGTTCATGAAGAGCGAAATGCATTTCATATTGCGAGCAGAAGAAAATGTGTGTTCACGTTTAAATAGCAACACTGAACCATTTTACCTCAAACACATCATCGTTACCTTTTCCGTTTTACCTCTGTTATTTAAAATGAAAAAGATGGCACCACTGCATTTTATTTTACTAACGATAATAAGTTGGGAACAACCCGAATGGACCATCCTCTCCCCTTATTTCCCCCTCCACGTCGTCAAATAAGAAAATGCGATTGGAGTGACTCGGAGCTGTGAATCTTTTACATATTCGATACAAAAAGCCCAAAAACCCCAGGATACCCTGATCAAGTCTGGTGAGCAAGCTTGGATATTTTGTATTTATATTTCCCGCAAACGAATAAATAATAAAACCACATACTCTGCCCCCTGGGAGGGGGGGAGAGGAGTGGTAAAAAAGGAAGAAATGATAAATGAAGCTACCTCATTTAGTTTATGTTTGACAGCCATTGAAAGCAGCTAACCTCGTTAATTTTCACAAAAATGAAAAAAAAGTGAATATCGTGTGCTGATTAAGCATTACTTTTTGCGCAAAAAAAAACATTACCGAAACCAAGGAGAGGCTTGATAAATACTATGGGGACTCTGCACCGTCAATTTCAATGGTTAAAAAGTGGTTTACTGAGTTCAGTTGTGGCCGCACCAGTACAAGTGACGCTGAACGTTCAGGTTGCCCGAAAGAGGTCGTTACACCAGAAATCGTCGATAAAATCCATGGAATGATATTGGACGATCGAAGATTGAAAGTGCGTGAGTTGGCTGAGGCTGTAGGCATCTCAACTGAGCGGGTGCATCACATTTTGCATGAATATTTGGATATGAAAAAGGCCAATAAAGTCATGGTCACAGTTTTCTGGGATTCGCGCGGTGTCATCCATATCGATTACCTTGAAAAGAGTAAAACGATCACCGGCGAATATTATTCACAGCTGTTGGGCAGATTTGACACTGTTTTGAAGCAGAAACGACCGCATTTAGCGAAGAAGAAAGTGTTGTTTCATCAGGACAATGCACGGGTGCATACGTGTGTAATCACAATGGCAAAAATTCATCAATTGGGCTATGAACTGCTACCTCATCCACCATATTCTCCACATTTAACCTCCTCCGACTATTTCCTGTTTCCAAACCTGAAGAAATGGCTGGGTGGTAGGAGATTCGGGTCGAATGAAGAGGTCATCGCTGAAACAAACGGTTATTTTGAGCGCCTTGAGGAATCATATTATTTAGAAGGAATAAATGAATTAGAAACACATTTGACTAAAAGGATATTATGTAGAAAAGTAAAATGATTTTTTGCCGAAAAAAAAATGATATCCTTTAAAAGTCACGGACTTATCAAACCACCCTCGTACTTTTTTTTCTTACAAATCAAAAAATGTGTTACGTTATTTTTCTCAAAAAAAGTTGGTAACGCTAAGAAGGGGTGCCCACTGCGTCGTTGACTATGAAGTACGTCGTCGTCGAAAAGTTGGAGCCATGCGATTTCCTCAAACAAGTGCTACCATCAAGAGGCGATCATAAATATTTGCATTAAGGATATACTAAGATCCAGCAGACGGCGACGGCGAAGGGGCAGTCTCGAGCATCGGTATTTATGCGTCTGGGAGCGGGCGACGCCACTTATTTATAAAGCCGGGACCGCGGACGTCCCCGGCGACGCGCGGAGCCGGAGACGGGGCGATTTTTGGCGCGCCGCTTCCAAAGATAATCGCCTCGAGAATTAGACTAAGCGTTATCTGTTTTCGGTTGAACTTTTTCCATATGGACCGTAATTTTAATTGAAATGCCTCTGGAATGTCATCAGAAATGATGACTTCCCTATGCGCCGGTTGAAAAGGTTATGGGAAATGTGTTATTAACCGGTTCACTAGTATTGTATCATCTATCTATATATAAAAATCTCGTGTCACGGTGTTTATGGTCGCACTCCTCCGAAACGGCTCGACCGGTTTTTATGAAATTTTTATGTATTGTAACGTTTTATTTATTTCGGGTTCGTGAGGTGTGAAAAATTAAACTCGCACTTTTAAACTAACACTATTTATTTAATTACTACAACTACGGACTAACACTATTTATCTACACTAATTTATTTGTATAAAATTTATATTAGAGCGTTGTACGGAAAGCCGCGCCGATATTCAAATAGAGACTGAACTGTCCCGCGTCGAAACCCCGCGTTATATCTCCTTGCGGACATATCTAATAGCTTCCGGGCCGTTCGATTCCCGAACCATCGGGCAAAAGCCGCGATCTTTCGACGCGGGCGCTGCCCGCGTACGTCATCGACGTTCAGTGGGCTGGATCATCGAAGCAGGCAGGGGCGGACTGGCCCAGCGTTCGTAACAGTATATTTGGTAGGTATGAGAATAGATCGTAAAGTATATTTCATACCACTAGGTGTCCCTATCCAGAATTTTTTTTCTATTTTTTTTTGATTTGGCATCAAAACATACCCATAACCCCAAACTTTCACCCTCCTACCCCCACCCTCCCATTTTTTAATCCCGATTAGAAATAATTTATATGGCAGAACAATTTGCCGGGGTCAGCTAGTATATCATAAAAAAAGTGTCAAATCTGTAATTTCTCATACGAGGTGTGTAAATTAAGTAAGTGTGTTTTTTTTTAATTTTTTTCATTCGAATAGAATTACAATTCAGTATTGTCTCCTTCTAAATAACTTCATTGAGAAGCCACACAGCGCTGGAGACGGTTCTTCTATTCCTCATAGTAGTGCTGAAACTCATATACTGGAATAGCCTTCAGCTGGTCGGTTACAGTCGTTTGAGTGTTTTCTATGGTCCTAAAATGACGTCCCTTGAAGTGAATTTTCAACCTCGAGAAGAGAAAAAAGTCACAAGGACTCAAGTCAGACGAATAAGGAGGCTGAGGAGCCACAGGAATGTTTTTACTGGCTAAAAACTGAAACAAGAGGTGTGTAAATTAAGCAATGAGACTGCAATGAAGCAATCGACCAAGAATGTGTTCGCCAGATTTTGCATGAATCGTTCAACATGTGTAAAAATGGTGCCAAAACTCCTCACTCCCGAGCAAAAGGAATCAAGAATGAACATTTGCGCTGACATTCTATACAACATTGACACCGATCCAGGCTTGTTAGACACGGTGACACTGAAGGGGACAAGATTCGAAAGTGTGGAGGCGGTTAAAGCAAAAGCGACGGAGGTTCTGAACCAGTTGACAGAAGCGGACTTCCAGCACTGCTTTCAATAATGGAAAAGTCGTATGGAGCGGTGTAGAGATCGCCAAGGGGAGTACATTGAGGGCGAAAAAGTTGCTACTGTAATTGGTAACGAATAAAAAGTGTTGTTATAGCAGCTCGGTTATTTAATAGCCACCTCGTATATCAATTTCCATTTATATTTGACATGTATGCGTCAACAAATAAAGTTAAGAGATTTTTAACCCAATTAAATTCATTCTATTGGGTAACAGGGTACAATTACAAGATAAACAATAGGGAGATTTTATTGTCAACTATTTTTTTGTTTTTCAGTCTCCACTTGAAATTTTGTTGAATATGTCGAAAACAAAATCCCTGAAAGTTACAGCCCTTAATATTAATTTTAAGTACTTTCGGGGGGGGGGGGGGGGGGGGGGGGGGGGGGGTTAAAAGCTTTATTTATAAAAATGGGGGGTTGGGGGGGGGGGGGGGGGGGATTTTTGGAAAAAATACAAAAATAAATTTTGGTTTGGGGGGGGAGAGGGAGGGTAATTTTGGGGGGGAAAAAAAAAAAAAAGGGGGGGGGGGGGGGGGGGGGTGGGTTCCCCTTTTTTTTTGGGGGGGGGGGGTTGGGGGGGGGGGGGGGGGGGGGGGAAGGGATTTTTCCCCGGGCGGGGCCCGGGGGGGGGGGGGGGGGGGGGGGGTTTTCCCCTCCCTTTTTGGGAGATTTTTTTTTTTTTTTTCATTTACATTTTTTTGGTAAAATTAATAATTTCGGAGATAAAAGCAAAAAAACGAGAATTTTGGGTAAAAATCAACCAGCGACCCGTACCACCTCACCAGTACAAGTTACATTTTCGCTGCAATGAACACTTTTGTAGAGTGTTTTATTCTGAGTAAATCGAGACCAAGACCAATCTAATAGCATAAAATGCGACTGAGTTATAGAAATTTGAAAAAAAAAATCGATTTACATGTATTTAAAAAATCTTTTAACGCTTTGGGAAAATACTTAAAATTAATATGAAGGGCTGTAACTTTCAGGGATTTTTTTCGACATATTCAACAAAATTTCAGGTGGGGACTGAAAAACAAAAAAAAATTGTTAAAAAAAGCACCCTAATAAACAAGTAAATTTGATTGGGTAATTGTGACAATTCCTGTAACGTACCTACCTGTACACATTCAGAATAACTCACCGCTTTTAGATACCTCCTGTTTAGTGAGTTTACGTTTATATTTCAGTCGAACTCTCTCTGTTAACAATTTGCGAATCGCACTCAACTGTTTAACTGGAAAACTTGCTTTTTACTCATTTCAGACTAGTTTGAGGTTAATTAGTATTTAGTTTGCCTAACGCAGTCGGTAGTTCAATTGTCCGAGTCCAAAGTGGAGTGCCATTTATTTCAGTTTGTATAGAAATTAAAATCCGTTTCTCTTCATGTCCGTGTGTTATGCATCGTGATAATAAGGATGTTTAAGAGTACTTTTGGAAAAAGAGTAATAACGCTGCGACGTCTCACACCCTTCTAATGTACAGTGTGTTAAATTTTCGTCACTTTTGCGGGATAACGCATTTGTCTTTTGAGCTTTAGAGGGCGGGCATTTGGGGCTGAAAAATGCATAAAAAAATTATTTTATATCACAATTTGGTCATGGATTGGTCCACTATACTGGATTTTCCGTCCGGAAAGCTAATACTAATGTTAAACTTTTCCACTTTTTTTCCAAAGAAATGACGAAAATTATTAAAAAAAAAATTGAAAAAATGTCCTGTTAAGGAGTTATACTACCCAGCACTTTTTTTCCCGTTTTTTTTTTTTATTATTTTTTTTCTGATGAATAAACTATCAGAATGATATTCAAAAAGAATTTGGGGGGGGCAAGCTTTTTAAAAAAAAAATTCAGTTTAATTTCCGAACACGTCTCAGCGGTCCAGAACGTTCGAAAAAGCCGCTGTGCGGTTTTATTACAGTTTTATTGGTAGTTTTCGTCGGTACAAATGAGTTATACTTTCTCGAAATTATAGATGACGTTATTCAATCTTAGAGAAACTAATAGGACGCTACAATAGCCGTGTTGTTTATATAATTAAATATCTTTTCGTTTTTCTCGAAACTATGTTTTTCAAATTGGCATACAACGTAGCTAGCTCAGTGTTTATCCGACAGACTTGACATTTTAATTGTAGCTTCTTAGATACAGTGGCGGTCACTTAATTAGAAACGACATTGTTTTAGCATAACTTATGCACATTGTGTCATTTAGTTAGTTTTTAACCCGTCCCAACAATTATATATACAATAAACATGCGTTCTAAAGCGAATCAATTCGTAACTTATTTTGTGCTCCATCTGTCTCAGTTCAACTTTTATATTTATAATTGCCATTTACCTACCATTTTTCGAAGGACACATAATTAGAAACGATATAAGAAAATGTTCATTATTCAAGAAACTATGTAACATACATTAATATTTTGTTAGATAGCCATAGTTCTTTATTACTTCTGCTTATCTCCTACCCATAGAGCTTATTAAACTTTGACATAACTCTACAGGTATCGAGTACCAGGCCTCTCTAACAGCTTCATACAATTCATCAAAATTTTTAAACTGACGCTGACAAACTGGCGGTTTTACTTCACCCCATAGATTCTCTATGGGGTTGAGGT
Source organism: Aromia moschata (assembly GCA_029963805.1). Classification (NCBI taxonomy): domain Eukaryota; kingdom Metazoa; phylum Arthropoda; class Insecta; order Coleoptera; family Cerambycidae; genus Aromia; species Aromia moschata. The sequence continues at coordinate 2,016,994 of JAPWTK010000032.1, read as the reverse complement.
CAGAGCTACAAGATGGCCAGTCAATAATAGATACGGAGTTATTAATTAACCACTGTTTTACAGATTTCGCAGTATGTTTGGGATCATTGTCTTGAACAAGCTTCCACATAACAGGCATAAACTCGCCAGCGTATGGTTGCAGGATATTTTCCAATATGTTAATATACACATACTGGTCCATGATTCCCTCTCCAGGAAAAGATACCCCAGATGACGACATTTCCGCCTCCGTGTTTTAACGTTACGGTTGTATAGTTCGGATTATATTCACATTTCGGCGGGCGTCGGACGTACTGTTTTCCATCGGATCCTAATGAAAACAGTATGTATGTGTATATTAACATATTGGAAAATATTCTGCAACCATACGCTGGCGAGTTTATGCCTGTTACGTGGAAGCTTGTTCAAGACAATGATCCCAGGTCCCAGACGTACTGCGAAATGTGTAAAACAGTGGTTAATTAATAACTCCGTATATATTATTGACTGGCCATCTTGTAGCTCTGACCTCAACCCCATAGAGAATCCCATAGAGAATCATAAAGAATATAAAAGTTGAACTGAGACAGATGGAGCACAAAATAATTTACGAATTGATTCGCTTTAGAACGCATGTTTATTGTATATATAATTGTTAGGACGGGTTAAAAACTAAATGACATAATGTGCATAAGTTATGCTAAAACAATGCCGTTTCTAATTATGTGACCGCCACTGTAGATTATATCTATCGAAGTACACACGATTTTTGCGATTGATGAATAATTAGATTTACAATAAACAATTTTAGATCGATTTTTTAAGAAAAGATTTAAAAAAAGTAAAATCGATGTTAATTTGGGAATTTTCAAAAAAAAATAAAAACGGGTACTAAAAAACCAAAGAAAAACTAATATAGATTAAGAAAAAAAAGTGGTGTATCAAGGCTGCTACATTGTACCCCGATTTCCTCCTCCAGAAAAAAATTGTTTCATGTTACCTGAAGCTACGACACCATTTTGTAACTTTAATGTAAATAAAAAATACCTTTGTATACATTAATACCCTTAGAATCAGGATGTCAGTATTTCATTTTGATCCATTGCATAGATATCGAAATCCCAAAAAAAATGTTTTCTTCATTTTCTTCAAACATTTTTCAGTTCGCATGGGTAGTGTAACCCCTCAAGTTTTGACATCACTCTTCACGAATCTGTTATTATATTTTTTGAAATTCAAAATGGCAGATTTAAGTTGGCAGTTACTGAAACGAAATCGATCAGCGACCTCAAAAACCCATGTGTATAGTTTGCAGTCCAAATTCTAGTAAATTTAAAATTTTTGTCCGCCATATTAAATTCACCATCTTGAATTTTTAAAATCTGACCAGATTCGTAATTGGCGACCCCAAAATAATGATGTTTGAACAAAGACGAGGAACCTCCCAAGCAGCACGACAATATTGATCCAATATTGGTCCAATATAGAAGATATATAGGGCCAAACTAGTTTCCACATATCGGGCCAATAAAAAATGTGGACTTTTTGGAATATAGACCCAATATATTTTTCTAATATTGGGCCTATAAATTATTATAGGCTATATATAATATTGTCCAAAAATATTGGACCAACAAGTTATAAATATATTGCCCCAACTAAAAATACAATGTTAGGCCAACATTGACACTCTTTATTATACCAGTATTTGAAATGCAAATCTCCTCTTCTGGTTACACTAATATCCAAGATATCACTGAGTTAAAACTATAAGGTTCTGCGTTATATGTAGCATAGAACCCTATAAATTTAACCCAGCAATATCTTAACAAAATACCTAACTGAAAAGAAAGATGCCACCTGCTTTTTAATATTAAAAATAGTAAAAATTTAAGAACAGATTTTTCTTTTTTTGAAAAAAAATGTGTTACTTACATTTAAGATCCACTATTAACTTTCCTCATAATTTTGTTATTACTGCAGGATAAAAAATAAAACAAAATATATAAGGTTCACCAAACTGTATTAAAACATTCCAACTAATTTTACAAAATACTATGCATACATTTTGCATTATGGTTACATTATGCATAGATGCATACATTATTCATCTTGGTTTGGCGTTTCAGCTAAAAATAAATAAATAAATGAGTATTATGTCGGTGACACACATAATTACATGACCATGGACATATAACGACATATAACCAAGAAAGGATTGTTTGCATTTGTCTTAAGTCATACATTCATACATTCATTAAAAAAATGCTATTGGCAACAGCACTTTAATTATTTAGAGACAAATAAAAAATTGTATACAAAATTTGTATTGCATTATTTTTTCCAACACCCCTTGAGGTTTTGCCACTCCGGTTGTAAAATAGTTCTTCACTGTAAAAATTTGTTTAATATGTATTGTAGTATGCCAGAACGTTAGAACATAAACAAACACATAAACAAACTGATGGAATAAGTAACTCTCAACAGGATAAACGTCAAATTAAACTAAAACTACTTGGCAGGTTTTAAAAAGCTATGAACTAGATCTCTTCCACCTGTGTAGTAGATTTGTAAAACAATGCTTGACCGCGTTTATAGGAATTTTATGAATGAAATGTTTTGTGTCCCCTTGGTTATATGTATATGCCTATAACATTTCGACAGTTACAAACCAACCTCTAAGTTGTCTTCCACCGTTCCGGTCTCCAGCTGTTGCCAAAGAAACACCAATACAACATGTAATCTCCAAGTCGGTGGCATCTAAAAAGTTCACTTTAACAGCTTCTAAAAACAGACAGGTAATTTATCAATATGGCAGTCCAATAGTAAAGTCCAATAATATCAGTTTTGCCTAAATTACTAACAACACGTACTATAAGCTAACATACCTAAGACAGTTTTATATACCGATAGCTTGGAAAAATATTTTTTTTGTTTTTTTTCCTTTTGCTGAGTATTGTAAGCTCAGCTCCTTGTTCATTAGTTTTTTTCATTATAAAATGTAGATTCTTTTTTACGGTATCTCCACCTACGTGTGAAAGGATGTTTACCTACAATGAGAAAATATGTAAAAACTAAGAGACGGCGAATAACAAAGTAATTTACCAAATCTTCTAGGTCAGTAGCATTTTCAATTTTGTTTTCTAATTCTAGCAATTGCTGTGGAGTTGTCAGCGGCAATTTAAAATCAGAGGTTGACTTGAACGACTTAGATTTGTTTTCTAACATATCAAGCTTTATTTTGATATGACTTATATTATTTTTCATATCTGTAATATCATATTTGATGCCTGCTAATGCTTTAGTAATCTTTTTTATATCTCTACTTATATTATTATCAGCAAGACCTGAAATGGTTACACCAAGATATAAATGACTAACCATGTACAATTTACGAAGCATTGAAAATATTACCTTCATTAGTACTGTCTGAAGTTGTTGTCTTCGTAGGGCCATTTATTAAAGATTTACTACTTTTCGGTGTCTTGGTAAAACTGTAAATTAAGTTTCTTTGCGAAGATGAATACCCTAAAAAACAAAAGTATATATATAACTTCTTTTGAATTATAATACGATCTTGATTTATTTACCTTTAAATCCTGATGGAGTAGTGACTCGGTTTGTGGAATAGTTATAATTCCTTCCTGTTTTGTTCTTTAATTTATGTCCTACTGACTCAACATTATCACCAGATACTTCATCTGCCTCATCGTCCACAGTATTATTATTGTCTTTGTCGTCTATTACCAGTCCCTCAACATCAGTCTCATCCACTGATAAATTGGATATGTATTCCGCCTTCTCTGCCAAATTTTGAGCATGTTTTAGGGTAAATACGGTAGCCTTGCAAATACCATCCCATTCTTCATATTCGATATTTAGACTTGGTTCTGAACAATTGTCCCTTAACTTTTTGATTTGAGTTTCAGACAATTTCTTGGGCCATAAGTAAACATCTTTTTTCGTATCAACTGCCCAAGAAGTAGGTACATATTCAGAAGTATTGTCTCTTAAGAAAAAACTATATCCCAGCTTGTCATAATGTCTGAAAGATACAATTGTAAACTATATGTAAATTACACACCGTAACTAAAAAACATACAATACATTAATGTCGGTGTCAACACCAGTGTGATTTGATAAATGTAAACTGCAATCAACACTCTGACTATCTGATTCTTCATCTTGATTCTCAAGAAATCTTTTAACATACATATACTTTCTGGACTTTTTTGACATATTTCCTACAATTGAAAAATCCCGTTTATTTAAATGACCACATACAACCATGCACCACTAAGCGAAGGTCCGTGAAGTTGGCGCCGAAAAATAAGGTGCAGGGAGGGAAAGTGGCTAGTTCATTTGACCATCGTTAGGCCACCAATTAATTTCGTTGACCACCTTTTGTTTTCTAGTTTCGGGGCTAACTTCATGCAGCGAAACGATTTTCTATAAAATACTTCATCCAGGATGTTTGTGTCTTTAAAATTAAAGAAGTGAGTTTTAAGCGGTTGTTGACATTCCGAGTCGTTAGACCAACCCTAAAAACTTTTTTTTCCACTCCTTAGTTTCCAATATCAACCGATCAGATGAAATTGCAGCGCAATTATATATGTATATGTTCAAAAATCACATTTTCACTGGGGCTAAATGAATTTTAACGATTATGGAATTTTTTATTCCCTTGATTTCGTTAGACCACCCTTAAAAAAGAGTTACTGCAAAAAAAACGTTTTTAAAAAAAAATCAATCGGGGCTAACATCACACGTTGCTGAAATTTAAGGCTTAATAAGGGGTTGGTCTAACGATTTGAAATGTCAACAACCGTTTAAAACTCACTTTTTTCATTTTAAATCTAAGACGCGTACACATCCTGGATGAAATATTTTCTATAAAAATGTTCTAGTCCTAACTTAGTCTTACCTTAAATGTGTTTTCAAAACTAAATATATATGTAAACTGGTATAATGGTCCAAGAAAACCTTTCAACTTCCCTATTCCCATAGGAACTGCCTATAGAACCATCCTAGAAAAGGTATTACGACAAAGAAATTAAGGAAATAGGACTAATGAATGGTTCATGAAGCCAACGAAACTAAGAATTAAAAATTAACAATTAAAATTAAAATTACACTAAAATTTATGTACCTAGTTCATGGAAATAAAATTAACAATTAAGAATTATGAGTAAAATGATATGCTGTGTGCCAGTTTATTTTTAAATAATGTGTTTTTATTGTAAAAATATGGACTTCCACACTTTTTCCACAAAAAAATATCATTTTATAGTAATATTTTTACTTTACAGATAATAAAATAACAGCGAAAAAATATAACCTCAAAATTTATACCAAACGCCTGCGCAGACCACATGGCAAAAATTAAGAATTAACAACTAAACTAAAAAGATACCTAAAAGTTGGGCAACTTTGTAATTGCTTAATTTTTAATTTTAATTTAGTGTAGATTCCATGAACGCTAACATGGGTTTGTGGATAGTCATGTTTACATATATGTAATTCTTAATTGTTAGTTCTTAATTTAGTTTAGTTGGCTCCATGAACCCAGCATAAGTGAGGACTAATAGGACATTTTTTATGAAACAAGCATTACTAGGTACTTTTACTTTAATAACCAATCGAGTACCATTATTTGTTAAAATTATAAATAAAAGAAAAATTAAGGTTAAATGATGCTTCATAAACCAACCACCTTATTATGACCCTCTAATCTTGACAACATTCATTTAAGTATATACTTAAGGCTTGATTTATGAAGACATATGATTTACCATAATAAAATCAATTGAACTACAAGCGATAAATGTGCATTAAATCAACCCTAATTAACAAAACGTCGACTATAAGATTAAAATTGTACTTATTACATAAATACTCACTCAACAACTTTATTTTTCACTTCACACTTCACTTTTATGCACCAGTACCACTTATAACGGCTGGTTTCACCTACTTTAATAACCAAATACCAAATGTTGCTTTTCAAGTTTTCACGAATCGTTATAAAACTCAAGATGCCGGCTAGCCGGCTCGTCGTTCACAATGCTCACGTGATCCAGCTGCTGACGCCGCGTTGTCAGATTGCAATTTCAGATTTACAAATTTCAAGTCATTATTTGACTATTTTATTTGACTTTGACAAAAAGTGGTATTCATTAGGGGTTTAGTGATCGTAAAAATATTAACGCGTTCATTTAAAATAGTCTACAACAATAAAATTTGGTGCTTCTCAAAACTTAAACTGCTTAAACCATCATGTAACTAAAATGTTTTACGTATGAGTTGGCAACAGCTACATACAACAATCAGCGATTCCACAGAACACGTGATTAACGCCATGTTAAATCGAATGAAAGGAAGAAGCGGTCTTAGGACTTCTCATATTCTCGTCTCTTTTTAATTCTGTGGTTCACCGAACTGCCGGAGATAGGCGCCACTAATCATTGTAGCGCCTTTATTTGAATATTTTCAGAAGTAATTGCATCAAAATTACCGACAATTTTGTACGACAGTCTAGGAATTATTGACAATTTCTATGAATAAAAAAAGTAGTACTTTACTGACATGTTACATACAATATTTTTTTTCCACAACTGTCAAAAAAGCCAAAAGCTTTTTTTTACGCAAAAGTGTTTTAAGAGTTGGAAAAAATAACCTTTTTACACTTTGCGTAAAAACGATAACAGTATATTTTGTAATTCAAGAATAATATACTTATTCTGACACACATTATACACAAAAAATCATTTTTTCACATTTTTTTGACATTTGTAGAAAAAGAATAGGTGTACATTACTTACATAGATAATTTTATAAATATTATTCTAACTGTATTATTGTAATAGAGATGCATTCTCAGATTGGCCCGATATTTGTTAGAAATATTGGCCCTACATTGAATAAACAGTATTGGAGATATATGCAAATGCCAATATTAACATGCAAAATAAATACTGTATAGGGCCAATGTTGTAATAAAATATTGTAAATACCAATAATGGGCCAACATTGATAATTACAATAATGGCTAAACAAAGGTCAACCAATATTGGCGTAATATATGTCACCAACATTACATTTATAGAACAAAAAACAATGTTGCACCAATATTGGTACAATATTGATTTATTAACTGCAATGAATCGATATTGTGCCAATATAGAAACAATGATCAGCCAATATATTGTGCTACTTGGGCTTTGTTTGAGATAGTTTTTATGGATTTGTACATCAGTAAAAGTAGCCACTCTATAGGGAACGCGGTTAGTGTTATCTGTGCCCGTTGACATCGAAAGACGTGGAACAAAAAAAAACTTAATTGATCTGTTCGAAGATTTCTTACAAAAATGTGTATTTTGTCAGTTATCGAATTTATTCCATACTTTTATTACACACTGCGTCATGGTGTCTGTGTCTGTCTCAGCGTGCTGTAGTTCCCAGGAAAAAAAACTCCTTCCACGACCTTCCAGTTCTATCTGGCGAATAAAATAAAATAAAGCATTTCATGCATCAATCAGTTTTGCCACTATACTTTTGAATCATCCTGTAAAAACGTATTGGAAAACGAGAAACCTTTATGCTGTAAAGAGTTTATGCTTGACTGACCTTTATTGTATGGGTTATATCCTAAGTATTCTTAGAGATTTTGCTTTTATTTTATTAACTTTAACAAATCGTTCCGGAAATCCGTATATTATTTTTAGAAGGTTATGTTAGGCTTGTCCTTCAGTGTTTTTTTGTCGCTTGTCTATTTTTCAGAAAAACAACTTCAGCAACTTCCTAGGTATGTTTTATTACTTACTTAAATTCTTTGTATTCTAATAAAAGTCGTGGAAATATTTTTTTCAATGGTGAAACTACGACTGGATAAATTATTTATTTATTAAAACACTTTTAATCGGCTGCTAAAAGGATAAAAATATAATGGATATTTTTTGGACGCATTTTTCTCACAGAATGTATCTATATGTCAAATCTAATGTATTCTACTATGTAAAAAAAAATACTATATCCAAATAAATACATTTTTATATACGGGACAATCCACGACAACTTCGCCACAAAAAAAATAGTTTTCTCTGAAACTTTGTATATATAGAGCCATCCAAAAAAACGTCATCAAAGTTGGCCGAGAAAAAAAAGAGGTATTTCTATTCTTAATCGAATTTATAACCTTATTTACTTGTCAAAACTGTCACATCATATGACAGCCATTGTCTATTTTACAAATTGTGACAGTCACTTGTCAAAAGTTTGACATAACCGAAAAGCTTAGACATGACCGCTTAGATAAACGTATTTCCATCTCACTCGTTCATAGCCAGAGTTGATGACGTTTTTTTTTGGATGTCTCTATAGTAAGTAGTATGTGACAAGAAAAGTTGATATCTAAAATTTTAGAGCTCAAGTCACATTACGCTCTCGTCACGAACGGTCACAAAATTAGAGCTTTTTAGACAATCTTAGTTGTTTTAAAAACGCAAAAAAAGAACTAAATTCGCGACTATTGTAGGCAAATGAGCGCGAATAAAAAAATTGAAAAAAGAGTAAAAACATCGCATGTTTCCCGTAGATTGCGATACAAATACTTTTGAATTCATTAAGGGTAGTTTTCACCCCTTTTCAGAGGGTTAAAACTTTTAAATCGAAATTTGGAAAAATATGACATCTTAAAAAAAAATTCTGCTTAAAAAAAAGCTTGACAACTTTACTTTCGGATGGCTTTTGCCCCAGAATGTGATATGAGCAACGGTATGACCGCTAGAAGTCTAGAAAGGTGAAAATTTACCATTTTTACGTTATATTTTTACGTTGGTACGTAAATAAAATGTATGAAAACCACATCATTAGGTTTTTAGGGTCGTTGATTACGAATCTGGTGTCCAATTTAGATAATTAGTTTTTTATGGGGCCCTATAACAAAAAATATGATAAATTTCAAAATTTAAAAAATACCACGGTAATCTACACAGAATTTTGAGTAAAAAAAGGCCTCTTGCATTTTTAATGCATATTTTTAGAGTAAAAATATCGAAAACTTTTTTTCAATTGAAAGTGTTTGCATTTGTTGCTTTACAAATACGCCTTAAATTGAAAAATAGCATGAGACATTTTTTACTAAAAAAATTTGCATATAATACGATGGTATTTTTTAAATTCCGTGATTCGTCATATTTTTCATTGTGGGGCGTTATGGGGCCCCATAAAAAAACGAATTTTTACTTTTAAAAAATTGTTCTTTATCCTACGTTAAATTTTAAGTAAAAAACTGAAAAAATTATTCAAGGAAAAAAAAACAAAAAAATTATCAGGAAATTTTTTACTCAAAAAACAAAAAAAAAAAAAGAAAACGACACAAAAAACGAGAAAAAAAAAAATATAAAGAAATACATCTACTCTAAAAGGGAGAGGAATCAAGAAAACGGAAACCTAGCACCAACCCATTTTCATAAGAGAAAAAAACAGAAAGAACCAAAAAACGAAACAGAAAGGCAACAAGGACGGACAACACCAACCCTTTAAGGATCGTAAAAAGGAACTGCTGAATTTCCCTACTATCAAAAAAAACACAACACCACCCCACAGAGAAACCTCCGACTCAACTACCCTACTATAAAAGGGAAACAAAAACCCTCAAAAAAATAAAAAAAAAAGGAGAGGTAACACCTATAGCCCAAAACAAAAAAAGTGAGCGAAATTATACAAAAAAAGGAAAAAAAAAAAAAAAAAAGTAAAGCAGATTAGAAAAAAAAAGAGGAGACAAAACGAGAAAAAGAATAACAGGAACACAGGAAACATGTATCACCTCATAGAGGAATCCCCTTTACAAAACAGGGAATTATTCAAATACTCTTCCCCACAAACTATTAAAAAAGAAGCCTTCCCATCCCTCTTAGCTAAAACCGAAAAGGGGAAACCAGGGAAGAAAAATCGTGCGCTGTTCCAGAAGCAAACAAGCAACAGGCAAAAATACCATTTTAAATACCAGAAAAAGTTTACAAAACAAAAAAACAAAAAACAAAAAGCAACCCCCCCCCCCCAAGGCAAAGAAACCAAAAAGCGGGGGAGCGCTGCCTTCAACCAGACCCAAGACGGAAGGAAACCCAAACAGAACGGGAAAAAACAAACAGATGAAATATCATATATAGCCTAGCATTTTGGAGTATCTGCGGCCCGATCGATAATTTGGAAATTATGATATATGGTCCTGGTATAGCAGACTAAAGGTAAAACAAATAACATGCCTGTATGTTATTTTTCAAACTGGTGGGCAGCAGTTTAACTCGCGCAAGTTTTATTCGATCAACTTGAAATTTTGACTGTGGCTTCTTAGATAAATTATCTAAAGCGGTACACGATTTTTTCGATCGGTTAAAGAATGGTTTTTATAAACAAAGTAATATCGTATTTTTCGTAAATATTTGATTTTCTTTTTTCAAGCTGCTGGCATTTTGCGAAAAATCAATATTTTACAATAATCTTGTGTACCGCTTTAGAAAAAACTCATGTAGATAATAAAACAATTTTTGGTTTTTAAATGTAATTAATTAATGTTGCTAAAAAATTGCTGTGTTGCCCACCGATGGTCAACAAAAAAAAGCGTATGTGTTCGATGTGTATTTATGACGCCATTTTGTATTTTTTATTGAACAAAAAAAATATCTGTATATACCTCATTATGTACAGTAATACCCCCGAGTTACGTTACTCCGACTTACGTGACTTTGAAGTTACGTCATTCCTATTGTTCATCCCCTCCCTCGCCCACAAAGCACGCGTCGCGCACCGCGCAGTTCGAGCTTGCACGAGCCGATACGGACGTGTTTTACGCGTGCATGCTTCTGTTTATTCTATTTTTTTTTTCAGATCTATTGTATTCGTTAATTTGTTGAAGAGTTTAATTCCAGAATATAACTCAATGTAACCCAAAATTAGATTTCAGAAACTCTAACCCCGACTTACGTAATTTTCGACTTACATTATCCTTCCCGGTCCCACCTATGACGTAAATCCGGGGTATTACTGTATTTCAGTGGCGGTGCGTGATCCTAAGATTGGGGGTGCACCATACATAAAAATAACGATAATCATAAGAATATCCCTAATATGAGATAAATATTTATCTCATATTAAGGTTATTCTTATTAACTCTATTAATTTGAAAACTTACCTAATTTTCTTTGTAAATGAGCTCAATTCTGCGATTTTTACATTATGCAAATTTTTCAATTACTTTGTTGTTAAAATTTTCGATATTTGTAATAGTCTTTTTCAATGGAGAGCATAGCCAAAGCCGACAGTCTTTCCTGGCACATGGTGTTGCGCAAAAATGTCTTTATTCGTTTTAAATAGAAAATTTCCACAAAAACGAATTCAGTTAATAATAATGTTTAAAACATACCTGTTTTTTGAAACCGCTTCATTGTGTGCTGCCACTGCTCGTCGATGAGCAGAATCGAGCATTGTCGCAATATTTGCAGTGCCTAGCATGGCTAAATTCAAAACATTATTCATGTGTCCAGCAGAATTTGCATGTTTTTTTTTATTTTCTGTGTCCAATTAAACTTTTTCTCGCATCCATTTAACCACCAATGTTTTTTAAATAAGTCATTATTAAATGTTCTTACAAATTGTTTACTTTTTCCTTTCACGGCTAATTTTAAATTAATTTGTGGGGTGTCACCTAGAGTTAGTAAAGATCTAGTAATTTGCACTTTTTCCTCCAAACTCAAGCTAGAGAATGGAGTTTTTAATAAGTTTTGAATATAATTCATTATTCCAAACTAGATTGTAACCGAGTTTATATTTATAAAACGTGAGCGATAAAACAGCAATCGCAATGTACGAAAACAATTCACAAACTAACCGATCGATAACTCTCGTGCGCTCTTAAACTCCGTACCTCATATCTATAGGATTCGCCCACTACGCGTAATAATTGTGGAGGGGCAAGCAGTAACAATACGCGTTCGCTTTTTTCGTATTGCACGGAAGCATGATCGTCGTGCCGCTTTTTCGTATTGTGCGTGTCGACTCCCGCACCGCGATCGGAAACCAGTGGCGTTGGAGATAGAGACCTAGCGTCTAGTGGATTCGTAACGCTGCGGCCAAATAATATTGAGATGGTATTAACGCTAGGGATGCGGCAAGGCGATAAATTAAGAATGCATCCATTAATTATTAATGCTAAATTGTTGGTAGTGCGCGCGCACCAGCGCACCTTATAGCCCACCGCCACTGCTGTACTTAATAAAGTCCTAAAATTAATTTTTGATCGCTTTATTAGCAAAGCAGAAGAAGATTCCCAAAGAATGCCTTGATTTTTCGCACTCCAGAGGGGTCTAACCCCTTAACCTACCTAAATATGTAATAATTAAGTCCGTTTTCGTCTTTGCAGTGCCCGTTGCCACTGGTGGTGGGGACACGACCTTGACCCAGAGGCGCCATGTGCCCCTCTACGGGCGGCTGGTCGCCGACGACGGCCTCGGCATCCCGCCGATCTCCAACTCTTCGTCGACCGACATCCAGGCGATGCAGGCCAGGATACCGCCCACGTTCAGGGACTCCTCGTCGGCACCGTTGCGGAAACTCAGCGTCGATCTGATCAAGACTTACAAGCATATTAACGAGGTAAGAACCCGCCCTCTACGCTCTGGCCGGGGCTGCCAGATGGCCGGGCACGATCGGGATTTTCCAGGAATAATTAATTTTTTCCGGGTGCCGGCTTACCGCTTCATTATCCCGGAATTTATTCTATACATTTTAAATGTATATACGTAATGATGGATGGATACACTAATGGAAAAAATGAAAGGGTCAACAAAATTTTCCGAATTTTTGGCGATTTTTCAGAATGCCGTATCTCAGTGAAAAATCGTCTTATCGAGGTCTAAAAAAAAGCATTTGGAAGCATTTCGAAGTTTCTAGTTTTGAGATATTTCGGCAAAAAAAAAATTTTAGAGCTACATGTTTCGCGCAATTTTAGGAAGTAGTGTGAGAAGAAAATTTTTCGAATTTTTTTAGCTTTTTTTTTAAGTCCACGAGCTTGAAAAAAAACGTTTCTAACTTAGCCATGGTATGGACCGGATAGATTATTTATTCAGCTTCAATTTGCTTTTTTTTAAAATCTCGATACGACCATTTGTTGCTGAAATTTAAATCAAAATGAACCCTTTTGTCTTTAATCGACGATATCTCAGCAACCAACGGTAGCACAGAAAATCTAAGGACAGTTCTGAAAACTGGAATAAAACCCCTGCAAGGTTCTGCTGCGATTTTTGAAGAGACAATTTTTTTTATCCTTGACATGAATTTGAAAAAAACAGGAAAAAAACGGGTATTTGATGGTTTTTCAGAACATCAAAGCTGAAATTCAAATATTCATGAAATGACTAATGTTGCGTGTGCCTTTTACAGTTGAATAAACCCCCAAAAACCATTCAAAGTTACATTACGATCTAACGAACCGGTTTCTTGTTGTAAACGGTCAAACTTTTGAAAAAAAATAAAGGGTCATGTTTTTTGAGCTTAAACATGTCCTAATCATGGCTAAAGTGAAAGAAAATTTCTTTGGAGCGTTTTCACAATTTTTTTCGCAAATACCGTTGAAATTTACAAACTAAAATTTTCAAGTTTTTTTTCGAAAATTAAAATTTTTGCTGGCACTCATCCCCACTGAAACTCAGTGGGGATGAGTTTTTTACTATCTAATTACTCAAAACTCGGACGTTCGCGGAAGTCCCTACGACTTTCGTAGGCCGAGTAATTAGATAGTAAAAAAAGGGCAATTTTCGAAGGTTTGTATTTTTTTTTTGCAAAAATTTGTAAACCGATTTTAATTTTTAAAAACTGATTTTCTTCGTCTTTTTTAAGCGCTATAACGTGCTATTTTTTGTTTTTCTGAAATAATTTCTTTGGTACCTACTTAAAAAGTGAAAAAAAAAAAACGGTTTTTCACACGTTTATGAATTTTTTTGGTTATGTCCCTACACACCGATTTGATCCAAAACTAGTGCACTCAAATTGCACTATTTTTTACCTAATTACCACATTTTTTTAAACGCTTGAGGAATTTTTTGAAAAAAATCTTTCCTAGGCTATATTGAGAGGTACGCATTCCCATTGAAAAAATCCTGGTTGGCATTTTTTTTTTTTTTGAAACAGACCTTTTTCGAGCTCTTGCCTGGAGTAGACCACCAGAACCAAGACAGCCACACCAAGACATGCACCGTGTCACAAATCTATCGCAACAATGGCAAAAATTACACAAATTGTACTGCGAATTGCTTCCGCATCCTCCATTTTCTCCTGATTTAGCCCCCAGCGATTATTACTTGTTCGCAATTCTCAAAAAAATGCTCACCGGAAAGATATATGGATCCAATGAGGAGGTGATCGCTGGAACTGAAGCGTATTTTGAATGATTATGCAAATCGTTCTATAAGAAAGGAATAGCAATGTTTGAGAAGCGTTGGAATGGATGTACCTCTCTTGAACGAGACTATGTGGATGAATTATAGTAGAATTTTACTTAAAAGTTGTGTTATTAGTCATCCTACGAATTTATTGAGTGATGAGTATATAAATAATTGTAAAAGAAAACGAAAACCAAAATTGAAAACACATCCTTCATTATTTTGTGTTTAAAAACGGGGTTACAGTAAAAGTCGTCCACTGGAAAAATGTATATATGTATGTTCTTGGCTCCATTGTCTGTAATCGCAACATTAAAAATAATGAACACTTAGCCTTTCCTTATTAAATTGTGCCAATTACAATTCGACATTGATTGTGCTATTTTTCCATAAATTTTCTTTTACAATATCACCAGAAGGCTGAGGCTAAATGTCAAGACGATGTAGACTGTTGATAAAATTATTATTCCAAATTATTAATTAGTCCAAAGATCAAGCCCATCAATATAAAGCAATGGTTAATTTATAAAATTACCCACATCATCTTAATACTTCTTATCTTCTGATATTAATTTAAAAGAAAATACATGGAAAAAATTAGAAAGAGAATGTAGAAAACACAATATTTCAAATAAAGAAGACCTGAAATCAGTAATTCAGGGTGAATGACCCACACTTATTTTAAGTGGCAAAAAAAATAGCACAAATAATACATTTCACAAATTCATAAGCAATGACCAACAAGGTGTTGCCTATATTTGAATGTTACTATTAAAGACAATGGAGTAAATGGAGTTGGGCGTTGCATGGCATTGGCAACTGTTTTTAAGTGTACCTCAAAAACAATCAAGACTTTCGTCACAGATGGGTGGATGAATGAATGGAATGCACATTCCCTCTACTTAGTCCACTAAATTACTTCCTGTTGTGTTATTTTAAAGTTCAAAGTTTATTTTCAGAGGTTGCCTCAATTGGCTCGGAGAATAAGCGACGAAATAGTATTATTATATTTTATTCTAGTTACATTCCTCCACTAAGGGGTGGCAGGAGAAAAGTAGTAGAAACTTGTAGAACTTTTTTCATTGTGTACATAGTAAAATTTGAAATAAAAAATTCTATTTGACCGACTTTGCAAAGTTACCTCCTTTCAACCTCCAACAAAAGTGGTACAAACCTCAAGTTGTAGTCTTGCGTTTTCGAATTATCGAGTACACAAAAAAAATTAACAGGCAGGCAGACGGTTTCAAAACTTTCGCTGAAATTTAAAATCTCCACGTTTCAGAACATTTGAGGCCTATGAAGACAATACAAAGTTTAAAAAAATGTTCGACAACACTATACTTCCACTCCACTACATGGATGTGGAAGTAAATTGACATGTGGAGAGACCCCAATTTATTTATCGTCTCCAGTCTTCCTGGAGTTTTACGGAGTGATATTAAACTTGGTCTTGACATTACATATAGCTTTCTATTAATAACTTCCTAGTACTGCTGCCTTCCCGCATTGT
The DNA here is from genome assembly GCA_029963805.1 of Aromia moschata. NCBI lineage: Eukaryota > Metazoa > Arthropoda > Insecta > Coleoptera > Cerambycidae > Aromia > Aromia moschata. The sequence goes on along the minus strand of JAPWTK010000032.1, from coordinate 2,001,070 downwards.
AGATGTCCTAAATAAAATATGATGCAGTGTTTAGTTATCCCAAAGATTGTATGCTTTAAAATATGTCGCTACTTTGATAAAAAAAATACTTACAGCTGCGAGTAGCAAGAATCTTGTCCCCTTCAGTGTCCCGTGTCTAACAAGCCTGGATCGGTGTCACTGTTGTTTAGAATGTCAGCGCAAATTTTCATTATTGGGCGCATTCAGGGACGCTCAGCCACTGACCGCTATGTGTTAGTAGTTAGCCTTTTCTGACAGTCAGCGGCTTAAAACTCCCTGAATCGTTTGTATGAGTTTCACAAAGATCTAGAAAACGTAATATGTTCTATGGCATAGATAACTTTCATGAATCATGGATTCATAATTCCCTGCCATGTTCTGTGCTTAAAGACACTTAAAGGACAAAGGTTCGTTTTCTTTTCCATAACTTTTGTTTAAAAACAAGCAATATTTTCTTTTCTATAACTTTTGTTTAAAAGTAGATTAAAATCCAGTTGCTCACAGCACAGATAAAACGACAGAGAGAATCATGATAGACATGATAGTCTCCAGTCAGCATATCAGCTATAATATTTTAGGCTTAGTAAATTGGTCAGCCACTGAGATCAAAAAAGTGTCAGCCACGTCCATTCAGGGAAGTAGCTAAGTCAGCCGCTGAGCGTCCCTGAATGCGCTCATTGATTCCTTTTGCTCGGGAGTGAGGAGTTTTGGCACCATTAACATAGCAACATCAGTTCGGTTATTTAATAGCCACACCTCGTATAATACTTAGGCATTAAGACTAACCTACTAGCTAACTAATTTTCCATAATTTAAAAATTCAGAGTCACTAATGTTCTCTTGATAGCAAATTTTGCCTATTTCATCTTCAAGTCAAACCTGTATCTATTTTAATTACTTCTCATGATTATTTATGTTATCGAATTTTGAATCTAATCGTATTATTCTGAAGTATTTATTTGTATAAAATATAAAATATCATCTTTCATAGCCTAAAATTATAATGAAATGAAGTGTCTGAAATATTTTAAATGGTATTTTTCTTGTTTGTTGACTGACTAAAAATTGCAAAAATATTCGAGTACTTGGATAATCTCATATTAACATTTTTGTAACAAGAAAATGTAGTTGAATTGAGCAATGTCATTGTGGCCTATATGTACGTATATAGCCCTTTACGTTGGAGATACAAAATATAGACAGGGTGATTGGCGAATCGCGTTTATTAAAAATTTATGTACTTCTGGTACGAATCTAATCTGAAAATTTGGACAAAAGGGTATCAGGACACTTCCTATTGTACCGGAAAACTTCCTCCGGCTTCAACTTTCTTATTTTTAATTGAACATAGTGGTTTTATTATATTTTCGGATTTCTCGTAATATTTTAGGGGACTTTTATAAGAATATATCTCGAAAGTTTACGGTTTTCGTTAATTTAGTTATTTCGTTTTTTTTTTTAGTTTTTGAAAAAAACCAGTGTCATATTAAATTCGCCATATTTTGCTAACACATCAATTAGAGATTTGGGAACATGGCGAGGTCGACTAACGCAAATTTCAATATGTACGAGGTATGTAAATTAAGTAATGAGACTGACAACATAGCGCCCGATCTAGCAACACTGCGGAGACGGGACTTCAGACTGCTTCAGACTTGCAACGGATACATTTGCAAAACTTCAACACGCCTACGGAGACAATGTTTTTTTTAAGGGCCCTGGTTTTTCTGTGGTTGAATGCATTGTCAAAAGGAAGAAAGTCGATTGAAGATGAACCACGCAGCGGAAGGCCTTCAACTTCAAGAGCCCACGAAAATGTCGATAGAATACGGAATCTTGTGCATTCATATCGTCGGTTGACGACAAGAATAATCGGGGAAGATTTAAATTTGAATCACACCACTGTTCATCAGATTTTGACTAACGAATTGGGAATGAGGAAAATCTGAGCAAAAATGGTTCGAAAAAAAAACACAGGAAAAAAAGGACATCAGGAGAGAAGTGTCTTGACTTTTGGAATCGATTGAAAATGATCCCCATTTTATGGAACGTGTCATTACTGGTGATGAGACTTGAGTGTTTGAGTACGACCCGGAAACCAAACGCCAAAGCATGGAATGTCACACTTCAAGCTCTCCAAGACCCAAAAAAGCAAGAATGAGCAAGTCGAAGATCAAAAGCAATGCATGGAATTGTGCACAAACAGTTTGTGCATCCAGAACCCATTTACAAATAGGTTCTTGTAAAACTTCGAAAAAGGGTCATGCGTGTGAGACTAAACATCAAGAACTACAAGATGTTTCATCACGACAATGCGCCTTATCACACAGCCATTTCAGTAAACGAGTTTTTTGCCAGTAAAAACATTCCCTGTGGCTCATCAACCTCCTTATTTGCCTGACTTGAGTCCTTGTGACTTTTTTCTCTTCCTGAGATTGAGAAATCACCTCAAGGGACGTCTTTTGAGACCATAGAAAACATTCAAACGGCTATAACTGACCAACTGCAGGCTATTCCAGTATATGGATTCCAGCACTGCTATGAGGAATGGAAGAACCGTCTCCAGCGCTGTGTGGCTTTCCAAGTCAGTCTCATTACTTAATTTACACGCCTCGTATTACAGGAGGTTCCGTATGAAACGATCACTTCAGGCAACTTCGATAATTCGAAAGTCTATTATTTTAAATGGAACACCCTGTATTCTTTTGCGTAGAATCCTTCTCCATTAAAATGTATATCTTCAAACCACAGTTCCCTATATTTCATTTTTTTTTGCAATAAGTGTATGATGTCACGTTTAAAAGGCATTGAATAATCCACGAAAAACTAAAATATGTAAAAATTTAAGTTCCCACATGATTGCATCAGCATTTTATACTCGTATTTGTCAAATATCAGTAAGCCTTGTTTATTAAATCCGGACGAAAAAGTTAAGCCAATAAAGTCATTGGATGGGTATTTTAGATGTTTTGTTTTGTTTGTTTTAGTGCTCTGTACCGAGCAAAGTAACCACTGAATTAATGAATAACACTTTTTGGCAATCAATTTTTTATGTATAATATTTCAAACAGTAAAACAGTATAATAAAAATAAGCGTGTCATGCTGGTATGATAAAATATAATGCTTAGTAAGTATTCGGATTGGGATAATAATGTCAGTAGTTAGGCCATTCATTTCTAATTTTTTATGTTGCGATGACTTGTAAGAAATTGCTGTGTGGAAGCTCAAAAACTTTTAAAATTGACGGTACATTAGCATTAACAGTAATGTTATTGAATTTTGAATTAATTTGTGACATGAGTAATAATTAAATCACAGGTTTTAAAGGGCACATTGTAGATATGCAAGAGTACGTAAATTGGAGTACTTGACAAAAATAGCATTTCTATATGTCCCATACTTTTGTATAGATATAAATATATACTAGGTGTGTAAATTAAATAATGAGACTGATTTTTTAATTTTTTTTTTCGAATATAATTACAATTCAGTATTGTCTCCTTCAAAATAACTTCCTTGGGAAGCCACACAGCGCTGGAGACGGTTCTTCCATTCCTCATATCAGTGCTGGAACTCATATGATGGAATAGCCTTCACCTGGTCTTCACCCTTGGAAGTGATTTTTCAATTTCGGGAAGAGAAAAGTCACAAGGACTCAAGTCAGGCGAATAAGGAGGCTGAGGAGCCACAGGAATGTTTTTGCTGACTAAAAACTCTATTGAAATGGATGTGTGACAAGGCGCATTGATGCAACATCTAGTTGTTCTTGATGTTTGTTTTCTCACGCATGACCCTTTTTCGAAGTTTTTCAAGAACCTCTCTGTAAAAGTGTACTGTTTGGCCTGGAGGCACAAACTCTTTGTGGACAATTCCCTGGCTATCAAAAAAGCAAATCGGCATGCATTTGATCTTCAACGTACTCAAACACCCAGGTCTCATCACCAGTAATTACACGTTCCATAAAATGGGGATAATTTTCAATCGATTCCAAAAAAGTCAAGACACCTTTCTCTCCTGATGTCCTTTTGTTCCTGTGAAAGGTTTTTTGGAACCATTTTTGCGCAGATTTATCTCATCCCCAATTAGTTCCTCAAAATCTTGTGGACAGTGGTGTGATTCAAATTTAACTCTTCCCCAATCGTTCTAGTCGTCAACCGACAATCTGAACGCACAAGATCCCGTATTCTTCATCTCCATTTTCATCGGTTCTTGAAGATGAATGCCTTCCGCTGCATGGTTCATCTTCAATCGACTCTTCCTTCTGAGAATACCTTAAACCACCGAAAAACCTGGGCTCTTGAAAAAACACTCTCTCCGTCTCCGTAGGCGTGTTCAAGTTTTGCAAAAGTATCCGTTACGCTGTGTCCAAGTCTGAAGCAAAACCTGATAGCACACCGTTGCTCAAAATTAATGTCATACATTTTTAAAACGCACTAGAAAAAACTGGTTTACGAAAACAGTCAAAAAGAACAAACAAATGACTAACAAGTTCAAACTTGTACTGAAAGTGTTAACCTACCGCCCTTCCAAGTCCCGTCTCCGCAGTTTTGCTAGATTGGGCGCTACGTTGAAAAAAAACTGGACGTTTTCCTCGAAACACCGAACTACTACACTTTTCTCAGAGAAAAAGGGGGGGGGGGAAGCAGCGCGCAATATTTGAAGAAGGTGATTTTTGCGACGAATTGTGTTTTTGAGTAAATACAATTGAACACAAATGGTTGAGTTGAGTTGAATACGATCTTTGTGACGTAATAAATACTATTTATAAATTAAATAGATTTTAATTAATTAATTTAACATTAAATTAACATCTCTAGATTGCACTAAGATAATATCTTAGATTGCACTATATACCGATACTGTGCTCTAGAGACAGACGCTAGAAACGCGCCAGAATTCAAACAAATAATCTAGATTTTAAACGACATATACATGGAACTATTATACAGTAAGCGGCAGCCTAATGCGTACATAGGTGGATATTAAATACATATTTAATTATACATTTTTATGTCATAGTTAGGCGAATTTACTTGGGCCGGGGAGGCTTGGTTGTACATAAAGCTAAGTGGGGGGTCTTCTAGCGTAAGGAGCGGAAATTTTAACTCAAACAGTCCTACCGACAAACCGGATGCCTTTCATACGCCTGCGCCAGCGATTTGATCGCGATTGGTTCTCACCTTATGTTTACATCTACTTAACAAAGAAGTTAAATTATCAATTGCCCTTCATTCGGCTATGTACGCATTAGGGTGCCGCTTACTGTATATGATTCACAATTATATAAATTTATAAATACAAATTTTAATTTCAAAGCTGACCCGGAGAATAACGTAAGAAACCCGGGGTCTCCGGGTCATTTTCATGGAGGTGGCAACTCTACTTACAACCCAATTTGGGATCCATTTTCATCGCATTTTTTGTCTCTTCAAGACCACTGCGTATGCAGCTTGCCGTGCAGCGGGTGGATGGGGTGGTCACGCGCCCCCACTGTGTTGACTGTCGTCTGGCCTGTCACTTGCCCATAACTTTTCCCTGCCATCGGGCCGCGTGCCCTGCATCGCGAAACAGATAATAACTTGGCGAGACGACGCGAGTATTGCTAATATCTAGTAGAGTAGAATTAGTCGATTTGTACCCCTAAACGAAAAGTAACTGACACTTAACCAAAAAAAAAATTGCTTTTTGTTGAGGACGCTGAAAATATTAAATATCGTTTTTTGGCAACAATTTAAAATTATTGCTACATTGTTTAAAAAATTCGCAAAGCTGCGAAAATCAGGTTTTTTTGAAATAAAAAGAGAACCGTAAACTATCCAAAAAAAATGTTTCAGATAAAAAATGTAACTAGTAAAAAAGCCCTACAAAACCCATCAAGAAATTTGCAAATCGGTTAATTTGTTTATCTGCAAAATTGAAAAAACCGTCAAAATGGCCCCTTATTTCAATTATTTATAACTAATAATAAAGTAAGCCTTGTGTCTTTAAAAGAATTGGAAAATGTAGGTATCGGTGTACTTTTCAAATCAAAAAAACGCTGAAAATTTCAAATCGATATATTTTTAAGTTTTTGCAAAAAGTAAATTGTTTATTAAAAAGGTGCTTTCGTAAAACAGCCCTTATTTTTTTGTAAACATCATAGAGTAACGATTCAAAATGGATTCTCTTCCTGATGAGTTGGACTATCAAGTACATCGAAAAATTAATTGAATTTCACAAATTTAATTGTTTAAAATTGACATTGAAAAGTTCGTCCGTTTTAAAGTTTTATTAACAAATGAAATAACTCGTTCGGTTTTTTATCGTACAATGTTGGGACTAGAATCATTTTACAGCTACGATTTTTCTGCGAATATAAAAAAAATGAATGCTCCAAGTAACTTGGGAGCCGAGTTTTTTTCTTTTTTCTTGCACTCATAAATTATACCCTTTTTTTTAAAATTAACACAGTAATAAGATCAAATCTTGCTCTGTATTATGTAAGAATTTCGAAAGTATGTAGTAGTCGGTTTCGTTTACAGCATTATAATAATGTGCATCGTTATTTTAGTAACGCGCGTGGATGCATGAGTGATGACGGCACGGCAGCGGCAGCAGTGTGGTTCTCCTGCGCGCAGATTTTCTTTCGGTCGCTTCAAAATCACAGCCCACAAAAAAACGGATTATCTCCGAAACTATACATCGTAGGAATGATATATTTTTTTAATTTGGGGTAGCTCGTGAAAAGAATGACTTTGAGAATACTCACAACTTTAATCTTATTAGTCCAAGCGACTTATTTTATATATAATAATATTATTCAACGATTGTCATTACCATTACCATTAAACAATTAAATTTGTGAAGTTCAATTAATTTTTCGATGTACTTGATAGTCCAACTCATCAAGAAGAGAATCAATTTTGAATCGTTACTCTATGAAATTAATTAAATAAATTAATAGTTAAATAAATTTCACCACGTTTTATAAAAAATCCCCAAACTATGCGGGGGGCGAATATATAATCTATTGCCGAATCACGTAAAAAGTCTATCTCCTAAATTTTTTAAAAACCACATTAAGAGTGTACTCTTAGAAACTAGTGTGTATACTATCACTGAGTTTGAAGATATTATGTTGAGATCTTGAACAACGTAATCGGTTCAGTTAATTACTATAATTTCTCATGTATATTTCAAAAATGTATGTAAATATATAAATGCGTCATGTGTCGTCTTTATTTTATGCATACACTGATAATTGTTATTTTATGTTTTACACTATGTTATATATGTCTTATTTAATTTTGTTTATAAAAATAACTAAAATTTGCATTGTTAAACTCTGTATATATTTGCTGATATTGTTAGATAAACAAAATCTATGACGAACCTTCATATTGTAATATGGCTATACAGGTAATAAAGGTATATCTATCTATCTATCTATCTATCTATGATATTTACAAAAAAAATAGGGACTGTTTTACGAAAGCACCTTTTTAATAAACAATTTACTTTTTGCAAAAACTTAAAAATATATCGATTTGAAATTTTCAGCGTTTTTTAAGTACACCGATACCTACATTTTTCAATACTTTTAAAGTCACAAGGCTTACTTTATAATTAGTGATAAACAATTGAAATAAGGGGCCATTTTGACGTTTTTTTCAATTTTGCAGATAAACAAATTCACAGGATTTGCAAATTTCTTGATGGGTTTTGTAGGGTTTTTTACTAGTTACATTTTTTATCTGATACATTTTTTGTACAGTTTACGGTTCTCTTTTTATTTCAAAAAAAAAACTGATTTTGGCACCTTTGCGAATTATTTAAACAATGTAGCAATAATTTTAAATTGTTGCCAAAAAAACGATATTTAATATTTTCTGCCTCCTCCACAAAAAGCAATTTTTTTGGTGGTGTCAGTTACTTTTCGGCTAAATCCTAATTTTACTATACTAATAACTTGGTGAGACGACGCAAGTCCCGGGACCCGATACAGTATTGCTAATATCAGCGATATCCCTTCTCACTTTTCGGTTATTAACTGCAGTTCGTAATGTTGACGGTGTATTAGTTACCCCGTAATTTCCATAAGACGTTCGGCGTCCGAACAAACGTTTTAATCGCCTGAAATACCCGCTTAATGTCGTCGGCGCGGCGAGTAGCAGTAATGGGACCGTCGCATGGTGCTCAAATTACGAGGGGGTACCCAAAAATAACCGGAATTATTTTTTAAAAGCTATATATCATAACATAGTATAAAACAAAGTCGCTTCCCGCTGTCTGTCCCTATGTATGCTTAGATCTTTAAAACAACGCAACGGATTTTGATGCGGTTTTTTTTAATAGGTAGAGTGATTCAAGAGGAAGGTTTATATGTATAATACATGCATAATATAGTAGAGAAACACTGATAATTTTAGAGGATTCTAATGTGATGTCGTAAATAAACACATTTTTTTGCGGTTACATTGCAAACGCTGGCTGAACCCTGAATAGATCAAAATAATGTACTACAGTATTGTACATCTTAAAAAAGTCTACAAAAAAGTCCGCGATGGTATATGTCTATCTCTTGGGGATAACCCACAATAATCATTTTTTATCCTTTACTTTTTACCAGAAATATTGGCTTATTTACGAAGCGATTTTAAGCAATACAGCATTAATCCTTATCCAATTAGGTACCTTAAATACATTGTGCATTTAATATAGATCAATATGGCCCTTTACAGCATGTAATTTAAATTAATATTTTCGAAGATATTACAGATTTAAAATACAGGGACATGGCGGTTGCGGCGGTACCGGCCGGCGACGCGTGTCTATAAATGGCGCGTCGAAGGCCTGCGTTTTTTTTTTTTAATAGATAGAGTGATTCAAGAGGAAGGTTTATATGTATAATACATGCATAATATAGTAGAGAAACAATGATAATTTTAGAGGTTTCTAATGTGATGTCGTAAACCGTGCGAAGCCGGGGCGGGTCGCTAGTTTTCAATATTTTTACAAAACAACCTTATCCCTTTCAAAATACTCTCCATTACAACTAATACATTTTTTGTAGTCATCTTTAGAAATGGCTGACAGCTCCTCCCTGGTTTTTTTCTTGACCTCTTCAATGTTGTCAAATCGGTGTCCTTTCATGCCCCTTTTCATGCGTGGAAATAAGAAAAAGTCGCACGGAGCCCAGGTCAGGGTGCGTGGGGTAGCGGAACCATGCCATTTTTAGTCAAAAACTGGGCTAACAGAGATGGCTGTGTGTGTCGTGTAATCGGGTCTTTTTTGACCAACACTGTTGCGCAACCTTCTTAAAACTTCCAAATAAAAGGTTTGATTGACAGTCTAACCTGGGGGAACAAACTCTAAATGAACTACGCCATTGACATCAAAAAAGCAAATCAGCATTGTTTTGATGTTTGATTTGACTTGACATTTTTTTTTTTTGGACGGGGTGACAATGGACTTTTCCATTGGCTGTTGCTTTGTTTATGGGCCGTAACCATAACACCATGACTCATCACCAGTAATGACCTTTGACAGAAAATCTGGATCAGTTTCAAGCTGTTGTTTCAAAGCACGACAAGATTCAACTCGACATTCTTTGTGATTGTCAGCAGAGCCCGAGGAACAAACTTGGCAGCAACCCTTTTCATTCCCAAATCTTCGGTTAAAATTCGCTGAACCGAGCTCCAAGATAACCCACTAATCTCTGACAGTTGATCAATTGTCTGTCGACGGTCTGTGAGCACAAGCTCTCGGATTTTTTCAACATTTTCGTCGTTTCGGGCAGTTGATGGACGTCCAGAACGAGGTTTGTCATCAATCGACATGTCGCCATTTTTAAATCGAGCAAACCACTCGTACACTTGAGTTTTTCCCATAGCGTCATCTTTGTAAGCTGTTTTCAACATTAAAACAGTTTCAGCAGCATTTTTTACCGACTAGAAAACAAAATTTCACAGCTGCATCTTATTCACTTAAACTTGCCATCATAAAAAAACGAAACAAGAACAAAACAGCGCTAGCAAAAACAATCACTGCAGATGAACAGAACAAGCCAGGTCGACAACACAGGCGGCACTGAACTGGCAATGAGTTGCGCTATACACGCCTACCGGCAGTTCTTGAAGATAAAGGCCTTCCGCTGCATAGTTCATCTTCAATCGACTCTCTTCCTTCTGAGACTGCCTTAAACCACCGACAACAACCTACGCTCTTGAAAAAACACTGTTTCCGTAGGCGTGTTGAAGTTTTGCAAAAGTATTTTTTGCGCTGTGTCCAAATCTGAAGCAAAACCTGATAGCACACCGTTGCTCAAAATTAATGTCACCATTTTTAAAACGCACTAAAAAACCGGTTTACGAAAATAGTCACAAAGAACAAACAAATGACTAACTAACAATCAAACTTGTACTGAAGGTGCATTACATGTTAACCTCTCGCCCGTTCCACGCGCCTGCGTCTAACTTGTTTTTTTTGGGGGGGTCATCCAGAAATTTTTTCCGCAGGCATATTAACCTCGTTCTCAATTTTTAGTAATAATTTTTAAAATAAGGATGAGGGTCATTATAAGAAGTACTTTCTCGCCCCGAACCTTCCTTTAGAAAAAAAAAAAAAGCCGCCCTTCGCAAGCGGGTCTTCGATACTTCTTAAAAAAGGGGGGAGAAGATTAAAACCTTGAAAAGCTGACTGCTGTATAGTTGGTGCCTTTAGAAGTTCCTATTTTTTTCCTCGCCGAAAGTTCCACAGGTGGATATTATTATCCATTTTAATTTCAGTGTGAATATAAAAAATATAGATAGATCTATAACATTCATGACATCCTTTAGATTTATTAAAAATAATTCAATTCTTGCCTTTTCAGGTGTACTACGCAAAAAAGAAACGAAGGGCAGCCCAAATTCAAGGAGAAGACAGCTCACACAAGAAAGAGAGGAAGATATACAATGACGGTTTTGACGATGACAACCACGATTACATCGTCAAAAATGGTGAAAAGTTCCTAGAACGATACGAGATTGATTCCCTTATAGGCAAAGGTTCTTTCGGTCAAGTAGTTAAAGCCTTCGATCACGGAGAGCAGTGTCACGTGGCGATTAAGATTATTAAAAATAAGAAGCCTTTCCTTAATCAGGCGCAAATCGAGGTTAAATTATTAGAAATGATGAATAGAGCAGATATTGAAAATAAGTATTACATAGGTGAGTTCTAATTTAGGAAATAGTGCGTACTGTGCGTCCCAGGATAAGTGAAAAAAGAGGTGTGAAGAATCGAAAAATCAAGTAGGTCTTGGCAGGAGCAATTTAATTGTTTTCTGTGTAGGTCAAGTGACTTTTCTAAGCCAAATATCAAAAATTATGTTAAGAAAAGTCGTTCAGCGTTGTTAAAAAATATAATTGGATGCCAAAATTTAAGACCATTAGCCAATTTAAAAGTTTTTGTATATTTTTGCATATCGTCATTTAACTTCCAGCATCACACAACACAGTTTTTCGCCAAAATGAGGTCATAATTTATTTTCATTCAAATTTTCGCACCTGAGCGATTGCAGGACTTAGTTTGTTGATTTATCCACCCGTAGCACTGCTATCCGCAGTTTTACCAACTTCACACAACTAAAATTTGGCAGCTACTGTAAAGTTGTAAAAACAGTTGTGTGATGCTAGATCTTAAACGACGATATACTTATTTAAAGTTAGTATTTTCTGTAGAATATATGAAATACTTGTTAATTATTCAGAACTGAGAAACAAATTCTCACACTTTTAGACGCATAATACTTATAAAATATCAAAATTGTTCTAATCAGAAGAACAAATGGAATTCAACAAATTAAAAAACATTTGCTATATATTTTTGTACTATTATTTTTCTGACAGCATATTCTGAAATTTCAGAAAAAATAAGTTACCTACCCCTGAATAAAAAAATTCGTAGTTAGCTCTAAAAATAACGGAGAAAAGTGAGGTGGAAATTCTTACTAAATCATCCTGTACAAGACCATGTATACTACGAGGCCATGGACGCAAAACAAAATGTAACTTAGGAACTTAAATCGGACAAAAATAGAAAATAAAAAAACAAAGTTGGCTATTAGTTTTGAAATTTGGCATGCAGCTATAATTTTTTATTCTGAACAATTTTTATTGATTTTTTATTTTAATATTTTGCTTAGAAAAGGCACTTTCCCGATACTTATAATAATTAAATTGCTCCTGTCAAGACCTACTTGATTTTTCGAAAATGAACATGATAAAAACTACTTTTTAATTAACTCGAAAATTATTTGTGTTTTACACCTTTTGTTCAAGTATATTATCTTCAGGCCTGAAGTAGATTGTATTTAAAATTGGATATGTCAGAATTATTCTATGTCCTACAAAATAGTGTCTGACAAGTTTCATCAGTTCCAGAAATTTTAATTATGCATAGTTAATACATAAACCGTTATTCCAAATACATAAAATTTATATCATTTACCCCCCCCCCCCCCCCAAGATGCTGGTATTTTTTTCAAACTAGATGTTAACCTGTAGTATTTTCACTGGAAACAGCAGTCTGCAAGATGGAATAATATGATTTCTTAGCAGATCTAAAGGTTTTGAGAATTTATATTTTCATGTATGAAGAAGGGTCCAAGAATACATCCTCCGAACAATGCCTGGCCAAACATTAACTTTTTGGGTATCAAGCAATCCATTATTTATTTACAAAAAATGATTCTCCATAACAACCAAACCCAAAAAGTTACTTTCAAAACTCATATTGACAGAAACATGGCAAATAAACTAATGAAAAACTTATATTTAGGACATTTTTTTCTTATACAACATTTTTTGTCCCGTAATGTATAATAATCATAGCATCGTTTTCTTTCAGTTAAATTAAAAAGACACTTCATGTGGAGGAACCATTTATGTCTAGTGTTCGAGTTGTTATCATATAACCTGTATGATCTGCTTCGAAACACGAACTTTCGAGGGGTATCCCTGAATCTCACCAGGAAGTTTGCGCAGCAGCTGTGCACGGCACTATTGTTCCTCTCCACACCCGAACTGAATATAATCCACTGCGATCTAAAACCCGAGAATATATTACTGTGTAATCCGAAGAGGTCAGCCATAAAGATAGTCGATTTTGGAAGTTCTTGCCAACTAGGTCAAAGGGTAAGTCCAGTGTTCACCTTTATGTCCACATATTATTGAAAATTGTCCATGTCCAATTGTCCAAAACAATAGGTTGGGCACAAAATGTTTCGTATTCATAATTCATAATTTTATTCATCCACAGTGTTTCATAAAGTACTTAACATTGTTTACTTTCATTTGACCCTGTAAAGTGATATTTTTCCATTGGTGAATCAAAGTAAGTATATTTCACTGGTGGAATAGAGTTAATTTTAATTCACCAAAGTGAAAATAATGAACAGAAAACAAACATATTTATTCAATTATCTATTGATATTTACATTTACGTACAGTGACTAGCAAAATTTTACATACAGTGACTCGCAAAAAGTCGTAAGAAATTGAATATGAAGTTTTGCAAGTCACCGGACAAAGGTTAGGAAAATAAAATATTTTTTTCTGTAAGAAGTACTTTATTTATATACAGGGTGTCCCCGGATTGAGTTATCTATAGGTGAAATGGACAAAAAATTTAATTTTTCGACAAAATGGCATTCTTCAAAAAAAAGTTTTGCTTGTCTTGAAACGTCCAGAAAGTTTGTCGTTTGTTCAATTTAACATACAGGGTGTTCAAGAATAGCAAAAATTAAATAATTATGAAAAGTAAAGTACCCTAAACGCCATGTAAATACGTTTGAAGTATAGCATTTTCGTTTAAAAAAAATTATGTTTACTAAAGGCGCAGACATAATAAGAAATCATAAACCCCCAAAAATTTTATTTAAACATTTATTTTGACGAAACAGCACGTCCAGATAATCATTTAGTCAATCAACACTGTAGTTAATAGGTTAGGTTGTCTTTACACTATTTCTTCTCAAAGTCCCTAATTAGAATATTTGAAATTCCAGTAAGTCATCAATAAGGCAATTGTAATTGTTTGACATTGTGTTTGACAAAGCGTTTGAAATTTCAATTATTGATTTTTAATTCCAAATAATGCTTACTATACAACATAGAATTTATCTTATTAAATGTTATGGTATCGGTAATATTTCTTATCATCATGCAATTGAATTGTTTCATGAAAAATATCCAGAACTCGAAATTAACCGTCAAAGTTTGAAAAACGTACAAAAAATTTGATTGAACTGGTGATGTAAAATGCGGAAAAAAATCGAAAAAGAAGAAATTCTAGTTTTAAATTCAGTCGAAGAAAATCCAAAACTATCACTAAAGAGATCTGCACAAATTGATATTAGCAAGACGCACATTCAAAGGATTTTGGCCGAAAATAAGTTTAAAGCTTTAAACCGAAAATAATACACACTGGAAGTTGGTGATGATGCACGTCGATTGGATTTCTGTTTAGAAATAGGAGCGAGGCTTACTGTAGATATGCATTTTCACAAGAGTATAATTTTTTCCAATGAAAGCACTTTTTCTACCAATGGAGTTGTATCGTCGCAGAATTGTCGTTTTTGGGCACAAGAAAATCCGTCTTTTCCAGTTACTTCTAGACGTCAAAATTTATTTACGGAATTACTTTCAATCGAATAATTGGTCCTTATTTTTTTAAAGAAAATTTAAATCAAAATTCATACTTGCAGATGCTAAACACATTTTTCTGGCCAGAATTAGACGAAGAGAATTTAGAATATAGAAAAAAGGCGTATTTTCAACAGGACGGATGCCCCACCCATTCAACAATTCAGACCCGCAGTTGGCTTAACAAACAATTTCAAAAGAAGTGGATTGGAAGATATGGACCTATTTGTTGGCCAGCAAGGTCCCCTGACTTGTCGCCACTTGACTTTTTCCTTTGGGGATTTTTGAAGGAAATAGTTTATAGACAGCCGATAGAACACAATATTGATTTACTCAAGACTCGGATCATTCAAGCAGTGGCCCGAGTAAATCAAGAAATGATCCACTCAACATACACATCCTCATAAACCCTACATACCTCATAAATCCCTACATACATATGTATAGCTTTTCCGATTCGCACAAATTTTTAATTTTCGACCGGCTTTTTTTTCGCAATTTAACCCCAAATTCATAATGAGTGATCTAAAAAATCCCATATATGCAATTTGTCAAAAATTCCTAAAATATTTGAATTTTTGACTTCCATTTTGGATTGGCCATCTTGAAATTCCAATATCTGATTTCAGATCTAGCAACTCCAAAAAACTGTGATCAGCAAACCTCGAAAAACCTTTATCTAAACAATTTCTAAATAAAATCAAATAATAATTCAAAAACAAAGTCAATTCAAAATAAAAAAAAAGTCTGCTCCACACTTTTGAATTAAATATGCCATATTTAGTACGCCATATTGAATTTTATAATTCCGATGCCAGACATGGATTCAGGGCCCCCAAAAACTATTATATACCATATGTGATTCAAATCCCTAGAAAATTAAGAATGTTATTTGATCACATACGAGGGGGTACCCAAAAATAACCGGAATTATTTTTTAAAAGCTATATATTTTCAAATTTATTACAAAACAACCTTATCCCCTTCAAAATACTCTCCATTACAACTAATACATTTGTCCCACCGGTGCTTCCACTGTTCGAAACATTTTTTTTCGTAGAAAAAGTCGCACGGAGCCAGGTCAGGCGAGTAAGGTGCGTGGGGCAGCGGAACCATGCCATTTTCAGTCAAAAACTGGCGAACAGAGATGGGTGAACTTGGTGGCAACCCTTTTCATTCCCAAATCTTCGGTTAAAATTAGCTGAACCGAGCTCCAAGATAATCCACTAATCTCTGATCAATTGTCTGCCGACGGTCTGTGAGCACAAGCTCTCGAATTTTTTCAACATTTTCGTCGTTTCGGGCAGTTGATGGACGTCCAGAACGAGGTTTGTCATCAATCGACATGTCGCCATTTTTAAACCGAGAAAACCACTGTACACTTGAGTTTTTCCCATAGCGTCACCTTTGTAAGCTGTTTTCAACATTAAAACAGTTTCGGAAGCATTTTTACCTAGTAGAAAACAAAATTTCACAGCTGCACGTTTTTAACTTAAACTTGCCATCATAAAAAACGAAACAAGAACAAAACAGCGCTAGCAAAAACAATCACTGCAGATGAACAGAACAAGCCAGGTCGACAACACAGGCGGCACTGAACTGGCAATGAGTTGCGCTATACACGCCTAGCGGCAGAAATTCGTACTACACAAGCTCCGCCCACGGAAATGCTGTTCCTGTTATTTTTGGGTACCCCTCGTATGATACAATACCAGAATCGGCACTTTTTTTGTCATATACAATACAATACCAGTTAACCTTTAACGGCGGTCCTGGTCGATATATCGACCAGCAATCGTGTTGGGGACACCACATGAAAAATTTACCAAACATATCTATAAATTTTGCGTCTAATAAGAGATCGATTTTAACTGACTTTTCTCACCGTTAATAAGGTTAAGGAACCATTTTTTAGATAGTTTTTATATGTGTTGTAAACTAATTTTGCGTTTTCCATTCCAGATATATCAGTACATCCAATCTAGATTTTATAGATCGCCCGAGGTACTTCTAGGGATTCCATACGATTTAGCTATAGATATGTGGTCGTTGGGTTGCATATTAGTCGAGATGCATACAGGGGAACCTTTATTTAGCGGTGCCAATGAAATCGATCAAATGAACAAAATCGTAGAGGTCCTAGGTATGCCCCCCAAGCACCTTCTCGATCAGGCGAATAAGACGCGAAAGTTCTTCGAAAAGCTGCCTGGGGACAGAAGGTAAGTGTTTCAGAGAATGTAATTATTACGGGTCAGATGTCAGGGATAATGTATTAATAATTAATTCTGTATTTCATTTGTAAAAACCGAGTAAACTCGGGATGATTCGCTGCGTTCCATCGAACGTTACACGCTCCTAGCATTTTCACTAGGTTTTTCATCCGAGTTGAATACCGTCTTATTCTAGTTCCGACAAATTTCTTGAAACTGATCCAATAGGTCGACCCTCAATAAATAACACTTACGATACAACTAAAATAGTTTCCCTACAAAACCCAATGCGCTCGATTTTTGAGGTCCCGGACAACATAGGAACTTGCTTTTATATCTTACTTTCAGTATCACCTAAAATGGCAGTTTCTAAAACTTTTTCTAATAAAAAAACCAGTCACAAAAGGTTATGTACATTAATTTAACATTAGTGGAATACAGGAAATGCGATAACTCAAGTACTCTTGAAACTATTTACTTTACCATGTTGGGTCATGTGATTTTTGTCTCTTACGGTAACTTTTAACGTAGAATTCCATTTGAATAATTTTAATTAGAATTTTAACGTAGAACGGTAACTCTGTGTTGTTTTCTCAAGGCAGATTCCTCGGGCACATCAGCATCACTATAATACCCGTTAGCACTGTTTGGTTCAACTGAGTAAACTCGGGATGATGCACTGTGTTGCACGAACTGTTACTCACTACTAGAATTTTAACTAGGTGTATATCCGACAACACATGTTTTACAATGATACAGGGTGTTCTTTGTAGCAGGACTTTAACACCAAATAGAACTTTTAAAATTAATGCAAAAAGCTTATGGGTCTCCAAAGGCTTAGTTTTCGAGATACACAGGGGATTCAAATTAAATGTTAAAAACAGATTTTTTTTTAAATATTGGAAAACGTTTATTTTCCAAAGTATTACATTCAACGTTGGTATATGGGGATTTTTTTGATATGAAAAAAACTTACTACGAACAGTGTTTTAATATAGCCAGTACAGGGCGCTCTGTATTGTACTTTTTATGGATTAATATGACCATAATTTTTTTCTTAATGCACTTTATGGTTTTTTCTATTAAAGAATCTTATTTTACGCAAGTTTCTGAACTAAAAAGGTGCACTTGTCAAAATCCGCTAAAGTTTGCCGTTTTTGAAATATTTTAATTTTTATGATTCAATGGAAATTAATTTTCATATAAATAGGGGTAAACACAGGAAAAGGAAAATCCTAAGGTAAATTACGATTTATTTGACAACAAAATTTTATACCTGAATTTCTTAACGGGTAATCCCCTGGTTCTATACCAGAAAAAAATTGGGTCCTCACGACGGAAACATAAAATAAATTGCTTTATTTTGTTTTTAAAAAAGGTTTGTTAAAACAAAATGGCGGACGAAACAAAAATATTTTTGTATAAACTTCATAAATTTTTTTCTCACAAACTACAGACTGGAAAAAAATTTCTAAGATCAAAAGTGTCTTAAAATCAATTGAAAAATACTCTGAAATTACCTGTTTATGAAGTTTATACATAAATATTTTAGTTTCTCTTTAAAAAATCAGGACATTTGGGACTTGATGGGTTAAATGCGGTCCTGGAATGTCTCCCTGCGTCCCGACCTCTACCCGTTATAACATAAATAATCAAATTCTAGGTATATTTTGAAGAAAGCAAAGGACGGCAAAAAATACAAGCTGCCTGGCACCAGAAGGCTTCACGACATCCTAGGAGTGGAAACTGGAGGTCCGGGCGGTAGGAGAGCCGGCGAGGCAGGCCACTCCATGTCCGACTACCTTAAATTTAAAGACTTAATCCTCCGCATGTTAGACTACGATCCCAAGACGAGGATTACCCCCTACTACGCCTTGCAGCACAATTTTTTAAGCGTACATCAGACGAGAGCACTAACACCGCAAACAGTACGAGTTCGAGCCCTGCAGTCGCATCTCTAGATATGTCGTTAACGAATAGTTCAAGTAGTCAGCATGGTGAGTATCTCGCCGGATGAGTGTCCTTTTATCCGTAGAATGTTTTACAGTACCGAGTTTTTCGACAATAAATGGATGAATAAATTCAATTGTTCAATGTACCTTCGTGTCAGTCTCTGGTTTTACATTCGTCATGAAATTATCGATCGATTGCCTTAAGGGCAAGATATTCGCTCAGCTCGGTCGCTCTATTAATAACGCCCAGCCAGAGGTTATTTCGTTTGCTCATGTGTAAAACCTAACGAAGTTTTCTTAAATTTAAAAGTTCTACTTCACTGTGGTGAAAATTCCCGACGTTCGGACAACTTCAGTGACATCATTTTCCTTAGTAAAGGAAATAAAATAAGGCATTAGAATACAGTTACGAGGTCTGGCTATTAAGTAACGAGACTGCTTATGAAAAAAGAGTTTTATTTTAAAAATTATTGTACAATCGAATGTTCTCCTTCAATGTACTCCCTCCCCTCGCTACACACCGTTCCATTCGTTTTTTCCATTGGTCAAAGCAATGCTGGAAGTGTTTTCTATGAGCATTTAGGAGCTCCGCCGATTTTCGCTTCACCTCTTCCATTGACTCGAACCGGGTTCCTTTTAAGGCAGACTTGATCTTCGGAAAGAGGAAAAAGTCACAGGGCGCTAAATCAGGCGAGTACGGCGCGTGTTCCAGCACTGGAGTGTCTCTAGCAGCTAAATAACGCTTCACAGACAGCGCGTTAAGGGCATGTGCACTGTGCACGGTCCACGACTTGTTTTTGCACAACTCCGGCCGTTTCTTATGAACTCGCTCTCACAGTGTTGCCAAAACTTTCAAATAGTAAGTTTGGTTTACAGTTTGACCCCTTGGAATCCATTCAGTCATCACGATGCCATTGATGTCGAAAAAAACGATTAGTATGACTTTCAATATAAGTTTCAACATTTTGCTTTTTTCATTCTTGGCGATGCAGGAGTTTTCCAGTGCACGGATTGCCACTTAGTTTCAACATCATATTGGAATATCCAGGTTTTATCGCAAGTGATGATGTTTTCCGTCAGTTCAGACTCTTCATCTAGCCTCTCAAGAAAATCTGAGCAAATCTGTTGACGGACGAACTTTTGGCCAGGGGTCAAATTTTTTGGGACCAACTTCGCACGAATTGAACGTTCTTCATGTTCAATTCGTCATGTAAAATTTCTGACAGTTTCTTTATTGGCGTTTACAGTCTCATCAATCATCCGAATGCTCATACGACAATCTCCGCGCACAATTTCATTGATTTTGGTCACTGTTTGCAGAGTTGAAACAGAGACATGTCGACCTGGACGTTGGTCATCTTCGGTACTCTCTCGGCCTTCAGAAAACCGTCTATACCATTCGAAAACGCGCGCACGAGATAGAGAATTCTCACCATAGGCCTCTTTTAACAACTTATATCACTCAGTAGGAGTTTTTTTTAATTCAACGAGAAATTTCACATTGATCTGTTGCTCGTGTTTTTCGTCTCACACTGTTATTGGCCCTAAAAAAAATACGTTTGTTTCTAACCTCTAGAAAAAATACTACAGCGACACAAGCGTGTTTTCGTAGTGGAATAGTAGACACTTCCAGCTATCCAACGCTGCATTCGTTCCCCCTCCCCTTCCCCTCTAGGACGCCTTCTGCGCCCGCAGTCTCGTTATTTAATAGCCAGACCTCGTAGTTTATTGTATATTTAAAATAAACGTAATTCATGAATTACGTTTGGTTAACTGTCATCTATAATTTATGTAATAGGTATATAACTATTTAACCTTTCCGCAACCTTTACTTTACTTATCTTATCACTAGCGCTGATATCTCACTAGTAGGATCCAGAAGGTTAGTGTTCCAAGTGCAAGCAGTTGCGTTTTGTTGGTACACTAGCCGCACATCTGGCGCTGTTCAAACTGTAAAAATACCACATTTTTCAACTAGTTGTCGTTCCGCCGCAGTGTAGTTAGTATCGCTTTATAGGGGGCGTCCATAAATTACGTGAGGCATTTTTGAGAATTTTTTGACCCCTGCCCCTCCTGGTGAGATTTTTGTAAGGTTTTCCTTAACTCCCTCCCCCCCCTAATCTCACGTAAGATTTTTTTAAAATTTGTGTTTTGGCTGTAAACGCGTTGGATTATAAAAAAAATACAAAAAGTTAATGTTTTATTACTTTTATTTAAGACAGACGTAAACAAAGCAGGTTGGGACCTGTACGTGCGCTACTGTTACTCGGCTCTTTACGCTGCGATGTTCGTCGAGTCACGCATGTCGATACGGCTGGTCGATAGCGCTTAAACAATCGAAGGGCTACTGTGCTGCTCAGCGGGGTTCGGACAAATACGACAGAGCATATTTCATTCTAGAAAAATTTTTTACTTTGATTTAACTTTATTTTCACGCAATTTTACACCGTTTTCTACTAGAAAAAAAATTACGTGATATTTGTTAAAAAAACAAAAAAAAAAAAAAAAAACCCCAAGTGAGATTTGGAAAGATTTAGCTTGACCCCCTCCCCCCTTGAACACCTCACGTAATTTATGGACGCCCCCATATATGAGTTTAATAGCAGAGCCATTCTGTAGGCGATCTTTGTCAGACAAAGCTGAAACGAAAAGGCTTGGGAGACCTATTCCGGACTGAAATATTGAGCAGATAGTGTCCTGTAAAAATAAAGTTTTAGTAGTAAATTCAATTGAGACATTTATGAAAAAAATGCATGGATTTGAGGTTGTAATATAAAAAATGCGACAATCGTGGACATCAATGGTATTGACTGATTTAAATCATTTAGGTGACCGAATTAAAAAACATGTGTCAGGTGTGCCAGCAATTCCATGCTTTGGCGCTTGGTTTTCGGGTCGTACTCAAACACACAAGTCTTTCTCTCCTGATGTACTTTTGTTCCTTTTAATTTAACTCTTCCCCGATCATTCTTGTCGTCAACCGACGATCTAAACGCTCAAGATATCGTATTTTATCGACATTTTCATCGGTTCTTGAAGATGAAGGCCTTCCCCTGCGTGGTTTATCTTCAGTCGACTCTCCTCCTTCTGAGACATATTAAAACATATTAAAAATGTTGTTACAAATGTTGTCAGAAGTGGGTATGAAAAGAGATGTTTTTCAATCCCTTTTTAGAAAAATTGCTAAAAACAAATTTCCCTAAAGGTTTATGATTTTTTCCTAAAAAAAAAAATCAGCGAGCATTTCATCAAATTTTTCTAGGGTAAAAGTATCCCATACTGTGGCACATTGTCAAAAAACAAAGCAAATGTAATATCAATGCTTGGTGTTAATGTAGCGTTAAACCACAGTAAAAATTGCCACATTTATTGCCTTCAAATGTTAAACTGTTTATTTGATTAAAATTATTTTAATATTTTTACCGTTGATCATCATCTGTTTGTTTGAAACCCCGATGTTGCGCCTCTGGTTTGTAAAAAAAATGCGACTGTGTTGCTTTCAAAGCCTCACGTCTGCAAAAAATCCGACCGACTCCAATTGGCTAACGCCCTGTTAGATCATTTGTTATAATTACACCTAAGACCAAATACAGCTTAAGTATGTGGTGTGGATAACAGAGCTTGGTAACGCCATCATTACATCTTCGAATGCCTTAAGGGCAAGATATTCGCTTATCCAGAGGTTATTTTGTTTGCGTGTGTTTAAAACCTAAAGCATCAAAATTCGTTTTCTTAAATTTAAAAGTTCCTATTTCGCTGTGGTGAAAATTCACAACGTTCGGGACTTTTTTCTTAGTAAAGGAAATAGAGCAAGGCATTACAATACAATAATTAGTCTGTTGTATGTTTACAATAAACTGTTCATTGTATTGTTTAAAAGTTTTTGGTCTTTCATGGAAGTAATGAACAGACATTTTCATCTGGAATTGAAAGTTTACTGAAATTCCATATATCTTACGACAAACTTATTCGTCTCAAGAAAAATACCTATTTAAAAAATATACACACATTATATGTATTATTGCATTTGTAAAAAAAAAAAAACCTACTACTTGGTCCTTGCATTGGTCCCTTGAGCCATAATTTCCCAAAAAATTGTGAAATATGCATGAGAGTATGATATTCAGTGCCATCTCCAGCAGTGATTTATGTCACCTTTACATATTGTGGGGGGGGGGGGGGGGGGGGGGGGGGGGGGGGGGGGGGGGGGGGGGGGGGGGGGGGGGGGGGGGGGGGGGGGGGGGGGGGGGGGGGGGGGGGGGGGGGGGGGGGGGGGGGGGGGGGGGGGGGGGGGGGGGGGGGGGGGGGGGGGGGGGGGGGGGGGGGGGGGGGGGGGGGGGGGGGGGGGGGGGGGGGGGGGGGGGGGGGGGGGGGGGGGGGGGGGGGGGGGGGGGGGGGGGGGGGGGGGGGGGGGGGGGGGGGGGGGGGGGGGGGGGGGGGGGGGGGGGGGGGGGGGGGGGGGGGGGGGGGGGGGGGGGGGGGGGGGGGGGGGGGGGGGGGGGGGGGGGGGGGGGGGGGGGGGGGGGGGGGGGGGGGGGGGGGGGGGGGGGGGGGGGGGGGGGGGGGGGGGGGGGGGGGGGGGGGGGGGGGGGGGGGGGGGGGGGGGGGGGGGGGGGGGGGGGGGGGGGGGGGGGGGGGGGGGGGGGGGGGGGGGGGGGGGGGGGGGGGGGGGGGGGGGGGGGGGGGGGGGGGGGGGGGGGGGGGGGGGGGGGGGGGGGGGGGGGGGGGGGGGGGGGGGGGGGGGGGGGGGGGGGGGGGGGGGGGGGGGGGGGGGGGGGGGGGGGGGGGGGGGGGGGGGGGGGGGGGGGGGGGGGGGGGGGGGGGGGGGGGGGGGGGGGGGGGGGGGGGGGGGGGGGGGGGGGGGGGGGGGGGGGGGGGGGGGGGGGGGGGGGGGGGGGGGGGGGGGGGGGGGGGGGGGGGGGGGGGGGGGGGGGGGGGGGGGGGGGGGGGGGGGGGGGGGGGGGGGGGGGGGGGGGGGGGGGGGGGGGGGGGGGGGGGGGGGGGGGGGGGGGGGGGGGGGGGGGGGGGGGGGGGGGGGGGGGGGGGGGGGGGGGGGGGGGGGGGGGGGGGGGGGGGGGGGGGGGGGGGGGGGGGGGGGGGGGGGGGGGGGGGGGGGGGGGGGGGGGGGGGGGGGGGGGGGGGGGGGGGGGGGGGGGGGGGGGGGGGGGGGGGGGGGGGGGGGGGGGGGGGGGGGGGGGGGGGGGGGGGGGGGGGGGGGGGGGGGGGGGGGGGGGGGGGGGGGGGGGGGGGGGGGGGGGGGGGGGGGGGGGGGGGGGGGGGGGGGGGGGGGGGGGGGGGGGGGGGGGGGGGGGGGGGGGGGGGGGGGGGGGGGGGGGGGGGGGGGGGGGGGGGGGGGGGGGGGGGGGGGGGGGGGGGGGGGGGGGGGGGGGGGGGGGGGGGGGGGGGGGGGGGGGGGGGGGGGGGGGGGGGGGGGGGGGGGGGGGGGGGGGGGGGGGGGGGGGGGGGGGGGGGGGGGGGGGGGGGGGGGGGGGGGGGGGGGGGGGGGGGGGGGGGGGGGGGGGGGGGGGGGGGGGGGGGGGGGGGGGGGGGGGGGGGGGGGGGGGGGGGGGGGGGGGGGGGGGGGGGGGGGGGGGGGGGGGGGGGGGGGGGGGGGGGGGGGGGGGGGGGGGGGGGGGGGGGGGGGGGGGGGGGGGGGGGGGGGGGGGGGGGGGGGGGGGGGGGGGGGGGGGGGGGGGGGGGGGGGGGGGGGGGGGGGGGGGGGGGCGGGGGGGGGGGGGGGGGGGGGGGGGGGGGGGGGGGGGGGGGGGGGGGGGGGGGGGGGGGGGGGGGGGGGGGGGGGGGGGGGGGGGGGGGGGGGGGGGGGGGGGGGGGGGGGGGGGGGGGGGGGGGGGGGGGGGGGGGGGGGGGGGGGGGGGGGGGGGGGGGGGGGGGGGGGGGGGGGGGGGGGGGGGGGGGGGGGGGGGGGGGGGGGGGGGGGGGGGGGGGGGGGGGGGGGGGGGGGGGGGGGGGGGGGGGGGGGGGGGGGGGGGGGGGGGGGGGGGGGGGGGGGGGGGGGGGGGGGGGGGGGGGGGGGGGGGGGGGGGGGGGGGGGGGGGGGGGGGGGGGGGGGGGGGGGGGGGGGGGGGGGGGGGGGGGGGGGGGGGGGGGGGGGGGGGGGGGGGGGGGGGGGGGGGGGGGGGGGGGGGGGGGGGGGGGGGGGGGGGGGGGGGGGGGGGGGGGGGGGGGGGGGGGGGGGGGGGGGGGGGGGGGGGGGGGGGGGGGGGGGGGGGGGGGGGGGGGGGGGGGGGGGGGGGGGGGGGGGGGGGGGGGGGGGGGGGGGGGGGGGGGGGGGGGGGGGGGGGGGGGGGGGGGGGGGGGGGGGGGGGGGGGGGGGGGGGGGGGGGGGGGGGGGGGGGGGGGGGGGGGGGGGGGGGGGGGGGGGGGGGGGGGGGGGGGGGGGGGGGGGGGGGGGGGGGGGGGGGGGGGGGGGGGGGGGGGGGGGGGGGGGGGGGGGGGGGGGGGGGGGGGGGGGGGGGGGGGGGGGGGGGGGGGGGGGGGGGGGGGGGGGGGGGGGGGGGGGGGGGGGGGGGGGGGGGGGGGGGGGGGGGGGGGGGGGGGGGGGGGGGGGGGGGGGGGGGGGGGGGGGGGGGGGGGGGGGGGGGGGGGGGGGGGGGGGGGGGGGGGGGGGGGGGGGGGGGGGGGGGGGGGGGGGGGGGGGGGGGGGGGGGGGGGGGGGGGGGGGGGGGGGGGGGGGGGGGGGGGGGGGGGGGGGGGGGGGGGGGGGGGGGGGGGGGGGGGGGGGGGGGGGGGGGGGGGGGGGGGGGGGGGGGGGGGGGGGGGGGGGGGGGGGGGGGGGGGGGGGGGGGGGGGGGGGGGGGGGGGGGGGGGGGGGGGGGGGGGGGGGGGGGGGGGGGGGGGGGGGGGGGGGGGGGGGGGGGGGGGGGGGGGGGGGGGGGGGGGGGGGGGGGGGGGGGGGGGGGGGGGGGGGGGGGGGGGGGGGGGGGGGGGGGGGGGGGGGGGGGGGGGGGGGGGGGGGGGGGGGGGGGGGGGGGGGGGGGGGGGGGGGGGGGGGGGGGGGGGGGGGGGGGGGGGGGGGGGGGGGGGGGGGGGGGGGGGGGGGGGGGGGGGGGGGGGGGGGGGGGGGGGGGGGGGGGGGGGGGGGGGGGGGGGCCCGGGCCGGGGGGGGGGGGGGGGGGGGGGGGGGGGGGGGGGGGGGGGGGGGGGGGGGGGGGGGCGGCGGGGGGGGGGGGGGGGGGGGGGGGGGGGGGGGGGGGGGGGGGGGGGGGGGGGGGGGGGGGGGGGGGGGGGGGGGGGGGGGGGGGGGGGGGGGGGGGGGGGGGGGGGGGGGGGGGGGGGGGGGGGGGGGGGGGGGGGGGGGGGGGGGGGGGGGGGGGGGGGGGGGGGGGGGGGGGGGGGGGGGGGGGGGGGGGGGGGGGGGGGGGGGGGGGGGGGGGGGGGGGGGGGGGGGGGGGGGGGGGGGGGGGGGGGGGGGGGGGGGGGGGGGGGGGGGGGGGGGGGGGGGGGGGGGGGGGGGGGGGGGGGGGGGGGGGGGGGGGGGGGGGGGGGGGGGGGGGGGGGGGGGGGGGGGGGGGGGGGGGGGGGGGGGGGGGGGGGGGGGGGGGGGGGGGGGGGGGGGGGGGGGGGGGGGGGGGGGGGGGGGGGGGGGTTGGGCCCCCTTTTTTTTTTTTGGTTTTTGGGGTGGTTGTTTTTGGGGGGGGGGGGGGGGGGGGGGTTTTGGGGGGGGGGGGCCCCCCCCCCCCCCCTTTTTTTTTGGGGGGGGGGGGGGGGGGGGGGGGGGGGGGGGGGGGGGGGGGGGGGGGGGGGGGGGGGGGGGGGGGGGGGGGGGGGGGGGGGGGGGGGGGGGGGGGGGGGGGGGGGGGGGGGGCGTTTTTTGGGGGGGGGTGGTTTTTTCCCCTTGTGTGTTTTTTTTTTGGGGCGCCCCGGCGCCCCCCCCCCGGGGGGGGGGGGGGGGGGGGGGGGGTTTGGGGGGGGGGGGGGGGGGGGGGGGGGGGGGGGGTTTTTTGGGGGGGGGGGGCCCCCCCGGGTGGGGGGGGGGGTTTTTTTTTTTTCCCCCGGGGGGGGGGGGGGGGGGGGTTGGGTTTTGCGGGGGGGGGGGGGTTTTTTTTTTTTTTTTTACCCCCACTTTTTTTTTTTTGGGGGGGGGGGGCGGGCGGGGGGGGGGGCGTTGGGGGGGGGGGGGGGGGGGGTTTTTTTTTTTTTGGGGGGGGGGGGTTTTTTGGGGGGGGGGGGGGGGGGCCCCGTTTTTTTTCCTTTTTTTTTTTTTGCGGGGGGGGTGGTTTTGGGGGTTTTTTTTTTCTTTTTTTTTTTTTTTTTTTTTTTTTTTTTTTTTTTTTTTTTGGGGGGGGGGGGGGGGGGGCCCCCCTTTTGGGCCTTTTTTTCTTGCTTTTTTGGTTTTGGCCCCCCTTTTCCTTTTTTTTTTTTTTTTTTTTTTTCTTTTTTTGGTTTTTTTTTTTTGGTGGGGGGGGGGGGGGGTGGGCCTTTTTGCAACATTCTTAAAGAAATATTGCATTATTTACCTCTAAATGTTGCTTCCAACCTAACTTTGCCCTTGTTCTTTATATTGTTCCTTTTTGCATAAAATTTATTCATTCAAAATAATATACAGTGTGTCCACGTTAAGAACTTACCACCCTTGCAAAATCTTTATTTTTCGACAGATTTTGATGAACTTTTTTTATTAGGTAGATGTTCAAAATGCGCATTCACCGAGTATGTAACTTATTCTTGGTCTGTAATCATGGCCAACTACGACCACTTTTATGGGCTCAAATGTTAAAAACTTACTATTAGGGATTTTAAAAAAAAAAAACGATGATGAATTCTTCTTTTTCATTACTTAAAACATAGCTGTACCGATTTTCATTGTTCTAAAATACAAAGAGTGTCCGAGAAACAGGATTTCGTATTTTGAAAAAAATTTTCCCCTTCAACCCCCATTTTTCACCCCTTTCCTTTGGAGGATTTTACTCAAAAAACAATTTGAACCTTTCCCCTGTCGAGTTTATTGCGTTTACCGAATTTGAAGACAATAGCTCAACGCGTTCGACAGTTATCAATGTTTAGTTTTTCTTGCCGTTTGATAAAAAAGGGGTGTGCTGTGAAAACAAAAATGTATATTAGTTACCAGCTGTCAGATACTAATAGCTCATACTGTTCTAAAGAAGTAAAAAGCATAAACATGTCTTATTCTTTACAACAAAAATTAGTGATAATGAGATTAGTTGGCGACAGAGCACGTACTTTTCATGAAGCAGCTAATGAGTTTAATCGACGACATCCAGAACGCAATATTGACCATGTAACAGTTTCAAATATTAACAAATATTTTGACCAACATGGTACAGTTGAGAGACTTCCTAACCAGCATCGTGATCGGGAGCGAAGAGGAAACCCCATGATTCTTAATTATTTTAATGATGCTAATAGGAATTTAAATACATATTTCTAAAATCAAAATCTGGACGTGTTTGAAAAAAAGCAGAAAGAAACCATTTAAGCCAACATTTCTTCAAAAGTACACTTGAAGCTGAAGATACAAAAAGGAAGAAGGAAACCCCTAAAAAAAAAAAGGTATTATATCGTCAAAAAATATCAGAGGGAAAATAATCTATATTGGGTAATTGTGTGTAAGAGACGATACTCCTCGAAGGTAAATGTTTTCTGTGGCATTTTAAATGAAAAGATTATTGGGTCATACTTTTTTTCTGAAAATTTGATTGCTGACAGTTTTCTCAGATTTTTACAAACAAAATTTACCGATGCACTTGATGAGCTTCCTCTTGATTATCGCTACAATTTACATTTACAACTTGATGGAGCACCCATCCAATGCTGTCATAGTGAGAAATTGGTTGAATGAGAATTTTCCTAATTGCTGGATCGGAAGACGTAGACCTCTTATTCGTTGGCCGCCCAGATCCCCAGACATTACGCCTCTTGATTTCTTTCTTTGGGGGACAATAAAAAATAAAGTGTATGCTACAAGGCCCCAGATCCAAGAATAACTTTCTGTATGTTGCGAAATGTCATAAGGAATAATCGTCATTTAGAAATGTAAGCCGTATTGAAAAATGTATAAGGGAATTGGGTGGATTAATCGAAATGACTACGATTTAACTTTTTTACAGACTTACCCTTTTGTTGTATTCTGATTTCTTAATTTTGTAAAAAAATGATGTAAGTATTTTCTCAGACACCTTGTATTTTAGAACAATGAAAATCGGTACAGCTATGTTTTAAGTAATGATAAAGAAGAATCTACCATCAGTTTTTTTCTAAAAAAAATCCCTAATAGTAGTTTTTGACATTTGAGCCCATAAAAGTGGTCGTAGTTGGCCATGATTACAGAGCAAGAATAAAGTAACCCACTCGGTGAATACACATTTTGAATATCTACCTAATAAAAAAAGTCCATCAAAATCGGTCGAAAAATAAAGATTTTACAAGGGTGGTAAATCCTTAACGTGGACACACTATATAATCACTAGGGTTCGGAAATGTGTGCCATAACGTCTGGTCAGCACTATAAAACTATGATAATGGAAGTGTAAACTGTATTTTTTAAGCGCCTGGTAAATTATATACGCTTGTATTTCTTGCCCCTGCATACTTACTCCACTGATCTATCCTGCCAAGGCGCCGGGACTCGCGACAGTGTACCATGCGTGAGAGCAAACTTTCCGAACCCTGATAATCACAATAACGATTTTTATAACATTATATTTTAGTAATGTCATCTAATTGTTGATAATTGTTCTGCAAATAATTCTCTTTGTGAGTTCTCCAGTTTGAAATTTATGTCATGTATTTATTATAACATGCATACAGTGCGCACCAAAACTTTGATACCATATGAAAGACGAGTGAATTTTGAGTCGGTTGTGTTACCGATAATTTATTTATATTCGAATTAAAACCTGCATAAATTTTTAATTTGCAAGATGAAGATTCAGAAAAAAAATAAACAACCTCAAAATAGCCTAAATATGTCTCCTGTGTGCATAAAGGTTAGAAACAAAAAACTGTTTTGTTAACATTTGCCATGAAAAGACTTCCAATGGTGCCGTAGAACTAGTATGTTTCTGGAAAAAAAAGTTTGAAGCGTCATGCAGTTTTTTTTATACGTGGCCAAGTTCTAATCTCAGTTGGTACAATCTTTTTTGCAGACTACAATTTCCTTTAACAGTTTATGAATAAAATTGGGTGGTCAAGGTGAAGCAAATACCTTGGAACACAAACCAGTGTTTCACTCAAAAATAGCGGACATTTTGAAATGTGCCATCTTGTTTGTGTAAGCTCAAGAAATATATTGTCAACAGTTGTGTCCAATTGAAGTCTGATGAAATATTTTGATTACAAAAAAAAACGGCATTAATGACTAGTAATTGAGAATGCTAACTTTTGAATATTATTAGGACCTTGCTTAACAGTGACCCTGGACAAATGTGGACGAATTTATGAGTTGCCACCAATGAGATTTCGGTGTTAAAAATGATCAGCACCGGGTCAAAGTGGTGTCGTATGCATTTTGTCCGTATTAAAATAATTTTACATTGTCGTTAAAAAATATATGTTTGTAATGTATATTAATAGTACCTACTTCACCCGTTTCGGCCGAAAACGCCACTCCCGATACATCGCTCTTCAGCGCCTCATTTTTTATTCTTGACAATTTTTTGTAAAAGTGCATCATTTTCCAATAAAACATTCTTGAATTTTTACGCAAAAATTTTGCAGTTCAGATGCCATTTTGAACGCATAAGGCTAAGGATAAAAATCGATATTTAAACCACGTATACTTAAAGTTCAAACATTTATTCCACTGGTTAGTGAGGTTCCAGGTCCGTTGCAGACTGTAAATCCCTTGAAAATTTGATTAAAAAAAAAAAGTGCAAAAAAATCGTATTTTTTTTTTAAAAACTGCTTTTTTTCATAGTTAATAATTTTTTGGAGGAATTTCATGGACACCATCGGAAAGGGCACGTCTTAAACAAAAAAATATATCCCTGTCAAATTTTTCTGTTGCAAATAATATTAGTTATGAGGCACTGAAAAGCGATGTGAAAAGTGGCGTTTTCGGCTGAAACGGGTTAAAAAAAGGAGCACAAAAAGGAGACTCAGTATGACGTCGAGTAGAGCAGTGAGCACTTAGGTATTCTCGTCGGCCATTTTGGGTCCAGCTTTCATTCTCTGCCTGTGTTTACTACATATTTAGTGTTCGTTTCAAATATTACTCTTTCATCGGGAAAAAGCGCGGAAAACATGAATTTCAATTATAAAAGACAAAGTTTGTATAAAAAGTAATACCAAAATATTTTATTAAAAACAGGCGCTGTAAGTACCGGTTAACTCAATGAATTTACATTTTGTACAACCTAACGTTGTTATGATGGATATAGTGTTTCATTTACTTATTGTTTATTGAAACAAGGGCATTTAATCATTTTCAAATGTTATAAATATTACTTCTGCAATTTTAATTGTTTGTACATTAATTTCTGCCAACTGCTTAAAACGAATATCAGGCGCGAAATTTAAAATTCAGTAAAACATCCCATTATAACGAGCCATCCAAAAAAAAAAAAAAACGTCAATAAAGTTGGCCTGGTAAAAAAAGACGTATTTCTATTCTATCTTAAATTTATAACCTTATTTAATTGTCAAGGCCTTAGTTAATTGTCAAATTTTACATAATAACAGCCTTCGTTTTACAATTATTGTGACAAGTCACTTGTAAAAGTTTGACATAACAGAAAAGCTTCGACATGACCTTTGTTTCTATCTCTCTCGTTCGTGTTTTTAACAAACTATGTTGGTATTACCTTCTACGTAAATATATCATGTATAATTAAAATATCCCATTTTTACAATGAAAAAATAAATAGTAGTAATTTGAAAAGAATAGTGGCCGATAATGGCAGCTGGACCCAACATGGCTGACAAGAATACCCACACCTTAGTCAAAGTACACAAATTTTGAAATAAGATATACAGAACTGGAACGTGTAATTCAAACTTTCCAAGAGAATACAACACCTTTATGCACATATCTTATTAATCTTATTAGTATCTTGTTTTAATATAACACAGGACCACAATTTTTTTTTGTTTTTTATGCAAACAAGATTAGGTGTCTTATACGTATTTTTGGTCGCTGAAAAATAATCCATTGTCCGTTTCCCTCTATCACGTCTGGATTTTGCATAAATCAAGGAAATATAACCTCAAAAGCATGTAAAATTAAAGCAGCATAAAAAACAAAAAGTTTTGTAGCAGAAAGGCATTATACCATTCCATATGTTTTTTTGTACACTGAACACGATTTTGTGATCAGAATTGTTCTATAGTCCGTGCATTAAGACATAACCTCAAAAAACATCTTGAAAGTGAAAAACAAGTACGTTTATCAAGTAAATTAGAAGTTTAAGCTGACGAGCATACGTGTATACATTTTGGAGCGTCTAATCCGAATATGTGATCAAAAGTAACAATTCGCGGATAGATTTTCACATAACCTCCAAAAAACAGGTAAAAGATATGACCAAAATGTGACATTACAGAAATCAAAAGATTAAACGAACAAAATAAAAAAAATTCTCACCATGGGGTGTTTTTAAAAAGATGTCCCCTAGCCTCTCACAAAAAAAGTAACATTTTAACACCAACAAAAAAAATTATGATAGGCAAGGGGACTTGCCTTTTAAAAAAGCAAGTTTATATGGAAATATTTTATACTTGTGACGAGGTTACCTTCTTATACCTCTAAAAAAAGTATTTATTTTAGTCAGTTTGGAGGTTATGTCTTAATACTCAGCATATAAAAAAATTGTGATGTCCAAGACGTTTTCAACACACCAACAAACATATGGCATGGAATCTGACATTTCTACTAAAAACTTTTTTTTATTTTGTTCATTTAACCTTTTCATTAATGTAATGTCATATTTTGGTCGTATTTTTTTACCTGTTTTTTTGGTGGTTATGTGAAAATCTATCCGCGAATTGTTACTTTTGATCACATATTCGGATAGACGCCTCAAAATGTATATACATATGCTCGCCAGCTTAAACTTCTAATTTACTTGATCAACGTATTTATGTTTTTCAATTTCAAGATGTTTTTTGAGGTTATGTCTTAATGCACGTTCTATGTAACAATTCTAATCTCAAAATGGTGTTCAGTATACAAAAAAAAAAAAACAAATGGAATGGTATAATGCCTTTCTGCTACAATACATTTTGTTTTTTTATGCTGTTTTATTTTTACATACTTTTGAGGTTATATTTCCTTGATTTACGAAAAATCCAAACGCGATAGAGTGAAACGGACAACGGATTCTTTTTCAGCAACCAAAAATACGTAGAAGTCACCTAATCTTGTTTGCGTAAAAACAAAAAAAAAACATTTCATAAAAGTGTTGATATGAAAAATGTACAACTAGTAGTTGTCAATGCTTTTGTGAAGATTTTTTTTTGTTTCGATACGCTCCATAGGTAGCAATTAATTGAACCTCATGTAACTTGCAAATAGTTATTATGTCACATTCTATTTAATGATTTGTATTGTGTATGTGTGTGCAGACCTATCAGGAAACCAGCGATGACTAACATAGTGATATGGTTACGAATAGTAACCATTTAACACAGGTATTGATTGATATTTCATTAGACCCCTGTTTAGTAGATTCCCTAGTATTGCAAGAACATTGAATTATCTCTAATCAATCTGATCTTTGAATTCATGTTTGAATATTGAAACTTTTAAATAATTTAGTCTTCGAATGTAACAGCTCGAATTGATTAAAAAAATAAATTAACCACGTTTTGTATTAAATTGGATTCTGCATAGTTTATGGTAAAATCATCAGGTAAGAGGGAATGCACACATTGGCACACCTAATGTCAAGCGGCCATATTGGTGTAACCCCGAACTAAGCCAAGCTTTTTTTTTATTTAATTTGGATTCGTATGTTAAAATTAACCTTTGATATATAATGGTTATGTGTCTTTTTGAAGACTAAAAATTATTATATGATAATA
The DNA here is from genome assembly GCA_029963805.1 of Aromia moschata. Taxonomy (NCBI): domain Eukaryota; kingdom Metazoa; phylum Arthropoda; class Insecta; order Coleoptera; family Cerambycidae; genus Aromia; species Aromia moschata. The sequence continues at coordinate 1,967,244 of JAPWTK010000032.1, read as the reverse complement.
CACTGTAGGGACATTTCACAGATAATTTGACATTTGACAATAAAACATTTGTTATTATATATTATGTACCGATTGAACACTCTTGCAGCTACGGCCTATGAAATCAAATGTTTCAGGGCCAATATTGAGTTTGTTTCTGAGGCGAAGCTGCCATATTAGTATCACTATCAGTAACAAAGTGGTACTAATATGGCGGCTTCGGCAGAAACACACGTGAAATTGGCCCTGAAACATTTCATTACACAGACCAAAAGTGCTTCTGTGTTCAATAATTGTGTAATACCTAACAATAAACAATGTTTTTTATAACAATTTGAAACTCAATAAGAGCCCAAAATTGTCAAAAGTCAAATCACCTGTGAAATGTCCCTTCTGAGATATTTTCCTTGTTTGTTCGGCTGTTGGGCCAGCCCTGCAGTGTATTATAACGAGCCATATTTCTATTCATGATATTAAGTTTATAACCTTATTTAATTGTCAAGGCATGTGACAGCCGCTTGTCAAGAGTTTAGGAACAATAAAGTTTTGCTACGAGTTTCAACATCACCGCTATTTCCATCTCTCTTGTTCATAACCAGATTTGATTACATTTTTTCTAATGGCTCATTATTTAGCCTTTAAAAATACAGATAACCATTACAATCAAGCGTTAATTTTAACGCTTAGATAACACAAAAAAAAAAACACTTGGCTTCATTACACGGTTACACCAATATGGCCGCTTGACATTAGGTAGGCCACTATGACCATATACCCTCTAGTCTGTTCTATATCTCGGTGTATTTACGTCTCTTTTGTTTCGTTTTTTAACTCCATTAGGACAACTACAAATTGAAAAGTTTCATATTTTGTACTGTTAATTGTAACTACACAACATCTTGTAATATTTAAAGCACTTATCGCCCCAAGCAGTCTAATAACTCATAAAAAGAGCATTTTAAATTAAATTAAATTTTACATCTAGTTTTAGTTAATCGATATCCTTTTACTGTATAAATTAATTTCATTGTAATTCTTTTAGAAGTTATGAAAAACAGGTGTATACAATTTTTTCAAAATAGGATCCGTGACTTCACGGTAAAAAAAGTTTCAGGGAAAACTGGCCATGCTCGTTGTCAACTGTAGCACTCCCTATGAACCAAATGGACTTGGTTTCACCTTGAAATGGTTGTTAATGTCACTCTGTCGTTATGGTCATCAACGGCGGTAATTTTAAATTATATATTAATTAAAATAATTTTAATTACTTTGGTGCTCTAGGCTGAAAAATAAGAAAGCTGTGATTATCGGAATATGAGGTTTAAATTTCCCCTGTCTTAAAATCGTTGACAAAACACTTAACATATAACTTAATGTATTTACAAACATAGTAAAGTGTTCTAAAATTCTAAATTGCTTTTAACTTGAACGTTTTTCCAGTGAAATACTATATAATTGAGGAAATAATTTTTATTACGATTGTAATTATGTTATTGCAATACTAGTTATTAAAGAAGTGCATGACCCTGAACCTTAGCTCTCACTGTACATGCGTAGTCCTTTCTGGTTTTGAATAATAACATACGACGAAGATATCGGAGGGTAGGTATTATGAAAAATGTGACGAGTGTATTTTATTTCCATTAGTTCTGTTTCGTACCCTATCTAGACACTACACAGTGCAAATTTGTGTGTTTTACTCGTAGCAACAAAAACTGCATACAAAAGATCAAGCGTAATCATCAGGCTTCGGACTCGCAGGCGCGTGCGCAGTTGGTCCTGGGACTGAACAGTTTCTGTTCATGGGATGTTTGCACTGGTGTGATAGACAAAGACAAAAAAAAATGGGGGAAAAAGGGGTGGGGGTTTTTTTGGGGGAAGATTAATAAAAAAGAAAATTGTACTGTATTCAAACATATTGGCGCGGGTACTGGGGCGCTGGTAGCCGAGTGGGTTAAAGCGCCGTCTTTCATGTCGCGATCCTCTGTCGCGTTGTTCGATCCTGGCTGTGGTAGACATTTTTTTAAATTGTCTTGCTTTCTCCGTCAGGGTTTGATATGCAACCACTAATACACTTATCGAGCCAATCACCGCACATGCCTAGTGTGCCATGTTTTGTTTTCTCCCCTCAGTGTAAAGCAAATGTGTTACCGAAAACGTAAATACACGAAGATCTTGGGTTACTGTATTCAACATATTAAGGTTTTTGAACATAAACGAGTTTTATATTTTAACCACTACTCAAATATAGACTACAAAATTGTCACTAATAAAAAATAACGTTTACATCCGATGAACAGGTATTCATATTTACTTGACAGCTGTTTAAGGCTAAACCACTAATGTCCGAAGCCTGGTAATCATAGTCACGTTGACATGGTGGAAATTAGAAATGGAACATCCGTAATACTAATCATGTGACGTGTTTAGTTCCTAATTTCATCGGCACATGTAGGAATTATATAGTCTGTCTAAATTGGTTGTGCATGGTTTGTTATCTCGGTTATTGTTGGAGATGGAAAGATAATGAAATGGTGAAAGTTTTAGAGGGTTTTGTGACCTCTTCTAAATTTTTTTCAGATTCGATTTATCTGTAATAGTGGTCGAGATAATCCAAAAAAACTGAGGTGGTGCCTTATAGAGAATTTCCCACGTCTTTTTAATTACTGGTCTTTTTATACTTCTAATTATAATATACATATAGATTATAATTTAAGTATAATTAATATTAGATTTAAGATGCTTTTGCTGACGTTTTCAAAGTACATATATGTCTGTTGTTATTTGTTTCTGAGTTAATGACATCACCTTAGATTTTTTACAGGCGCCATTTTGGATTTTTATGTGATTAAATAGTTTTCGAAATTTGCTTTTCAACTATTTATCACAATGCTGGAACATGTTACCTACTTTGAAATTAAAAAAAATTGTATATATTTTCAAAGTAGGCAACAATTTGCGCAAAAAAAAATTAACTACATAAATTGTTCTACGTGACCTACTTTCTCATCTAAACACTTTCGGCGCCACTTTTAAAACTGAATTTAACCGATTGATTGAATGGTGCAAACTACCTCCACGTGTTGCAAAAACAAATAGGAGGGGTGGCTTTTATATTTCGGGATTTGAGATCAAAAACAATTATTTTTCAACAAAAGTGGCTATGTTGGTTTTCAAAATATTCTCCATGAAAATTAGCATACTTTCGCATGCCTTTGGACCAATTTTCAAAGCATTTTTTCCACTCCGATTGGGGCTCCTCCAAAACATGCATTTTGAACACATCAACCGCTTCTTCGGATGTCAAAACACGTTGCCCTCGCAATTTATTCTTGATATGTGGGAATAAAGAGAAGTCATTGTGTGCCAAATCAGGACTATACGGCGGATAACGCACCTAATCGACGTTTTGAGTGCTCAAAAAGACTTGTTCGAGACGATTTTATTAATTATTTTTCGAAATTAATTAAAATAAATTTAATTCGAAATTAAAAAATAAAATTAATTTAAAAATGACTTTATTGTTTTTCGAAATATTCTCCTTGAAGATCAACCGTCAAAGATCACACTAATTTCCGAAGTACTTTTTTCACTCCGATGGAGGCATCCCGAAACGTGCATTTTGAACACATCAATCGCTTCTTCAGATGTCAGAACACGTTGCCTTCCCAATTTATTCTTGAAATGCGGAAATAAAAAGAAGTCATTGGGTACAAAATCAGTAATATACGGCGGATGCACCAAATAGACATTTTCAGTGCTCAAAGTCATTTGTTTATTGCCTATTTTGTTAAAATTGGCTCATCTTGAAAGACCCATACAGTCGACTGCTGTTTACTTTCGGGTTCATACACATAGATCCCCAATTCATCACCTGTCACAATGTCAGAGACGTGTTTGGAACCATCGCGATCGTATTTTTTGAGAATTTCTTTCGACCAATCGACACGAGCCTGTTTTTGATTTTCAAATTGTGTGAAATCCAACGCGAACAAATGTTTTTGACAACCAAATATTATGCAATATTGAATGTATGCTGGTCCCACTAATGCCCAATCTCAATCTCACGATAAGATAATGTTGGAAATACATTTGCTAATATTAACCGAAATACGTTGGGAATAGTCAATTTAGTTTTAAAGCGGTGCTAAAAGTGTTTAGATGAGGAGAGACGTCTCATAGAACAATTCTTGTAGATTACATTATTTTTAATACTTGATCTTTTTTAAGTTTGTAATTCACAAATTGCTGCCTACCTTGAAACATTTTTTGACGACATGTTTTTTTGCATTGAGATACACCGTTGAGAAGTAAATTTTGAGCGCTATTTAACCACAAAAAAATCCAATTTGGTGTCTGTAAGAAAAATCAGAGTTAATGGCGTTATCTCGTAAACAAATGACAATAGAAATATTTGGTAACGTCAGTGAAAGCATTTTAAAAAAGTGTCCTAACAATGTGCTCGCTAAAATATGACCAGCAAGTCCAGTAATTAAAAAGATATGGGACATTCTCTAAAATTCACCTTCTCAATTTTTTGAAATCATCACGAAAACGATTACATATAAATAGAGATTTGAAAAAAAAAAATGTCGAAGAGGAAATAAAATCCTCTAAATCATTTAACCATCTTTTTATCTCCTTAACCAATCTGGGACAGACTGTATGTTTCACGATTCAAATTTTTCTATACTTGCATGTTTTCTTGCAGTATAGTGCAGCAACATAAAAAAAAATAAACGGAAACCCTAAAAATTAATTATCCTATTTCTGATCAGTTAAACGCTCGAAGGTTTATTTTGGGCTACATATCTGTTGCGATAGATATCTAGTATTATTTCTAGATAAGTAGGTAAAACATAAGGAGTAAATTTTAATAAACTATTTTAATTAATTTAATTTTAAAAATATTGGAATTTACAACACCATGTGCTCCGTATTCAAGTTGTTTTTTTAAGAGGGACTTATCTTGTAACTAACGATAGTAGGTGCTGAAATTTTAGGATTAACAAAAAAGAATCCTAATAAAAATATGTTACAACTGAAAAATATAAAAAAATATAATTACACTCGATTCCCTCTTAAGTCACCTTCGCTTAATTCACATTTCCTCTTATTTCACCACGTTTTTCCCTATTATGTCACGAAACTGTCTCTCTTAAATCGCCGCCTGTAAAAGTTTTAGAACTACGTTTGGAAATTGGATTCTCGCATGAATATGTACAATTTTTATTGAAAAAAAATTATCGTGTAATATATTAAATATAGACACCTAACCTTTAAAATAGGTTAGGTGTCTTTAAAAATATTGAACCTTAAAAATATTCATTCAAGTGGAAAATTGAACTTTGTCACGCACGACTGGGTATACTTACGTTGATTTTTTCGTTCAGCTGGCTCATTTTTCATTACAAGTGCTGTGGTATATCTCTAAATATTTCTTTTTGCAACTAAAAACACGAACAAGTTGAGGTTATGATTGCGACGTAAGAGAGAATAAATTTCGCGACTTAAGCGAGAAGTTGATGCACGGATTTGGTGACTTAAGAGGGAATTGAGTGTATAAGAATATTTGATTCTGATTCAATTCATTTTCTCGTTACCTGAGACTTATAGTGTTATCACAAGTGCCATTGTGATGATAATGTAAAAGACAAACAATACAACATAAACTTGCCAGGAAAAATTTATGAACACTGAAACATTCTCTCTGATCACAAATAGGATCGACCTCTACAATTTTGCAATGCAAAAATAAGTAGAGTTGTAAAAATATTTTGTTGCAGAAGTGATTTTATTGATATTAAAAACCTTTCATTCGAAAACATCCTGTAGAAGAATTACTTACTCAGTTCCAATATACCAGCAAGACTTTTTTCAAGTGTTAATTAAAACAGATAGTTCTGAGGAGATTGATTAGTAACAAAGTAGACGTGTATGATAGTTACATTGGTTTTTGCAAACTTTTCAAAATATCAATTATTATTAGTGAGGCTGTCAGAAATTCGCTGCATGCCATAGGCGTACGCGTTATAACAAGAAAAAAAAAAAAAACCGTAAACCACCCTTTTAAAGGGCCCGGGGCAGGGGGGGGGGTCAAAGGAAGGTATTTCACAAAAAAACAAAATCCCCTCCTGCTAAATAAAATATGTTGGACCCAGAAGTCGACCGTATTGAGACATGCTTTGCTGATGCCCTTACACTGAAGTTCATCGATATTTCACAAGTTACACCAGTGAATTACCATACACCATTTACAATCTAATAGTGAATTTACCTTCAGAAGCTTAATATTTTAGAATAGACAAGATTAGATAAACGAAACGTTTTGGCGCGCAGTGCTCTTTGACAGCCCTCATAATTAATCGATTTACTTTTATACTTTATATAATGAAAACTATAACCACACATTTGATTATTATCTATCATGTATCATCAAATCATAAACTTTTATAAGTTCTATAAAGCCTACAGGTGGGGGCAAAGGTATTTTCTCTGTTAGTAGCCATTATTTTGTTGGATTTTTACAAATTCAAAAGGTATTAATTAGATTAAAGATGATAGACATTATACAAAAAGTAGCAAAGTATAAAAAATATTAATAACCAATATCTAGCACTGAATTGACAGAAGTTTGAGATGTAAAGATAAGAATAAGGGTAATAATTGAGATCTTGAGAGAATTGAGATGTTATCTAAATCATTAGTTCATTTATGTATATACAGTCAGCGACAAAAGCAGCATTCATACCCCTACTTTTCGAAGGTTGCTTAAATTCTGATAGTTTTTGAACTATAGTATTGATTTTTTTTTGCTTCTTTGAAGTTCTTGAACTCACATTAAAGGGAAATAAATCACTGTTCATGGAATTTTAATAAAACACAGTGAATTCTAGAGGGATATTAATCCGTTAATTTTTGTGGTTGTATTACAATATTTTCAATTCTAGAAGTTTTTCATGTCTAAGAAACATTTTTCAAAAATGGCTCAGTTAATCAGATGGATACTCTGAAGATTTCCCTAATATGAGTCCAACAATATTGAGAAAAATTTTATATTAACACAGAGTTATTCACTTTTTTTTAAAAACATCGCAATTTTACTTTTCAGCGATATTTTTCCACACAATCAACATATCACCTTCAACTTGGGCTTATTAGACGTAGAATTTCACAAGCTGTAATCTTATTGGAAGCAAAAAAAAATCAATACTGTAGTTCAAATATTATCAGAATTTAAGCAACCTTCGAAAAGCTGACTGTGTTGTTATTAAGGTTATTCAATTTACATGTATGGAAATGTCCTTCAAGTGACTTTTTTGTACTTTCTTCTTTCACCACAATTATCAAGGTCTTACACAAAGACATATTATGAAGTATACTAATCCCAGAGTTTTACTTTCCAGAGAACTTTAAAATATGATAGGTATCAACTATAGTAAGACTATTAGTAAGTATATTCACAGTTCTGGTTTGCATGCTGCAGCTACATATTTAGTCATGTGTTCACTTCTCCATCAACTCTTTAAAAATAAATTCATGGATAACAGACATATTGTGTGAAAACAGCAAATTTCAAATTATTTGCACTCCTTGAAGCAGGTTAAATCGAAATGTTTTCTAAAGATTGAAATTGTAGTGCAAGGCAGGAAAAGTGACCAAATCCACTTTTTTTAACCAACACTTACGTTTTGTTACAAAATTTACATGTATAAATAGTTTATATTTGTGGTTTTGAGTAAAAGAAGGTTTTCTTGTTTTTTTTTTTTCAAAAGTTTGATTGCTTTTTCGAAGGCGAATTCTGGTAGTTCCACCTTTCAATCATTTCCTTTATTATACTGATTCTGATACAAAATTTAAAAAACTATTATAATCTTTTTTTATGATTGTTTTTTTTTTATTCTACTATACCTATTATTGTTACCAACTGTAATATATTGTAACAGTTCCTCATATCATTTTCACCAAAATAAAAAAATATAATAACAGTAATATTCCTTTGCTCCATTTTATAATAATTTCAATTACAAAATTCGTTTAGTTTTCGGCAGTACGACGTGTGGCTATTAAATAACCGAACTGATGCTGCTACCAGCGCGCTGTGAGCGTGTCGCGACAAGTTTGAACAGAACCGTGTCTAGTGACACTTTCCCACCCTGAGCTCGCTGGACAAGCCAGTGGGTCGCTCAGTTTGATTGTAGCAGTCGTTTGAATTAGTCTACGCACCAGTGACGCGTCGAAAAAGTGTTAAGTGTTCAGATGGAGCAACGGGTTAATCTCAAGTTTCTTGTTAAACTGGAGAAAACTTACAGGAACTTATGCAATGTTAAAAGGAGTGTACGGAAATGAACGTTTATTCCGCACACAAGTTTTTGAATGGTTTAAACGGTTTAAAGAAGGACGTGAAACGATCGAAGACGATTCGCGCCCAGGACGGCCCTCGACGTCAAAACGGACGAAAACATTGAAAAGATTGGTACATTAATCCGCGAAGATCGTTGCCTAAGAATCCGAGGGCTTGCTGAAATAACAGGACTCGACAAATAATGTGCGCCAGATTTTGCATGAATCGTTCAACATGCGCAAAGTTTGCGCAAAAATGGTGCCAAAACTCTTCACTCCCGAGCAAAAGGAATCAAGAATGAACATTTGCGCTGACATTCTAAACAACATTGACACTGATCCAGACTTGTTAGACACAGTGACACTGAAGTGGACAAGATTCGAAATTGTGGAAGCGGTTAAAGCAAAAGCGACGGAGGTTCTGAACCAGCTGAAAGGAGCGGACTTCCAGCACTGCTTTCTACAATGGAAAAGTCGTATGGAGCGGTGTAGAGATCGCCAAGGGAGTACATTGAAAGCAAAAAAGTTGCTACTGTAATTGGTAACGAATAAAAAGTGTTATGATAGCAGTTCGGTTACTTAATAGGCACACCTCGTATATTGCTACAATAACTATCTGAATGACTTTCAGAAAATGTTTTTCTATTCTAAGACAGTGAATTGGGACTAGTTTTAAGGTTATTTTGATATAGGAGATGTGCAAATATGTTCTGAAAATTAATCTTGCTTAATACAATGAAGTGTTTAGTTTCCACTCCTGTATTTTTAATAATTTATTTTTAATTGTTCCCTATAATTGGTAGTATACGACATACAGTGTGTATCAGCCAAGTGGAATAAATTCAATATCTCCATATGTACGCACCTGTTAGTGAAATGTTAAAACACGTCAAGCGATTTTGATTGTTGAGGATATTTTTAGCGTATTGGTTGCAAAAATAGACCATCTGACTGTAGGTGGTGATGTTATTGACATTTTTTTAATGACAACGTATGGCAAGTGACACCGTGTAAGACCTTAGAAAGACCTTTAAACCTGTAGAATACCCCAATTAAAAGTTTTAATATTATAGGACAGGGGTTTTAATATATGGGACACCCTGTATTGATATCTTTTGTGGTTATGTGCTGTAACTTTTTCTATTACTACTATGATTAGTTGTTTTTTTTTTATGTAGATACTTTGTAAAGTTAGGTATTTCCTATTTCAAATAAAGGTTATTATCATTATCATGTCTTGTCTAAAAACGCGTCATTTCCCATACTTTGTCCTTCAAAGAAAATGGCGATAATGTCGCCACCTACAGTCGCGTGATTCATTTTTGCAACTAAGATGCCAAAAATATTCTCCAGACTCAAAATGTGTGTTCTGATATTCAATTGACAGGTGCCTACATATGGAGATGTTGATGTTACTCCATTTAGCTGATACACACTGTATATAATTAATAATGAGTCATTAAAAAAAGAACATAAGAGTTGGCCGTGCAAAAAAGACGTATTTATATTCTTAATCTTAATTTCATAACCTTATTCAATTGTCAAGGCTGTCACGTTACGTGACAGTCATTTATTTTACAATTGTAACAGACACTTGTCAAAAATGAGACAACAACAGGGTTTTGCTTCACGCTTCGACATAACCACTATTTCCATCTATTTCGTTCATGACCAGATTTGATTTCTTTTTTTTTTTTAATGGCTCATTACAATTCACTGGTGATTTATTGTTAATATAACGAGCCATCCAAACAAAAACGTCATCAAATGATGGCATCAAATGGCCATGAACAAGACGGAAACAGCGGTTATGTCGAAGCTCGAGCGAAACTCGTTGTTGTCACATTTCTGACAAGTGACACAATAATTGTGAGTCACTTTCTTTGTTTTATTATTTGACAATATTTGACAATTATTGTCAAATAAATAATGGCTGTCACATAATTGACAATCAGCTTTGACAATTAAATAAGGTTAGAAATTTAAGATTAAGAATAGAAATACGTTTTTTTTGCACGGCCAACTTTGATGACGTTTTTTTTTTAAATGGCTCGTTAAAACAGCTCCAGAGTTAGATGTGATGGTCTTTATGAAAAAATTCAAGCACCATTTGATTAGTCGCATTGTTGAAAAAATATATTGACTTTTTTACACGATTTAAGACTTTCGGGGAATAAATTGTGGACTTTTCCAGGGTTAAATTTAGTGGGTCGATCGAGAGATATATCCGGACATGCGTACCAACCCTCGAGCTTCACGGCCATGGAATGCGATCCATCCCCCTCACGTCACCCCCACCGGCAGCGATTTCAGGGGCCGCTGCTGAATCACGGGCCCACGTCTCTGCAGTACGCCCCGTACCCGGGCTCCATGATGGACAGTGCTCCCCCGAAGCACAGCCAGTCGTCCAACGGACCCCAGAACAAGCCCTCGGACAGGGACGACAGTCCCATGGTGGGCGTTTGCGTGCAACAGAGCCCGGTGGCAATACACTGAAGACTCGACCTAGGATAGTTTTGTAAATTAAATTGAGTTTGTTATCACTCAAGTGAATAGAATATGTGATTTGTGATTTTCAACCAAAACGACTGGCGATATACATGTTAAGTGTTGTTAATATTGAATTATCAGAGATAGAAAAAAAAGAAAAAAATAAGCATAAAGTGAGGAAAGTATCTACGGTGTCAGTACAACAGACTTTGAGCCCAGGATAACGCTCTGTTGTGGTCAGACATTCACATGCATCTCCGAATGTTTTAATTATCAAGAAATTTTATTACATCAGATAAGTTAACTAAATAAAGTAATTTATGACTAGTATTTAAATATATTGAGTAATTATAGTAACCACATAATGTATACATGTTTCCTATGATTTGCCGTTAACTGTATGACAGTTGGCTCTGGTTTTTTTTACATTCATTTGTTTCGTGGGTCGCCTTATCGCGAAGCGAGTCTCCTCGAGCGTTGTTGAGCCACTGTAGCGTAGAAGTTTAGACTAATCGGAATTAGGCTTTTTTATGATTTCCGTTTACTGTTAGTACGATTTCTGTTGGTCTAAATGTTCGCCTTGATTTCCTCACGTATTTTTTTAACTTGTACCGTAAATGTCTAGCGGAGAAGAACGGTGTTGCGATAAGGGGCCCATTACCGTTCTTAAGTCGTTTTTTCTTTCGATACACGGTCTTTAACGGTGTTTAGCCAAGAAAAATACAGTACATAGAGTATCAGTCCGCTTAAGCAGTCTCGCTAGAATGTCCCCGATACGTACGCTGCACAAACATTTTTAGGAACATTCCAATTTTTTTTTTTGAAAGATTAAATAACCGGTATATTCGATTACACTCCAAATAAGCATTAAACCAATGCAACGTGAACAAAAAGAAACTACCAACGTTAAAACCTAAGAATCAGTAGTGAAAATGCATTTCAGAGCATGAAATTCCTCCATGAATGTATCCCTTCGACAGTTTCATGTTATGAGAGTGTTTCAGTAGATAATTTTGGTACTGGGCACGATAGAAACTCCTCGTCAAAATTAGCGTAACAATTTTTTAGATAAACGCCATTTGCGTTCGATTCGGGCTAGAAACTTGCGGTTTAAATCTTGGTTTTAACTCCCCAAAGTTGCTACACTGTGACTTAAAAGGTTCGTCTCTCACACTCCAAAACCCACGCCATATCGAAATTTGAGTTCACAGACTCGGGTTAGTAAAAATCCTATCTTTGGCACACACCGAGATATCGCCAACAAGTTTTGAACGTTTGGTCGGTGTCCCATCCCTTTTCCAGCCTCTGTATGCCATCATTTTACCGTCATGCTGACTTTTGCACAAGCACCTCTACACCAGTCCCCCACCCAATCAATTCTGGCATCACTTGAAGGCTTCGAAATTGACTGGACCCACTGTGCACTGTCGGTTAAGCGCCGCAAATGAAATTCCACCACTAACCCGCCCCCTACAAAAGTCTTAAGCGGATCTCTTCGCGTGACATGGTTCATAAAGCCTTCCTGAGGATATTCAAACCCTTTCTCACCCACCTCGAGTCGTCCGTCTCTTTCAAATCCTCTTTTGCGTTCCGTCGCACTTTTCTTTTTAACCCTCCAAAATTTTTTGAGTGAAGATGCTTGAAAGAGGGATGGTTAGGTAAGCGCAACCCTCGTTTGCACTTCTACAAATCGACAATGCGACTTGGGCGCGTGAACTTTCGGCTGAACCAGCGCCTGGAAGATAGGCCACCCAAACAGCATCTGTTGGCTCCAATTTTGCGAGCGAAAGCTTGTTTGGGTGGCCTACTTTCCAGGCGCTGGTCCAGCCGAGAGTTCATGCGCCCGAACCACAAGGAACATCTCTCACGAATTTCGCGATCGTCGATTTGCACAGGTGCAAAAGATTTCGGTACCCGCTCTTTAAAGAATTTTCACCCACTCAAAAATTTTTCGGAGAAGGTTAAAAAAGGGGGCGTTGGGATGCAAAAGAGTATTGAATGAGACACCCACCACGAAGCCTCCAACAGGGGCGGAACCAGCAGGGGTGGGAGGTTGGTGTAAGGGTGGGCTGGAGGAGTGATGGAGCCATCAGAATCCCGTGAATTCAATTACTTAGACGTGAGGTTGGTTTTTGGGGTGTGGACAACGAACCCTTTAAGTCGCAACATAAAGATTTAATTTTTTTACACATCTGGATCAGTAAAGGTGATACAGCACTATCCAATGAGTCCACCGATGTTGTGATATTCAATTGATTGGGGGAAATCATGCTGATGGAAGTAAAATTGTACAAATAAATTGAGTAAATAAAACATAGTTCAATTTTTCCCGTTCTGTTTGTTTTAGTTTGCAGTGCTACCAACTGTTACAAAGTGTCAAAATGTCCGGTTCATTTTTTTCCAGCGTTTTTGTAAATTGTAATTGTAAATTGTTTTTATTTATTTAGCATTTAAATATTGTGAAAAATTCAATATCACTAATTTCTCACCTCGTTTCTTATAAAACTGTAAGTGCCCAAAAAAAAAACAAATTAATCATCAATAAAACCCGTTTTCAGGAAGGCAACCAAGGTGGCGTATATCCGGTGGTGAATTAGGGGCGATCCAGGTGATTGACACCCTTGATTGTGGAAAAATAAATGGGACAAAAATCTGTGCGTCTAATGTGATTTATGTTTTACAATACAATTGCTTGTTCAATTTTTTAACCGACTATGTGGTGGATATCTAGGTCGTTTATTGTTTTGTGTGAAATGCTATAATAAGGAAAGGTGGTGACATTTTGTGTTCATCTTTTGTGATTTAATTCTCAAGAACAAGGTTACAGGTGCTTAACTTCCAAAAAATCATAAAAAAAACTAATTTTTTTTGTAATTTCAGTCGTAATAGAAGTAGGTAATTTGTGTCGACATTCATTTGTCACTACTTTACACGCCTGCGCATTAGCGAGTGGGAAATATCTCTCTAATAAGCATCCCGCTTATATTATTAGCAGGTTGCTGCGTTCCTAGCGCACTATTTATTATTTCAGCCAGTCGTTCCGCCGCGGCGTAGAGAGTATCGCTTGCGGGTGTGCGCGTATTTTTATCGTAATTATGAATAAATTCGGTGGAAAGTTCGATAGCAGAGCCATTCTGTAGCCGATTTTTCAGACATAATTGAAAGGAAATGGCTTGGGAGACCAATTCCAGTCTTAAATACTATGCAGTGTCTTGTAAAAAAACGAAGTTTTAGTAGAAAATTTAATCAAGATATTTATGAAAGAAATGCAAAAAATGCTTTGTTTTGTTTCTTCTGCTTATTGGTGGTGAACAACTGACAAAAATGGGATTGACTGATTTACTGCGACTTGTTTGTGATTTTAATGAATTAAAGTGTAATCAAAAAGTGGTGAAGAGCACACGCACGCTGTGATACGAGATATCTGTGTTACAGATAGTAACACAAAGTAATAATTGCCAATGAATATTCAGTTGAACGACAAGTAAAATTGTAAATTTAATTCAAATATTCTCCCAAATGTCTGCGATGAAAACGCTATAGTCTCTTTGTAGTGGTTTGAATAATTAAACTAATAGCATATGAAAGAAATGTTCAACACTGTCGGTTCTTAAAGACAAGAATGATAGTAACTTGGCTCTGTTTTTTTTTTCAAATTTTATTAGACTATAATGGACCACTTCGCCCTGGATTTCATGACACTGGGATCTAAAGAGGTATCCAAAAAAAAAACGTCAACTCTGGCTATGAACGAGAGAGATGGAAATAGCAGTCATGTCGAAGCTTTTCGGTTATGTCAAACTTTTGACAAGTGACTGTCACAATTTGTAAAATAAACAATGGCTGTCATATGATGTGACAGTCTTGACAAGTAAGTAAGGTTATAAATTCGATTAAGAATAGAAATACGTCTTTTTTTCTCGGCCAACTTTGATGGCGTTTTTTTTTGATGCCTCGTTATTTAAATAAAATTGTCCATCTCATAATCAAATTAATTTTTACGAAAACTAGATCATTTCACCTTGATATGCGGAATCGTGTTGATGTTCTGATAAAGTACATTAATGTACAGGGTGTCTGGAAATTGAGTTTACATTCCTTGGCCCAAAAGAAAACGATTCAGGCCAACTTATATATCGCCTAAGTTGCTTTGTTTAGCCACTAGAGGGTGTTCCATTATTACAGGAAATTTGTATGGTAGGAAATAAATTTTTTAAACGACAACTCCGTTAGAGGACAGGAACAAGGTCTACTATTTCGGGTTACTATGTTTACTAGCTGTCTGAACACGACACTTGTAAATTATTTTTCATTGGTTGAACCACTCGTCTAATTAACGTTTTGCAAGAGGTGAAAAAGCTTCAGAATCAAGTCACTTATTATAAAAAAAAAGTCAGTAGTCATTTTTTCACTATAAAAAAAATTTCGATTAATTTTTCGATGTTAATGTAAACATTTTTTATAAACAAATAATTGCCCTTTTTTGCCCAATTACACAAAAATCAATATTTTTAAAACTCCATACGTGTTTCACTAGCTATGCTCGTGTAGATTAAGAGGATTTTTTTTTGTTCCAAATCAACATTTGCACCTACTTCTGCTGCTTGCCGCAAAGCGCCTCTACAACAACTTGTCTGCGAGAATAACTAGCGCCGCCATTTTGCAATATTTATGGATGAAAAAAAATTTTTTTGTACTTCATTATATGGCCAGTAACACCCTTAAAGCGTTTTTTCTTACTACTTTTCCTTCAATCCGAAAAAAATCGTCAAAAACGCGTTTGTAATAGGCTGTTACAGTGGTGTTACCCCAACATAACAACTTTACTCATACAATAACAAACTGTGAAGAGAAATATACCCTTGATATTAATCAGCAGATGTTTCTACATTTTCTAAAGCGCCCATATAGCACTAAAAAACGTAAATTCTGGTCTAAAGCCATATCCCAAAACTGGTCAAAACCGATCTCTGTGTTTTAGCTATTAAAGAAAAAAATTTTACAGAATTGTGATGCCCTCTAGCAGCTAAACGAAACAACTTTAGCCATATGGAAGTTGGCTAAAATCGTTTTCATTTAGGTCAATTCCCGGACACCCTGTATAATAATATAAAAGGGAGGTAAATTCTAATATATTGAGATGTTATTATAATTTTGATGTATTTTGTAAATTTCAAATTTGAACATAAATTGAATGCTACTTCAATTTTTTTTTGTAATAAATATAACATGTAACAAATCAGGAGACATGCTACACATTTGAAGTAATGGTTTTGTTACTATTATTCATCAGGAGTCGTGGTTCTGATTGTCAGCATTTTAAATTCTGTTGTTTCGGTATCCCACAATAAACAACACTTGCGATTTTAAGGTATAAGCGAACTTTCAACTTTACTTTTTACTGAAACTAAAATTTTCTATTTTCCATTTCCAATTGGGGCCTCCCTTGGACAAAATCCCAGCTACGCCCATGCTCTGCATTCTCCCAGTTATTAATTATGAACAAAATAATATGTTGCTATAATACAATAATACATCGCTTTAAGGAATGGATTGACGTTTGCATTTTCAGGACCTTAATGTACCATGGCATTTTCAAAAATATTCGAAATGAAAATTATACGGATTTAATGTAATCCAGAAACTAAACACAACAGTGAAACATTAAATGTTATAACTGGTAATTCAAGCTGAGCATTTGACGGATTTTGATGTACGAGGCGAGCTCACATATAAACTGAAATTGTATTATTACTAGGGTCCAGAAAGTTTTGCTATAACGCATGGTAAACTGCATTTAACTATCCAGTGCTCCCGCAACGGGACCGGCGTACTACCGCGCACGAGTGCGTTGTCAGGCACGGTCAATGGCGTACGTATGCACAGGCAAGAAATACGCGCGTATATATTTTACAAGGCGCTTAAAAAAATACGGTTTCTAGTTTAATTATCGTAGAGTCGTATAGGACCTTAATTATTACGACCATATAAATCGAAACAAGTCACCTAACCAAAATTTAACATCAACATTGTACTTTATATGTCTGGCTTTTATTAAATGTTGGTTAATTTGTTTCATTGTTCATGGTATATGGTTACAAACAACACAATTTCAGTTTATATGTAACCTCACCTCGTACACAATAATCAGCCAAATGCTGGTCAAAACTGATCATTTATTTTAATCGCCATAATATAGGTATAAACAATCTAATAAGTATTAAAATAGACTCTTGTCTGCCGCTGTAATTGTGACTCGTGCCGTCTAACAGGCACCTTAAGTCGACTGATATTATGTGGTTGCCGTCATATTTGATCGTTGCTATAGTCAATTTTTTAATGGAACAGTATTAGAAGGTGCAATTATTTATTCTGCAAACAAAAATACCTCAGATTTTAATTTCAAAACGACACTGCTTGGAAAAACAATCCGAAACAGAACTAACAACCAGGGCCAAATATAGCCACTATCACGGTGGTAAATGTGTTCAAAATATTATAAAAGAAATATGTAAATGAAACGCAAAAGTTGACTTTACAAGATATTTTTATTGTCTCCTCTACAACTCTTTTTTTATAATCTTAGAACATCGTGATGTAAAATATTGATTGTAAAGGAACTTTTGAGTTGATTATGTAAATACCTTATACCTTAATCACTAGAACTGTATTTATCGATACACTTATTTATTTTTCTTTACCTCATGTGCAGTCATAAACCATTCACGAATTAGTTGACGGGGAAACAAATGCAATGAGACAGCAAATGTAGACAGTTGATAGTGTAAGTTTTACATACGCCATCATCTATAAATTCCTACTTGCTCTTAAATAAATTTACAATGGAAAAATATGTGTTTAATTCTTGTCACCTCTCCAAGTAAACGGCTTACAAAAATACCCTCCGAATATCGATGCAGAAATACGGTAGATCCAGTATATTACACATTTTTACTCACTTCGTCACGTTTTTCATTTGTTTTGATTTAAAATGCCACTCTGAGCACAGTGATCATTTGTCACTTTTTTTCCATACGTCATTTATTTTGTTTTACATCTTTCGATCTAGAGTACTTAAAGTTTACTAAAAGGCTTCAGTTTGTGTCAAGTAAACCTAGAAGAATATATTTTACTTGTGTTTGTTGACAGTTTTCATTTTTTAGTTGTTTAAATATTGTGCAGGTTAAATTTTTGGTTTTCCTCAATTTTTATTGGGATCAATTCTCATGGCTCATAAATTTTTCCGGAATTTTAAATTACCAACAGTTTGATATCACTAGGGTCCGGAAAATTTGCCATAACTCAGGGTAAACTGCGTTCAACTATCCAGAGCTCTCGCATGGGACCAACATACTACGGCGCACACGCAAGTCCCAGTGCGTTACCAGGCACGGTCAGTGCCGTACGTATGCACGGGCAATAAATATCGCGTGAACATAGTTTACAAATCGCTTAAAAAATACAGTTTATGCTTAATTATCATAGAGTTGTATAGTGCCGACCCTGCGTTATGGTACGCATTTCCAGACCCTATATATCACACACTCCTTGTACCTACTTAACAGTTCTCAAGAAAAATGCAATTCGACATTAAATACCTGGAAATATTAATGCTGATGATTTTAATCCTCCAACATTAGGTGGCTTTGAAACAAAAAACGTTACTCTCAAACAGCATAAGAAACTTTTCAGTGTTAATACACGATCAAAATTGCTTTGTTTTCATTGGGTTTTCCATGTATTGCATTAACAAATTCAGATAATATTCAAAATGGAATGCTTTTTTTTGATTTGTTAGGGATCAAGAAAGAATATTTCCAGACTTGAAGTGACTTGAGTCTACGCCAAAAGATATCCAGATCAAGTATGTAACAACCTGATATTATTTTATTAAATTGGAGTAAAGCGATTTTGACTAAACCGACGATGTGATGTCGTTATAGACATGTGATCTGTGGCAAAAATACAGATGTTGTATGGTATAATTTTATAATTGGAAATTAAAAGTTTGATTCACATACTAAATAAACTTTTAATACATTGTGAAACAAGGTTCTTAGGATTTTGGACCCTCATTTTAAGACCTTTTATGGGTAAGTTCTTTTTGAGTGTTATTTTTCGTGACATTGACAATAGCGAACCTAAATACGGCCCTGTAATGTAATAAAAAGTTTGATCTACAGACCAACCACGACCCTATCAATATACATATGTATGTATTATGGTGGGCAGAGGTAAGGAGGACATTCTCATATGGGGCAACAATTCCAAAAGTGTCTAGCTTACGCAGTAAATAATAGTTCCAAATCCCTCCAGAATGGCGCTAGAGTAGCAAACGGGTATGAAATAAATTTAGCATTTGTTGACGGAGTGAAGTGCGCCGAGTTGAAAAATTTAATATTTTTGGTGACTATAGTTAATGAAACTGCCCTATACAAAACCTCAACTGTTTACGTAGTCCAAAATAATTTAGTAAATATAACTTCTCTATCCTACTCTAATATTTTTTGGCGCTTTCTTTAAAATTTACCTACTTGCTACAGTAGCGCCACCTAATTAACGCTTTTCAACGGACACTTTTGATACACAGAGATGGCTCTCCTTACCTCTACACTCTACCCTCCATAATAGTATCTTGGCGATAGGACATCTTTTATATTAGAACCAGAGAAGCCCAACTCTGAGATTGGAACGCGTGGAAGCACAGATCGAGAAAAGAAGGTTTGTCTCTGTGTGTAAGGAAACAAGTCCCCCACTACTTAAACAGAACCGCATTCAACGAAATAAAAAAATAAATGTATTATTCAAATGACACAAAATATACATTTATTTTAAAGAGACAAAAAAGAGACATCAGACTAGACAATAATTTTAAAATTATATACTTTAACGCTATTCAGTAACAACGCAATCGAGGACACGTAAACTGTAAGTAGTCTCATAGGCGGATCCAGAAGGCTTCTCAGGAGGGGGCCATTTTAGTTATAAAGTAACATATGACCCGCGAGAGTTCATATTGGCGCCCCAGGCGAAAATTTTGAAAATTTTCAAAAGGTCACGCGTGTTGCTGACACTTCAGAATTTCAATGAAAAATCCATTTATACAAAAATACCGACTATCACAAGGATACTTTTTGGAATTTCTAAGGGAGTGCAAAAGGGGGGCCATGGCCCCCATGCCCCCCCCTGGATCCGCCAGTGAGTAGTCTACTCTGGAATGTCGAAAGTATACGAATCTGAAGATTTGACAGCATACAGTACATTTTCACTTAAAGAGGAAAATAATTCGTTTCAAGTCACGTACACATTTAGTTTTGCTTTTTACAATACACCACTACGCATTTACCATTAGTTACAATATACCATTATCCATGAATTTTTGCATTATATAAAAGAAATTTGATAAACAACGGGAGATGTTTACCATGCAAATTGTACGAACCACTAAATAAGCGGCGAGCCGAGGCTACACTGGGTGCTTTCCATTTACACGACTCCCACGACTTCTGTGTCGACTCGTGTCAACTAGTGTTGACTCTCAAAATGGGTAAATGGAACGCTCGCTAGGCTAGTAGTTTCTTACAAAAGTTGTTTAAAGTAGTTACTGCAAATAATTACATTTATCACCTATCTTCATTTTCTTCAATCAGATTTCGCATTAACTCTCCACTATATATCCTGCTTTACCGCGTTCGTTTATATTTTCACTTCTTTTACACTCAGCGTGAACTCAACTGTCTAGCGGAGTCTATTTGAGGTGACTTGTGTCGTCGACTCAAGGCGACACAAATCAAATGGAAAGCATATTCGGAGACACGAGTCGACTTGTGTCGGTAAATGGAAAGCACCCACTGTAGGCGTAGGCTTTCGCTGATATACCTGTCGATTCGTATATAGAGTCGGGTCTAGGTCTGTGATTTGTCCTCCAAGGACCATGGAACTTCGTGCAGTATAGATGGGGAAACGTCGTTTAAAGTACGCTTATAACGCAGGCAAGTACGCTCTTTCTGTCAATTGTGTCAACAAGTGATTAATGAAGCCGGTTTCTAGTACATTTCGTGTGCGTCTGCTGGAGTTTATAGGGAATGTATAATATATATAAATACGGAAAACCAGCGGCCTAAACGGAAATCTATAAATCAGACCTAATGCCGCATTCAGATTCACGCGTAACGCGTACGCGTAACTCGCGCTACGAAATATGATTGGTTAAATTAACAAATTTGAATTTACGCGTACACTTCAAGGACATTACGCCAAAAGTTGAAATAAGTTTAACTTTTTGCGTTTACGCAGAAAAACATAACCTGCAAAAATGGAGGTAAGGCTAATTACTAATTTGTGATGTCTATCTTCTGATTTCCTATTTTGTTTTATTTAACTTTATTTTTTCGGATCATAGGTTTATATGTGTGGTTACTGTACAAAAGAGGTGGGCGATATTTTAAAACACGGATGTTTTAAATTTTATGAGGAATCTATTTATGATATTGTCGTTAATGATGAATGGTAAAGGTCAAATGGAAATATTTGAGGGACCAATAGGTATGTCCGAGAAAAAAAGAAATTAAAAGAATATATTCCCAACGGTGCATCAGGATCGCAACAAACCTTAAAAACGACTAGTTTTAAATACTACAAAATAAAGACGTTCTTAAGTGACACCTGTAGAAAGAAATCCGTAAGTATAACCTTTCTTATAAGTACCTATTTGTTAATGTGTAATTAAATGAACATGATATTGTGTTCTTAACAATAATAGTTTCTTTCAAGTGATATCATCGAGATTTCGATTGGTTTTGAATTGAATTGACTTGACTAAAAACATGCAATGACTAATGCTGGCAATATATTTAATCTCTGTTGTTTTCTAGAACTACCTCTTCATTTTCTTCTACTGATGATAAATTGGATGACACTGACAATGAGAATACTCCAAAGGTAAAAAAAGTGAGTTATTATTTCTAATTTTATGAATCTGCACATTTTATTAATTCAAGCACCATAATTAATTTCATTTTAATTATGTAATTTGTTTTATAATACTTGTGTTTAAGGAAATAAGGCTGATCAGCATAGTGAATTAACGAAGGCTGTTTTAGACTTTATCACAGAATTTACAAAAGTATCACAAACTTCACCAGACTTACTGGTGTTGATGGATTTTTAATCAGACTGGCTGAAAGCCTAAAAAAGATTATCATACAGGAAACGATGCCAACTAGAAATAAATATCTTGCAAATGGTGTACGATTATGAAAATGAATAATTTGTGATGAAATAGATCTGATTAGCATAGTAGACGTATAATAAAATTAATAACATAACATATGATTATTTATAGTGTATTAAGGATTATTCTTATTTTTCAATAAAAAACTTCAGTATTGTATATATTTATTACAATTACCGGGTAATATTTAACCAAACAACAGTAATATTTATTTGATTTATAATTGCTGTCTTTTGCCACTAACAATTATATTCGAGCATTAAAATTTGAATGAAATCATTCATATTTCTTGACAATGTAAATTTTTGTAGCCAGATTATCATTTTCAACACGAGTAACTAATAACCTCACTTATTTACGTTACGCGTGAATCTGAATGCGGCTTAAAGCTGTAGAAGACCGTTTTCCCTTCTTTTATAGTTCTATGGTTGCGATTGAGAAACTACATAAAACTTCTTTTGTCTATGATGTCACGTATAATTTCATTGGGTTCACGTTTAGTCTGCGCATAGTTGGTCTGTGATTTTCATTAGGGCCTTTGAACCACTCTACATTAGGTAAGTAGTTCAAAAAAACCAATCCAATCGACCTTAACCATAAAGTTTGCATTTAGAGTTCATTAACTTCAATTTTTTGCATTATGGTGTAGTATGTTTATGGAATGTTATATTTTAGAATATCTCAGCTTCTAGAACCCAAGTGGACTATACATAAATTCAGATATTACAGTTTTCTTAAAATGTCTTGAAATGTAAAGTTGCTGTATGTCAGCTTACTTGACCAATAACAAAAAGGACAATTTAACTAGTATTACAAGATTAATAGAGAAAGCTGTTCGAGCGGATGCCAAGGTAAAATTTAGGTAATCGAATAAGAATTTTATAGGTATAAAAAAATTTTGTTTCTTGTAATGATATACGTAATAGGGTGACCAGATTTTCTACGATTCAGTGCTGGACAGCAAGAGGTCTACAATTTCACATACTATCTACGCATATTAGTTTGTAAATTAATATGTAGCTACTCTACACCATCATAGTTTACATCAATTTCTCCAAGTATTCAAAGTAGATACCAACAAAATATTTAGGTTGGCATTAGTTACAAACTATAACCCATTGTAATATTTAAATTAGTATCTGCTTTGACCTTGATTATTAGGAAATTGATGTAAAAGATGATCATGTAAATTGGTTATAATTAAATGAACTTAAAAGCCTCCAACCTCCAAAAAACCTCTGCCAAATGCAGACAATTAGTTATAGTCTAAACCAACCTAAATATTTTGCTGGTAGATACCTGTAATATTACATGTAGAAATTGATGTAAACTATGATCGTGTATAATGGCTCTTTGAAATTCAAATTTGAAAATTGTAGGTATTGCAAATGTTGTTTGTGAAACGTTTGAGTTATAGAAATTCGAACTGCATTCAAAATTACGTGTAGAAACGTCCAAAATGAGATATAATAGTATATTTAGAAGCTAATAATATAGATTTTAAGAGTATATTGTAGTGTAACTAATGATAATATTGAAAAATTCTCATAATCAAAAATAGACATGGCATTGTTAAGTTTGTTTGTTAATACATTTCGTATACGTAAGGTGTCAGTTTTACAATGAAAGATAACAAGAAGTTTAATAAATATGGAACATGGGATCTTTTAAAAATAAACAATTTAGTTTAGTATCTAATCTAACTTTACACCATCAGTTGAATTAGGCTCTTTTATAGAAGTATATTAAGTTAAATTCGCCTGGTATTTTACATATGATTATTATTTTTGTCACTAATTCTTATCAGTGACAGAGGATTTAATGAAGATACAGTGTTTACTATTAAGTCTGCACATATGAGCTCTTTTTATTATGTTCTAATTCTAATTCTAAGTTTGTAAAGATATTTAAACAATCAACCAAAATAAGTTGCAATCGCTCATCACTAGATCAACAGCATTGACAATTTAACAAAAAAATTAAAAAAAAACTCGCCGACTTTTTGACGGACACTGTATAATGATTTTCCAAATTTTTTAATGCAATAAATTTCTCCAAAGACGATATATCCAAATAGAAATTTAGATTATTTAAATAAGGCAGTTTCTGATGATATAATAATAATTATTGTAATAACATACTTAGATGTTTTGCCCCGTTATAAATATTATTATTAAAACACCTTAAGTTATAAATTTTAAATTATGTGTCTTGTGAGCAGGTAATATTTTTTGCCCGAGGCCTGTGATTTTATAGCAGTAGACAAAACTGAGGCGAAGCAGCTATCAGAGCCTTTAAGTGGTCCTTTAATGACTGAATATAAATCCCCTTGCCAAAGAAAACAATATTTGGTTGTCTGTAGGCGGTTTCCACGAAAAACACAATGAGGTAAGTTGGTAAATAAGATAGTAGATAAGCCTACTTTTAAGCATATAAATCTACATAGGATATACAGTGCGCGTCTGAAGTCCCATCCCCCCACGTATTTTCTGAACCGTTCAATATGAATTAATAACCTTCTGGGGAATTGAACTACACCACATATACAAATTAATTTTAAGTGGAACTTTATTGCAAGAAATACCTTACTAGAAAGCTCGTTTCAAGTCATTTTCAACAACTCTCAAATGTTAGACATATTTCGATTTAATTATGAGTTATCAAGATTTTTATTTTTTATAATCAACAGTTTTGAATTGTTGAACTTAAAAGGCTACTTAATATGATTTGATTATCATCCCCATCAATTCCACAAAAATAAATCTAGTGGTGTCATATCAGGAGAATGAGCAGGCCATTATTATACAATTAGTATATGAGATTATCAACTGGAGAATGTGAAACTGTTTAAATGGGTTAATCTGAATATGAGTGGCAACATTAGCCACTTCTTGTTGTTTATTAGAGGATATAATAAAAATTTAATGTTAAAAAACGAAAGTATATGGTGTCAAATACACACATTTTATATTGCTATACAGAGATAGGTCTATTTAGACAGTTCTATATTCCAATGTGTATACTATAATGGACTGTTTTATTGAATTTTAAATTTCGCGCTTGATATTCATTGTTATGCAGTTGGCAGCAGATCCAAAGTTGCCTTATTCTTTCACTTTCACTGAACTCACATTGGCTTTAATAGTGATTTATGTCTTTTTTAAGCTTCAAACTTTCATCTTGCATTGAAAAACTGTTATTTTCAAAACATTCAAAGTGTTATAGCTGTCAGACTTCCGTTTGCGAAATGCCGAAACAGTTCAACAGCAGTCAATAAAATTTGAATACAAAATTAATTAAAACTACAATACGATATATTGTTTTAGCGTGTAGCATCAGCCCTAAACTGGAATATTTCTACGGTTAGTTCTACAGTTAGTTTCACAAAGAGCAAAAAACATTGAACTTTTAAAATCACCTAAAAAGCGTATTCCTACCAAGAGGGTTACAAATACTGTAGCATCGAATACTTGAAATTGAATAATTGTAATTTAAATACAAAAAATTACACTGCACTTTTTGTAACCCAATGGTGTTTGTGAAAAAATCCTAATTTTTTATCTTTTTTAAAAATTTCAAAACTTCCGTATGCATTTTTCTACTAATTTTTTGCGCCTATTAAAAGAAGCATCTTTACTAACTTTGTTCTTACGCTTTCTTTCTTTTTAATGTTGAAAAAAGGTTATTTAACAAGAAATAAACACAAAGTTTGTGTTTATTTATTTTTGTCAAATGCCATATGTTTGTCAAATTCTGAATACTAAATAATATTGTATCAATCTGGCATCAATGCACTCTAAAAAACGTGTTTGATGATGTGCATTGATGTTTATTTTGTATGAAGTATGTATAATTATTAGGTTTACTGTATTTAGGTACTACTGATATTCTTTTTCAGACAACAATCTATAACTCTCATGTACTAATAGACGATGGTGGAGTAATTAAATCAATATATAGGAAAATCCACCTGTTTGATGTGGCAATTCCAGAAAAAAATGTGTTTTTAAGAGAATCTGATCTAAACACAGGTGGTTCACAGATATTTGCACCTACAAGTACTCCTGCAGGTTCGTTAGCCTTAGCGATAGTATCCTTTTTTTTTTCGATTATAAGATGAGATATAAAAAAATAACAATATATTTTGAACAAAATTTGGTACATGCAATTGAAATGAAATAAGAAATTCTGTATTGGGTGTACGGAAAATGCGTTCTTGTTAAATGAAATAGCAGGAGCACTAGTATTACTAATTGTAAGAGAGAGAAAGATTGAAATTTTAGAGACGAGACGAAAATTTGTATTTTCTCACACTCACCATCCCTCTCCTTGTGGCTCAAAAAATCTAAAATTTTAGGGAAGTTAATTTTTTAGCAAGTACTATCGATTGTGATATGTTTCAAACAGAAATTTTTTTTTGACCTCACTTAGTTGGCGTGAAATGCCCCATATGCATATTTGCAAGTATCGTAAGATAAATAAAAAAGTCCTCAAAGTCTGCCATGGAATCGATCCCACATGTCTTGAATTATTACTCTTAGAACTGTCAAGTTCTGAAGTTTTTGTCATTAACCGGTTCACTGGTATTGTGTCATATATATATATATATATATATATATATGATCAAATAGAATTACTCTCTTAATTTTCTGAGGATTTGAACCAAACTTGGTATATAACAGTTTTTGGGGGCACTGAATCCATATCTGGCATCAGAATTATAAAATTCAATATGGCGGACTAAATATGGCGTCTTTAACCCCCAAGGGGGAGTGACATCTTTTTTGTTTTTTTTTTTTTTAACTTGGTCTGGAAATTGTTTTGATAAAAGTTTTTCGAGGTTGTTGATCACAGTTTCTGAAGTTGCTGAACCTGGAATCGGATTTTTTTAATTTCAAGATGGCCGATCCACAATGGCGGTCGAAAATTCAAATATTTTCGGAATTTTAGAAAAACTGCATGCAAGAGACTTTTTAGATCACTCATTACGAATCTTGGATCAAACTGTGACAATTCAAAATGGCGGATCTAATGTGCTGACGAATCGATTCAGTGATGCAAAAAACCCTTAGATACTAAATATTGTATGACTGTAAATTATCCAAGGGTACCAGTTTTGCCATTGCATAATACATAATTTAAAAAAACGCACATACATCAAAAAACCTAAAAACTATAAATTTAGACTAAATGAGTGATATGCCCATCATCTACCAAACATGCTCATTCTTCTTCGCACAGAATGGAAAACATTGGTGAGCACTTAGGGGTGAGATTATTAATCTGGAATTTATTTGTAATCCTAGCCTGTAGCTCTTCTAATTCGCTGGGGTAGGTCGTTTGGTAACGATTCTTGGACTGAGCTTAGACGATAAGCCTGCATATGCAGGACATATTTCAGGATTGTATTCCAGGTTCCGAAGGACACATTTACTTCCCAGCTCAAATGCCAAATGGGGGTTTGTATTTGTAACAATTTGCCTCATTTATTCAACTTTAGGCCTCCCACTGCCTGCCTTTCTATTCACACTTCCTATTTCTCTAAACAAAGCCACGGATCCAGCTAAAACTTGGCAAAACTGAGTTCCATGATTATTTGTGAAAATTCTCTGAAAGGTGTTCCATGTTGAATAATCTCACTGGCCATCAGTTTTTCTACCATTTCTAAAGTACCTTTCGATTATAAAAGCTTTTTGTTCTGCCGTGATTACCATCTTTAATTTATTTTATATTAAAAATTTGAATACAACTTAACAGTTCTAATACCGGTAGGTAATTAGTAAAGACATGATCAGTTTTGTGCAGAACTAACAGTACAGGGTGGCATATACCATTTCTGATCTATAAACTGGTAGATATGTAGAGTATTTTTAAACGTAGAAGGTCTCAGGGTCTGATGTAACCTTTTGTGACGTATGATGTCACACAATAGTTAATTTCAAGCGTTGACTCTAATGGATTCATTCGCTCAAAACCCAATTACCATGCAATACGACACACAATACATGATGGGGCCTTATATGTTAAATATCTCTGCATATATTGAGGTTCTATGAAATTATATGTATTTTGGAAACGATTCCGAGCCAGGCCTGCCTCTAAAGACAGCAGGTGTTCCGACTCCTATAGTGGGTCAAACATGTCGGTATTACTCACGTTAGCACGAAGCGATGTATTTAAATGGTCCGGCCAAAAAGAATTCGAAAGCCAAGGGTGATAAACTTTACTTGTTTTATGTACAAAAAAAAAAATTCTTGAAAACCATATGCACAAAAATGATCCTGTCTTTAATAATTATACATGCGGCATCAATTCCATGGTATATTTAGAGGACGTATTTCTTTTACATTTGATCTTACGATACATCTAATAACCTAATATTTGCGAATTTCCCGTTGATTTGGAGAATCTAAACTGTAAAATAATAGATATTTGTGTTGATAGTTCTCCTTATTTTTACCTAGTGCTATGATCTGCGGTTCCCTGAACTGAGCATCATACAAGCTAAATTAGGTGCCGATATTTTAACGTACCCCTCCGCTTTTACTAATGCAACGGGACAGGCTCACTGGGAGGTCCTTTTAAGAGCACGAGCTATCGAGACCCAGTGTTACGTAGTAGCCGCAGCCCAATATGGTAAACATAATAGCAAAAGGACATCATTCGGACAGGCTGTGGTAAATGAGTACTCAATATTTAATCCAGCTTAGGAAATAAACGTGGTAACAGAAATAAGTAGGGTCTGGAAAGTGTGCCACAACGCATTACTGAAACACTTAAAATTCGTATCAGAACATAAACGACCTTATTACTGCAAAAGTCTGTTGTTCTGTCCACTGTCAGCCACAGAAATGAATTGGGTATGTTTACTTTGATTTTTCCCATGACACATTGATATGGCTTCTGTAAATATGTTTTACGCAATGTATGGCTACTAGACAATGCCAAAACGGATTTTGCAAAAAAAAACTTCTAAAGTGAATATTGTCGACCACATTCCACGACATGCGTAAAACATTATGCACAAACCAAACCAAAATTCCTCTTTTGTAACAGTGCCAGGTATATTTCGATGAATATTCGAATATAAATGTCTTTTACACTATCGACAATTATGAAATATATACCGACGATTGCATAAAATATGTGATCCGTCTATTTTAAAATCGTCGTAATTTTCAATAATATGTATCGGTCTATTCACAAATGGTAACGATTGTGCCATTATTGCAAAAATCCACACAAAATCAGGTAATATGTAAATACAGTACACGAACTCACGAGTTAGTCACTCGCGACAAAGAATTGTTTTCAATGAAGCCGTCGATCCGTTTACACCTACGGCAGGTGGAAACAAAATGGACACCTTACAACATTGGAATATCTCGCCTGTTATGGAGAAATTGTATAAAGGCGTCCTGAGTTCCCGCACGGGAATTGATGGACAGGAGTCCAATGTGCATTCTATGCACGGCCAGTGGCGTAGGTATACAGGGGCAAGAAATATGCGCTTAAAAAATACACGGCTCTGCGTTATAGCATACTTTTCCGGACCCAGAATTTTAGAAGCCAACGCCAGTGCGGAAAATTTTGGAACTAATTACTGTGCCATTATTTCTATCTTCAGTTCAGTTTTACTTCCTAATATCCAAGTCTTGCGTCTATTTATGCGCTCCTTTTCACCAAATTTATCCACCACAGATATTCGACGTTTTCTTTCTTCAGAAAATGTACAGAATATACAGAATAACTCGCCAAGAGTGCATTTTTGGAAAAAATGTTTAATAGAAAAGTTTTAGGGTTTACCCCCGGCTATCCATTGGTGACCTTGAATTTGACCTTGAACATGACCTTCAAGGTCATTTAAAGGTCAAGGTCATTTTTTCAAATGAGAACACCTATTTTTGACCCCGGAATCAAAGAGCGGAAAAAATTACAGTCGGATACGACTTTGATTACCCTCATTTCAAATCCAGTCCAGTCAATCTTATAATATAGTGGGAAAATGATTCTTCGCAAACAAGAGACAATGTCACAAAAGATTCATTCCAAAGTCAAAAGTACAAAATTGACCAATGAGGGTGGTGACCTCCACAACCTCCTTTTCACCAAATTTATCCACCAGATATTCGACGTTTTCTTTCTTCAGAAAATATACAGAATAACTCGCCAAGAATGCATTTTTGGAAAAAATGTTTTATACAAAAGTTTTAGGATTTTTCCCCGGCTATCCATTAGTGACCTTGAATTTTATCTTGAACATGACCTTCAAGGTCATTTGAAGGTCAAGGTCGTTTTTTCAAATGGGAACACCTATTTTTGACCCCGGGATCAAAGAGCGGAAAAAATGACAGTCGGATACGACTTTGATTACCCTCATTTCAAATTGTGGAGCCAAGTCAATCTCATAATATAATGGGAAAATGATTCTTCGCAAACAAGAGAGACAATGTCACAAAAGATTCATTCCTGGTTATCCATTGATAACCTCGAATTTGACCTTGACCATATCCCTCAAGGTCATTTTTATAAACGTAGAACTGCATATTCTTGAGCCCGAAAATGAAGAATGGAAAAAATCGAGACAACGATAATCATCACATCAGAAGGTCACTCCAAAGTCAAACATACAAAATTGACCAATGAGGGTGGTGACCACAATTTGAAATGAGGATAATTAAGGTCGCATCCGACTGTTTTTCCGCTCTTTTCGATTCCGTGGTCAAAAATAGATATTCCCGTTTGAAAAAACGACCTTGACCTTCAAATGATTTGAAGGTCATGTTCAAGGTCATCAATTTATAGCCGAGGAAAAAATACTAAAACTTTTTGTATAAAACATTTTTTCCAAAAAATGCATTTATTCTGCTGTTCAGGTACTTTTCTAATACCCTGTATGTAATATTAAATGGGAGTCCCTTTTAATCCAGGAGGAACAGCTCAAGATATAAACGAACACACAATAATACTGATTCTTTATAAAATCTTTATAAAAAACATTTTAATTTTTAACGGTACAACACGCAAATAAAAACCAACGTCTCAATAAACAATGGCACGGTAATTAGTTCGTTGATCGGCCACCAGGTGGCGTAACTCTTGTATTAAATTGCTTATTGTAATTTTGATTTTAGATAATTGACCCATGGGGCAGGATATTGGCCGAATGCCCTAAATATACAGAGGGAACTGATAAAGACGAGAGTTTCGTAACGGCCGAGATCGACCAGGAAGTCTTAAGTAAAATTAGACAAGAAATGCCCGTGTTTCAGCACCGCAGAAACGATATTTACAATTTAAATCTAATACCGAAAGACCACGTCGAGCTTGAAGATAGGGAATACAGATTTGCCGATAAAATAATTCCTGCTTCCAGCGTGTTTTACCGTTCGAAATATTGCTACGCTTTTACGAACATACGGTGTGTGGTTCCAGGTCGTATCCTTTTCCTTCTAAAGTTACCGTCAGTATTGATGGAACATCAGTGCAATGTATAAATATATACATTGTACTTGTATGTACACATAGTTGCGCTATCATCGTAGTTGATGTCTCTCGATGATGTCAACGAGGTTGACGAAACACGCTTTGCCTCTGTTCTTTGCTCTCTGATTGTGATAACATTGTTCGCGTTGGTTTAAAATGTGATTCAGGGCAGCTTCTCTTAACAACTCCTCCCGGGGAAGTTTGAAACAAGGCCATTTTTTAAAATTTCATATAAAAAGACCTAAAAAGTTTGACAGTTACCCATTGTCACGTGACTATTATTAGGTTAAAAGCAAACAAAACCCTTTGGCATAGCAGATTTCACTGGACGCATATTACTAAAAGTTTTTCCCATATAATGAGAACGTTTTTCAACGTTTTAAGGTCTGTATGAGACGTGTTGTCAACATTTCTCCGGATAGTTTATATGTATATTAGAATTTTCTTAAAATCGTGTCATTTTCTCGTAATGAACTACATATCATACATATTTATCTTCCTTTGTATTCATCCAACATATCATGCTCCCATCCACTTTTAAGTCTGGTATCTCAAGAATCTATACGCAAATGATGCGGATCGCTGTATTTTACCGACGGGAATCACCTGTTTTGTAAAAAATGTCATACATTAGCGCGTTCCGCAGCAGGTCAAATAGCGAATGAGCGACATGAACTAATTCATTAGAGTCCCTATACGCCTGAATAGTAGCCCTGCAAAAGTAAGCAATTTTGAGTATTGTAACGTTACACGGGTTGCATACTCTGCAGGTAAACTTATATTTTTTAGTAGTTTTAACTGAAAGTTAAAGTTTACTTTTCTTAAATTGTTCCGTATAATGTTCACTGTCCAACTCTGTCTTTAATATTTTAGTACTATCTCTATTGTATGCATATAACGAACTAATACAGTATACATATAACGAATTACATTATATGCAGTGATGTTTTAAATGTTTTAAAAAGAAATTGTGATTAATTTTTTTTAACGCAATCAGATGTACTCATTACCACTTTAAGACAATCACAGAGATTGTCAGATTTGACGCAAGAGGAAATAGCAGATTTGTTCCAAACAGCGGTGGCCGTCCAAAGGGTTATGGAACAAGAGCACAACTGTATCTCTTCAACAGTGTGCGTTCAAGACGGAAAATTTGCTGGACAGACGGTGCCGGTGAGTACTTTTCGTGTTTCGTGCTCTCATTTAAAACTTTGCAAAGGCTCTTTAGGCCAAGCGGTATATTTTTGGGTTGGACTTTTTCCATATGATTCCTAATTTTTATTGAAATGCCTCTGAAATATCGTAAGAAACGATATTTAGATACGCAAAATACCTGCTTTATTTTTCAAAAAAAAGCAGGTTTTCTTCCACCAAATCAATACAATATATGAGTATAAAAAACATGAGATGGTATTAATTTTGTGACTTTCCTTTTTACAGCATATACATGTACACATTTTGCCAAGAAAACAAGGCGACTTTCAGCAAAACGATGACATTTATCTTCAACTAGCAAAACACGATAGGGACAATAATCCTATACGAAAACAAGAGGAGATGGTCGCAGAAGCACAGAAACTAAGAACGTATTTTGCACAATTATAATTGCATAGATGGGTTTAATAGTCATAGTTGTAATGGGTTACAATACAGTTTTATTTATAAGGGGGCCATAAGAAAATAAATACTTAATAATATGGAAAGTCTTTATTGGTTTTTTACTATTTAGTGAGCGGTTTAGAATTGTACCTCTACCGCTAACTACCTAACCAGTTCACCGGTACAGATTTTGTCATGATCTTTTTTTGAGTAACTGAATCGATTCTGAAGGTTTTTTTGTTTGGATCTACCACCACCGAAGGGCGAAAATAGGGGTTGGGGGTGAAATTTTTAGTTTTTTTCAATTCTTCACCAAACCATTCCACATTTTATATACAAGGGATTTTTGTGTTTCTAATTCGATTGCAAGGGTTATTTTTTTGATCTGACATTCCCGAAGGGAGAAAAAATAGGGGTTGGGAACGAAATTTTGAGTTTTTTCAATTCTTTACCAAACCATTCAAAATTTTGTGTACAGAGTTGTTTGTGTCTTTACTTCGATTGCAAGAGTTATTTCTTTGAACTGCCACCCCCGATGGGTGAAAAATAGGGGTTGGGATAAAGTTTCGAGTTTTTTCAAAATCTGTTTTGTAGATTTGTTATCAGTAATCTCATAAAGCCCTACATATACCTTTTCAGATTCGCACAAAATTTTAATTTTCGTCCACCATATTAGATCCGCCATTTTGATTTTTTCACATTTTGATCCCAGATTCGTAACGAGTGATCTAAAAAAATCTCCTATGTGTAGTTTTTTCGAAAATTTTCAACGGCCATTTTGAATCGGTCATCTTGAAATTAAAACATTTTATTCCAGAATCATCAACTCCAGAAACTGTGATCAGTAACCTCGAAAAACCGTTATCAAAACAATTTCTAGATTCAAAAAAATAAAAAAACTTAGTTCCGCATGAGGGGGTTGAAGATCATAGAAAACCATTTTCTATGGTTGAAGATTATATTTAGTCATTTATATTTAGTCCGCCATATTGAATTTTATAATTCTGATGCCAGATATGAATTCAGTAACCCCAAAATCTGTTATATACCGAGTTTGGTTCAAATCCCTAGAAAGTTAAGAACGTTTTTTTTTATCATATACGTTACAGTTCCAATGAACTGGTTAATTATTACATAGTATGATTAGCAACTGTATAACTCTGGTTGTTAAAAATTGTTCTCAATATTAAAAAGTGTCGAATTGTTTATTTGATAGGCATTATTTTATCATAATTGTTTTCTTAATTGTTTGTTAAAATTAAAAACTCCAAAGTTGCGCCTCTGGTTAGTAAAAAAAACGAAGTTCAAAGTTAGCGGTACAAAAAATCATAGCAGCTGTCGAATTATTGAGTTCAACAGACTATGAGACTAAGGGCATTAGGTCACATGTTCTCATCTACCTTTCACAGCTTGCGCGTGAACCGCCGTCTTCCAGAGATTTGCTGAGTAAAGCCAGCGCCCATCATTATGCCTTCGAATGCCCTCTGGGCAATAAGTTTTTTCGCCCGTAAAAACGCCCTACTAGGTATTTGTGAATTAAAACTTTTGGTACTTGGTGAGAAGTTCCAAGTCCAGTGACATTTTCCTTAGTAAGGAAGATTAAAAAGTTTTAAATTGTTTACTTCGTTTTAAAATCATTTATCTTTATCGATCGTACACGTGCAATAGTAAACAAAAAACATCGATTTGTGAACTAATGCACCGTTAAGTATAATTTAAATAAAAATGTTCGTCCTTTAAAAATTTGTCTGAACATTATTTCATCTCCAAGAAGCAGTCCTTTGCGAAAACACTTATGAAGCACAGACCACTTCACTGATCTAGATGAATCCAAGCTTTTTTATGACTACACTCAACATCCACATTTCCGAACTTTTACGTTCCGCAGACTTCCACATTTCCGAACTCTCGTCACCTCGGGATTACCGAACTGCTGGCGCATGCGCAAAGGGTTTTTCTGGCTCATTCTAGTACTTTTCTTTGTTTTCGAGGTTTTTATGCAAATGTAATACATACATACATGTGTACATGTTAATAAAAGAACGTTTTTCTAAACAAAAAAATGTCAGGTGCAAAGGAGAGAGTGATGCAGGTAATTATTTTGTAATTCAAAGTAAAGGTTTGTTTTATTGAACATTTTGTTGACGTAACCTATAATAATTTCAAACTGAAATGAAAAATTATGAGAAAATATGTATTTTTAAGAAAACCGTGATACAAAACAAACATATTGTACTGTTTATTTGCAGAGAAAAGAACCTGCTAAAAGGCTAACCTTGGAGCAAAAGCTGGATTTGATAAATCACGCAAAAAATGGTGTTAAAAATGTTGATCTCTGTAAGATGTACAATATTTGTAAATCGTCAGTGGCAGAAATTCTTGGAAAAAAATAAATTTACTTTGAAAAAAAACTGAAAAAAAAGACGAAAATTGAGTGGACGGATTGACACAATAAAGTGCACCGGTACTTATGATACGCCATTTGAAAGAAGTGTTTTTCACTGGTTTGTACAAAGAAGAACTCTTGTCTCAGGTGTGCTGCTGAGGGAGGGCGATTTCCTCTTTTGCTGAATTCTGTGACAATCGAAATGTTTGAATACAATCGCATTATTGTGTTTACATTTTTGTTCTCATTTCAAATTTCGCGGTTTTTTGTCGTCAACCAATCAGCGACAAGTTCGGTTGTGTGGAAGTACAAGTTCGGAAATATCGTGAGAAAAAGTTCGGAAATATCGGAGTTTGGAAATTTGGAGTTCGGATATGTGGATGTTGAGTGTACTATTATTTTGGACACGGTAGTATGAAGGACGAGTAATCTATGCACGGTGAGGATATTTAATTAAATAACGATGATAAAAATTTACATAAATGATAAAAATTTAAAAAAGACTAAAACTTACATCGATAAAAGTAATCCTCCTCAGCAAAATAAAGCGAACAGACTCGTATTTACTGGCGGGCTTTCCTATCCTCAGTTTTATATGTTCCTTTTGACCAAATTTATTTACCAGGGAAACTTGATGCTTTCCTTGTTCAGGAAATATATGAAAAGTTAATTGGGGGTCTCTTAATCCAGGACGAACAGCGAGATACACAGCGATACTGATTCATTTTAATAATAATACTCACAAAATAACGCTAATATTATAACTTTTAAAAAACACAACACAAATATAAACCGAAAACTTTCAAAACACAATGGCACTCAAACGGACGTTCGAATAAACAATGGCAAAGTAATTAGTTTGATGAGCGACCACCAGGTGGCATAAGGCTTATTATATTGGGCGCATTCAGGGACGCTCAGCCGCTGACCGCTATGTGTTAGTAGTTAGCCTTTTCTGACAGTCAGCGGCTTAACACTCCCCTGAATCGTTTGTATGAGTTTCGCAAAGATCTAAAAAATGTAATATGTTCTATGGCATAGATAACTTTCATGAATCATGGATTCATAATTCCCTGCCGTGTTCTGTGCTTAAAGACACTTAAAGAACAAAGGTTCGTTTTCTTTTCCATAACTTTTGTTTAAAAACAAGCAATATTTTCTTTTCTATAACTTTTGTTTAAAAGTAGGTTGAAATTCAGTTGCTCACAGCACAGATAAAACGACAGAGAGAATCATGATAGAATTATTGTCAAGTCAGCATCTCAGCTATAATATTTTAGGCTTAGTAAATTGGTCAGCCGCTGAGATCAAAAAAGTGTCAGCCACGTCCATTCAGAGAAGTAGCTAAGTAGCTACTCAGCCGCTGACCGTCCCTGAATGCGCCCATTGTTTTCCCTAAGATCACTGATGATCAGTGATCCGTACTCATCGCATGAGCAGTCTATTCTTTCCAAGTCTATGCTTATCTCCTGAAGGTAGCCACTGAATAATGGGCTTGCGCATTTCAATGAAAACATTGCAGTGACGCAGCAGTTGGATCACAGGCTAGTCTGAATGACTAATGAATTAATGAATTTAATATTTCTGTGTTCAGTCAGTTGTCAGCTGGCAATCGCGAAGGTTGTGTAGTTCAAAATGTATGTTTCGTTGTTTCTGATTCTTGTTTCGCAATGTTTTCTAATAGACGCAAGTGCGGAAATTAAGCCGAATATAAAGACATTACACGGAAATAAAGACCCACCGCTCGGATCGACCAGGGCAATAGTGCTTAACGCGGACTCTGGCAATGAGTTGTCAAGTGCAAGTCAGCGACAAAAAAGATCAACTGCATCCACGACGAATTTCGACGAAAAATCAATAAAGGTAGCTGTAATTTAATTGTATTTCAAATGCATAGTAAATATGTATTACTAGATCCACACAATTATATTTTGTGGTTCGTTTATTACTAAAAAACATCTTTGTTTGGTTAGGGAAATCAGGATTAGGTCTATTATCAGTTTTATCGTATTATCTATCACATATGTATACATATTTACTTTGTGGGTACTTGTTTGTTGTTGTTTTGCAAATATTTGCTCTAATAGATGTGATCTTTTATAGACATTTTATAAATCGGAACATTGGTTTTAAAAATAAAAATAAATAATTGGTTCATTACACCAATATCGTAATAAAACTGAATACAAAAAGATTTTCCACCAAAAGTTACAGGTAACAATATTAGCAAAAGATCAGGTGATAAAAATAATTTTAACCAACCTGTTTTTCGGAAAATCTACACGATAGGTGATAAATGACAATGCCATATTAACACTCTGAACAACAAAAGCTTTTATTTCTAGAGTAACTGGCCAAGAGAACTTGTTAGGTAAATTGACAAAAACAGTTTTGGCAAAATTTATATTTTTAAGTCGTCATTTCAAATTAAGTAAATAATAACGAGCCATCCAAAAAAAGTCATCAAATCTGGCTATGAACGAGAGAGATGGAAATATCGGGTTATGTCGAAGTTTGAAGCGAAACTGTTGTCAAACTTTTGACAAGTGGATGTCACCGTTGTAACATAAATAATGGCTGTCACATAACAGCCTTGACAATTCAATAAAGTTGTAAATTTAAGCTTAACAATAGAAATACGTCTTTTTTTGCTGGACCAACTTTGATGTCGTTTTTTTAATGGTTTATTATATGTAGTTATTTGTTTTTTTCATGGAAATCTAGATCCAATACGTGGTCCAATAGTTGCAAGTTGCAACATTATAATTAGACTCATAGGAGGATCCAGAAGGGTTCTCAGGGGGGGGGGGGGGCATTTTAGTGATAAAGCAACATATGACGCGCGAGAGCCTATATTAGCGCCGCAGACAAAAATTTTCAAGGTCACGTGTTTGCCTGGCACTTCAGAATTTCAATGAAAAAAAAAAAAACATTTATAAAAAACACCGACTATCACAAGAATACTTTTTGGAATTTCCAAGGGTGCCAAGAGGGGGGGCATGGCCCCTATGCCCCCCCCTGGATCCGCCAGTGATTTTGGATCCCCCCTGGATCCGCCCCCTGGATCCGCCAGCCATAGACTAAATTTAAATATTAATGATCAAAATTTTGGTATGTATAAAACATACATATTTGATATCAAAGAGAAGAGTTCTTGTAGAAAAGTAAAGAAAATACAGGGTATTCCATTAAGAAGATTATATTTGTGTCATTTTGTGGCTTATGAATATTCATTTATTAATTTTGAAAAGCTTAAAGTAGGTAAGCTGTCAAAATATAAATGAAAACCTTGTAGGTTGGTAGGTTGGTCGTATTACTTATTCGAAATGTAAAACAACCACAGCAACAGAGACACACTGTATTAAACCCTCTGGTAACATAATGTTTGATCTCGTGTTTGACACCTGTAGGGTCAAATTGTTAAAGTTTTAATATTTACACAATATATGAAACACAAAAAACGAATAAATATATAATGCAAAATGCACAGCTGCCAGTCAGTACACCTACAAAGAGCAAGAACCTACTACTGGTGTGTTAGGTTAAGTATTTATTAAACTGTGAGCTAACCTTTCGCCTTATTGACGTCCTCTCAGTCTGTTTGACATCGATAGCACTAATTTATTGGTAATGTTTACATTGACTCAAGAAATTATTTGTACCCTTCCAAAGATTAAATTAAAATTAACGTGAAAAATCCTAATGATAGAAAATAGGAAGAATCAAGATGCGTTAAGTCTTAAGCAATGAAACGCGCAAGTTTGAAAGTCACCGAATAATGATCAGAATAATAAAAAAATATTTTAGTAGAAGAAGTACAAACATTAGGTCACAAAATTATTCGTTCCCTACATATCACCGTCACCTCGGAAGAAAAGTGACATCTCAAAAAAGGCTATTTTCAGCAAATTACAATTTAAAATTACCCATGTTTTAAAATGCACGCACTATTATTATTTGTAATTACACTACCGTTAATTTTTGGAGAGCAAATGGTTATTACTAAATTATATTGAGTACCATCCTTAGATTTTGAAATAACAGACACATCTCAACTGAAGTTTTGATATTATGTCAGTTTCACAGTCTCAGTTTTTGGTGGGGAAATCTTCACTCTGACATCAAACTTAAAGCGTTTAAATGCAATTTTTTTAAATATGTAACTAAAAAAATGTATTTTTGGAGATGTGTCACTTTTTCATCATTTCAAATCTTCAAGATTTTTTTCATTTACCATGTGTTTACTTGACATATAAAATTTGCGTGATGATGCGATTTTAGACCACAAAATGTTCAATTAGGTTAACATGGGAGCTTTGAGATTGCATACGGAGCTGCTGTGGACTGTTTATATAACAGCCATTGGTTAATAACTGGCTCGATGTTTGAGGTCTTTCAGGTAAAAATGATAGTCACCTTGTAGTTCCAATTTTTGCGACGCTTGGTGCGAATTGTTGTGTAGAATGTTTGTACCATCTTGTTCATCTATGAAAACAGATTTCCGACTTCACCCCTTACCATGCAAGCTAAAATTATCAACGAACCGCCTCCGTATTTGATAGTGCTTTTAAGTTTTTCACTTTGCAGTTCAGCCTTTTTCATTCGCTACATAAAACGACTATCATCAGAACCGAAAAACATAATTACAATCTTTGGACGACGAAAAAAATGATCTTTTTCGGTTCCGACCGAGTGGAGGGGTAACGAATTAACGCATGGTGGGGGAAAACGACTGCTTGGCGCCACTGCTTTCGTGCGCTTGAATTGAGAGAGTTCCCCCACCATGCGGCTGTTTCCTCTTCGCTCGAGCGCCCGAGCGCCCGAAACGCAAAACAGCCCGGTTGTCAATGTCGTTTTTGAGATACTTCCTCAAATTTGACAAACATGGTCCATTGAATGATTGTAGAGCACCTCTTCACGAACCAAACGCACTTTGAAAAAATACCGTAGGACTGTTATTGACAATTGCCGTGCCGTTTTTCGAAAACACCTTTTTTTACATTCTTTCGAATTGCGCCAAAAGTTATGAATATTTTTTGATAAAATTTTTACTCTAAGTAGCCGCCGAAATGAGCTACAATTTGGTCGCGGAAGTCCCTACGATTTTCGTAGGCCGAGTAATTAGATAGTAAAAAAAGGGCAATTTTCGGAGGTTTTTATTTTTTTTGCAAAAAAGATGTGAACCGATTTTAATTTTTAAAAACTGATTTTCTTCGTCTTTTTTAAGCGCTATAACGTGCTATTTTTTGTTTTTCTGAAACAATTTTTGTTGGTACTTAAAAAGTGAAAAAAAAAACGGTTTTTCACACGTTTATGAATTTTTTTGGTTATGTTCCTACAAACCGATTTGATCCAAAAACTAGTGCACTCAAATTGCACTACGTTTTACCTAATTATCAAATTTTTTTGAACGCTTGAGGAATTTTTTGAAAAATTGGATCTATTATATCTTTCCTAGGCTATAAGTGCATTAGACAATGTTATTACAAGAAGTAAAATAGAAACAAATCCAGAGTAAAACATTTATATTTGTACATACAGTAAGACTTAATACTAAACTTAAAACGTTAAAATTGTAGGTACCTATACGATTTTACTTCTGACGTTGCTTGAGGTTTCGCCCTTTGAAGTTTTCCCACTTGGCAACCCTTTTCAGCGGCAGATAAAATAGCGCTCCGATGATGATCATGGTGCCGGAAAAATAGAACGACGATCTGTAGTCTCCCGTCGCGTCCCTCAGGAGTCCCGCAATCAGGATTCCCGAGAGCGCGGCTACGCCTTTGAAACATTAAAATGAGCCCCACCGCGTTCGTCAGCATGTCCAGTCCCAGCGTGTCCACGATGATCAGAGTTCGCAGTGCCGATATGCACGCTGGAAAATTGGAAATAGAGCGTAGAGAAAATAAAACGTCGAGTAAAAGCGTCGATTACATATAGGCCGACAAGATTTTAACCCAGAGACCAGAATATATTTTTCCAAAGTTTTTTGATGCGCTGAATCCGAATCCGAGGTCCAAATCTCTCAATTGGCTCTGGTTTTCGAGATATCTAAACCTAAAAGTGCAAAAAAGTGATTTTGGCCTATACAGTAAGCGGCAGCCTAATGCGTACATAGGTGGATATTAACAACATATTAAATGATATATTTTTATGTCATAGTTAGGCGAATTTACTTGGGCCGGCGGGGCTTGGTTTTGGTGGGGATTTTTAGTGGAAATCTAAAGAGCAACGTTGCGGCGAATCGTAGCTCAGGTCAGAGTCGGGCTCAGGTCACTACTTTTGCAAAGCGATACACAGAAAATACATCAGCATACATTAGTGAATATTCGAATAAACGTACTATGAAGCGTACTATTACACGACGGTATTTAGGTGTGGTAATGTCAGTGGTCACGAAAAATGAAACTTAAAAGGACTTACCAATTAAAACTCATAAATTGTTTGATAAAAAGAGTAACATTACTTTTTAACTAGCGTATGATATTCTGCAGGGCATATTTTTGCAACTTTTTTCGTCTTTTGTTAAACAGTTGCAGTTTTGTTACAGCTGATTTTGTGTTACTTAATTAATTTTACCTTTAATCTGACGAAATATTAGAGTGTTCCTTGTCTCAAGACAGATATTATGGGAGCAGGAATTTGGAACAGGTATACCCTGGAAAAACGAGTCTTCCTTTAAGGGCAGACCTGTTCCAAATATCCGTTTGGCAGGTATAAAAAATTGGAAAGTAAGACTCAAATATTTTATCGGTTTAGAGGTAAAATTGATGAAGTAAATTCTAATCAATTGTAAGGAAATCGCAATTGTTTAACAAGAGACGAAGAAAGCAATAGTGTACTGCTATCACCGACTTGTGATCTATGGCAACAACACGGATCCTGTATTATTATAACTGGTCATTAAAAATCTAACTGTCATTATAACTGTCATTTTAGGTCGAAATTTTATGAGCTTCATGGGTAAGTTCTTTTAAGTGCCATGTTTCGGGACCACTAACATTACCACACCTAAATGCGGTTCCATTTTGTAATAGTTAGCCCCTTAGTACGCCTCTGTTAGAAATTCAACTGCGACAGCGCTCGGGGACTCGCCTATTGGGAAATTTTTCATTAAAAATGGCTTTAATATCCCTTACAGACCGACCACCAAAATACCATTTAATTATTTGAACTTTTTGGTCAATGTGATAAATATCCATTTTTATTTTTATGAATGTATGTAGTGCTTCTACAATACGCTCGTAATAACGCACTTTTCTAATCAGGCACTAGACCAGAATAAAGTATAAAATGGTATTTCAAATTTTAACTCAAACAGCCCTACTAACAGACCGGATGCCTTTCATACGCCTGCGCTAGCGACTAGATCGCGATTGGTTCTCACCTCATGTTTCCATCTGCTCAATAAAGAAGTTAAATTATCAATTGCCCTTCATTCGGCTATGTACGTATTAGGGTGCCGCTTACTGTATGTAGCATCGCAATTTTTTTTTCTCAAAAAACTATGAACAACGTCTTAAAGTATTATACATGCCTTGCCCTTTTAAATGACGTCGAGTTTACTCAAAAAATTTTTTTCTCGCTGCATTATCGCATTTTGAAATTTTTAAGTTTGTGAATATCTCTATAATAGGGAACGACAAACATTTTATAGGAAAAAAAATACTATAAAGCATAAGTATATATTGTATTAAAATATATATATCAGCAAAAAAATTGTTTTGTTTGTCCCAAACGGCCGCCATAAGGAATTAAATATGCAGGGGAATTCAAATTATTCCAAGCGGCCAGAAACGCGGTGCTATTGGTCGTGACGTAAAATAGTATGATCCGTGAGCGGCGTCCTGTGTTACGGGCCAGGCTGGGATTCTGTTCACGCGATGCGATGTATCTGTCTTTATTGTTCTCATCAACGCGCGCATTTTCCATCTTTTCTGTTTTGTTCGTACGCGTGAGCGGGAATCTCAGCCCAGTGCGGTGGTGGGGGGAACTCTCTCTCCCGAGGGCGGAGCAGGCGTCCGGAAAGCGATCGCGCGCGTTCGTATTCGATAAGCTGGAAACAATTGAGACTTCTCGGGAACTACTGAACGAAAATTGATATATTTTTTTTAAACTGCGATATTTTTTAAGATTGCACGCATTTCAGACGCGCTTTGGAGGTACTTATTATTATCGGATCGACTTCAAATTTGATATGGTCGTAGAGGAAGCCTTTAAGGACACGTAGCTTTTTGCAAAATTGCTCTACGACAATTATTGTGGAAATAGGGGCCGTTTTACTAAAGTACCTATTTTTATTTTTTCGCAATTTGCGCAAAAACTTATGAATATTTTTTGACAAAAATTTAACTGTATATAGGTGTTGGAAAACCCTACAATTTGAGCCCCGGAAGACATTTCTAGGATAATTACAGACCGAGTAATTGAACATAAAAAAATCGCTAATTTTCGCGGTTTGTATTTTTTTTT
The DNA here is from genome assembly GCA_029963805.1 of Aromia moschata. NCBI lineage: Eukaryota > Metazoa > Arthropoda > Insecta > Coleoptera > Cerambycidae > Aromia > Aromia moschata. The sequence goes on along the minus strand of JAPWTK010000032.1, from coordinate 1,923,259 downwards.
TGCAAAAAAGTTATCAACCGATTTTAATGATCCAAAAAACCATTTTATTCGTCTTTTCAAGCGCTATAACGTGATATGTTTTATTTTTTATTCAACATTTCGTTTCGTGCCAACATTTTCGTGCCTAAAAGTCGAAAAAAACTTTTTTTTCGCACCTTTTTGCAATCCTTTCGCAATTATCTTACAATCGGATTTTGTCCAAAACATTTTCATTCGATTCGTACGATTTTTCTCCTAATTATCACATTGAGAAAGTGCCGCAACTGATTATTTTAAAAATATAATCTACGCCGCCTGGACTAAAAGGTTCTTGAAAAAGAGTCATGCGTGTGAGACCAAACATAAAAAACAACTGGATGTTGCATCACGACAATGCGCCTTGCACTGCGACAAGTGGCTCATCAGCCTCCTTATTCGCCTGACTTGAGTCCTTGTGACTTTTTTCTCTTCCCGAGATTGAAAAATCACCTCAAGGGACGCCATTTTACGACCATAAAAAACATTCAAACGCCTATAACCGACCAGCTGAAGGCTATACCAGTATATGAATTCCATCACTGCTAAGAAAAATGGAAAAACCGTCTCCAGCGCTGTATGGCTTCCCAAGGAAGTCTCATTACTTAAATATTCCTACTGAATATTCTACCATTTCTAAAGTAACTTTCAATCATAAAAGCTTTTTGTTCTGCCGTGATTACTATATTTAATTTTCTTGTTGATAAAAACTTCAGAACTTGCCATTGCTAAGAGAGAGAGAGAGAGAGTTCAAGACATGCGGAATTGATTTCAGGGCATACTTTGAGAACTTTTTTTTATCACATGTATATACATATATAGATACCGATTTCGTGAATCATTGACGGTTTATAAGAACGACGCGATTTGTGTCCATTTATTCATAATTTTTTCCAAACCCGTCTGATGGAACCGTGCGCTGATATCAATTTCCTGTTTGGTTGATAACTTGCACGTCCGTACCGTCAGGAATACGGCTATGAGTCAAGCCCATGGCCGAGCCAATTGCGGTCGATAATCGTACGCTTGTCATCAGTTATCACTGTTATCGGTAGAGGCGAGAAATTGCAGACTCTACTGTTTTAAGAAGGATTAGGTGGCAGTGACAGTTGGTGGAATTAAAAAAACCTGAACAGTCGGTAATAAGTAATAAACTATTCGTAAGTATTTGTATATATTTGTCAGCGTGACCTCATGAGCTATCATGAACTATGACCTCATACTGTCCCAAACCTTTAGCGGACACGAGCGGACATACATCCCCAAACCATGACACCCTTCGGGAATTTTACGGTTCGTTTAAGGCAGTCCTTATGAAAAGCTTCACTTTTAGTTCTTATTACTCTTTTTCTATGATCGCCTACGCAGACATTAAAGGACCCCGCGGTACAGTCAAATGGACTGAAAATTTAGTATGTTGTACTTCATGACATCCTGATCAAAAGTCCTCGTGGACAGAACGCCTGAAAATCAATACTTTTTGAGGTACGAAGTTGCAAAGGACTGAAATATTGCAGCACCTGCAAAAGGCATGCTTGAGTGTATTATATCGTACAAGTTGTTTAACACTATTATTTTACATTGATATTTATGAAGACATTTTCACTCGATCATTAAATTCACTCGAGAATGACCTTGAAATATGACAAAGGCGAAAATCAAGGTCATGTCAAGGTCAAGCGAAGATAAAACGATTATATAAATCCGAGAAAGTAGATGTATATATTTTTGGGGTCGCTTAAACCAAATTCGGTGTTTACTTAATCCCTAAGGGTTAACTAGGGGTCATTTCAAGGTCATTCAAAATCAAAACGAAAAAACTGGTGTATTCTTAACCCCAATAATCCAATATCGTAGAGTTCACCTAAATTTACACCATATTTCAAGGTCATTCTCGAGTGAAAATGTCTTCATAAATATCAATGTTGTAAAATAATAGTGTTAAACAACTCCTTGTACGATATAATACACTCAAGCATTTGTTTTGGACTCGTCACTGAAAATTACTTTTGACCAGTCTTCTATAGTCCACGATACCTTCGATTATGCTCAATTCAGTCGATTTTTTTTGTGTCTCAGTCAATAAAGGCTTTTCTTTAGCCTACGATCATTTACGAAAATTGAAAAATTAAAAATTTGAAAAACAGTATAGTAACACCTTATAAAAACTGAGCCCAGACTGATGAATGTATTTTCTGCAACATTCGCGGTATAGCCTTTCTCCTGTTTCAGAGTTCCATTGCGCTGTTATATCCCTTAACGTGTTCCGTCGACTTTTGTTTGCAAATTTTCACCAACAACCTTTGGCTCCTTTCAGTAACAAGTCTGGGTCTTCCAGGACTTTTACCTTTTACATCCAAATTTCCAGTCTCGCGGTAATGCTTTAATATGTTCCCAACAGTAGACTTTGCAAAGCACAATTCTTTCGCAATTTCGCGGATTTTTTTTGTGCTATATAAACACGTAATGGAAAGTGATGAAGAAATAGAAAGTGCTGAAGGTAAGTTGCTGTGTCATATATATTATTATGTTATAATAAATAAATACCAACAAAATCTGATGAACGCTAAATTAAAAAAAAGATACTCAACTCGAAGAAATACACCATACATTTTTGGAGCCGGGCCACACATACATGGAGTGTAACAGGTCATTTGGACTAATAGAAAAAATGTAAAAGGAAATTTCCGCAAGTATTTACACCACAATATTGGAGTAATGTAATAGGATCAGCTTCTAAACGCTTCAAGATACGAGAAAATAAGATGATACAAGAAAAAGAAGATTTTTATTCGTTTGCTCATCTCAATGCCACAATAGGCGATCCAAAAAAGGACATAGAGAAACAAAACTTAAGAGAAACTTCCGAGACATATGCTTTCCAGTTTAAGATTACTATTGATGATGATTTTCCTTTTACAACATGCGAGTGCCCTTTTTGGGTAATGGCCGACCACCAAGAGATTTGCAGAAAATATTTTGCTCAAGGTTGAACGAAAATCCTATTAATATTTCAGTAGAAAAATGTATACCACGTGTATATCATACCTTTTATAAAGATCTGAAGCATGGAAGTAAGAAAACTAAAACCAAAGGCAATAAAAAAAGAAATCAAACTTCCAAAACCACTGCTTCTACGTAAAAAAATTCACAGAATGATGCTTATTTCGGTGATACGGATTCTGAGTTTGACGACGACGTGGATGATATACCTATACTGAACTCTGATTCTGACAGTAGTGAATAGATTTGTTTTCTTAATTTTGGGAATAAACTTTGTTTTTGCACATATTCTTGTCTTATTTTTACTTTATTAAAAAAATGTTTGGAATAAAAAGGGTGTAAGTGCTTTTTTTTTTTGAAAAAATACGAGTATTATCCTAAACAACTTTTGAGCTAAAAATTCTGCCAGTTTTTAATTAATCAAAATAAAATTAGATTTTACTTAAATGTTTTCCTTACTTTTATATAGTTACTTAAATTTAAGCTCAAATATCTTCAATGAAAATGTTACTTATACCCTTTTTATTCCAACCCCTTCAAATGGTAACGACTGTGCCATTATTTCAGAAATCCACACAAAATCAGGCAATATGTAAACACAGTAGACGAATTCACGAGTGACTAACTCGCGACAAAAAATTGTTTTCAATGCGGCAGTCGACCCGTTTACACTGCTGGCAGGTCACTATCGGAATAGCTCGCCGTCTTACGGAGAAAGTGTATTACGGCGTCCCGGGTTCCCGCGAAGACTTCGTTCGGGATAACATTTTACGCACGGACAGTGGCGTGGCTATACAGGGGCAAGAAATATGCGGGCAGCTTGTGACATTCTGGGTCTAATAAACCCAAGTTGCGGGTGCTTCTTATAGGCTATTCTGTGCACATCAAAGTTAAATGTACAGCAGAGAAGTAAAGGTTCTCATAAATTCAATATTTTCCAAGAAATCCTCAGACAGGATATACCAGAATAATTATTTTCAAACGCGCATCGTGTTTTAGATACATATGTATATAGGCGAATAGGCGGTCGTAAAAAATCTTGGCAATTAAAAATGGACTAGGTATTGATGTTGATTCCATGTCCGAAAATATTATGTGTAAACATTTGTTGCGTTGTAAGAAATAAAATCTAGTGTGTCGCCAAATATCGCTTCTAAACGGCGTATTGTTTTTTTTTAATGCAGTATGACATTGGAAATATGTGTCTGATGTACATACATATGTATGTATGTATGTATCATCCAAAATTGCTGTGTTTATTTATTTGTGTGTTTTTCCAAGAAACATTTTAGCAATTATTTTTTGCTAGAATTTATGGTTATATGTGTATATGTATACGACGATTGTCCGAACTTTGATATCTTATGAAAATGCATTTTTCCTGATATTTGTTTTACGTTAAAGAACTTTTTAGAAAAACATAATGGGCCTCTTCGCATTAAATTGGCAATGTGCATGATTATCTAGAAATTGTTCTTCTAATAATGTTATATTCACATTGATGAACAATCAGGCCTATGATGTATCATTTGACGTTATTTATAACAGTGATGTTATAATTCTTGTCCAATCAGGATTACCATTTTTAAATAATCCCAGTTTCCTATTGGCTGAAGCTGTTAACAGCGGTGTTATAAATAACGGCGAATGATACATCATACGCCTGAATATGTATGTACATGCAGTAAGCAACGAAAGTTATCATACACCCACTTTTTGAAGTTTGCTTAAATTCGGATAATTTTTATATTACAGCATTGATTTTTTTTTGCTTCTGACAGGATTATAGCTTGTGATATTCTGCGTCTAGTAAGCCGAAGTTGAAGGCGGTATGTCGATTGTGTGAAAAGATGTCGCAAAAAAAAGTAAAATTTCAATGTTTTCAAAGAAACGTAAATAACTTCGAAAATAGTAAATCCCTTTCGAAGTTGTTGGACTCGTATTAAAGGGAAATCTTCCGTGTATCTATTTGACTAACTGAGTCAGTTTGAAAAAAAAATTCCTAGACATGAATAAAATCTAAAGTGAACCAAAAATAGCACGAACATTCAAAATTCTACCATCCTTAGTATCGTTTTCGTAAAAATCACTGTTCCTGAAATTTTAATAAAACACAGATATCTAGAGGGATATTAATCCTAAATTTTTGTTGGAGTAATGTGTGGCGTACAGGGCTTTTTTTGAATTTTCGTGAAATAGTCGTTCTCATATGACGCACTTTACGAAGGACACTGTATATTTGTATTCTCCTTATGTGTGAAATAATAAAAAAGTCCAACATACGGTGTGTCCCGCTTTTAATTGATTTACTCCAATTTCTTTGTTATTTTTATTTATCTTTGTTATCTATCAGTTTTGGAGATATTCAAAAAAGGGATTTCCGTTTTTTTTGGGGATGCTGAATTTAAATTTGACAACGAAAATTATTTAGAATGATCCTCGATATACTTTTTCGAAAAATCGACACCCTTTCCTTCCCCTAAAACAGCACGCCAATGATACATGTACATTTTTACTGTGCCAATTTATTTCAACATACACTTATCACCCAAATTAAAAAAAAATGCATTTTTTTAAAAAGAGAGGAATTAGGGTGGATTTATGAAAAGCGGGACACACTGTATTATATTTATGTCCATTTGCATATCTACATTAACATTACTTCGAAATAATCTTTAATTTTTTTGTTTTGATTATGTAGTCTTTGCAGTTTCGTAGTAAAGCTGATACATTATTCATATGTTTATATGTACATACATATGTTTTATATATGACGAATTTGCTGATACAGACTTAAACAATATCTACAAATGAACTTTAGAATTTTTAGCAATCTAGCATTTATTATTTCATAGATATATTAATTTAATCAACCATAACTCATACTCACAGCTGTAGCAGCCATAACATAACAATAAATGGACGAATATTTTATTTTTTAATACCAACAAAAATAAATGAAACTCACTGAACAAATAAATTCGATAAGTTATTTACCCTACGATATTTACATATTTATTATTTAAAGATTATCCTACGGTTTTTGAAACGGTTTCAGTATTAGTAGGGGCGATCAGGGCGCAGAGAACAAAGGATTGTAGCAATAAGCGATTACGTCTCAGGAAATGAACTATTTAATGTAAACACATTATCTATTCAGAGTAGAAGCATAAAATTATTCATCTATACATTTGATTCCATTCGTAAGATAAAAAAAGTCCGCAAAGTATGCCGTGGAATCGATCCCACAATTATTTTTCTTAGAAGTGTCATTGTTATTGGGCAACACATAATTTTAAGAAAAACATACACATACAACAAAGAACCTAAAAATTATAAATTTAAACTAAATGTCGAATAAACATTTTAACAGACACAAGCGATTAACCTTTCTGCCATTTCTAAAGTAAGTTTCAATTATAAAAGCTGACTTTTTTTAAAAAAAAGCAAAAAAGTCGCGAATAATGCCTAACTTCTTAATAACCTTGTATATGAAAGAATGTCCTAAATAAAAGTTTTTCATCAGTTTATTTGCCATGTCATGAAATAATTTTGTCTTTTCAAGTTTGGTTGTTGGAGATCAACTTGATTTTTTTTAAATGACCACCCGTAGGTTTTCTCTCAATATATGAGAGACCAGCCTCTTCTCTTTACTGTACACTAAACATTTTATATGGTTACATAAAGAAATTGTTGCAAACTGATTTTTAAATTTTTTAAACGGATGAAAAACTTTTACTATTAACAAAAACTTCTCTAACACTAGTTAATTTCATTTGAAAAAAAAATGACCACTCTACCTCGCTGTCTCCTACCATTATGGTAGAAATTTGAAATTTAATAACTTCAGGCATTGTATCAAATGTCGTTCATTATTTATTATCGTTAATTTAGTCGGAACTGGATGATGTCATTTGTAATATTTTCGACTTTGTTCTAAATGACAGAATTTTCTAAGGCCACCACAAAATAAGTGGAATACCGGTACGCAATTGGTAAAGATAACACACCACAATTCATATTATGCTAGTATGTACAATTACATACATACATATGTACGTGTCGGTCATTCTGTTATAATTTTTATGTAGGATGTTTCGTCACTAATTGTTACTCAAACCAGCGGAAGGTGTAGACAACAGTTATTCCATTTCTCGGAAAATATGTGGGGAAGATCAATGTAAAAAAATATTGTCATTTTTTTTTAATTTCCCACCGCCTAAAAATATAACATTAAGTAATTAATAAAATTAATTACGTGTGTAAGCAATTAACAACAATACAACACTTGTGCATTGTGTACCTATTGTGTATGTATGTACAGTGTGTCCCCAAATTGAGTTAACAAGAGGAAGAAACTACAGCAAAAATGTATTATTTACAAACTCTCCGCCTGTACATGGTGGGACATAGGAACCAGACGATTTTTAAGTGTAATTGGTCGGCGATTGTCTCGACGGACTCAGCTCAGCTGATTTAAGGGAGGAGGTATTGTGTATGATGTCTCTAGAGCCTGGAATAGATGCGTACTTCACCAGATGCTACTCCAGGAGACCACTATCAGTAACGTTCCGAAATGTTAAACAGGTCTTATCTTACACATGTGATCTTGATTGTTGTAGCCCAACTAAGGGCAAGGAATCATAGTCACAAGACACAGAACTTGCATACACATAATAACCAACTCTATAACGTGTCCCTACTGTCACTCAAATTTCCATAAATTATCAAAGGCATGGATTAAATTAGTATATGCCCTTGTTAGGCGCCGGACTGCTAGTCACACGTTCACTAATTGTTTCCGCGTTTGTGCTTTCCAACACCATTGAAGCTATCAAATGCCCTTCCATGACTTTTGCCTCATCCAGTCTCCCAACCACTACGTTAGCTATGTTCTGTCTTTTAACATCCGTCGTTTCGCCAATACTAAGCCATAGGTATAGATTTATCGTGCAGTTCCGAGACGATATATTTTTTTATGTCCTCACACAATGGTACTATGTACATATGGAGACATCCAAAAAAAAAACGTATCAAAGTTGGCCAAGAAAAAAAAGACGTATTTCTATTCTTGATCGAATTTATAACCTTATTTACTTGTCAAGACTGTCACATCATATGACAGCCATTGTTTATTTTATAAATTGTGACAGTCACTTGTCAAAAGTTTGACATAACCGAAAAGCTTAGACATGACCGCTATTTCCATCTCTCTCGTTCATAGCCAGAGTTGATGACGTTTTTTTTGGATGTCTATATAATCGTCTAAGAGTTGTTTCTGCAGGCAGTGTAACTACGTCGTACTTTCAACTCGCAGCGTTCTGGCGAATGGAATATTACACGCTACCATCATTTTGACTAAATCCAAGTTAAATTGTCTATGTCTGTCATACGCACTGATACCACCACTTACACGAGCTTAATGTTTGTCTGTAGCAACATGTGTGATGTGACAGCACACTGTCGCACACGGTAAAACGAAGTTCACTGCTATTAACCTTTGGAGCGCCGGGGTTTTTGGCACTTTTTTTGCCTTAAAAAATTCTAGTGATTTAGTCCTACTTTGTACATTCAACCCCCATGCAGTACAAACTTCAAATAGCGTCTTATATAAGACGTTCCGGCAGCTAACGATCCGGAAAATTTTTAATTTTTTAAAATTCCAAGTAAATGCTTCCATGAGATTTTCGAGGATGAGGAATGCGATGATGATAGTAATTTTTGCGTTACCCTTCAAAAACCACCCATTTCTGATTAGAAATACCCTTTTTACCCGATCATTTTTCTCGGACTCTACCATAAGTATCTACAATATTACTTTGTAATAAGTTTTTGAGAGTAGAAAATTCTCCAAAATCAGGAAAGATGAATTTTATTTACAACAATAAAGCATATAATACTCTACCCTTTTCAGGGAGAGTACGTATTGCTCCTTTTTTCTCTCACTGGGTAAGAACATTATTTTATCAAATTTTAAACGACGTTCACTATACAATATTTATTGGCCATTCACGGGTCAGTCAATAATTCAATTGAACTAAAAAAAATTATTCCTGAAATAGATCATTTACAAGAATAGGTTGGAAAAAACATAGTAGGCTGTCACTAGCCAATCCGACGCGTAAACACATTTTCCCTCCGTCGATTCAAAATCGGATTGGTTTTTATGGTGATTTTGGAATCATTTTGCCTTTCAATGTGTGACTGATTGATGGTCTCTCCTTCAGTATTACCCGAAGCCAACGACGAGGACGTAGAGAGCCTTTGTGGCTTCATTTTTTTTTTAGTTTTTACTATTTTTTTAGATTTTAGTATTTTGTTTTTTTTGTTTTTAGTGTTTTGTTTTTTTTTTTTAGGATTTCTAGAATTTTCAGTATTTTCAGTTGATTCTAAACGAGTAATTTATTACGCGTTGTAAAAATATTTTCAAATATCGTCTAACTCGTTTCACTTTTTTTTTCGTGATCAACGACCTCCAAAAAGCAAAGACTAGTAAGTTTCATTACAATTTAAGAATGATTGTATAGCCTATGGAGAGCGTCTTATATAAGATTTTCCGGCGCTCCAAAGGTTAAAGGTCAGTTCCGCAAAATTGTTTATCCAAAGCTCCACCGTAACCGACACTACAAACTAATTCAATGTTTCGTGCACACGAATGATGCATCGACCAACGCAGTTTAACTAAACTAACAAGTGTAAATTATATTCATATTCGCGATTCGACCTTTGGCACGTGCCGTAACTTGGTTAGAGTGGGGCACACAACACGGCTTATGTGACACGACGTATTATATTCTAGAATATAATGGCGATATTGGATTGAACTACGATTGTATTATGTACATATATACAGGAGTTGACGATGTACTTTATTAGTGTGACATATATAACCAGTAATATATCCAGTCGTGTTAAGACCGTCTCTGGAATCTATTATTTATTAACCTACGGGCTCTACTGATGTCCGGGTCAAGTTTATTCAAGTCTGTTTCAGTTTCCAGCTTGACTTTTTTTTTAATTCTTAGTACTTGATAGTTTGGAACAATTAACTTGTTAAACTTTTGGTTATTCACAGAAATTGCATTACTAGAATCTATGGCGTAGCACTAGAAAACAAACACGTTTTGCAGCATCTTTGACCGACATCATTTGGCGTTACCTAGCTAGTTTTCGTGGAATCAATAATTGCTATATTCATAGTCAGATTCTAATTAGAAGAAGTGGAAAAAAATTGTTATATAACAACACAAACATTGCGCATATACTTTTGTTTTTGCTTTTGTTTGCTGGTATTTAATTGTCATTCTATAAATCATTTAAAAAATGTGTTTATTGTTTTTAAATTAGTATTCATATTAGTATTAGTATCAAACAATTAAAAAATATAAAAACTACTAGTTTCGATAAGTGGCATTATTTTTCTTACTATTTTTAGTGAACATATTTTTTAATTGTTTGAAGTCATTTGAGTTCTTTTTAGTGCAAGAAAAAAATCAGGACACTATAAAATGATGATTTTAAGTCGTTTCACGGACAAAAAATTGATTTTTCGCACTTTTGGGCATGACCCACCACCACTCAAAAAAAATCTGAAAAAAATTCGAGGTAGTAAAAAACAGTTAAAAATATAACATATTAAAAATCTGAGCCTGAAGCTTTTTTTTGGTTAAAAGATATGGGATTTTTAAAGTTTGAATAATTTTTTTAGAGGTCATAATGACCTTGAACGAGCTGGACATTTTTTTTACATAAAATTAATCATATTTTCTGTACTCATGAATTTTTTTCAGATTTTTTCGACAGTTAAAAACCGAGAAAAAAATAAAACGTAAAAGACAGGGTTTTTTCCATACCTAGCTGAGAGGTAAATTTTTTGGACCTAAAATTCGGTCTACCTTTCATAATTAGCCCTAAGAAACACTTTCATCATGCGAAGCAAATAAAAAAGGGGGGGGGGCATTTCACCATACTTATGGGGGGATACCCTTTAGGTTTGGTTTGGTTAAGTTTTTTTTGTAATGTTAAAATGTATAGATTAACTTACTTGTTATGTGTAAATGGGGTAATAAACATAGATATCTTACTTTTATTATTGGATATCTGTGGTGATAGATGGGTGGACGATTTTAACTGTGGGTGACTGCAGCTGCATTAAATTACATTACCTACAAAACTGCCGAATATCACAGCGTAACATACTTGTGCGCTGACCTGGTTGAAGTGGACGGACAGGATTGTGGCGACGCCTCCGACCGACAGACAGAACGCGCTCAACCGGCTGTACTCGATCCTGCGACAGGTGGCGACGAGTCCGCAGCCTATGCGTCCGATCGTGTTGGCCAGCCCTATTATCGGGGATGAAAATATTTTACAAAATGTCGATACTTTTACTCGTTTGATAAAAAACTCGTCTTGGAAAAAGTATCGGTACTTGTTGGAGTTATTTGTTATTATAAAATTGTAGCAATACATTTTTTTTGCATGCATCATAGTGTTTTACAACTCCTGTATAAATTTCAAGTTGATATCTTTCGCGGTTCTCGAGATATCGTAGTAAAATCATCAAAAAATGTAGTTTGGAGAATATCGCATTCAAAGCTTCGGTACAATATTTGTGTTAGAACAGTCGTACGGAAACAGAAACGTTTCGACTTTATTATTAGGTCGTCTTTAGTGTGTCGTTACAAATTAAAATTTAATTCCATTCTCTATGTTGCATAGAGAACCCTAGAAATTAGAATAATGCTCAGACCGTTCGGTCGCGCGAATATCTGCGTTCGGCCGGCCGCGCGCCACACTACGTTTTACGCTCTCTTGACCTCAGTTTTGGAAATTTTTCAAAAAAACAAACGGGAAGATATTCCTAAAGGATCACAGTATCGGAATATGCAATCGATTTTTTCGAAATTTCAGATTTTTTTTTGTAAACCTGTGTAATTAGTCCGTTAAGCGACCACCAGTTGGCGTAACTCTTATTTCGAATTCCCCACCGTTTGCATGCCTACCTATTATCGATATGAGCCAAAAGGTCGTGGTCTCGGGCACTCCGGTTTGCCCGGCCCTGTCCTTGATGAAGATGTACGTGGTGAAGTAGCCGAGGCAGACGAACGCGGAATTCAGGGCTATCAGCATGAACGAGGGCGACTTCAGCAGCTTGTAATCCAGCATCGTCGCCAGCGACCTCTTCACCGCGTCCGTGCACAAGTTGAACTTCTCCGCGTGCTCGACGTCGCGTGACGTCGCCACCCTCGTCACCGACATGTGGTACTCCATATTCGATTTCTGAAAGAGATAAAGTTCTGAATAAACTAAGGTTTTTTCCGACATGAGTCGATAACGTGCTATAGTATCCAGGGTGTTTCATTAATTTCTTCAGTTTTATCGACAATGCGTGCAATAAGGCCAGAGAAAAAAAATTACAGAGGCTCAAATTCTTGCAATTCATCGTCATGCAACATTTGTACAAAATGTGTCATTTTCAAACAATATCTCCCTTCAGACTGACAGTAGGGGGGGGGACGAATGCAGCGTCGGATAGTTGGAAGTGTCTACTATTCCACTACGAAAACACGCTTGTGTCGCTGTAGTATTTTTTCTATAGAGGTTAGGAACGAACGTGTTTTTTTTCTCGTGCCGATAACAATGTGTGACGAAAAACACGAGCAACGGATCAATGTGAAATTTCTCGTTGAATAAAAAAAAACTCCGACTGAGTGCTGTAAGTTGTTAAAAGAGGCCTATGGTGAGAATTCTCTATCTCGTGCGCGTGTTTTCGAATGTTACAGACGGTTTTCTGAAGGCCGAGAGAGCACCGAAGATGACAACGTCCTGGTCGACCTGTCTCTGTTTCAACTCCGCAAACAGTGACCAAAATCAATGAAATTGTGCGCGGAAATCGTCGTATGAGCATTGGGATGATTGCTGAGACTGTAAACGCCGATAAAGAAACTGTCAGAAAAATTTTACATGACGAATTGAACATGAAGAAAGTCTGTGCGAAGTTGGTCCCAAAAAAATTAGACCCCTGACCGAAAACTCGTCCGTCAACAGATCTGCTCATATTTTCTTGAGAGGTTAGATGAAGAGTCTGAATTGATGGAAAACATCATCACTTGCAATGAAACCTGGATATTCCAATATGATGTTGAAACTAAGCGATAATCCATGCACTGGAAAACTCCTCGCCAAGAATGAAAAAAAGCAAAGATGTCGAAATCAAAATTTAAAGCCATGCTAATCGTTTTTTTCGACATCAATGGCATCCAGAGGGTCAAACTGTAAACGAACTTACTATTTGAAAGTTTTGGCAAGACTGCGAGAGTGAGTTCGTAAGAAACGGCCGGAGTTGTGGAAAAACAAGTCGTGGATCTTGCACCAGAACAACGCACCCGCCTATAACACGCTGTCTGTGAAGCGTTATTTAGCCGGTAGAGGCACTCCAGTGCTCGAACACGCGCCGTACTCGCCTGATTTAGCGCCCTGTGACTTTTTCCTCTTTCCGAAGATCAAGTCTGCCTTAAAAGGCACCCGGTTCGACTCAGTGGAAGAGGTGAAGCGAAAATCGGCGGAGCTCCTAAATGCTCTTAGAAAAAGAAGACTTCCAGCATTGCTTTGACCAATGGAAAAAACGAATGGAACGGTGTGTAGCGAGGGGAGGGGAGTACATTGAAGGGGAGCATTCGATTGTAGAATAATTTTTAAAATAACATTCTTTTTCATAATCAATCTCGTTATTTAATAGCCAGACCTCGTAGGTGCAACAATACGCCAGTCAATAGAGCTCGAAAAGGGGTGAGTTTATGACACGATTGATACCTGAAATCCGACTACGGGATACTTTTAAGTTCAGTCCTTAGATGAAAACGTATATGAATTGGACTAGGAAATAGTTGCACTTTTTTTTTAAAAACAAATTAGTGAAAAAAAATGTAATTTTTTCAGTTTTTTGCTTATAGAAGAAAAGCTATTGAAGCAATTACATCGCATCCATAGGAAAGTTGTAGAGAACTCAAAAACCTTTAAAATGAAAATAAAAATCAAGTCAATCGGTACATTTTTTCGCTGAGAAAACTAGGAAAAAACGGAAAAAATTACCTTTTCTTAATAAATTAGTAATTCGAGTATTTTTGCATTAGAAGAGTCAATCTTGTGGGAAAATGTAGGTAATATCACGAAGAATGAGTGTGCAAAAACTAAATTATGTCCGCTGAATAGTTTTTTGCACAATAGTCGAATAAAGTTTTTTACATCGTATTTTGAATATTCCATAACACGTCGAGCGATAGATTAAAAACATTTTCTCGACGGATTCGGAAACTACAGAGTGTAATCTACAATTCATCAATTTACCTTGTTTCATTTAAATGCCATTAAATTGGTGTAAAACGCCTCAGAACACCGCGCAAAATGTTCGGCGGCGCGCTGATAGTCGAGCGTGGTATAGGTGGCAGGGGAGCGAGGGGAAGCGGCGGCAGCGACCAGCAAATTTCGCTCGGTGTTCAGAGGCGTTTTACACCAATATAATGGCATTTAAATGAAACAAAGTAAATGGACGAATTGTAGTTTACACTCTGTAGTTTTCGAATCCGTCGAGAAAATGTTATTTAATCTATCGCTCGACGTGTTATGGAATATTCAAAATACGATGTAAAAACTTTATTCGACTATTGTGCAAAAACTATTCATCGGACATAATTTAGTTTTTGCACACTCATTCTTCGTGATATTACCTACATTTTCCCACAAGATTGACTCTTCTAATGCAAAAATACTCGAATTACTAATTTATTAAGAAAAGGTAATTTTTTCCGTTTTTTCCTAGTTTTCTCAGCGAAAAATGTACCGATTGACTTGATTTTTATTTTCATTTTAAAGGTTTTTGAGTTCTCTACAACTTTCCTATGGATGCGATGTAATTGCTTCAATAGCTTTTCTTCTATAAGCAAAAAACTGAAAAAATTACATTTTTTTCACTAATTTGTTATTAAAAAAAAGTGCAACTATTTCCTAGTCCAATTCATATACGTTTTCATCTAAGGACTGAACTTAAAAGTATCCCGTAGTCGGATTTCAGGTATCAATCGTGTCATGTCAAAAAAGCTCTATTGACTAGCCTACAATCCTTCTGCTCACAGCTGCCCACACTTAATTGTGGGTGTAGTGGAGTTTCAATATAAAAAAGTGAGGGTTGTCTGCACTCCAAAGTCTCATATCCAGAGAGTTAACATAGCTCGAAAGATAGAACCAAGCCTCATCATTAAAAAAACTTGGAACAGCATCGTTATTTTTAAAATGGTTAATGAACCATTCGTAGAACTGAAATATCTCGGGTCCGGTCGTTTTAGAGCTATTTTTGGTGTACTGTACGTAAGAAGCCCTGTATAAGATTGGTTTTCACTCTTTCATACTCTTGAAATTCTAAATTCTAATTCTCGATTTTATGTGTTTTGCCAACTTCCCCTGCGCCCTTCAAATACTCGCCTTCAAATAATGCTTTATGAAATATCGATCCCAATTTACAGTCCGTGAAGTGAGGCTCGGAAAATGAATTAAATTATGTAGTTACCGGTGAAATTCTACGTAGTTGATCAGGGAGCGTGACTACAACGCAATCGGGTACAAGGTGTTTCAAAAACACGTAAACAAAATTAGATGTCTAAGCAGAACAGTACGTGTAGTGTAGTAGCGTGTAAGTGTAGTAGCGCTGCGGAGACGGGACTTGGAAGGGCGGTATGTTAACATGGAATGCACCTTCAGCACAAGTTTGAACTTGTTAGAGTTATTTGTTTGTGCTTTGTGACATTTCGTAAACCGTTTTTTTTTTCTAGTGCGTTTTAAAAATGAGTGACATTCATTTCCTGTTCGCGAAAGATATTGTAGAGTAGTAAGAAAAATTGTAGGACTAGAAGTAAGTGGTCATAATTATATTACCCTTTATTCGAGCATATTTGTCATTAAAGTTAATTATTCAAGAAAATATTTGTATTTTATTTCTAGCAAATACTTTAATCTAAAGAAAAGATTATTTGATTAAGAGGTGAGTCTTACGGTGTGCTTCAGTTTCACTTCAGACTTGGACACAGCGCAACGGATACTTTTGCAAAACTTTAACACGCCTAAGGAGACAGTGTTTTTTCAAGAGGCCAGGTTTTTCCGTGGTTTAAGGCATTTTCAGAAGGAAGAGAGTCGATTGAAGATGAACCACGTAGCGGAAGGCCTTCATCTTCAAGAACCGATGAAAATGTCAACAGACCACCACCACTGTTCATCAGATTTTGACTGAGAATTGGAGATGAGAAAAATCTTTCCAAAAAATGGTTCCAAAATCATTTCGGAACAAAAAGACATCAGGAGAAAAAGGTGTCTTGACTTTTTGGAATCGATTTAAAATGTTCCCCATTTTATGGAACGTGCCATTACTGGTGATGAGACTTGGGTGTTTAAGTATCACCCGTAAACCAAGCGCCAACGCTTGGAATGGCGCGCTTCAAGCTCTCCAAGACCCAAATAAGCAAGAATGAACAAGTCGAAGATCAAATGCATGCTGATTTGCTTTTTTGATAGCCAGGGAATTGTCCACAAGGCGTTTGTGCCTCCAGGCCAAACAGTAAATCAACACTTTTATAGAAAGGGTCTTGAAAAACTTCGAAAAAGGGTCATGCGTGTGAGACCAAACATCAAGAACAACTGAATGTTGCATCACGACAATGCGCCTTATCACACAGCCATTTCAGAAACGAGTTTGTAGCCAGTAACAACATTCCTGTGGCTCCTCGGCCTCCTTATTGGAATGAAAGAACCATCTCCAGCGCTGTGTGGCTTCCCAAGGAAGTGATTTTGAACGAGGCAATACGGAATTGTAATTCTATTCCAATAAAAAAAAAATAAAATCAGTCTCATTACTTAATTTACACACCTCATACATAATTGATTTTTCAGCACGTGTTTACTGAGATCGTCTGACAAAATAGGGACCAAAAGCACTTTTTGGTTCTAGCCCCATGAACCCCTTATGAACACTTGAAAAAATCAAAACTACATTGTTTTGTTATAATTTGTAATTAATGTAATTGAATCGCTGATTGCAGAAAGGGTACAAGTCATATTTTTGGTCAAATTGAATTTATCATATGAAACAGTACTTAAGAGTATTACATCGTTTAGTGCATAAAGGATTTATGTTCCTATACGTAGTATCGACAAAAAAATATGCCATGAAATATCATTGAGTGCAGAATGAATATATGTCAGTGATTTGTATCCTTTTTGCATTCAATAGTTCCTATACAGAAGGTGACGTTGGTTGATTCTTATCTCATAATTCCGATTTCTTTGAAATAGCTTTGAAAGTATTGGCCATTTTTCACACATTTAGGATAGTATCTTTGTTTTTATCAAAATATTCATAGAGGATGCATAAACAGTTATTTGTCATTTTCTCAAAAGTTACTTTTAATGACTTATACCCTTTCTGCAATCAGTGATTCAATTGTTTTCGTTGTTATTCTGTCTTACTGTTCTTAATGTAATTAGTCATCACATTGTATTTGAACAATGATAATAAAAATAGGAATACTTTGGACCATAAATTATTATTGTTAGGTGTACTTTGTACATACTTTCAAACAACTTTTATCGTCTATGCTGTATTCGGTCGCGGGAAAATCACTGTATGTATTTTGAAAAAGGATGCCGTCAACAGTTACGTAGAATGAGCATTAATAACAATAGCTATAATCCTATCTTAATTCTATAAATTAATAGATATGTGTAAATGGTGTGATGTCTGTGTTTAATTCCATATCATTCTTCTTATTTATCGTGTCTGAGAGACGTAATTTTAAATCAAATAGATTTGTCCAAATAAAAACAAACCTCAAACTTAGAAGTAGTTAATGTGTACTTCATACAAACTAAAAATCAATGAACGTCATCAAACACGTGTTTTAATGAGTTCTAATGATGTCTAAAATACGTAAGTTTTAGAGTGCACTGATGCCGGATTGTTATAAAATTATTCATCATTTAGAAATAATTGTGACTAGCGTATGGATGGATTCTTTGAGCTTGTTGTAAAATAATTTATTTTGTCAGCATTAAAAAGATAAATAATTTTAAAATCTATACAAGACTGCGTCATCTGTGACGTGCATAGAGTGGCTATTTTAGTGGCTATTTTGGAGTGTATCGGGTGCGCTATTTTACCTTTGGAGCGCCGGGATTTTTGGCCCTTTTTTTGCTTTAAAAAATCCTAGTGATTTAGTCCTACTTTGTACATTCAACCCCCATGCAGTACAAACTTCAAATAGCGTCTTATATAAGACGTGTTCCGGCAGCTAACGATCCGGAAAACTTTTAATTTTTTAAAATTCCAAGTAAAAGCTTCTATGGAGTTTTCGAGGATGAGGAATGCGATGATGATAGTAATTTTTGCGTTACCCTTCAAAAACCACCCCTTTCTGATTAGAAACTACCCCTTTTTATCATTTTTTCTCGGACTCGGCCGTAAGTATCTACAATATTACTTTGTAATAAGTTTATGAAATTAGAAAATTCTCCAAAATCGGGAAAGATTAATTTTGTTTACAACAATAAGGCATATAATACTCTACCCTTTTCAGGGGAGAGTACGTATTGCTCCTTTTTTCTCTCACTGGGCAAGAAAATTATTTTATCAAATTTTAAACGACGGTCACTATAAAATATTTATTGGCCATTCAGTCAGTCAATATTTATTGGTCAATAATTCAATTGAACTAAAAAAAAAAAAATTCCTGAAATAGATAATTTACAAGAATAGGTTGGAAAAAACATAGTAGGCTGTCACTAGCCAATCCGAAGCGTAAACGATCGATTCAAAATCGGATTGGTTTTTATGGTGATTTTGGAATCATTTTGCCTTTCAGTGTGTGACTGATTGATGGTCTCTCCTTTAGTATTACCCGAAGCCAACGACGAGGACGTAGAGAGACTATGGCTTCATTTTTTTCGTTTTTTTTTTACTATTTTTTTTTAGTTTTTTTTTTTTTTAGAGAGTTTTTAGGAAATAGCAACAAGAATTGGTTTTCATTCATTTACTATCAGAAACGTCCACGAGACATATGAAATCTAAAATGAAATTATATTTTTACTCAAAACTCAATCTTACATTGATATCAGAATCGGGGGTACTTTTTTAGGGGGTGTCAACCTCAAAGCCCAAAGAAGTTCGTGATCAACAACCTCCAAAAAGCAAAGACTAGTAAGTTTCGTTGCAATTACAGAATGATTGTATAGCCTATGGAGAGCGTCTTATATAATATTTTCCGGCGCTCCAAAGGTTAACTTGAAAAGGATATATGTACATATACTATCTTTCCATTCTAAATTGAAAATAGGTAGAAAAAAGCAAGATTGTCAGATTTATTTTCTAAAATTGCTAAGCTCACTATACAAGTATACTTCATACTTCAGTAAACTGTTAGTTCGTGACGTTCTTAGAAAGCTAGTTTGGAAATATTTAAAAAAAAAATACATAGATATAAATTTATTAGTTAGCTTTAAAATAAAGCTTTAAAAATGCTGGAAAAAATAATTATAAATTAAAACAACTTTATGTATATTACTATACTCAAGAAAATTTTAAAGAGCCGGCAACGCGCTGGCTGGCCAACCAGCCGGCCGCTGGTGGCGCAACGGAAAACCACTGTCGATAAACCACTTTGCATATAATACATTGCTAATATTTGTTCGATCCACTGTGCCATAACATTTTAACGATGTCGTTAAAATGATTTACGACTTTATGAATTTAAGGAACTTAAACTACTTGTCTAAGACGCCAGTGACGTGTATTTCAGCTAGGTTTATTAACACAGACAATTTTTTGAGATTGTCTGTCTAAATGAGCATTATTTACAGCAAATTATATTACAAATATTAAGAGTTTTATATGCAGGCTAATTTTAATCTCCTATATTGATTTAAATGAAAAAAAAAATTCACAATTTTCGAATTTATAAAAGATATATGCACGCCCATGGAATCATAAAGTTGCACCGCTTTTTTTGTTCCCCAGGCGTATTTATCATTTTCAATTAAAATTAGAACCACTATACTATATTGAAAAATACATTTTTAACGAAATGTCAGATTCGGAAGTTGTTTAATGTTGGAGGAGCAACAAAATGGTCATGGTCATATGTCTTTATGAGCTTCACACCATTTTCATGCAACCGTTTCATTTCAAGGTCATTTAAAGGTGTGAGTCACACCATTTTCATGCAACCGTTTCATTTCAAGGTCATTTAAAGGTCAACTTTGTTTTTCTTTAATGGAAACCATTATTTATCTATAGAAAATTTTAATGTACAGAAATATGGGAGTATTTTTTAACTGAAACGTTGTTTCTAATGTTCTAATAATGGTAAGGAAAAAAACAGCGATCTATAAACTTTCTTTTTAAAAACACACTTTCTTTTTTATAAAAAATATCTCTTTTAAAGTCGCTGTGTGTATTACTTCTTAATATAATTTATTACCGAAAATGTTACCGCCGATTTCTGCGAGCCGTGCTTGTCCGTCTTCTTGTACCTCTGCAGAAAGTTAAAGGAGCTGTCGAAGAAGATGTCGTCCCTATACAGGGGCCTCATCGGCGTCGCGAAGTACGTCCTGGCCTCGTGGAGCGGTATCTTCCTCTGGCGTTTCTTCGCCACGAACAGGGTGGAGACCTGCTTGGAGTGCCGCGGCGATTTGTCCCTGCCTCTGTGGACTTCTGAGCCTGTCTGCGATATGGAGATTTTCGTTACTTTTGAATAATCGTTACTATGATTACTAGGGTCTGAAGAGTGTGCCACAACGCTGAGTCGGCACTATACAACTCTATGATAATGAATTATAATTTTTAAGCACCTTGTAAATTATATACGCGTGTATTTTTTACTCGTACATACGTACGCCACTGACCGTGCCTGGTAACGCACACTGGACTCTCCCGGTACAGGATCGAGGGAAGCCTGATGCAATTTATCCATATAACGTAGCGGGCGTTCCGTTGTTTTAATTAGTAGTAGCCCAACGCGCGACTTACGAACGTTAGAACGCTGAGAGTTTAAAATAGTTGTATGTGTCGTGAGTGACTAACTAATAAACGTGTGTACATACGTATTTTGCACCGTGTACGTATTTCTTTTAGAGTTCGTGTAGTACATTTACATATTAGGATTTTTTTAGGATACCTGATTTTGTGTGGATTTCTGCAATAATGGCACAGTCGTTGAAATACGAGGTCTGGCTATTAAATAACGGGATTGATTATGAAAAAGAGTTTTATTTTAAAAATTATTCTACAATCGTATGCTCTCCTTCAATGTACTCCCTCCCCTCGCTACACACCGTTCCAAAGCAATGCTGGAGGTCTTCTTTTGTAAGAGCATTTAGGAGCTCCGCCGATTTTCGCTTCACCTCCTCCATTGACTCGAACCGAATTCCTTTTAAGGCAGACTTGATCTTCGGAAAGAGGAAAAAGTCACAGGGCGCTAAATCAGGCGAGTACGGCGCGTGTTCGAGCACTGGAGTGCCTCTAGCGGCTAAATAACGCTTCAAAGTCAGCGTGTTATAGGCAGGTGCGTTGTTCTGGTGCAAGATACACGACTTGTTTTTCCACAACTCCGGCCGTTTCTTACGAACTCGCTCTCGCAGTCTTGCCAAAACTTTCAAATAGTAAGTTCGTTTACAGTTTGACCCTCTGGATGCCATTGATGTCGAAAAAAACGATTGGCATGGCTTTAAATTTTATTTCGACATCTTTGCTTTTTTCATTCTTGGCGATGCAGGAGTTTTCCAGTGCATGGATTGCCGTTTAGTCTCAACATCGTATTGGAAGATCCAGGTTTCATCGCAACTGATGATGTTTTCCATCAATTCAGACTCTTCATCTAACCTCTCAAGAAAATCTGAGCAGATCTGTTGACGGACGAGCTTTTGGTCAGGGGTCAAATTTTTTGGGACCAACTTTGCACAGACTTTCTTCATGTTCAATTCGTCATGTAAAATTTTTCTGACAGTTTCTTTATCGGCGTTTACAGTCTCAGCAATCATCCCGATGCTCATACGACGATTTCCGCGCACAATTTCATTGAATTTGGTCACTGTTTGCGGAGTTGAAACAGAGACAAGTTGACCTGGACGTTGGTCATCTTCGGTGCTCTCTCGGCCTTCAGAAAACCTTCTGTACCATTCGAAAACACGCGCACGAGATAGAGGATTCTCACCATAGGCCTCTTTTAACAACTTATAGCACTCAGTCGGAGTTTTTTTTTTTAATTCAACGAGAAATTTCACATTGATCCGTTGCTCGTGTTTTTCGTCACACATTGTTATCGGCACGAGAAAAAAACACGTTCGTTCCTAACCTCTATAGAAAAAATACTACTACAGCGACAAAAGCGTGTTTTCGTACTGGAATAGTAGACACTTCCAGCTATCCAACGCTGCATTGGTTTCCCCCCCTCTCCCTCTAGGACGCCTGCGCGCGCAGTCTTATTATTTAATAGCCAGACCTCGTATGAATGAAAATTACGAGGATTTTACAATAGACGGATCACATATTTTATGTATTCCCTTGCAGCCGTCGATATACAGTAAGCAAAGAAAGTTATACACCCACTTTTTTAAAGTTTGCTTAAATTCTGATAATTTTTGTATTACAGCATTGATTTTTTTTTGCTTCTGACAGGATTATAGCTTGTGATATTCTGTGTATAATAAGCCGAAGTTGAAGGTGGTATGTTGATTGTGTGAAAAGGTAAAAAATTAAAATTTCAATGTTTTCAAAGAAAGTCCCTTTCGAAGTTGTTGGACTCGTATTAAAGGGTGTATATAAAAGACTAACTGAGTCATTTTGAAAAAAATTTTCCTAGACATGAATAAAATCTAAAGTTGAACCAAAAATATCACGAAAATTTAGAAATATATCACGAAAAAGATCTAGAGGGATATTAATTCTAAATTTTTGTAATGTGTGACGTACAGAGCTTTTTTGAATTTTCGTGATATTTTTGGTTCAACTTTAGATTTTGTTCATGTCTAGGAATTTTTTTTTCAAAATGACAGTTAGTCAAATAGACACACTGAAGATTTCCCTTTAATACGAGTCCAACAACTTCGAAAGGGATTTACTATTTTCGAAGTTTCTTTGAATTTCTTTATTTACGTTTCTTTAAAAACATTGAAATTTTACTTTTTTAGCGATATCTTTTCACACAATCGACACACCGCCTTCAACTTCGGCTTATTATACGCAGAATATCACAAGCTATAATCATGTCAGAAGCAAAAAAAATCAATGCTGTAATACAAAAATTATCAGAATTTAAGCAAACTTCAAAAAAGTGGGTGTTTCGTTGCTTACTGTATATCATGGGAAATATCAAATACGACATACACAATACATTTACGTGGCTGACAGTGGACGAAATAACAGATTTTTGCGGTAATAAGGTCGATAATGTTCTGATACGAATTTTAGGTGATTTTTTGCAAACAACGGCTAAAAGTATAGAAATAGTAGTAGGTAACACGTGCATTGTCCTCTGTATATGTAAAAAATAATAATGTCCTGATGTTAGTGACAACGACCAACTGTGCGAAATTCGTGAAAATACTGTGCGTACTACTGGTTGTGGCAACGTACGCCCAAGCAATGAAGACAGTGTTTCTAATTGTCACGATCTGTCAGTTTCTGAAGGTCAGCGATAGGTATACAGTGTGGAACAGCCAAATGGAATAAATTCAGTAGCTCCATTATTATGCATTTTTTAGAAAATCCTGAGACGCGTCATTTTAGAAATAACATCTTGCGACGTAAAAATGTCATCCCTAAATACAACCCCCTTCAGGTGACAGCTATAACCCCTAAATTTTCAAATTGGAAGTAGGGCCTTGTGATACTTCATTTGAAAGGTCTTTTTCATTCTCTATTCAAAACTGCCATGGTTTAAATTTAATTGCAGAAATTAACGAGAAAAAAGTTTCTCCAGCGTAGGAATTTCGTTACATTAAAATAAAAAACAAAGTATTATTAATGCAGCAGATGTTCAAAATGCACGCCTCCGGCATTTTGGCAGCATCCTAGACGTAAATAGAAATGTCTTCTAACATTAGTTAACATCTGCGGGGTAATCGACCTAATTGCAAGTGTTATATTCTCTTTCTTAAGTCAGCTAAATCGTCGGGTTTGGTTTTGTAGACCATACTTTTTACATATCCCCATAGGAAAAAGTCTAACGGCATGAGATCAGGTGATCGTGCAGGCCATTCTACAGAACCACGTCTCCATATCCAGCGATTTGGAAAGATTGTGTGGATATATTGCCGGACATTGACTTCGTAATGTGCTGGTGCGCCATTTTGCTAGAACCATATTGCATTACCTGGAAGTTGTGGGTTTCCTTCAGCTGGATACAAATTTGCCGTCCTCGGTATAACATTATTTTGGAGCAGCGCGAAATAAGTTTCTCCATTCAAATTGCCGTCAATGAAGAGGGACTAATGATATTTTCTCTAATTATTCCTGCCCAAACATGAACTTTCTCAAAGTTTTACGTGTGTAATCTCCTCATCCAGTGAGGATTTTCTCTCGACGAATAACGACAGTTTTCGCGGCATTCGAAACGACACCACGGCAATTACAGACATATATTTTTTGTTATTATTATTAACATTTCAGAACCTAAAATTGACAAATGGTATTACTTATAAACGTTTTATTTTAATGTAACGAATTTCCTACGCTGGAGAAACTTATCTTTTTGACATTCTATGTCTTTATTATGGGATTGGCCCTGGAAAATATCCGGCCTCAAGTTGGCCAATTTCGGCCGGACCGAATGACGGATTTGAGAGCGAAAGAAAACAAATAGGTATATTGTTCAGAACCACATAATCTAGGTTCATACGATTTGTAACGTTCAAAATTTTACCTATAAACAATTTCAGTTTTTATCCGAGTAACTCCTTGCCACCCGGTATAAATTCAACTTTATTGCCGATTCCTTGCCGAACAGTAGACAACCAAACATACATTTCGATAACCGAGATAATAAATAACAGCTAGGAATATCAGTATACCTAGGTAAATTTTATGTCGAGAAATATTTGGAGGAAATAATATAATTGAAAATCTAACGATCTCTACAGTTCATATGCATTTTTGTCTGTTACATAGGATTTATTTCAAATTCAATCCTACGTTGTATTTTATCGCGGCGGCCGTGATGAGTGTTTTTGTAAAGGAAAAAAAACTAGGCCAGAAGTAGCCGGCGACGAATTTCACTTGGGTCTGGTCACGTATCTTTCGCTGATAGTAAGGTGTGGTCGACGATTTTCTTTAAGTTAACACGTTGGTGTTCCTAAGGGATTTTTAGAAAATTCGTTTAAAATTATTGTGTTCGCGTGGTTGTGGTAACTTTAAGGGCGACACATAATTCGGCAAGTTTGCTGGATCTGAATACACCTTTTACGATAGATTGGTACGTGGTGACCGATTTCATAATCCAAGTTATATCACTTGGTTCACCTCAAGCCATCCACCATCCAAGTAAGTTATATTCTGGTCTTCTTTTATTATTAAATTTTCAAACCGTAAATCTTGGTTGTAGGGCTTTTAGGTTGGGCTTTTGTTCCAACTTTCAGTTCGACTTTTTATATGGCTATTGGTTGGATTTATTTCTATTTTGGGAACTGTTTTGGAGTTTCATAAGCCTTTGGAGTAACTGCTCATTGCCTGATAGGGGCGTTGGCTAAATCCCTCCAGTGGCGTTCCTGTTTGCCGGAAATTTTCGACATCTCGGACGAGGCGTGTATACCAGGTGTCCCACTAACTGTACCACCGTACCGATACGGAGGATTAGACGGAATCAACAGACGGAAAAAAAACAGATAAGCTGTAGATTTAGTGAAATTGTGATTGTTTGGTATAAATAATAATTTCGCTCATATTTTTTTTATATATATTTTGGAGTACACCTGCATATGTTATTCGGCTTATTATTTGAATACGTTTTACATATACTGCGTAATATTATTGTGGTAATAATTTAATTAATTATTACATGGTTTCCTAATTTTTTTTATTGAATATTTTTGTTTAAACTTAATACCTTAATATTATATTTGGGTTGTTAGTATATGTATGTATATATAGGTATATATATTTTCTTGGTAATTTTACAGTTGTAGGTAGTAGCCTATCTACATTATACAAAAGGTTGTTTTTATATATAAGCAATACTAGTGTGCGCCATCGAGATCACGATCGGTAAAACTCCCATCTATTTATTTATATTAGCTTATTTTCAAATTTAACTATTGGTTTACAGTTAACTTGTCAAATTGTCTTGGAAAACCATCAATTTTTTTTTTATAGTATACATCGAATCCTTCTACCATTGAGTATGTATGTATAAATTTGGGTATTAGTTCAGTAAACTAATTTAAAGTATTAGCGTGTATAATTTTTGCTTAAGTTGAAATACCCCATCATTCTTTTAGCTTCAGGTTATTTATATTTTGGCGATCATTGGCTATTTAATATTTTGATTTGTTTTTTTTTGGTTGATATTTTGTAACCGCGTATCAACGACGCTTAAGAAACGTAAGGCACTTAGGTTACTGGCGCCCAAAGCTGCCACCACTTACTAGCAGCTTAAAATTGTTTACCGCACGACCACCCCCGGTTGCAGCTAGCCCACGTTTCAGAAATTACTATATATATATATATATATATATATATATATATATATATATATATATATATCAAATATCCATCTACCCTAGTAGAGTGTAGGATGGTTGTTTTTCCTTTGGTGTTAACTGCTGGTGAATTTTCTCCATGTTTTCCTGTCCCTTGCCATTCCTTTCGCCCTTTTTATTGTTACTTTCTTCTTTTCCATAATTTTTTTTTATTGTATCGTCCCATGTTTCCTCTGGTCTTCCTCTCTTCCTTTTGCCGTAACTTCTTGCCTCCCATATCTTTCTAGTTGGTGTGTTATTGGGCAGCCTCATGAGATGTCCCCACCACTCAAGCTGCCTTTTTTCTATGTATTCTGTAATGGGTTGTATTTCTAGCTCTCTCCTTATATCTTCATTTCTGTGTCTTTGCAGTCTATTCATCCCCTTCACTTTTCTCAAATATTTCATTTCCATCGCCCCTATCCTCACTTTTTCTTTTTTATTTAATACCCAAGACTCGCATCCGTAAGTCAGAATCGGTCTGTATACTGCTTTATAAATCCTCATTTTTGTCTTTTTAGAAATCTCTTTTTTTTCAATAAATCCTCTGTTTAATGCGAAATATGTTCGGTTCGCCTGCCCTATCCTTTTTATTTAATTCACAGTCCATTTTACCATCTTCCTCAAATGTGACTCCTAAGTATTTATAACTGTTTACTTGCTCTATGTATTTTCCCTCTAGTTTTATTTTTAGATCTTTCGTTTTCTCTCTCGTTATCTTCATTACTTTTGTTTTTTTCGAATTGATTTTCAACCCATTTTTACTTATTGCCATATTCCATATATTTAAGTTGTGCTGCAATTCTCTTTCACTACTCGCTGTTATCACTATATCGTCTGCAAATACATGTTCGGTGTTCTCTATCCTTTCCATATTTTTATACCCTACCATCATTGGTTTTGTTTCCTTCCTAGCCTCTCTTATTATTTGGTCCATGTACCGGGTGGGCAAATTTTGATGTTTTTATAGAGTATCTCGGTAACTGTAAGGGCTATGGAAAAATGAACCCACCTTTCCCGACCTCTTTTTTTCGAGATAAATTCATTGGTGAAAACCAGAATTTGCTATATCTTTTCGTTTTCGAGTTGTAAACGAAAATTGATTTTTTTGAGTTTTCGATTGGTGTCGATAACTCGGTTGTTTGTAAAATTAGAAGAAATCTGTTTGCACGTTCTACAGGCACTTTTTTAAGTAGAATAGGATTTCCTTAACAGATTTTTTATATCTTGTGTAGTTTTCGAGTTATGGCATAAACTTCTATTTTTTTTAAATGGAAACCATAGTTGGCTATGATTTAGCTAAAAAAGAGGATTTTTTTCTCTTTACAACGATATATAGTTTGTGGGGTCTATGATGAGTGTTTATGCGGAAACGGTTAAAAACATATGTTTTCTAATAAAGGACAGTATAGTAATTTCAATGATTTTGCACAGTAGGCGCCTGTCATTTTGAAAACAGAACAGTTGGATATTGGGATGTAAATACACAGTTACACATTACTGTTTGATTAATTGTTTATGTTTGGTTTTTGCTTGCATTATAGTTTTAAAGTTTCGATTAAAGAAATTGACAAGGCGCGATGGCGTATCAAAATTACGAAAAGTTTAATATGCTAGAGTGTTTTATTCAAAATGGATATAATTCTGAGGCTGCATCGGAAGCATATTTTAATCGCTACCCTGAAAGGAGACAACCTAATATGTCCATCTTTGGTAGACTAAAAGAAAACCTCGTTGAATACGGAGGATTTAATAAACCAAGACCAAAAAATTATCGTATTCAAGATGCTGAGGATGTTGCCATAAATGTTGTTGGTATGGTAGTCGTAAATCCTTCAATTTCAAGTAGGCAAATTGAAGCAGAGTCTGGTATATCGCGACGAAGAGCACTTTCAGTTTAAAAAAAACACAAATTTAGACCTTATACAATAAGGAAACAACAACAGCTCCTTCCAACTGATCCTGAACGCCGACTGGATTTCTGCAATTGGTACCTACAACAAATTGAGCAAGACCAATTATTTTTTAAAAATATCATTTGGACAGATGAAAGTTACGTAAGTAGTGCCGGAATTTTCAACCGACACAACAAACATTATTGGTCTGAAGATAATCCTCATCAGACTGTTGATGTTCAAAATCAAGGACGTTTCGGTTTTAGTGTATGGTGTGCCCTATATAATAACCGCATTTTAGCTTACCAACTTTATGATGACAATTTAAATGGTCAACGGTATTACAATATGATAAACTACCACATAGTAGAAGAATTTTTAGACAACTTGCCACTTAACGAAAGACGACATGTATTTTTTCAACAAGACGGGGCACCACCCCATAATACTAATTTAATCTCGGAATTATTATTAAATACTAATTTTGGGGAGAAATGGATAGGGAACAATGGGCCAGTAAAGTGGCCTCCCTCGGTCGCCAGATCTCTCACCGTTAGATTTCTTTTTTTGGGGAACCATTAAAGACAATTTATACAAAAAGACAAATAATACACTGGTTCAACTGAGAGAAAATCTTATAGACTGTCTGAATTCCGTTTCAAATATTCACATCTATAATGCAACAAAAAGTGTTTCAAAGCGATGTGAACTGTGCATCGCAAACAACGGACGACAATTTGAAAACTTTAGGTAAATAATCATGCTCGTATTTTTTTTTAATCTGTCTAGTTTTGTTTTTGTAAAATGTATTGTATCGTATTTTTTACATACATTATTTGTTACAAATTTGATTGTTAAGTGTGTTAAACTTTCTTGTTATGAATATGTTATAATTAATTATTAATTAGTCACTAATATGTCATAATTAGTTATTTAAGTTTAATATACCATTCATTATATACGACTGTTACTATGTATTTATGTTACTTTTCGCAGGAGTAAATTTCCATAGCAACAGTTATTATTATTAAAACATTGTTGTAACAATGTGTTACTATAGAAACTTACTCTTCCTGCAAAGAAAAAACAAAGTAAGTATACCTATACAAAAAATTTTAACTGTTTCCGCATAAACATTCATCATAGACCCCACAAACTATATATCGTTGTAAAGAGAAAAAAAATCCTCTTTTTAGCTAAATCATAGCCAACTATGGTTTCCATTTAAAAAAATAGAAGTTTATGCCATAACTCGAAAACTACACAAGATATAAAAAATCTGTTAAGGAAATCCTATTCTACTTAAAAAAGTGCCTGTAGAACGTGCAAACAGATTTCTTCTAATTTTACAAACAACCGAGTTATCGACACCAATCGAAAACTCAAAAAAATCAATTTTCGTTTACAACTCGAAAACGAAAAGATATAGCAAATTCTGGTTTTCACCAATGAATTTATCTCGAAAAAAAGAGGTCGGGAAAGGTGGGTTCATTTTTCCATAGCCCTTACAGTTACCGAGATACCCTATAAAAACATCGAAATTTGCCCACCCGGTACACTATAAACAACAGCGGACTAAGTCCTCCTCCCTGTCTTAATCCTCTTTCTGCTTTAAATTTTTCCGAGTGTCTATTTTTTGTTATCACTATATTTTCTGTATTTTTGTAAAGACTTTTTG
This sequence comes from Aromia moschata, assembly GCA_029963805.1. Lineage (NCBI taxonomy): Eukaryota > Metazoa > Arthropoda > Insecta > Coleoptera > Cerambycidae > Aromia > Aromia moschata. The sequence continues at coordinate 1,892,899 of JAPWTK010000032.1, read as the reverse complement.
TTACTGCTAATAGCTTATTATTCACTTGCTTTTCCTTTAAAATTTCCCATATTTTTCTCCTATTTACATTATCAAACGCCCTTTCAATATCTATAAACACCAGATATAACGATTTTCCTACCATTAATGTTTTTCTAATTATTTCTTTAATAGCGAATATGTGATCCTGGGTGCTTCTGTTTAGAAATTACTATAACAACATCAAAATTAAATAGTAATTTTCACCATCAAGATCGATACCTAAAAGAGTTGGTGACAAAATGTCCAACGTTCCGGGCATTTTTCCGAAAAGTTCCAGTTGACTGGGTTATGTAGGCAGTTACCTTTTCAACGTCTCTAGCCTGCGAGTGCTTCGGCGCCGACTCCTCCACCGCCTCCTCGTCCTTATTCTTGCACTTCAAGCTGGACGACGGGTACGTCATGATCATGATCTCGCTGGACTTGTTCAGCTTCCTGGGCTGCAGCAGCGTGATCGTAGGCACCTCGGTGACCTCAGACAGCGTCGGGTACATCCTGTTGTGGTACGTGGCGAAGAAGTTGCCCGTCTCCACGGCGTTCACCTTGACCCTTCGCACGCACGTTGGCGCGATGGGCCTGAACGCGGCGGCGCAGAGCGTCGTCAGGAGCAGCAGCGCGGACAGCACCCGGAACGTGTGCCTCCAGCCGAGGCGCTCCAGCAGGAAGGAGAGGAGCACGGGCAGCGCCACGCCCCCCATGCCCGCCCCGCACGTCGCTATGCCCGTGGCGATGCCGCGCCACCTCTCGAAGTAGAAGCCGACGGCGATCACGGCCGGCATGTAGACCATCCCGAACCCGATGCCGGCCATCAGGCCGTAGGTGAAGTAGATCAGGTAGATGGATTTGGAAAGGGACGTCGCCAGGCAGGACAGTATGGAGATGAGGCTCCCCGCCACGCCCACTATGCGGTAGCCGAAGTTGTTCACCAGCGACGCGGCGAAGGGACCTGGAAAGAAGAGCGACAGTGCAGTGGGAAAATAGATCGTTTGCGTGGAGCGGCACAGGGTTCCGTTGTGGGGCCCGTGTTATTTTCAGTTTGCGTATCGGATCACTCACAAAAGTGTATCGGGATCTGACGTGTGGACGGTACTTTTGACGTCACAATATGGCGCAAGAGATGTCGATGAGACAAAAATTCGCGGAAGAGAAAGTCGGACATAATATGATCTTCGTATCATCTGCAATTGAGTACATGAGAATGATAACTCGCTAAAAACCAAAAAGTTAATTTTACAGGAGAAGCAAAAAATGGTTATAATGAGACTGGTTGCAATTTTAACTTAAAATCGTTGTTCATACGCATTTATTAACATGTTTTAGAACGTTTTTGTGCAAATACATTTGCCTGAAATTATTTATATAGGAACAAATCAATAAACAAAAAAAGGATATACCTAGTTCTCATTCTTTATTTATGATACATCAAGACATTACAACATTCACTACATATATTTTTATTCGTCACTACTATCCAATGCTTTTGTTTCACTTTCCTCATTCTCTTGCTCCTCTTCATATTGTTACGGAGTCCGCCGAGTCGTGCCGCTTGCGGTTGACTTCGCCGGCCGAGTACCGGACGTAAACAAGTGACGCACCGAGTTCTATTCGGGACGTATCTCGAACGTCGTACGGACGAGCCTGGTGTCATCTAGAGTTTTCGGCGACACTATAAATTAGCCGCACTGGGCGGCGGGGAAGAGTCTCTATTTGAATACCGGCGCGGCTTTCCGTACAACGCTCTAATATAAATTGTATTAAAATAAATTAGTGTAGTTAAATAGTGTTAGTCCGTAGTTGTATTAATTAAATAAATAGTGTTAGTTTAAAAGTGCGAGTTTAATTTTTCACACCTCACGAACCCGAAATAAATAAAACGTTACAATATCATTCTTCCAAAGAAGCATAAAAATAAGGACATTTTTTCCGGTTATAGAAGTGTAGGCCAATCCTTTATTGCGGTTATGTTTCCTCTGATAAGTTTTTCAAAAATATGTAATTCTTTTTCGTTTTCTCGTTTTAATCTTCTAACTCTTAACTTCATTATCACTATGCCTATCTGGGTATAAATCTGTGTCGCTCATTATTTCGAAATCGTTTAGTTTTAGTTTTCGCTGTCATTGGTGGATTGGGTCTATATGAAACGGAATTCGGTAAAAACCCATTTTGGATAAATTTGGTTTTTACCGACTTCTCATTCTGGGGTACTCAATTATATATACATAAATAGTCGGTTTCCTTTATTTCTTTAACCCGTTTCAGCCGAAAACGTCACTCCCGGTACATCGCTCTTCAGCGCCTCATAACTATTACTATTTGCGACAAAAAATTTGACAGGGCCGTATTTTTAAAGTTTAAGACGTGCCCTCTCCGATAGTGTCCATGAAATTCCTCCAAAAAAATATTAATTATGAATAAAAGCAGTTTAAAAAAAAAAACTATTTATTTGCACATTTGTTTAAATCAAAGTTTCAAGGGCTTTCCGGTGGACCTGGAACCTCACTAACCGGTGAAATAAATGTGTCAACTGTAAGTATACGTGGTTTAAAGATCGATTTTTCCCTTTATGCGTTCAAAATGGCGCCTGAACTGCAAAATTTTTGCGTAAAAATTCAAGAATTTTTTCTCGAAAGCAATACATTTTTACTATAAATTGTCAAGAATAAAAAGTTATTAAAATCACTCAATGAATGCACTAGAATTTTTTCAAAACTTTTTGAGCAATTTTTTGGATTTTGCAAATAGTCAATTTTTGCAAAATTTAAAAAATTGCTTAATTAACGATAAAAAATTTTTTGTAAGCCTTCTTCTGATTCTTTGTTTATTGTACGATATTGACCGGGTTGGGCTAGAAAAATCATAAATCTCTTCAGGTTTACGAGACTTTTTGAGATTTTGAAAAATATTAATTTGGGCCAGTTTTATAACGTTTTCTACGCGACTACCTTTTTTAACGCGACGTATACCGGGTGACCACGAGATTACTACCCAGGCTCTAGCTGAGGCACGAAAAAAGATATCGATTTCAAATTTTGGGAATGTATATCATTGAATGGGATGCAAAATTTAGTTACAAAAACGACTGATCATCACTTCCTGTTTGACCGGAAATGTCCTAAACTTTGTTATTTTATATGGAATACCCTGTATATTATATATTTTTTTAATTCTACTGAAAAAAACTAAGACTAAAACATGTATCATGTCCTATACCTATCTTTGACAGTTTCCGAGAAAATCGCGTTTAAAAATGTCAAATGTGTCATTTATAAAATTCTTTTGAAAGAAAACAAGTGAAGATAGGGACAAACTCATATGATATCTTTAACTTATTTTGGAAGCACTAAAGCCTGATATCATTAAAATTTCGCACTTCCGGCTCAACCGGAAAATACCGGAAGTCACATTTAGTAGCAATTTACTGCAATAATTTTAATGGAATGCCCTATAACTAATTAGAAATTTGAATTCTACTAACAATTTCGAATCATTCTTATGTACACTTCCCTATACCCAAAGTTCATAGTTTTTGAGATATTAAATGTTTAATGTCAGAATGTCATAGGTATGAACGATGCATAAATAGAAAACGATAGAATCAGTCAATGCATCTATCAGATGTGCCTAGGAATTTTAATATAGGTAGGTGCTATCATAGGCTTTTGTTTTTAAACGTCAGTTTCTTTTAGGCTTTCTTCAATTCTTTCGGTTTTTAAGTGACGTTCAAGCCAAGGGAAATATTTATCATGTGGTTGTGCACGATCTGGATATCGTTGCCCGTATAAAGTTTTTGCTTCCCCTGCGATTTTTTCTCACTTCTCCATACACTAGCAGCATGTCGATTTGATGTTCGCGAGTAAAAAGTGGCATTTTAAATAGAAGAGAAGTAATAACACTACCACCAAACGTTGTAAACAGTAAAAATTAATTGTCAAATTGCTACTAAAGATAACTTCCGGTATTTTCCGGTTGAGCCGGAAGTGCGAAATTTTAATGATATCAGGCTTTAGTGCTTCCAAAATAAGTTAAAGATATCATATGAGTTTGTCCCTATCTTTACTTGTTTTCTTTCAAAAGAATTTTATAAATGACACATTTGACATTTTTAAACGCGATTTTCTCGGAAACTGTCAAAGATAGGTATAGGACATGATACATGTTTTAGTCTTAGTTTTTTCAGTAGAATTAAAAAAAATATATAATATACAGGGTATTCCATATAAAATAACAAAGTTTAGGGCATTTCCGGTCAAACAGGAAGTGATGATCAGTCGTTTTTGTAACTAAGTTTTGCATCCCATTCAATGATATACATTCCCAAAATTTGAAATCGATATCTTTTTTCGTGCCTCAGCTAGAGCCTGGGTAGTAATCTCGTGGTCACCCGGTATATTGTTTTAGCGTTGCCGCTTCGAAATTCTCGGAATTGTGACTATAATATCTTGAAAGTACGTTTCAAGACGCGTATTTAAAAAAAATGGGCGTCAAGATATTATAATCACAATTCCGAGAATTTCGAAGCGGCAACGCTAAAACAATATATACGTCGCGTCAAAAAAAGGTAGTCGCGTAGAAAACGTTATAAAACTGGCCCAAATTACTATTTTTCAAAATCTCAGAGTCCGCAAACTTGAAGATATTTACGATTTTTCTAGCCTAACCCGTAGTGGGTACTGGAACCTTCGGCGTAGAAACAAAAAACTGGACGTTTTCCACGAAACACCGAACTACTACACTTTTCTCGACGCGCGTTTCGCCAACCAAGTTGGCATCTTCAGGAGAAGATTTCTCGACGACGCGCGTCGAGAAAAGTGTAGTAGTTCGGTGTTTCCTGGAAAACGTCGTTTTTTTTTTTAGCTTAACCCGATCAATATCGTACAATAAACAAAGAAATGGCCTCATTGATAATTAAAACTTGCAACAAAATCCGATCGTTAATTACTCGAAAAGTTATTAACGGATCGAGCTGAAATTTTTGTAACTTCATACTACAAATAGCAGTCCCTCCAAGAAATTTCATGATCATAGTCGCCCTACTTTCGAAGTAAAAAAATAGTGAAAAAAAGCACTTTTTGAACTTCAGCAGTCATTTGCAAGTTAACAATAGCACTTGGAGACTTCGGGTTGGGCTTAAAATTTTGGAAATTCAAAAGGCTACAACTTTTTAAATGCATATGCTATACAAAATATGACAATGAACGGAGATATAAGCGGAAATGTGAAAAAAAGACGTTTTTTCTTCACAAATTGTTAATTTAAAAAATTAGCGGACGGTTTCAGCTCTACGAACCCGCAAAAAAAAATACACAGGGAACCAGCCTTATATGTTTCAAGAACACTTTTTGATGATTTTAGTTCCCTGCCTGTTGGACTAGCCGCCGCTGTCATGTTTTCACCTCTAACTTTTAGTGGTTCTCTCGAACTTGAACCTTCGGCTGGACTTACAGGTCTGTAGGACTAGTTTTTAAAAGATATTTACCGCTCAGGCAGAACACTCCGGTGAGTATGGCGACAGTTGTGGACACCTTGGTCTTCGAGCACATTAGATCGTCCGACATCTTCTCGAGGAACACGCCGAATGAGTAGATGATCCCGTCCACCATGACGAACGTGGTGAAGGCCGCGAGGACGACCATCCACCCCCAACCCCCGTCGGGTGGCAGGATGACGTGCGCGTCTTGAAACTCCTGCTCCGTCTCTCGTTTGATGGGTGGCTCGCTTTCCACCGACGTTACTTGTAATACGTCGCTGCTGAGTTTGTTCTCCATCTTTTACGAATCCATCTTACGGTATGGTTTTTAGAGCCTCTTGAACTGACAATTCGCGAACTTCGTTTTGACAGAATGGTGACCCAAATTGTCAAAGTGACTCTTTATAACGACTTGTTCTATTGCAGCGTGCACTAATAGTCCGATCAATGTAGAATTTTTCCTAGCAAAAAGGTAAAAACGTACGAAAATTTGGATTCAGATTGTTGAAAATACACCGAAGCTGCGTGTTTTAGCGTTTACATTAAAATTACTTTTTCTTATCCTCTATCATTTCCAGTTACTTGCAAAAAGTATTCGTACCTAGGAAAAAGCCCTTATTAGTAAAGTAAATCTTCTAAAACGATTAAAATTTGCCAAAAAGTATGTTTGGAAGGATCACACCTTTTGGGAACGAGTTTTATTTACTGATGACTAAATTTACGTACCTAAACCTATTAAAAACAAATTTGCCATTAAGTGTCGCAAAATTGATTCTAGGAAATAATTATTGGTTCCAACAAGACAACGATCCAAAACACACTGCTTACATAGTGAGGCAATGGATAGTATACAATACTCCCCATCAGTTAATTACACCCCCTCAAAGCCCTGATTTAAATGCAATTGAGCATTTATGGTCGGAAATGAAATGACAGTTACGAAATTATGAAATAAAGGATAAAAACCTTCTTAAACAGGCAATTACAAATGTGTGGCAAAATATGGACCCTGATTTTACGCAAAAAATTGGTAGCAAGCATGCCTAAACGTTTGGAGGCTGTGATCGCAGCTAAAGGTGGACCAACCAAATACTAACTTGGCCAATTTCACCAAAAAATCCTGAAGTACGAATACTTTTGCGACCCGTTATTTTGCAATAGAGACTAATTTAGTTTTTATTTTCTAAACAGTAAATGATATGAAGTTCAAGTTTAATTTATGTAATACTTACATATGTATGTTTGTAATAAAAATATGATTGATTATACTCACACCTCGTCAGTGGCGGTTGGTGATATTTCAGTTAGCCATATCTTGAAAACGACGCATGGGACCCACTTCACTTTTTAGGTGATGACTATACACCTCTTACAGAAAGGATTTATAGTGAAAAAACCGTCAGCAAAGTTTGTGAAAAATTTTTCAAAAACACTGGAGCACTCCCTGGGTTCTCAGTAACGCTCTGTGGAATATTTGCAGTATATTTTTTTTCATAATCTAGAAACAAATATAAGGAGACGTTTTTCGATTTGTTACAAAATATTTTTGTTTCAAAAAGTTATGGCAATTTTAATTTTGGGAAACAAAATGTTCCTATAAAATGAAAATTAAAATGGCCATCTTTTTGAAAAAAAAAATATTTTGCAACAAATCGAAAAACGTCTCCTTATATTTGTTTCTAGATTATGAAAAAAAAATATACTGCAAATATCCCACAGAGCATTACTGAGAACCCAGGGAGTGCTCCAGTGTTTTTGAAATTTTTTTTCGCAAACTTTGCTGACGGTTTTTTCACTATAAATCCTTTCTGTAAGAGGTGTATAGTCATCACCTAAAAAGTGAAGTGGGTCCCATGCGTCGTTTTCAAGATATGGCTTACTGAAATATCACGTACCGCCACTGCTCACACCCATTAAACGAAAATTGTGGTTATTTACAATTCCCTGTAAAGTACGAATACTTTTGCGAGTAACTGTACATGATATCCGTTTCAACTTTCTTTCCACAACAATAATTTAACAAAAAAAACACTCCGGGTTTACAAGACATTTACTGTGTTTCTTTTACCTGAAATATCAGTTTATATCATTTCAGTTTAAAAATGGGTGTTTTATTATGCCATCTCATTTTGAGGATATCAGTTCCTACTGAAATTAAAAATACTGTATGACGAACCAAAAAAAAATAATAATAATAACAATAATTGAGGAAATGGTGACTTGTCAAACAGAAATTGTCAATTTTGCCCTTAAAAGTTTCCATATTTTTTGTAGTTTAAAAAAAGTTGGTAACACTTATAGTTTTTATTGTTCATCATACGATAAAATAAAGTTTGCTCGACATACAGTCAAAACTTCAAGTCAATCTATTCATTAGTTATAGAGATATCGTGCCAACCAGTCATGAAAAAGTTGTTACGAGAGAAACACGTTTAAAGTTTTTAGTAAGTATGTATATATACTATGTTATTTATCAGTGGCGGTGCGTGATATTTCAGTTAGCCATATCTTGAAAACGACGCATGGGACCCACTTCACTTTTTAGATGATGATTATACACCTCTTACAGAAAGGATTTATAGTGAAAAAATCGTCAGCAAAGTTTGCGAAAAAATTTTCAAAAACACTGGAGTACTCCCTGGGTTCTCAGTAACGCTCTGTGGGATATTTGCAGTATATTTTTTTTCATAATCTAGAAACAAATATAAGGAGACGTTTTTCGATTTGTTGCAAAATATTTTTTTTTTTCAAAAAGTTATGGCCATTTTAATTTTATAGGAACATTTTGTTTCCCAAAATTAAAATGGCCATAACTTTTTAAAACAAAAATATTTTGTAACAAATCGAAAAACGTCTCCTTATATTTGTTTCTAGATTATGAAAAAAAATATACTGCAAATATTCCACAGGGCGTTACTGAGAACCCAGGGAGTACTCCAGTGTTTTTGAAAATTTTTTTCGCAAACTTTGCTGACGATTTTTTCACTATAAATCCTTTCTGTAAGAGGTGTATAGTCATCACCTAAAAAGTGAAGTGGGTCCCATGCGTCGTTTTCAAGATATGGCTAACTGAAATATCACGCACCATGCGTGAAAGCAAACTTTTCAAACCCTAATTTTCAAAAATTAATTTTCTCGGTTTATTAATGCGCAAAACTTCTTCGGTTCTATTAATGCAAAAATAAAAAATCATACTGCTGAAACGAGAACCAAGATCCCTTTCGAACGAGGCGAGGTGCCTCATGATTACACGAAATATTTTTCTGTTAAAAAATAACAATTTCTAAGTAAAAATGGACCTCTCAACATATTTCTGAAAGTTCGTAATCACGCTTCAAATGAATGTATTCCACACATATGGATCGCACTGTACGTAAACGGTTGACGACTTAAGCAATTAATTTTCAATAATTTTGTAGTCAACACATTCTTAGAAAAGCGCTATTTATTGTTTATGTTTAATTTCACGTCATCATTCTATAGCGAAACCACGTATTAAATATGTAAAAACTTAAAATTATGAAGCTATTCAACATATTTCCCAGGTAATCTGTAATTAATTATAGATAAAGCTGCTTAAAAATATTCACTGATGTGCTTCCAGTCGTTTTTTCTCCCAAAACTTTTGTTTATGTAAACAATTTTGTTTTTAGCCAGGATAACATTGTTATCTAACTTCTTCATAATTTGTTCACAAAAATACGCTCTTCTGTTAAAATCGTCGTCAGTGAGCTTCTGAGTAAGTATCAGTACAGGAATGCGTCTTATTGATCGAAAAAATACTTCAGTGCTGAAGTAGCTTGGCAACTCGAATTACACACATATACATACATACATATTTAGAAATAATTTTGACTAGCACATGAAAAATTAATAAAAAAAATGTTTTTACCAATTTTATTTTTTTTAAATGTGACATGAAAAAATTTAAGATTTTCTCACAAACACCATTCTGTTACAAATATTGCAGTGTAGTTTTTTGTATATAAATATCAATTATTATTATAAACGTCACGAATAGCACTTGTATTCAATGCAACAGTATTTGCAATCCTCTTGATAGAATTACGCTTTCTAGGTGATTTTAAAAGTTCATTGTTTTTTGCTTTTTATGAAATCGACTTAACCGTAGAAACATTCAAGTTTAGGGCTTCTGCTACACGCTAAAACGATATATTGAACTGTATTTTTAATTAATACCTTAATATTATATTAAAATTACCTTTCTAGCAGCTGTTAAGTGTAGCAATGGACCATTATTGTCTCGTTTTTTTTTAATAGCGTATCAAAGGTGCTACTAACTCTTGGCAGCAGCTGTTTAATTGTTTTGGCATTTCGCAAACGGAAGTCTGACAACTATAACACTTGGATTGTTCTGAAAATACCAGTTTTTCATTGCAAGATAAAAGTTTGAAGTTCAAATAATACACAAACTACTATTAAAACCAATGTAAGGTTCAACTTGTCAACAACAAAAGTCAATTAGTATAACAACGAATATTAACTGTTACAAATTTTTATTCGCGTAAAAACAACTCGTATGTACCACAATAGGATTTACCTAGCGCAATGTATAAACATATGTCAAATTTGTACTAAAGATTCATAAGGGAGTATGATCAACAGTAAGAAATACATGTATATACGTCTATTACTAGCCTAGGAAAGATAGAACATTTTTTCAAAAAATTCCTCAAACGTTAAAAAAAATTGATAACTAGGTAAGTAGTGCAATTTGAGTGCACTAGTTTTGGATCAAATCGGTTTGTAGGAACATAACCAAAAAAAATAAAATGTGAAAAACCGTTTTTTTCACTTTTTAAGTACCAAAAAAAATTGTTTCAGAAAAACAAAAAATAGCACGTTATAGCGCTTAAAAATACGAAGAAACCCAGTTTTAAAAAAATCAAAATCGGTTCACAACTTTTTGCAAAAAAAAAAATAAAAACCCTTCGAAAATTGACCTTTTTTACTATCTAATTACTCGGCCTACGAAAGTCGTAGGGACGTAGGGGGCCCAAATTGTAGCTCTTTTCGGCGGCTACTTACAGTAAAAATTTTATCAAAAAATGTTCATAACTTTTGGCGCAAATTCGAAAAAAATGTAAACACAGGTATTTTCGAAAAATGGCCCGGCAATTGTCAATAACAGTCTTACTGTAACTTTTCAAGGTGCGTTTGATTCATGAAGAGGGTGCTCTACAATCATACAAAGGACTAAGTTTGTCAAATTTAAGGAAGTATCAAAAACGACATTGAAAACCGGACTGTTTTGCGTTTCGGCACTGTTTTGACTATATTACTATACTCAAGAAAATTTTAAAGAGCCGGCAACGCGCTGGCCGGCCAACCAGCCGGCCGCTGGTGGCGCAACATAAACCACTGTCGGTAAACCACTTTGCATATAATACATTGCTAATATTTGTTCGGTCCACTGAATTAGGAATTATGAATTAGGAACTTCAACTACTTGTCTAAGACGCCAGTGACGTGTATTTCAGCTAGGTTTATTAACACAGACAATATTTGAGATTGTCTGGCTAAATGAGCATTATTTACAGCAAATTATATTACAAATATTAAGAGTTTTATATGCAGGCTAATTTTAATCTCCTATATTGATTTAAATGAAAAAAAATATTTCACAATTTTCGAATTTATAAAAGATATATGCACGCCCATGGAATCATAAAGTTGCACCGCTTTTTTTGTTCCCCAGGCGTATTTATCATTTTCAATTAAAATTAGAACCACTATACTGCAATTGTTTTTGCTTGCCATCTGATTATCAAAAACGAAACGGTATTAGTTTATTGTAAAATCTTTGGTTTGCTGTAGCGAATTTCGTCAACCTTTTCTTTTTTCACTGTTAATTTTTGTAAGTTTCATCATAGTAACGAGCCTTTAAAAAACACTATTTTAATCTCTCTAGTTCATAGCCAGATTTGATGACGGTGTTTTTGAGTGGCTTATTATTTTTGAATAGCGAATGAAAAGACCCCTCAAATGAGCCATCGCAAACCGTTACTTCCAATTTATAAATTTAGGGGTTGCAACTGTCACTCCAAGGGAGTTGAATTTAGACATGAAATTTTACGTTGCAGGGTGTCATTTCAGAATCTAAAATTGACGTGTCTCGCGATCTTTATAAGTGTACACAATAAATATACTGATTTTATTCCATTGGGCTGTATGCCTGATATTATTCCATTTTATTCCATGTGTGGGGTTCCACACTGTATGCAAAATGATATTACTTTGAAAAATGACGTATCGAAGATATCTGCCATACTAAAAGTTATGCCAGCTAACATCCTCAATAACGTCATTTTTCATAGTAAACCTGACGCCTATTTCAAACGAAGAGTTTCAATATCGTCTTTTCGTCATTTTGATCGTCTATTCCGGCTAGCCGCAACAGGTCTCATTCACAGAAAATACATCATACACAAGACAATAATGAATACTCGAATAAACATCAAAATGGTAAATGAAATGTTACACATAAAAAAACTTACCTAACACATGTCTCAGTCGGTCTGGCTCTCTGACTCGCATGGAGGAGACCTGTGCCGATAATGACACCGCATCACTATTTTTTTTTTTTTTTAGTTGTCTGTAGTTAAACCTCGACACGTATCACTTATTACTAGTTTAGGCAATTAAAATGTCGTTTCTACGTCTACTCTCACCGAAGGACAGTACGAGAAATAAACTATACCGGGTGTTGTTTTCAGAAATAAAATATTGGAATTTTAGAATTGGATATCAGACATAAATCTGCACTTATTGACGTAGTCGCCAATTTTTTGTTTACAACTTTTGATCTAGGAGTGCTTGGAGTTAATTAAAACTTTTCAGTTTGAGTCAAGTAGACCTAGAAAAATTGTTTTATCTTGTTTTGGTTGACAGTTTTGATGTTTTAAGCGTTCAAAATAAATTTTCATTGTTTTCTCAATTTTTTCAAATAGGAACAGTATTGTTCATAACTCATAAGATTATTCAAATAGTGCACTTTGTTACCAACACTTTGATGTTACACACTTAAATATTTACTGCACAATTTTCAAGAAAAAATGCAGTCAAACATCAAATATATTGAATATTAACACAAAATAGGTCTTGAATTTACTGCACAGCTATTAGAAGGCTTTGAAAACAAAATATTGGTGACTATGTGATCAAAACATATGAATACTGCCTGAGTACTACATTGTTATTATTATTCAATAATAATTTATAATATCTAATTCTAAAATTTCATTACTTTATCTCTGAAAACAACAAAGTCATAGGGATGAGCCGTTTCGCGTTTCGAGAATCGTCCGGTACACACAATATTTTAGTAAAGTAGGAGATAACTCTTGATGTGTGCACTTTAGAAATGTGACAGGAGACTTCTATAGGCCATTAACCGTGAAGCACCCTATATATAGATTCTATAGATTCGGATTTGGATCCCATATGACTGACATATTTGAAACATTTTTGGGTGACTTCACATCGTAAATATTAGAACAATTTTAGAGGACATCAAATATTTATTTGGATTTGTTTTACCAACAAGGGGTAACTAAAAACAACCCTATTGTATGTATGTATCTACATAGTCCGTTAAATGCACCAGAAGAATCGAATATCTCAAAGGCTTTTAAGTTTTTGGACAAAATAAATCAATACCATGGATGTTGAGTCAAAACGACCTGTTCAGCGGTAATCTTTTGATTTGACTTTGGGCTCAACTTAAATAGAAATCTTTAGAGTATCGATATGATTAACAGCCATTTTGAAAATGTTTTCCTAAACTTGAAAGCGTCATAGAAGTTGAACCCAAAACGTCATAAAAATTCGAAACTACCATCCTTACTACAGTTTTCGTAAAAATCACTGTTCATTCAATTTTAATAAACCACAGCTAGTTCTAGAGGGGTATTAAAATCCGTTTATTTATTTATTTTTAGTTACGTGTGGGCTGCAGGCCTTTTTTTGAATTTCTGTATTTTTTATTCAACTTTAGAATTTTTTTATGTCTTAGGAAATTTACAAAATGGCTCAGTTAGTCAGATAGATGCTCTGAAGATTTCCCATTAATATAAATCCAACTTTCAAAAGGATTTAAAAAAATTTTAGTAATCCACGGTTTTTTTTATCGCAATTTTACTCACTTAATATTCAATCGACATATGTTACAGTGGGACTGGACCTATTCCTTTGGAATATGTATCACCTGCCTATTCCGCGTACCTATTACCAACTATTGGATGCACCTATTCCGAGTCCGATGATAGGGAACAGGACGAATAGACTCGGAATAGTTTTTGGAACCGGAATGGGTATTTGGAATAGGTTTGTGTTCGGAACTGGTACAGGTCATACTAGGTACACGAAAAAGCTATTCCGTAACATCTCTAACATATTGTTACGAACGCTGGGCCAGTCCGCCCCTGCCAGCTTCGATGATCCAGCCCACTGAACGTCGATGACGTACGCGGGCAGCGCCCGCGTCGAAAGATCGCGGCTTTTTGCCCGATGGTTCGGGAATCGAACGGCCCGGAAGCTATTAGATATGTCCGCAAGGAGATATAACGCGGGGTTTCGACGCGGGACAGTTCAGTCTCTATTTGAATATCGGCGCGGCTTTCCGTACAACGCTCTAATATAAATTGTATAAAAATAAATTAGTGTAGTTAAATAGTGTTAGTCCGTAGTTGTATTAATTAAATAAATAGTGTTAGTTTAAAAGTGCGAGTTTAATTTTTCACACCTCACGAACCACGAACCCGAAATAAATAAAACGTTACAATATCATCTTCAACTTGGGTTTATTAATTACATAATTCCACAAGCTGTAATCCTATCAGAACCAAAAAAAAATCAAATACTGTAGTACAGAAATCAGAATTAAGAACTTTCAAAAAGCACGCGTATCATGACTTTCGCTGCTGATTGTACATATGTAAACACTTCCTCTCTTTTCAGATAAACCACTTGAACGATACCCATAAGCAGTTGATGGTTCACTGGGTAGGTGAGAAAAGCAAAGTGGTAATCTGCCTGGCCCGAGATCCCGCAGCCGTCGTACCAGGTTTTGCGGCCGTCAATCCATCGGCAGTTTACATCTCCTACGATGACGGTGACACGTACGAGAACAAAACCGACATTTTTAAAATGTCCAATGGCAGTTTTGCAACGCTGGAAAAATTCTACAACCATCCGAAATACAACACCCACGTAAGTGCTTCCGTTATCGTCAATATTTGTATATGTGGCATTTCACGCCAACTAAGAGGTCAAAAAAAATTATGTTTGAAACATATCACAATCGATAGTACTTGCTAAAAAACTAACTTCCCTAAAATTTTAGATTGTTTGAACCACAAGGAGAGGGATGGTGAGGGTGAGAAAATACAAATTTTCGTTTCGACTAAAATTTCAATCTTTCTCGATAAAAAAATTAAAGTAATTAAAAAGAAGGTTGCAATGGTTTTCGATGTGTTTTTTGCGTAGAATACGATAACAATATTTTCAAAATTATTGGGGGGTAGTTTTCACCCTTATTTTGAGGATTGAAAGTTTAAAATCGAAATTTCGAAGTGACGATTTTTTTTTTCAGTTTTTTTTAATTTCTTTTTTTTTTTTGTACTTTCGATTAATTTTTAATTCATAATGGGCGTCGACCAGGAACTGGCCCAAAGGTGAAAAGACGAGGTTTTAGCTTATTATCTCATCCTGTGAGATAGTAAATGGCAAGTGAATAATATATTCCAAGGTTTTTGGGGTCGCTGATTTTTCTACGTTAGATTCGTAATCTAACGTAGAAAATTACCCGTAGAATACGATGGTATTTTTTAAATTTCAAAATTTAGCCATCTTTTAAAAGTTGACTACGATACTGGATCCGCCATTTTGTTTTTTGAAAATATGACGTTAGATTCATGATGAGCGACCCCAAATACCTTGGAATATATTATTCACTTGCCATTTACTATCTCACAGGATGAGAAAATACGCTATAACCACGTTTTTTCACCTTTGGGCCGTTTTTTGGGCCAGTTCCTGGTGGACGCCCATTATGAATTAAAAATCAATCGAAAGTATGTACAAAAAAAAAGAGAGAAATTAAAAAAAAAAACGAAAAAAAATCGTGTCATACTTTGCGAAATTTCGATTTTCAAAATAAGGGGTGAAAACTATCCCCCAATAATTTTGAAAATATTTTTATCGTATTCTACGCAAAAAACCCATCGAAAACAATTGCAACCCTCTTTTTTAATTTTTTTCATTTTCTTACTGAGAAAGATTGAAATTTTAGAGTCGAAACGAAAATTTGTATTTTCTCACCCTCACCATCCCTCTCCTTGTCGCTCAAAAAAATCTAAAATTTTAGGGAAGTTAGTTTTTTAGCAAGTACTATCGATTACTATTGATTTATCGAAGTACTATTGATATGTTTCAAACAGAAACTTTTTTTGACCTCATTTAGTTGGCGTGAAATGCCCCATATTTAAAACAGTACCTACAGTGGTGGCCATTAAAATAGAGCCACCGCGGAAAATGATCAAAATCAGCAATAAAAAATACAAAACACGGGGTTGTTATACAATACAACTGTAGGGACAGAACCTGTTGTTAAAATCAGAGCCGAAGTAAACTGTAATAACTAAAGACCCTAGTAGTTTAAGGTTGTCGGAAAAGTAGTGACGCATTTTTTGAGTGATTTTCAAGATTCATTTATTAATAATAGAACAAGGTTCACTCAATGATGTATTACCCATTTTGATTGATGGTCTTTAGCCATCTTTCTGGCAGTTGCATTATTCCGGGCTCGTAGAAGGACCGCTCTTTTCCAGCGAGGAACTGGGTGAGATGCTCTTTGGTGACCTCATCAGAATCGAACGATCTACGATTCAAGTCGTTCTGCAAGGAACGAAATAAATATCTTTCTGATGGGGCAAGGTCCGGTGAGTAAGGAGGATGAGGCAAGACTTCCCATCCAAGCTGCAGCAACTTTGGGCGAGTTCCAAACTTGTATGGGGTCTCGCGTTGTCGTGGTGGAATACTACAAACCTAAAAAGGTGCACCAAATCGTTTTAGAAGACCATAGATCGCAAGAATTGCAAATTTACACGAATTGCACTTCGAATTGCTTCCGTACACACCACATTCTCCAGATTTAGCCTCCAGCGACTATTACTTGTTCTCAAATCTCAAAAAAAATGCTCACCGGAATGAGATATGGTTCAAATGAGAAGGTGACGCCGAAACTGAAGCGTATTTGAAAGGGTTGGACAAATCGTTCTATAAGAAAGGCATAGAAATGTTAGAGAAGCGTTGGAATGTCACACTTGAAAGGAGACTATATAAATGAATAAAGTCGAATTTCGCCTAAATTTTTTTTTTATTATTCATTCTACGAACTTATTGAGTGAAATGTTATATTAGCCTGGCTTCTATTAAATGTTGGTTCATTTATTTCGGTTTATATGGCCCCATAGCACGATTTTAGTTTGTATGTGAGCTCAATGAGCCCACAATAGAATTAGGGACATTGGTATGTGATAAGAATGAAATATTTTAAAGATAAGATATATATACATACGTAAGTGATTTATAGTATTTATAGGATATTTAATAACAAAATCAAAATAAATTATTGGGGCCCTATTTATCTAACTGTCTGGCAATAAAAATAGGGTTTTTGCGTATTTAAAAATACATCACCTTACAACATTTTCTGACACTCTCTTAAATACATGGTGTGACAATCAAATTAAAAGTCACTATCTCGTCAAAGACACCAGCTTTGCAGACTTTTTTCATCTGTTCCAATTTACTTTGAATACACTTGACCATAGCGATAGTAACACTGTTCTGCATGAAAAACCTCCCCGCCAAACTAACGTGTTATTTCGATTATTTCTACCTACATATGTAACCGTTACACTGACCTGTAAATTGTCGTATCACGTAGCAAAATCTAGAGAACATCAGCATGTTTTGATTGATTGCATAGCAGATCCCTCCTCTGCACACAAAACTAGGGCTTATAATAAAATCTGTTAAAGCCTTAAATACAGAAGGAAATGCTTTTCTTATAGAAGAGGGATGCTTAAAGAAGGAATGTTCGTTGGGCGGCAATACGAGAACTTTTTAAAAATGAAAATTTTGAAACTACACTTTCGAGAAAAGAAAATAGGGCGTGGACTGCTTTTAAAAATGTACATGTAGCAACTTCCTAGGTAACAAGAAATTGGAGAACTACAAAGATCTAGTTGAAGAACCTATCCAATCTTACAAGACGTTAAGTTGCAACATGTTACTTAATCTGCATTGTCTTCACTTCCATTTGGAATTCTTCCCTGACAATTTAGGTGCAGGTTCAGACGAAAACGACGAAATATTTCACCTGCAAATTGCTCAAATGGAGAAGCGGTATACTTAGTGGAAAATCTACCCCAAACATGTTAGCGGGCTATTGTTGGGCCCTCATATTGATTTTTACAGAAATGTAAATACATAAATATACAGTGTGTCCCAAAAAGTTGGAAACAGTCCCGCAGAATCGAAACTATTAGTATTTCCAAAAAAAGTTTCCTACAAAAAACATTCGCATCACAAACCGCCATCGACCAGTCGAAACGACGTCGATATTCTTCTACAAGGGTGTTTCACAAATCAGAAAAAACTGTTTCGGTTAAATGGCAACACCGCTTAATTCGCGTCTAATCAAAAAAAGTTATTAAGAAAAGTTGTTCAGAATTAATTGCTATTAATGTATTATGACTAGTAAATGCATACTTTTTGAAGAACACATGATTGCTTTAGAGAGTCCAGTGTCGAGTAAGTGTGAGTGTCGAGAGAATCGAATGAAAGCATTCAAACACTAATTAATATTAGTAAATAATTAAGATTAATACGAGTT
The DNA here is from genome assembly GCA_029963805.1 of Aromia moschata. Classification (NCBI taxonomy): domain Eukaryota; kingdom Metazoa; phylum Arthropoda; class Insecta; order Coleoptera; family Cerambycidae; genus Aromia; species Aromia moschata. Next base: position 1,874,492 of record JAPWTK010000032.1, on the reverse strand, counting down.
TTAATCGTTTCCTGCTGCCACCAGTATGTTGAGTATACATTATTCAGTATACAGAGGATCTTGGTGTTTTTTTAAACCATATATTTTTTTTACTTCAACAAGAAACTTTCCACATTCAGATCAGTAACATACTGATACTCATCTAGATAAAAAAAAAACATTTTTATTAACCAGTCTTACAATCATAGAATCTTAATTCAATAAAAAGTATTAAAAAAGCGCACAGACCCGTTTCCAACTTTTTGGGCCAGCAGCGTTAAATCGCAAACATTTGACTATCGCACCCCCATATTTCGACATTCTGAACAACTTTTCTTAATAACTTTTTTGGATTAGACGTGAATTAAGCGGTGTTGCCATTTAACCGAAACAGTTTTTTCTGATTTGACAAACACCCTGTAGAAGAATGTCGACGTCGTTGAGACTGATCGATGGTGGTTTGTGATGCGAATGTTTTTTGTAGGAAACTTTTTTTGGAAATACTAATAGTTTCGATTCTGCGGGACTGTTTCCAACTTTTTGGGACACACTGTATACAAAAATGAATCAGTGTAGAAACCCTTAAGATCTCGTTAATCTTAGCCTACGTGACATTTCGTTTACATACAGTGCCGGAAAAAAGTATTCGCGGATAGAGCGAAACGCAGAACAACATACCTGCATACTTTATTCAGAATAGACCAGTGGCGGTGCGTGATATTTCAGTTAGCCATATCTCGAAAACGACGCATGGAAGCCACTTCACTTTTTTAGGTGATGACTATACACCTCTTACAGAAAGGATTTATAGTGAAAAAAACCGTCAGCAAAGTTTGCGAAAAATTTTTCAAAAACACTGGAGCACTCCCTGGGTTCTCAGTAACGCTCTGTGGAATATTTGCAGTATATTTTTTTCATAATCTAGAAACAAATATAAGGAGACGTTTTTCGATTTGTTACAAAATATTTTTTGTTTCAAAAAGTTATGGCCATTTTAATTTTGGGAAACAAAATGTTCCTATAAAATTAAAATTAAAATGGCCATAACTTTTTGAAAAAAAAAATATTTTGCAACAAATCGAAAAACGTCTCCTTATATTTGTTTCTAGATTATGAAAAAAAATATACTGCAAATATCCCACAGAGCGTTACTGAGAACCCAGGGAGTGCTCCAGTGTTTTGGAAATTTTTTTCGCAAACTTTGCTGACGATTTTTTCACTATAAATCCTTTCTGTAAGAGGTGTATAGTCATCACCTAAAAAGTGAAGTGGGTCCCATGCGTCGTTTTCAAGATATGGCTAACTGAAATATCACGCACCGCCACTGGAATAGACAAAGAACTGACTTATACAGGAAAATGTTAAGCTTTATTAATCCTAAGTTTAACACATATGACAAAAATATCCAAACAGCAAATTTAAATTAAAACATAACAAAAACATTAATAGTGTTAAATAACATAGAGAAAAAAGTATTCGCGGATTTAAGAAATTTACGTATTTGGAGGACATCAAATCGATATCTAATATTGAGTATGCAGACCTTTAGCTTGAATAACGGCTCGTAATCTAGGCATTGAGCTCACAATCTTCTGCGTGTATTTAGGTGATGTTTTGTGCCATTCTTCTAACAGAGCAGCTTTCAGTCGTTGTCGATTTGTAATGTTATGTTTCCTTACTCGTTTGTCTAAATCATCCCTTAGATTTTCTATGGGATTGAAGTCTGGGGATTGAGGGGGTGTGTGTAGTAAGTAAGGTACAGTATAAATAAGCCATTGTCGCACACGGTAAGCCGTGTGCTTAGGATCAATGTCCTGCTGAAAATATAAATTGTTACCAATAATTAAGTTATTTTGCACTCTGTTCTAAATTATTCTGTGAAATGTTCAGGTGTACACGATGGTCCATGATTCCATCAATAAAAAACAGATTTCCAACTCCGGATGAAGCCATGCACCCCCAGAATAAAATCCCACCGCCACCGTGTTTGACCGTCTGTTGGAGATTCGGAACGGGGGAGTTCAGTTTTCGGCTTTCGCTACACTTTTCTTCTACCGTCGCAATGAAATACATTGTATTTAATATGAAATAGAAGAAAAGTGTGGCGAAAGCCGAAAACTGAACTCCCCGTTTTGAATCTCCAACAGACGCGTCTGTTAATTAATGAGACGGTCAGACACGTCAATTTCTAATTCTAAAATGACATCTTGCGACGTAAAAATGTCATCCCTAAATTCAACCCCCTTCAGGTGACAGCTACAACCCCTAAATTTTCAAATTCGAAGTAGGGGCTTGTGATACTTCATTTGAAAGGTCTTTTTAAAATTTCTAGTGCAGAAATTAATAAGAAAAAAAAGTTTCTCCAGCGTAGGAAATTCGTTACATTAAAATAAAAAACAAATCATTATTAATGTAGCAGATGTTCACAATGCATGCCTCCAGCGTCTTGGCAGCATCCTAGACGTAAATAGAAATGTCTTCTAACGTTAGTTAACATCTGCGGGGTAATCGACCTAATTGCAAGTGTTATTCTTCTTCCTAAGTCAGCTAAATCGTCGGGTTTGGTTTGTAGACCATACTTTTTACATATGCCCATGGGAAGAAGTCTAACGGCGTGAGATCAGGTCATTGTGCAGGCCATTATACAGAACCACGTCTCCCTATCCAGCGATTTGGAAAGATTGTGTGGAGATATTGCCGGATATTGACTTCGTAATGTGCTGGTGCACCATCCTGCTGGAACCGTATTGCATTATCTGGAAGTTGTGGGTTTCCTTCAGCTGGATACAAGTTTGCCATCGTCGGTACAACATTATTTTGGAGCAGCGCTAAATAAGTTTCTCCATTCAAATTCCCGTCAATGAAGAAGGGACCAATGATATTTTCTCCAATTATTCCTGCCCAAACATTAACTTTCTCAGGGTTTTGCGTGTGTAGTTCCCTCATCCAGTGAGGATTTTCTCTCGACCAGTAATGACAGTTTTGGCGATTAACATGGCCGTGAAGTGTAAATGTAGATTCATCCGAAAATAAAACATTCTCTATTTGTAAAGTATTGTCATATATCATTTGCATCATTTGTTCACAAAAGAGAATTCGTCTATCAAAATCATCTTCCGCGAGTTCATTAGTTGTTACTAGTTTATATGGGTGCATCTGATTTTCTGTCAGTACGCGGATAATTGAGGAGTGGCTAATATTTAATGCTGAAGCTGTTTGACGACTCGACGTATGTGGATTTTCTTCAAGCATAAACATTACATCCAATTTATGATCATCACTGAATTTATTAAGAGGATTTTTCTTTAGCTGTCGTACATGACCACGTTCCCGAAACTACTTCTCTATTTTACTTAAGTAGCTTGAGATGTCGGCAGCAACTCCGGATATTTTTCTTGAAATTCGTGTTCTGTCTCCGTAACCAATCATCTGCAGAATCGTTATCTTATGCATTTCTGTTAGGTAAACCATCTCTCTGAATTGCAACACGAAAACTAAAGCAAAAAGTTTAACACTGATAACTGTTAACTACTGTTACAATGACAAGCACGTTTCTAGGTAATTTCACTAAAGCTGATAATGGCCAACTTTTTAAATTTCAAGTTTGTTTTTTTGCTGCTTGCTCGTTTTTGTCGTTCGATTGTCAAGCAAAAAAATTTTACGGTTTATTAGCAGGTTTTTATCTTATAGTAGGGAATGTCGGCAATTACAGACATTTATTTTTTGTTATTATAAACATTTCAGAACCTAAAGTTGACAAATAGTGTTACTCATAAAAGTTTTATTTTAATGTAACGTACATATTTCCTACGCTGGAGAAACTTATCTTTTTTTCTTGTTAATTTCTGCAATAAAATTTAAAACCATAGCAGTTTTGAATAGAGAATGATAAGACCTTTCAAACGAAGTATCACAAGTCATTACTTCCAATTTGAAAATTTTGAGGGTGTAGCTGTCACCTGAAGGGGGTTGAATTTAGGGATGACATTTTTACGTCGCAAGATGTCATTTTAGAATTAGAAATTGACGTCTCAGGATTTTCTAAAAAAAAATGCATAATAATGGAGCTACTGAATTTATTCCATTTGGCTGTTCCACACTGTATGTACATATGTATATAAAATAATATATGCTCTCATTAATATAGAAACATCCAAAAAAAAAACGTCATCAACTCTGGCTATGAACGAGTGAGATGGAAATATCGGTCATGTCTAAGCTTTTCGGTTATGTCAAACTTCTGACAAGTGACTGTCACAATTTGTAAAATAGATAATGGCTGTCATATGATGTGACAGTCTTGACAAGTAAATAAGGTTATAAATTCGATTAAGAACAGAAATACCTCTTTTTTTTCTCGGCCAACTTTGATGACGTTTTTTTTTGGATGGCTCTATATTAATGCATTTGTCGTGATCGTCATCTACTTTATTTATGACATTAACGATAAAATGCGACTTTTCTTCCTTCAAATTATTTATAAAATTAGCAATGTTAATTTTTAGATTATATATAATTAAACTTATTTCTTTGTAAGCCACGTTGTTTGAATATCCCCAGAGAAAGGAATTTAGAATCAACAAATCCGGACCATTGTTTGATAAGTGTTATAAATTGTGTGTGATAAATTTGGTTTTAACAGCTACCACATTGTTTATTTTAACTACATACATAGGTGTCCATGGTTACTTAGCCATTTGATTCAATTCGTGGCACTAAAGTCCATTTATTATATGTAAAGAGTACAACGACCTCTAAATCACAACAAACACCGAAAAGCGTTGTTGCCATATTAAATTTTTAAAAGTAGAATTCTTTTAGAAGAATTCGGTAATAAAAACGTTGATTTTTCAGCAGCACGCCATAAAAAAGATACTACTAGTGCTAATAGTTACTAATGTTTTCGTGTGTTCTTGATTTTTAATCGTTATCATTAATGAAAACTTATACAGGGTGGGGCATTTAAGTTGACAAAAGCGAATAACTTCGAAATGAGTCGTTTGACAAAAAAAAATGTTTCAAAACAAAAGTGCCACCGTTTTGAAGGCGGGATCTAACACTTGGAATGTTGTTATATTTGGTAGAGGATTTCAAGGTCATTTTAAGGTCAACTTTGATTTTCTAAATAGGAACCCCTATTTTTTTGTATAGATTTGTGGCCTACGCTTATAGATAAGTAATGTTTGTTTGAAGAAGTTTTGTGTTTAACTTCAAACAAAAATTTGGTCCTCTTCTTTTAACTGTTAAACGTCTTAAAATAAAGATTTAAAGTAAAAATTAAGTTTGCGGATGCTATGTGAGAAATGTATTTTTTTATTAAGCAAAACTCCTTTTCTTGGAGTGGGTACTGGAACCTTCGGCGTAGAAACAAAAAATTGGACGTTTTCCACGAAACACCGAACTACTACACTTTTCTCGACGCGCGTTTCAGGAGAAGATTAAAACGGTATTTTTATCATTAAAACTCCTTTTAATGATAAAAATGGCGACCGAAAGCCGTGTTGAAAAATAAAAGTAAATGGGAATGTAGTCAAGTAACACCTTATTTTGCAAGTCTCTTTATGCTGAATAATATTAAAGTGGCAAAAATTCGATCAAGATATAATTCCTTTAGAGGTGTAGATTAATGAATGAATATTATAGACTGACTGGAATAATGTTAATGATTCCAAAAATAGCCCCATTAGGATAGTAGGTAACATGGATTAAATAAGAATATTAGAGGGCAATAAAAGTATTGTAACTGTAATATTCCCATTAGGATTGTAGGTAAGATGGATTAACGAAGAATGAGACGTATAAGAATAACAATAATACTAATAATCTAATATCTCTAAATCTAATGGCTAATATCTCTAAAACGTCTAGCACAAAGTCAAATACATTTTAACAAAATTATACGTTTTAAAATCACGGTTTAACAGTTAACGTAACAGGATTATTTCAGTAACAATTAACATTCCTTCAACTAGTGTCCTCTTTAACGTTCGTTAAAAAAAGTTAAAGTGCAACGGTTAAGGGGGAAACAAATTGTTGTTTGAAGTCAAACACAAAACTTCTTCAAACAAACATTACTTATTTTTAAGCGTAGATCCCGCCTTCAAAACGGTGGCACTTTTGTTTGACACATTTTTTTGTCAAACGATTCATTTCGAAGTTATTCGCATTTGTCAACTTAAATGCCCCACCCTGTATATTCTATGTCTGGGTAAATAAAAATTTAGCTACTGATATATGTATATAATATAAGAGGTGTGTGAATTAAATACTGAGACTGATTTTTTAAAAAATTTTTAATCGAATAGAATTACAATTCAGTATTGTCTCTTTCAAAATAACTTCCTTGAGAAGCCACACAGCATTGGAGACGGTTCTTCCATTCCTCATAGCAGTGTTGGAACCCATATACTGGAATAGCCTTCAGCTGGTCGGTTACAGCCGTTTGAATGTTTTCTATGGTCCCAAAATGACGTCCCTTGTGGTGATTTTTCAATCTCGGCAAGAGAAAAAAGTCACAAGGACTCAAATCAGGAGAATGAGGAAGCTGAGAAGCCATAGGATTGTTTTTACTAGCTAAAAACTCGTTTACTGAAATGGCTGTGTGACAAGGCCCATTGTCGTGATGCAACATCCAGTTGTTCTTGGTGTTTAGTCTCACACGCATGATCCTTTTTCGAAGTTTTTCAAGAACCTCTCTGTGAAAGTGTTGATTTACTGTTTGGCCTAAAGGCACAAACTCTTTGTGGACAATTCCTGGCTATCAAAAAAGCAAATCAACATGCATTTGATCTTCGACTTGCCCATTCTTGCTTTTTTGGGTCTTGGAGAGCTTGAAGTGTGCCATTGCATGCTTTGGCGCTTGGTTTCCGGGTCTTACTCAAACACCCAAGTCTCATCACTAATAATGACACGTTTCATAAAACGGGCATCATTTTCAATCGATTCCAAAAAATGACGACACCTTTCTCTCTTGATGTGCTTTTATTCCTACGAAACTATTCCTTATCTAAAAATTTGACAATCATTGTGACTGTCGTTGGGTTCCAATCATCTTACAAGTATACTGGTCATGAATTTGTACCTTCAGCGTAGAAGCAATTTCGGGTTTTGATCATCTCCTGATGATGCCAACAAGGCTGGCGAAACGCGCGCATTGAGTTTACAAAAGGGTTACAGTTTGGCGTTGTCTTTAAAAAAAATGAGTGTTTTTTTAAGGTACGTTAAATGGTAGTTATGCTTTAAGCATCCTGTACATAATTAAGAAATAGTAACACCATTGTCGTAAAGATTTAGTGTTCCACTATTCACAATACCGACACCGACACTTTTTCTTCTAAAATGCCAACGCTACAGATAGTTTCAAATGTTATTATGCTATTAAGATTTCAAAAAACCCAAAATAATTCAAAAACGGTAAAAAATAGGTGTAGGGAAATTTCAGGAAAATGTACCTAAAAAACGTATAGAATCGATATATGCAATAAAAAAGTCACTATCCTATTTAAAATAAGGTTAATGCTGACTTCCGGTATAACCGGAAGTGCAGCCATCTTGAAAATATTTTCATCAAAATCGTCATAGGCCTATCAGCCAAAGTCCAAATTTTCAAAAATCAAACATTCCTAGGAGCTCTCTTACTTTTAATGAATGGTTTTAATCAATCACCCTGTACATGAACATGTTTGACATGTTGATGTATATTTCGAAAACGGCTTATCTAAATATTAGCCATGCTTATATGTTTGAAATCAGAAGACAAACGTCTTTCATTCCAAATAATAATATATAGGGTGTTCAATTAAAAAAAAAGTGATCAGCCCTCACCCCCTCCACCTGGGCTACAGCCCTGCCTTGTAGGTAGGTGTTAAAATGAAATCAAAAATCCTGTACGCTTCAAAAATTTCTAGTAAAAACGTTTTATCAATAATTTGGCACGTTTTTGTCCTCGCCAATTTGTTTTGTCCTCACTAACCACTACGTTAACAAATAAACACAAAAATAACCATCCCAAAAATATATTTGTTGTATACGCAGTACGCAAACACAGGGAACGACAGCATACAATACAATGAACTTGTGCTGCGACGGTCAAAACGTTGAGACTACAAAATTATCGTTATTTGCAAAATAAAGTTCATTTTTTAAATCAATCTTGTAATTGAATTGCCACATCTCGTTTAACGTTTTCTACCAATTTTGGTATGTTTTTTTAAAAGGTTATACTACCCAGGCGCACTGAAAAATGAAGCTTTTTTTTGGGATTTTTTTTCGATACCTACTACGAAATTTGGATACTTGTTTCTAGGGATATTAATGTATACAAAGATTATTTTTTATTTACATTAAGATTACAAAATGACGTCGTAGCTCCATGAAATATTTTTTTTTTGGAGGAGGAAATCGGCGTACACTGTAGCAGTCTTTGTACACCACTCAGAAACAAAAACAATGTATTTTTCTTAATCTACATTAGCTTTTCTTTAGAAGTACCCAAGTTTTTAATTTTTTTTTTAAATTCGCAAATTGATATCGGTTATTTTTTTTTTTCTTAAAAAATCGATCTTAAATTGTTGCAAATCAAATTATTTATCAATCGCAAAAATCGTGTGTACTTACGATAACTAATCTAAATAAGAAGCTACAATTACATATTCAAGTCTATCGGATAAAAACTGAGCTAGCTACGTTGTACGACAATTTGAAAAACACAGTTTCGAGAAAAACGCGTTTAAAGTTTGAAAACGTATTTTATTTAATAATATAAATAATACGATTATCGTAGCGTCCTATTAGCTTCTCTAAGATAGAATAGCGCCATCTCTATATATTTCGAGAAAGTATAACTCATTTTTACCGACGAAAACTACCAATAAAACTGTAATAATACAGCATAGTGGCTTTTTCGAATGTTCTGCACTGCTGTTAATAAATAAGCTGTAAACATTTGTTAAAAGCTTGCCCCCAAAAATTCTTTTTGAATACCATTCTTAGATAGTTTATACATCAGAAAAAAAAAATTAAAATACATGGGAAAAAAATTGCTGTGTAGTACAGGGTGCGGCAGCATAACTTCTTTTTTTAAAATGCGCGCCATTCAGTCGGTTGTTGTCGTAGCGGAGCGCTAATGGTCTTGTTCGAGAGGCAGTACTTTAAAGTTTTGTCCTGACACAGTTCAGTCGCCATCATGCGTTGGAACGCTGTGGAGCGTGCTTTTGCCGTTGAGGCCTACTTTTCGAGTGGATATTCTGTGATCGCAACCCAGCGCGCCTTTCGGAATCACCCGTTGGCCGCTGTCCCGGATCGGAAATCAATTGTTGCGTGGGTCACTACGTTTAGACAAACTGGAAGTGCGACAAGACGAAGAACTGGAGTCCCTCGGCCTATTAGAACACCTGAAAACATTGAGGCAGTGAGAGCTTCAGTGTTGCGATCACCACGGCGTTCTGCGCGCCAACATGCGTCTGCCCTTGGACTATCAGATCGTTCTGTGAGGAGAATTCTTCATGAAGATCTTCATTTCCATCCTTACAAGATGGCGATTGTGCAGGAACTTTCTGAACGTGACTTCAATTGTCGGAGGAACGCGTGTGAGGGTCTTCTCGACGGCGTTCCTGAGGACGCTATTGTTTTTTTTTAGTGATGAAGCCCATTTTCATTTGTGTGGAACCGTCAACGAACAAAACATGCGCTACTGGGTTGACACCAATCCTCGAGAACTGCATCAAAGGCCTTTTCATTCACCTAAAGTCACAGTGTGGTGTACAATTTCCTCAGCTGGAATTATTGGTCCCTGGTTCTTTGAGGAAAATGACGTCACAGTTACAGTGAATTCGAACCGGTATGTACACATGCTGCAGGAATTTTTTTCCCACGGCTAGATGAGTTGGACTTAGGGGACATTTGGTTCCAACAAGACGGCGCAACGGCGCACACTTCAAGAGCATCGATGGCTATACTGAGAGAACACTTCCCCGAGCGCGTCATCTCAATTAGCGGCGATTTGGAGTGGCCGGCCCGCTCTCCCGATTTGACCCCTTGCGATTTTTTTCTATGGGGTTTTTTAAAATCCCGTGTTTATGTGAACTTGATTGAATGTGAAATTGCCAACATAACGCCTGATATGCTGGCAAGAGTCACGACAAACGCCAGACTTCGGTTTACTCAGTGTATGGAAAATGGGGGACGTCACCTACCTGATATGATCTTCAAAACTATGTAAATAAAACTAGGTATGCGCCTACATTGTAAAAGAAAAGAAAAGTTTTCTGATTTATACAATATGTTTTATCAACTTTTGAAAAAAGGAAGTTATTGCTGCCGCACCCTGTATAACCCCTTAACATCATTCCTGCCGCATTAGAGAGGTGGTAACTTTGCCTGTCCGTGTGTTCTCGTTGAAGTGATCGTGAGCATTACAGATCAAATTATATAATGACATGTCACATTACTCATTTCCTTTTTTAAGATTCGAATTTACGTTCGTTAAACTAACCTCTGTGTTTATCCAGAGTTTTTGCTTAACAAGAAAGCTGATTGCGACATATCGGGTCGCAATCGCAGTGATTAAAATATTTACATAACTATTAAACCAATTTTGAAATGATTTTTTTTTAATTTAATTGCGGAAATACATATTTTATGTGTTTGTAATTTTAAAATGGTTTGATACCGTTATTAATAACAACATGATTCATCGTTATAAAGTGTCCTAGACAGAATACTGTGATTCCCCGAATATTGTTTTTTAGATTCCATTTGATCGAAAATTCGCAGAGCTATTTAAACTGTTTAAAGGCAAAACGATGTTTATAATTTTAGAATATTCCCAAGGTTCTCATAATAAACAGATTTTAAATTTTCAAAAAATATTCGAACGGATACATTTTACGTGTAAAACAATATTCAATTTGTTCAAAAATTTTTTACGGCTTGTAAAAATTGAGTTTTTTCACAAAGAGCTGGATTGCAAAAACTATTAGACCGCTTTGGATGAAATTTGGTGTGTTGTTTTATCATATCAAAATATTCTTTGAGCCATAATCTAAAGGTTATATACATACATATATTCTAAGTGGTAGAAAAGAAAATCAGGAAAAAACTTTCGTTAAAACTAACCTCTGTGTTTATCCAGAGTTTTTGCTTAACAAGAAAGCTGATTGCGACATATTGAGTCGCAATCGCAGTGATTAAAATATTTACATAACTATTAAACCGATTTTGAAATGATTTTTTTTTTATTTAATTGCGGAAATACATATTTTATGTGTGTAATTTTAAAATGGTTTGATACCGTTATTAATAACATCATGATTCATCGTTATAAAGTGTCCTAGACAGAATACTGTGATTCCCCGAATATTGTTTTTTAGATTTCATTTGATCGAAAATTCGCAGAGCTATTTAAACTGTTTAAAGGCAAAACGATGTTTATAATTTTAGAATATTCCCAAGGTTCTCATAATAAACAGATTTTAAATTTTCAAAAAATGTTCGAACGGATACATTTTACGTGTAAAACAATTTTCAATTTGTTCAAAAATTTTTTACGGCTTGTAAAAATTGAGTTTTTTCACAAAGAGCTGGATTGCAAAAACTATTAGACCGCTTTGGATGAAATTTGGTGTGTTGTTTTATCATATCAAAATATTCTTTGAGCCATAATCTAAAGGTTATATACATACATATATTCTAAGTGGTAGAAAAGAAAATCAGGAAAAAACTTTTTTTTGGATTTTATTCTAATGCAATTTTCCAACAATCATAGCGCATTTTTTTAATTTCTAACCTATCATACTCTATGCAAAAATTAATAATGAACATGTTTTCTTTATTTAACTTTTTTGTAAAATTAATAGTTCTGGAATTATCTGGAAGAAAATAGGAAAAGAACGGAGTTTTGTTTTACATTTTGTTTAATAAGAAATTTTCCACAACTTTTTCTACTGATGCATATCGAATTTATCATTTCTTATGATACTCCTCTTATGATACTTGGATGATTTCAATAAAAATTAGGTATCTTATAGAAAGTCCAACCCAAAACAGATAACTGTTTGCAACATTTTTAGCTTTTAGAAGATACATTCGAAATGTACTGGATATTGTAAAAAATGATTTGACCTTGAAGTGGATCTTACAGTTCGTCGGTATTTCCCATATTTTCATTTATTTATAACAGTTATATTACTTGCAATCGTTGGTTTTTAATCAGTGTAGGTAGAGATCCAATTTCAGGTTGCATCATATTTCTCAAACGAGGGGCGTACTGAGACAGATTTCAAAAATTTATGTTTAATTCAGTCATATATTAAATTAACTAAGATTTTGTGAAATGATACATCTACATAAATAGCGTCAATAAACGAAAATTTATCAAAATCGTTAAATATGGCATGGTTACAATTATTATAAAACTTTTTTCTGGTATATTGTATTTATACTTCATACAAAATAGAATCCAATGCATATCTTCAAACACAATGCACTGATGCCAGATTGTTTTAAAATTATTCAGTGTTGAGAAATACTTTTGACTTGGTGGATTCTTTGTATTTGTTCATTGTTAAATAACTTATTTTTGCTTCATTAAAGAGATAAATCATTTTAAAAATTTGTATATATTAAAAGAAATTGGTTGGTGCATATGTACGTAAGTACAAAAAAGTGCAAGAAAAATTGGTAGTAAAAGTTAGTAAAGATTTTTTTTAATGGGAGGAAAATTAGTAGAAAAAGGCACATGGAAGGTTTGAAATTTATAAAAAATACGTTAAAAATTTTAAGATTTTCTCACAAACAACATTCGGCTATAAATAGTGCAGTGTAATTTTTTGTACATAAATATCAATTATTATAAATGCTTTTTTCGAAATGTAATCAACCGTAGAAACATTCAAGTTTAAGGCTGCTGCTACACACTAAAACATTATATTGGATTGTACTTTTAATTAATATTTTAATTTTATATTTACATCACCTATCTAACAGCTGTTAACGGTAGCAATGAATCGTTATTGTCTCGTTCTTTTTAAAAATAGCGTATCAAAGATGCTACTAACTCTTGGCAGCAGTTGTAGTTGTTTAACTGTTTGAGCATTTCGCAAACGGAAGTCTGACAACTAAAACACTGATTGTTCTGAAAATAACAGTTTTTCAATGCAAGATAAAAGTTTGAAGCTCAAAAAAGACACAAACTACTATTAAAGCCAATGTAAGGTTCATATAATTTCAAACTGTCAACATATGTCAAGTAATACAACATGGAAACGTCGGTCTGTTGCCAACTGCATAACAACGAATATCAAGCGCGAAATTTAAAATTCAATAAAACATTCCATTATAATTTTTATTTCAATGTAATTGGCTGGTGGTATCACTGCACACATTTAATGTTGTCATCGGAGCCATGCATCGGTTTTTATTTTATAAAAAATATACATGCCATCCAGTATATGCCAAAAATATATAGGCCAGCCTTAACCTACAAGTTAGACGTTTTAGGAGAGTCCATGTATTTAGGATACTCCTTTGTGCATTTATACACACAGTTTTGTTTTATCTTATTTTCTTTAAAAATATATATACCGTGTGTGTAAAGCCAACATCGGCCAGTTATGAAAAAGGACAAAGAAGTGAGAAGACATAAGAAGCAACCGCAGACGCATCTAAGGTAGTGAAGGAATAAGGCCGGCCCTCTCACCACCTGTGCTTGTTGTTAGAACGAGAAGTGTAGCATTTGTCCTTTTTTTATAACTGGCCGATGTCGGCTTTACACAAACTGTATAATTAAAATATATACGCAAATAATTGTTTTTTTTTTTTTTTTTTTAGTTTGTATTCACCGACATCAGACATAACTTAATGTACGTGACCACCAATCATGGAAGAAACTTCACCAAACGTGAACTGCATTTTACTCCATCAGATATTTCCTTCCACGAACACCATTCTTCAACATTCGTGGTCTTGGATAAAAATGATACAAATCAAAAGGTTAGTACATCGATTTGTTACTCAAAAATATCTTTAATCGCTCTATCCATATATGAAGCATTTGAAGCATTGAGGAAGTCCGCTTTAAATCAAACTGTTCATTTCAGCTTTGGATCACAGAAGATTTCGGAGAGCATTTCCGCTTGGCACACGAGTTTGTCAAATCGTTTTATTGGATGAAGGATGCCAATGAAAACCAGCAACTAATTGTGCAAAGATACGAGCCTAATGGTTTGAGTTCCATAATATATTCTAAGAATCTGTTCAAGAGTAGAGCTTCTCAAATTTACACCACGAACGTTAAAGATTTTTCATTTAAGGGAGACTATTTGTTTACTACCAAAGTTAACTCCAAGGTTTGTATTTTTTTTTGCTATGTATTAGTTAAATTTACCTTTTTTGGTTATTTGTTACTTAAGTCATCAATAGGGTCCGGAAAAGTGTGCCACAACGCAGGGTTAAACTGCGTGTAAGTTCCCGAGCACCCGCACGAGACCGGCATACTACGAGTCCCAGTGTGATTTACCGGGCATGGTCAGTGGCGTACGTATGCACGAGCAAGAAATACGCGCGCATATAATTTACAAGGCGCTTAAAAAATATGGGTTATACTATAGAGTTGTTTAGTGCCGACCCTGTGTTATGGCACACATTTCCAGACCCTACTCAGGAATATATAGGGTGGGCCATCAGATGGTTTCTTTTTAAAATTGCTATTAATTTGCCATTGCCATCGTTGAATATTTTTAAATGATTGTTGCTTTATTCAAGAAAGTATGCCTTCCCATTAACAATTTCAGTTAAATGGCCGCCGCGGCTGGCTTGGCAGTAGTTCATTCTTTTCACCCAATTTTGCAGTACATTTTCTATTATTTGTGGCTCTATTGCACGAATAACTCAATTGATGTTTTCCTTCAATGCATCAATTGTTTGTGGATCGTTGGAGTAACACCGGTCCTTAACATGTCCCCATAAAAAATAGTCCAACGGTGTTAAATCGCAGCTGTGCAATGGCCAATTAATGTCTCCAAAATTGCTGATAACACGATTATCGAATTGAGTGTGCAAAAGATCGATTGTTTTACGGCTTGTGTGACACGTTACTCCATCCTGCTGGAACCAAATCGTCTAATCGCGGCCACAAAAAAATCAGTTAACATGTCTCTGTAATGCATTCCATTTACTGTAACGCTGTTACCATCTTCATTTTGAAAGAAGTACGGAGCAATGATGCCACCACCACCCAAAATCCACACCAAGCAGTCACTCTTGCAGGATGCATTGACTTCTCTATGACTACGTGTGTTATTAACATGTCCTCCAAGATGAAAATGAGCTTCGTCCCAAAAAAAATGATTTTTCGATTGAAATCGGCGTCATTTTCAAACTCATTTAAAGCCCACACGGAGAAGCAATAACGAAGTGGATGGTCATTTTCCTTTACCTCTTGAGTAAATTGCAACTTGCAAGCAAATAATCCGAGGTCTTTATGCAATATTCTCCTCAGAGAAGTGCGACTGACATTAAGTTGTTATTCTCTGTGACGAGTTGAGGTTCTTGTGTTTTCACGCACACTTTGGGCAACAGCAGCAATTCTTTCAGCTGTGCGCACCGGACGAACACGTGGATGACTTCTGTTATTTTCTGAATAGGATTTTTTTTTAACTTAAAATCCCGACATCTAAAATAATTATAAATAAAACTTTAACGTTCTATATCAAAAACTAAGCCACTTAGGAAAAAGCTTTATATGACTTTTTCGTCATGAAATTACTTGAGGAAATATCTCCTTCAGTTTCTCAGGCTACTTAGGAAACACTATTTTTTTTGTCTAGTAAATTTTTTTAGATTTTTCATGTCTAGTAAAAAAAAATCCAAAATGCCTCAGCTACTCAGATAGATACTCTGAAGGTTTTCCTTTAATACGAGTCCAATAATTTTGAAATGGAATTTTATTATAAATAATATTTTCGGAAATTCAAGCAACCTTCAAAAAAGCAAGTGTACGAATATTTCCGCTGCTCATTATATTTAATCCAAGCAGCAAATGCAATAGATGTAAATCGGTGGCAATGCATATTTGTATTAATGTAGAAAAAATACTCTTGATACACGTAGGGTCAAGTGGGGCAAATGCAAAACCCAGGTAAAGTAATAACTCGCTATTTTTGATTTTTTAAAATAAAACCTGCGGTGCCACTTCTGACATTACTTAAACTAGTTTCTAACCTAAAAATAACTAGAAAGTTTTGTGTCCGAAAACTTAAGACGTGTCCTTTCCGATGGTGTCCATGAAATTCCTCCAAAAAATTATTAATTCTGAAAAAAACAGTTTTTTTTTAAAAAAACAATTTTTTTGCACATTTTTTTAAATCAAATTTTCAAAGGGTTTCCGGTCTGCAATGGACCTCACTAACCGGGTGGAATAAATGTTTGAACTTTAAGTATACGTGGTTTGAAGATTGAGTTTTTCCCTTATGCATTCAAAATGGCGCCTGAACTGCAAAATTTTTGCGTAAAAATTCAAGAATTTTTTATTGGAAAATGATACACTTTTACAGAATTTTTTAAGCGATTTTTTATATTTTGCAAAAATTGCAAAATCCAAAAAATTGCTCAAAAAAATTTGAATTTGAATCCAAAAAATTCCAGTGCAATCTCTGAGTGATCTTAAGAAGTTTTTATTCCTGACAATTTTTTGTAAAAGTGCATCATTTTCCAATAAAAAAATTCTTGATATTTTACGCAAAAATTTTGCAGTTCAGGCGCCATTTTGAACCCATAAGGCAAAAAATTGATCTTTAAACCACGTATACTTAAAGTTCAAACATTTATTCCACCGGTTAGTGAGGTCCATTGCAGACCGGAAACCCCTTGAAAATTTGATTTTAAAAAATGTGCAAAAAAAATCGTTTTTTAAAAAAAAAACTGCTTTTGTTCATAGTTAATACTTTTTTGGAGGAATTTCATGGACACCATCGGAAAGGGCACGTCTTAAACTCAAAAACATATCCCTGTCAAATTTTTCTGTTGTAAATAGTATTAGTTATGAGGCGCTGAAAAGCGATGTACCGGGAGTGGCGTTTTTGGCCGTAACGGGTTAAGATAGGTAGTGACTATTATCGTTTTTTTTTTTTTTGTAGGCTGATGTGGAATTGTATGTTTCTTACAAGTTGGGAAAACTCGTACGTTGCGTCTTCAATTCCGTACAGTCTTTCAAAAGTTATTTCATCGTCGACGTAACCGGAAGCAGAGCCTTTGTAGCAGCTAGCCATTCAGATAATTCGTCTAACCTGTATGTTTCCGAAAACTTGGCAGGAAACGACGGAGAAGTTAAGTTTACTCTTTCTCTCGAAGATGTTTTTGCGTACTTCCCCTAACAGTACATGGCAGTACACATGGCTCCAGTAAGTAGTTTTTTTATATATATATTGAATGTGTATATTCTATTATCAGTCGCTAAAAAAACAGAAATTACAGCACATCTTTGTTTTTACACCACTATATTATTAATAATTAGGGTTGGCGGATCGTGCCGCAGTACAGTGGCGCGCGGTCATTGACTTCAGTCGTTTCGCCCAACCATCTCGCAGGCTCTAGCATTATTATTAGGCTCTAGCATTTCGTGAGTTCTAGAACAAATACACGCCTAGCGGTAGAAATGCGTACTACGCAAGCTCTGCCCACGGAAATGCTGTTCCGGTTATTTTTGGGTACCCCCTCGTATAGTAGTTCGGTGTTTTGTGGAAAAAAGTTTTTACTGTGTTTTTTTTGTCATAATGATTGTTTTGATGATGCTGACTTCAAATTATTTTAGGCACATATCGGAAGACGCGTTTGCGGACGTATATAAAGTAGAAGGCCTTTCTGGCATTTACATCGCCTCGAAAGTCATCTCAAAACCGACCAATAACAACTTGGGACCTCAGCACTTGGCCTCCGTAATCACGTTCGACCACGGCGCCACGTGGCGTCCAATCCAACCGCCGGCGTACGATTTAGAAGGGCAGTCCACCGGTTGCATAGTAACCAAGAACTGTTCGTTACACCTCAGCCAAAAATTCAGCCAATTGCATCCGGACACCAGATCCGTTAGCATCCTGTCGAGTAAATCCGCCCCCGGCATAATCATCGGCACCGGCATCCTGGGGAAGAGCCTGAAGGGCCATTACGGCGTGTACGTCAGCTTGGACGCCGGTCTGACTTGGCGCCAGACGCTGCGGGAGCTGTACTTCTTCAATATGGGCGACCATGGCGGCCTTCTGACCGCCGTCAAGTATTACAAGGCCAAAGGCGAGACGCGTCACATCCTGTACTCCTCCGACGAGGGCGAGCACTGGAACAACACGGAATTCCACAACGAGGATATAAGGTTGTACGGGTTGATGACGGAGCCAGGCGAAAACACCACCGTGTTCACTATGTTCGGTTCCTTACCCGAGGCGCACCAATGGATGATAGTAAAAGTCGATTTCAAGTCTGTTTTCGAGCGAACGTGTGCAGACGTAAGAATAATAATTATTGTTTTAAATTTTACTACTGATTTTGATGTATTTTCAGAGTGATTACAAGATGTGGTCCCCCAGTCAGAGTGAGGAGAACCGGAGTTACATTCCGTGCGTTCTCGGGGAGCAGACGACTTATCAGAGACGGATGACCCACGCTAACTGTTTGAATGGTTTGGACTACGTTCGAGTCGTGTCGAAACAGAGTTGCGACTGCGACGTGCTAGACTACGAGTGGTATGTTGACAGTATAGTTAATTTCAGGGTTCCTCTAAGAGTTTATTAGGTTTAAAGGCATCGGAAGGTTTCAACCGGGACCTGTCTTCTCATTTAGACCCAGTCTTTTGCGAATTTAAATTTAGCGCCGTTTTGCATAACCTCAAATGTGAAATGTTAAAATTGAAAATTGCAGAAATAATATCTACTTAAACTTATATACTCATTACAGGGTTCACAACTGAGTCCTGTCTTTTCATTTAGACCATTTTGATTTAGACTTTCTTCGGAATTTAAATTTGGCGCCATTTTGCATAACCTCAAATGTCGAATATAAAAATAAAAAATTGCAAATGTAATATCTACTTGAACTTATATACCCTTCAGAGGTTTAAAATGGGCCCTGCCTTTTCATTTAGACCCAGTATTTTCCGGATTTAAATTTAGCGCCATTTTGCTTAACCTCAAATGTGAAATGTAAAAATTGAAAATTGCAAAATTAATATCCACTTCAACTTATATACCCATTAAAGGGTTTAAACAGGGTCTTATTTTTTCATTTAAATCCAGTCTTTTCCAGATTTAAATTTGGCGCCGTTTTGCATAACCTCAAATGTCGAATACAAAAATAGAAAATTGCAAGATTGATATCTACTTAAACGTACATACCCATCAGAGGGTTTAAATTGGGTCTTGCCTTTTCATTTAGACCCAGTATTTTCCGAATTTAAATTTAGCGCCATTTAATTTTTTCAATGTTTTCGTCCATTTTTCGTTTCACGTCCCTCTTTAAACCGTTTAAAACATTCATAAACTTGTTTGTTTTGTTGTTTTTACACAGTCTTTATTAACATTTAAATGAGCTTTACAAATTTTTTGAAGACAAAATATATAATAGAATCAAAGTTATAGTGGCCGACAGGAAGACATCAAGTGAAGGAGGTGCTTGACAGTGACCAAGATCGCGGCTGTTTTGCTTATCTGAAATCAAAATACCAAACGGCATTTTAATCTTCATATTTAAGACTAGCGATTGAACTAGAATGAATTCTAAATTACAAAAATTAATTTTTTTATACACTTGAAAATTAAATTCTATTTTTTACTCATTTTTTCTTAAGTTTCTCGCTAGTAGAAAAAAAACTATCGAAGCAATCATGATCATCCTAGTTCAATCACTGGCTTATAACATATTAAAGATGTTGTATAAATTTGAACAAGATCGGTGCAGTAGTTTCTGAAATATCGTGGTCACCGTTTTGAAAAATAGTGTTTCGAGAAAAACGCGTTTCAAAGTATAATAAAAATTTCATCTCACCGTCAATCTGCTATGCCTGGACCATACAGTAGGCCTTCCTTTTCTTCTTGGAAGTCACGCAGAGCTGCTCCGTCTTCCCTTTTCGCGATTCAATATAATGGGATATCAATATAATGGTCAGCGCCGCTCGGCTTTGCGGAGCAGCGTTGCGCGCGCTCCGTATACCTGCTCCATTCCAGGGCCGTAACTTGTTAACCACTTCGAATATCGAAAAATCCTTTGGCCCACATTTGGTAGACATGTTGTAGATGTGATTTATGAAAAAAAAAATTCGATTTTTTTCGACCCGAGAAACTAGAGGACCCCTCAAACTTTAATTATCATAGAGAATTATAGCGCCGACCCTGCGTTATGGCACAAAAATCCGGACCCTACTACACTCGAACCCCTCTAAATTCACCAAATCCGTGCATCATCGCCTCGCTAAGTCGCTTTCATAACGCCAACTTTTTCGTGTTTTAGCTGCAAAAAGAAATATTTAGAGATATACCACAGCACTTGTTATAACGAAAAATGAGCCAACTGAACGAAAAAAATCAACGTAAGTATACGCAGTCGTGCGTGACAAAGTTCAATTTTCCACTTGAATGAATATTTTAAAGGTTAAATATTTTTAAAAGACACCTAAGCTATTTTAAATCTATAAATGTATTACACAATCATTCTCCAATAAAAATTGTACATATTCGTGCGAGAATCCAATTTCCAAACGTAGTTCTAAAACTTTTACGGGCGGCGACTTAAGCGGGACGGTTTCGTGACATAATAGGGGGGAAACGTGGTGAAATAAGAGGATATGAATTAAGAGGGGTTCGAGTGTAATTACTAAATTATTTTTTCTGGATGTATTACAAGACTTGCGAAATACATTATATAGGTACTTAATTATTTTTAACAATTCTTCTTTTGTGTCAAACAAAAGAGTAGATACGAAGGTAGGTCTAGATCCGCCAATTTATGAAGTAACAACAAAAAAATTAATGGTTTTCCTTGCCTTTTTTATCGTTGATTGTTATTTTATTTTTGTTTATTACCTTTCAGCGATTTTGGGTTCTTAAAGGTGGGAAAACCCCCACGCTGCATTCACGACGAAGCGATGACCTTCTACGACCTCTATAAAGTACCGTCCAATTGCAAACCGGGGCAATTCTACAATCGCACGAAAGGCTATCGTAAGATTTCGGGAGACGTCTGCGTCGGGGGCTTTGAGTCGCACTACTTGCCCGACCTGGTGCCGTGCCCCTTCCGAGAGGTGGAAGATTTCATCCTCTTCGCACAGAGAGAACGCATATCGCGATTGAATATGATCACCAAAAAACTAGAGGAACTGCCCGTGAAAAATCTGAAAAACGTAATCGCCATAGACTTCGATATGTCCACCAACTGCGTGTACTGGGGCGACATAGCGTTAGACACCATTGGAAGGCAGTGCTTCTCTAACGGCAGCAAAGAAGAGATCTTAATATCGAGCAACTTATCGTCTATCGAAGGAATGGCCTTCGATTGGATATCCAAGACTTTGTACTTCGTCGACGGCGTGAGGTCCACGATCGAGCTGATCAAAACCGACGTAAACCACAGCGGACGCATGCGCAGGACCATACTGGATTCTCAGGTGTTGCGTAAACCGAGAGGCATAGCGCTGCACCCCCAGAACGGCTACATGTTCTGGACCGACTGGTCGGCGGAGAATCCCTCTGTCAACAGAGCCAACCTGGACGGCAGCAATAACCTAACCTTATTCGGCAGGGACAAAGTAGAGTGGCCCAACGGTATTACGATCGATTACATCGCCAACAGGATATACTGGGTGGATGCGAGACGGGATTACATCGGCAGTTCGGATCTACACGGGGACGGCTTTGTGAAAGTCGTGTCGGACGCTCAGGTGGTGTCGCATCCATTCGCGATAGCCGTGTTCAAGAACGACATGTACTGGGACGACTGGAAGAGAAATTCAATATTCAGCGCCGACAAGGATTACTACAAGGGTTTCGAGGTGGTCGTGAAGCAACTGCCCGGTCTGATGGACTTGAAGATATTCGCTCACGGCGTCCAGATTGGCACTAACGCCTGTACCAACACAACCTGTCCGTACATTTGCGTGGGCCTGCCGAAAAATAAACACGCCTGCCTCTGCCCGGATGGGTTGACGGAGAAGAATGGTAAATGCATGTGTCCGGGTAACGTGGAGCCTTTGGCAAACATGACTTGTCCGTCGATCGGAAACACTTGTGGTGCTAATCACTTCACCTGCGGGAACGGACTCTGCGTCCCGAAAGGCTGGAAATGCGACGGAGAAGACGATTGTGGAGATAACACCGACGAATACCAGTGCGGCGTACAGACTTGCCCTCCGTCGTTCTTCGTGTGCGGAGACGGAAAATGTTTACCCCATTACTGGAAGTAAGTAAAATTATGTCAGATTTTTTTTCATTACTTCAAAGTTCTCCTCGCTTCATAGTGATTGTTGACTGCTAGTCAACACGCACAATTGTTTCCGCATTTGTGCTTTCCAACACCCTTAAAGCTTCCACGACTTTTGCCTCATCCAGTCCCCCAACCACTACGTTAGCTATATTACACGCTACCATCATTTTGTCTTAATCCAAGTTAAAATTTTCTCTGTCTGTCTCGAGCATTCATACCACCACTTACACGATCTTTATGTTTGTCTGTATAGGCCAAGCCCATTACGTTTTTACGTGCCAAAATTATGAACAACACGAAAATATACATAAAAAATCGGAAAAATTCCGTAGAATCGAATAAACTACTTTTCCCGAGCTGAATTTCGCCACTTCATATTCAAAATGGCGTCCAAAGTTGGCCAAAAATCCTTTTTTTTCGTTTTAAAAAAAACTATGCGTCCTACAAAAAAAAGTTTCAAATAAAAGTGGTAGAACTTATTAAAACAAACAATTTAATTCGACTTTAATAAATAAATAGGGAAATAATTTTTTTATTGCAAAAAAACAGCTAAAAACCGTGATTTTTTCAATTGCTTATATCTTTGAGAAAGATATAATATTTTTTCATGAAACTTGGAAAATGTATGGTCCTCGGTAAATAGAATAAGCTGATATTTTTAACATTGCAAAATTCCTGATAATTTTTGCAAAAATCGCTTTTTTTCGCAAAAAATGCTTTTTTTTAAACTCCAATAGTTCATACACAAATGCAATTAGAGAGTTCAGTTAGGGCTTAAAATTTTCTTCAAGACTTGTACTTTCGTGTACAAATAACAAGCGCGAATCGTAATATGATTGTTACAATGCTAAAACCGCGCAATAATCGCCATTTTTTACCGAAAAAACGTAATTTTTTCAAAAAGTTGTACTAAAAAAATCTGTAAAAACTTGTACTTTCATATAAATATTATTTTATGGCAGTCAATGTCATTTCCTGATCTGTAGACTACTACATGGTATTGGCCCCTATACAAAATGCTGCCTCTGCTCGATGTTGGTTCATGCGCGTGGTGGTAGGAGAGCGTCCTGGATTCTATTATTAAGCTATGGGCTCTAATGATTGTATTGGGACTTTGAATACACAATGTCCTTGCTTCTGGATCATTCCTAATGCTTTCAAACGTTTCGAAACTGTTGTGTCATCTATTCGTAATGATTTTGTAAGTTCCGCTAGCTTCTGACATGGGTCTTCATTAAGTAAGTCCTTCAATTTTTCCTCTTCAAACTTTTTCTGTGCGCCAGAGCGTTCTTTATCTCCAAGATCAAAATCATTACTTTTGAAGCATCGAAACCAGTCTCTGCATGGCCTTTCCGACAGAGCATGCTCACCGTAAGTCTCAACAAGATTCCTGTGTGCATCAGCTGCAGATTTCCTTTGAAAAAAATAGTGTAATAAAATTCCCCGCAAATACTCTTTACTTGGCACAAAGCTGGACATTTTTAGAACGAGAAAAAAAAGTTTACACGCTTTTTTTTTTTAGTACACATTTACAAGCTTACCGACAGTACTTCCTTGTAGATGCTTTACCATCTGAAATTACATGCACATAGTCCCAGTGCTACCATCTGTTAGGAAACAGCAAGAACTTATTCAAGGCCCTAATAGTTAAAAATAAGACACTTATTTATAATTCAAAGCATCGTGGTGTTTTGAAATTTAAAAGACGTAAATGGTTTCTGAATTCACGTACGCTTTTAGGTGCGACTACGATACGGACTGCGCAGACGGATCGGACGAGTTGAATTGCCCGAAACAGAATTGTACCGACGGCCAATTCGCTTGCGAGAACGGAAGGTGTATTTCCTCCAAATGGAGATGTGACGGAGAGAACGACTGTAGAGATGGCTCCGACGAAAGGAATTGCAGTCCTGACATGCCTTCGTCGTGTAAAAGTACGCTACGATAATGATTCTTTGGGACCATTAAATAACATTATTCCCGATTACAGATGACGAATTCCATTGCCTATCCGGCGCCGTCACTTGCATCCCTTCAACGTGGAAATGCGACGAGGAGTCGGACTGCCGCGACGGCTCCGACGAGTTGGACTGCAAGAACAACAATTGCTCCGAAAACCAGTTTCCCTGCGGCCCTCCTAACAATCGTTGTATTTACAGTACTTGGGTCTGCGATGGCGACAAGGATTGTCCGAATGGCAACGACGAACTCAACTGTACCACCATCAAACCGGATCTACCTAAACCGCCTAATCGTTTTACGCCCAGGGTAAGTAGTCGCAAGTAGGGTATAAATAAGAGTTCTGTATCACCCTTCCTTCCACTTTTTCAACCTCATCATTTTTTTACCTTCCGTCACCACTTTTTTACTCTCATGACCACTTTTTTTTACCCTCCCCATTACATTGCGTGTCAAGGCGTCCAAATTCTTGGACCGGTGAAACTGGTTCAAAGGCCAAAGTCACCTAAAAACCGGATCTTAGGTTATTAAAGAGTCAAGGTCACCTACAAAACCGGTTCTTAGGTTAATAACCGTCCAAAGTCTCCTACAAAACCATTTGTTAGGTCAATAACTGACCAAGGTCATCTACATAACCGGTTTTCAGGTCAATGACTGGCCAATATCACCTACAAAACCGGATTCTATGTTGCTAACCGGCCAAGGTCACTTACAAAACTGGTTCTTAGGTTAATAACCGTCCAAGGTCTCCTAAAAAACCGTTCTTAGAACAATAACTGACCAAGGTCACCTACAAAACCGGTTTTCAGGTCAATGACTGGCCAAGGTCACCTACAAAACCCGATTTTGAGTTAAAAACTAGCCAAGGTTACCTACAAAACCGGATCATAGGTTACTAACTGGCCAAGGTCACCTACAAAACCGGTTCTTAGGTTTACCGGCCAAGATAACTTACAAAACCAGTTCTTAGGACAATATCTGACCAAGGTCATCTACAAAACCGGTTTTTGTGTTAAAGAGTAGCCAAGGTCACTTATAAAACCGGATCTTAGGTTAGTAACCGGCCCAGGTCACCTACAAAACCAGTTTTTAGCTCAATAACCGGCCAAGATAATTACAAAACCAGTTTTTATGTTAATATCTGGCCAAGGTCACCTACAAAACCGGTTCTTAGTTAATAACCGTCCAAGGTCTCCTACAAAACCTCTTTTTAGGGCAATAACTGACTGAGGACACCTACAAAACCAGATCTTAAGTTACTAACTGGCCAAGGTCCCCTACAAAACCATTTCGTAGGTTAATACCCGACCAAAATAACTTACAAAACCAATTTTTATGTATATAACTGGCCAAGGTCACCTACAAAACCGGTTCTTAGGTTAATAACCATCCAAGATCTACTAAACCAGTTCTTAGAACAATAACTGACTAAGGTCACCTACAAAATGGTTTTGGGTCAATGACCGACCAAGGTCACCTACAAAACCGGATCTTAGGTTACTAACCGGCCGAGGTCACTTACAAAATGGATTTTGGGTTAAAAATTAGCCAAGGTCACCTACAAAACCGGATCTTAGGTTACTAACCGGCCAATGCCACCTACAAAACTGGTTCTTAGGCCAAGATAACTTACAAAACCGGTTCCTAGGTTAATAACCGTCCAAGGTATCCTACAAAACCAATTCTTAGGACAATAACCGACCAAGGTCACCTACACAACCGGTTTTTGTGTCAATAACCAGGCAAAATAACTTAGACAACCGACAACCGAATCTTTAATTAATAACAGGCCAAAGTCACATACAAAACCGATCATCACCCTAGAAGAACAAGATATAAAGGTGCAGGAATCAGACATGGTTTATAGATTTTCTAGACAATATGGCTTATATGACTAGTATTTTCAGTTTACCAAATTTACCTGATCTCAAATTCGACTTACCAAATTATCTACCTTCTACTTTCCAAAATAAAAATAACTGTTTGGTATTGGGTGAACGCAGATTTCATTTAAACAAATCAAGATGCAATTTTGTCTCTATTGAGTTAGCATATGATTTGGACTACGATCCATATGTATATAAAAATAGCTGGAAATAAATGTGTATGAAATAAAATTTCATCAAAATCATCGTCTTCAACACTTTCGCACATTCTGTTGTTATGTTCTCATATCTGTTGCGTCCTGTATTCTTTTTCTAAACTGCGTGATCTAGAACTGTTTATATTCCGATTGGGTTGATCATTGCAATAAGGTAAACAATACCAGTTTTGTAGGCGACCTTGGCTGGTTATTGACCTAAGAACCGGTTTTGTGGGTGACCTTGGCCTGCATTATATCGCTCATCGTAACATCCCGTTGCCGTGACTTGATTTGTTACTTTGTTTTTATGGAGTTTATGCTAAGTAATTCAGGTTAGGTTCTGATCTTTTTTTGAGCCAACTCTTTGTGGAATCTTTTATGTCTGCTAAAAGTTTGTGGTCCACTATAATTTAACATTGTGATTCTTCATAGGACGGAACTTGCCAAGATTGGATGTTCAAGTGTAACAACAATCGATGCATACCGTTTTGGTGGAAGTGCGACGGCACCGACGATTGCGGAGATGACAGCGATGAGCTGGGCTGCTCCACGATAGACAATGTCCCAATGCCGATTCCGACGACGACTCCTAAGCCTCAAGTGGTCTGCGAGAAGAATCAATACCAGTGCCTGTCGGGCAGTTGCATTTTTGCCTCCTGGGTTTGTGACGGAATGTACGATTGTGACGGCGGGGAGGACGAGAACAACTGCGACGATATTAGGAACTGCAGCAAGAACCAGTTCAAGTGCCGATTGGACGGCAGCTGTATATCGGTAAGTTTTTTTTAGTAGCTACTAAGGAAGAATTGCGATAACGCTCTATTGTTTCCTCGAGGTGGGTTCCCCGGGCATATTCACTTCACTATATTTCCTGATAACGCAATTTTGTCAGAACTGAGTAAACTCGAGATGATTCACTGTGTTCCATTAATGTTACACGCTACTAAACTTCAGTAGAACCCCGAATATACGTGCGCGGGTTATCCGGGATGCGGATTATCCGTGCATTGATTTCCCATTATTGAAATTGCATTTTTGAAGTTTTATCGAAACAGTGTTACCGTAAATTACTCGACGGAAACGATAGACGAATTTTAATACAGACCAAAGTGACAGACTTTTATTCAAAAGCATAGCTACCTAAAATACATATCCGTTTTATGTAAATGCAAGTTAACCTATCTATCTAGAGTTTTTATTTTTCTTATTTAGTGTAAAAGTTTACTTATGTAGGATTCTGTTTTTTATGCAATTTTATGAGATTTTTTTTCTGTTATCTTTTTATTATGTATACGTACATATGTAAGAAATAAATGTTCGGATTATCTGTGCTTTTCAATTTTCCGTGGCCCTTCCGGTCCCGTGGAGCACGGATAATCGAGGTTCTACTGTCCTTAGAAAAATTATGGGAGCAAAAAAAAATCTAAATTTTTCCCCCGAATTTTGACGGGCTGTATCTACATAAGTGAAAAATGGTTGTAACGCGAATTTAAAAACAGCGTTTTGAAGCTCCAAGATTCTAGTTTTCGGATCTGGAGACCAACATTTTTTAGAAGCATGGTTTTAACGCAATCCGAAGAAATAGCGCGAAATTTTTTACAAATTTTTAGCCTTCTTTTTCTTGATCCATGGGCTCGAAATTTTTTTTTTCGGTTAAACGACCATATGGAGCAGATAGCCTGTTTATTCTGCTTCAATTTTATTTTTTTTTTTATTTTTTGCTACGGCCATTTCCAAAAAAGGACCCTTTTGTCTTCAACCATCAATATCTCAGCAACCAATGATCGTATAGGAAATTGAAGGGCAGTTTCGGAATCTGGAATAAACACCCTATAGTCCTGTCAACATTAAAAAAAAATTCCACCGTTAATATTGACTTGAAAAAAAGTTGAAAAAACTGACTTTTCTCTTGTTTTGGTAAATCGACTGCATCTTAGCAAATATTGATGGGGAGGGTAGGACTTTCAGGAATTTTTACACCTCAATGTACCCCCCAATAGCCCTGTAAATCTACAGATCGATCCATCGAGCGGTTTTTCCGGGCCGATTATTCAGTTTTGAAAAAAATTAAAGGAGCAAGATTTTTATTCTTAAACATTGTGTAATCTTGATAAAAATGGAAAATTATAGTTATAAAGTTTACAAAAACTTTTAGTCAAAATGATTTTTCCATTTTTATGAAGATTACACGATGTAAGGATCGATCTGCAGATTTACAAGGCTATTGGGGGATATTGAGGTGTAAAAACTCCGAATCTAACGTAGAAAATTTTCCGTAGAATACGATGGTATTTTTTAAATTTCAAAATTTAGCCATTTTTTAAAAGTTGACTGCCATACTGGATCCGCCATTTTGTTTTTTGAAAATCTGATGTTAGATTCGTAATCAGCGACCCCAAAAACTTTGGAATATATTATTCACTTGCCATTTACTATCTCACAGGATGAGAAAATACATTAAAACCATGTTTTTTTCACCTTTGGGCCGTTTTTTAGGCCAGTTCCTGGTCGATGCCCATTATGAATTAAAAATTAATCGAAAGTACAAAAAAAAAAGGAAGAAATAAAAAAAAATTGAAAAAGAAATCATGTCATACTTTTCGAAACTTCGAGTTTACACTTTCAATTCTCAAAATAAGGGTGAAAACTACCCCCAATAATTTTGAAAGTATTTTTATCGTATTCTACGCAAAAAAAAAACCACATCGAAAACCATTGCAACCTTCTTTTTTAATATCTTCCATTTTCTTACCGAGAAAGATTGAAATTTTAGAGTCGAAACGAAAATTTGTATTTTCTCACCCTCACCATCCCTCTCCTTGTGGCTCAAAAAATCTAAAATTTTAGGGAAGTTAGTTTTTTAGCAAGTACTATTGATTGTGATATGCGTGTGATTTTTTTTATGTGTGTATATATCGATGTGATTTTTTTTGACCTCAGTTGGCGTGAAATGCCCCATATACATTAAAAAAAATAGTGCAACATTTAAAACAGTTTTGGTAATGTCGTATTTATTCTTCTCTCAGATATCATCGGTATGCGACGGTTCCGTGGATTGCCCCGATGGGACCGACGAGCTCTCCTGCGACCACAACTTGCCCAACGGCCCGGCAACGCCGAGCTGCAGTATCGGCCTGTTCCCGTGCGACGACGACAGCTGCTACCCCTTGGCCGTACTCTGCGACGGCAAGAACGACTGCAAAGACGGCTACGACGAAACGAACTGCACCAAAAAGACGAGGATCTACCAAGTGATGCAGATGGGCGTCGACGAGAGGGGAATAAACGAGACCTCGCTGCTGCTGTACTGGTCGCTGCCGACCCCCAACGACGTCAAGTTCAAATTCCTGCCGGCGATTTCCCGCGTCGGCGACAACAAGTGGAAGAACGCGACCTGGATAGAGGACATGATATACCGATTCGCCGACTTGGAGCCCTTTACCAGATACAACATGACCGTGTACGTGAAGGTCGAGGGTGGCGACGCCGTTTTCCCGCCCGCCAGGTATTTCATTTCATCGACCAGCGAGGGGGTGCCGTCGGAACCGTGGAACGTGACGGCAAAGCAAAGGAACGGCTCGCACGTCTTGATCTCGTGGCAGACTCCTCACAAGCCTAACGGCGCCATCGTCAACTACGAGATCTGCTGGAGCTCGCCGAACTCGTCGGAGATCAGAGTGAAGCTGACGGGCAACGAGACTTCGCATTTGCTGTCTCCCGATTTCGAGCACAACGTGACGTATACGTTTTGGGTGAGTTACCATCAATTTAGGCTCGTATATCGTGCGTTAAAAAAAAAGACGACCGCGGTGACGAGTAGAGTTCGTGCGAGCGCGGAGTGTAACAGGACCGTAGTCAGTTAACCAATGAAAATATTAATATTGTAACGTTTTGTTCACTACAGGTTCGTAAGGTGCGAAAAATTAAACTCGCACTTTAAACTAACACTATTTATTTAACTAAGAATACAAACACGGACTAAACACTCACGGCTAATACTAATTTGTTTTATACAATTTATATTCGATTATTTATCTCACGAATACCGCTTCGTACGTTCAAATATCCTTCCCTCCGTTACTGCGGCTATTTATATTCATCCTGGATGGTTGCGAGTAAAGGCCGGATGAACCCAGATTATTATAGAAGCTCCCGTGATGGTTCGAGGCGCCCTTGGTCACGTCGGCATCGGCCGTCGATGAGTCACCCTTGTTTTGTTGACAAGTCGACAGGCGGTCACATACACATACACGCTACTGATGTTTTCACCACAATATGTTTACATAAATTATGTAGCAACATAGTACTATTTTTATCAAATAGTACGGTTAAGTCAAGGATAAAATACCTATATAAATTAAGATAACACGTAACAATGGCAACACTTACCCGACAAACGTCAGTGTTGACAAGATTCCCATGGCAGGTGGTTAAAACATATTATTATGTGCTTTTCTAAGTGTTCTGGAGTGAAACGGCGACGTTTATCATTTAATATTAACTTGTGTATGGAAAAGGACCGTTCAACATCTACTGTTGACAATGGACAGTATGAGAAATTGTTGAGGCATGAACTACATAATATATTTTCTGGTAACTCCTGATATGTACCAACTAAAACTTTACATGTTTTCCAAAATGAAATATCCTGGATTTTTTTTTAACACGCTTTGCATTTTTCTTTTATTGTGTTACTGACTGGGCTTATATTATGTATTGGCGTCGTATATATTTTTTTGTACATCACTCATTATTTCTAATTGTTCCTGTAGGGACAGTCCATGCGACTCCAATATCCTTATTGCACGAAATCTGAAGAATTTATAATGTGTTCACACACAGTACAAAAAAGGTCATTTCCTGGAATACGTATGTCCCTAAATCCCCGGGGATCACTGTCAAACCACATTTGAAATACTTCCCGGCTATTTCTTTTCACCTTTGACATGGTACCTCACTTTATTCACTTCTCAACTAATAATTATTAATATTTATAAAGTTATTTAAACACACAGTGAATATGTAAAAACGAAACCTATCAACGCGATGCAATACCAGCGACTGTCTGTTACAGTGTGCCATAAATGTAATGCAAGTCAGCTGTGAAGGCCAACGAGTCAAGGGCAGGACATGCACAGTGTCGGCCCTGTGACATTCGCGCTTGGTAATAAGTAATAATATTTAATAATATACTATGATGCAACATAGTTTCTGTGAACATATTAACATTTTCATTCGTAAACTGACTACGGTCCTGTTACACTCTAGTGATGAGTACAGTACTTTAATGCATATTATTGACTATGAAACAATTCAACGATTACCTTTCAAACTGACAGATGTAATTATTGCCACACTTATCGGATTCAGCGGACACGTCAGTGATTACGTGATGGGGCGATTCGCATTTGTTGGCGATTTTATACCCCCCTTTTTCGATGCCTAAAGCCAAGGATTGGAGTGTGGGGGCATTTGTGCAACGTCACAGTAACGTCTGTGTCTATCTCGCTTAAGGGGTAACACTACCTTGTGGGGTCAAAATCAAGGATCATTTTCTCGAATTTATTGTAGAAAGGCAAAACGATTTATTGAAATTCGGTTTTTTAGACATCATTACACATCAGTTAAAGTACACAAAAATATTTTTTTAAAGTCGTTTAAAAACAAAGTGGCAGCACAACAGCTGTCGGAATGAAACGTCTTTTTTTATGACCTCCCTGTCCGTAAACCTACAGGTCGCAGTTGTGCATCTAGAATAAAAAACGGCTATAAAATCGGTAAATTTTCATGAACCAAAAAGTTCTACGGGCGTTCACTAGAAAATTTTGAAATATTGATTTAAAAAAAATGGCCAGTTTAAAGAAGAAAAAAAAACACGATTTTTCGGAAAAAAAAATCGGCTATAAAATCGGTAAATTTTCATAAATCGTAAAGTTCTACGGGCGTTCACTAGAAAACTTGAAATATTGATTTAAAAAAAAATGGCGTCAGTTTAAAGAATAAAACACGTTTTTTCGGAAAAAATCGCTAAATTTTCATAAATAAAGTTCTATGGACGTTCACTAGAAAATTTTGAAATATTGATTTAAAAAAAATGGCGTCAGTTTAAAGAGAAAAAAACACGTTTTTTTTTTTTGGAAAAAAAATCGGCTATAAAATCGGTAAATTTTCATAAATCGTAAAGTTCTACGGGCGTTCACTAGAAAATTTTGAAATATTGATTTCAAAAAAAATGGCCAGTTTAAAGAAGAAAAAAAAACACGATTTTTCGGAAAAAAAAATCGGCTATAAAATCGGTAAATTTTCATAAATCGTAAAGTTCTACGGGCGTTCACTAGAAAACTTGAAATATTGATTTAAAAAAAAAATGGCGTCAGTTTAAAGAATAAAACACGTTTTTTCGGAAAAAATCGCTAAATTTTCATAAATAAAGTTCTATGGACGTTCACTAGAAAATTTTGAAATATCGATTTTAAAAAAATGGCGTCAGTTTAAAGAGAAAAAAACAGGTTTTTTTTTTCGGAAAAAAAATCGGCTAAAAATCGGTACATTTTCATAAATCGTAAAGTTCTACAGGCGTTCACTAGAAAATTTTGAAATATTGATTTTAAAAAAAATGGCGTCGGTTTAAAGAATAAAACACATTTTTTCGGAAAAAATCGGTACATTTTTATAAATAAAGTTCTAGGGGCGTTCACTATAAATTTTTTAAATATTGATTTAAAAAAAAATGGCGTCAGTTTAAAGAATAAAACACGTTTTTTCGGAAAAAATCGGTACATTTTCATAAACAAAGTTCTATGGACATTCACTAGAAAATTTTGAAATATTGATTTAAAAAAAATGGCGTCAGTTTAAAGAGAAAAAAAACACGTTTTTTTTTTCGGAAAAAAAATCGGCTATAGAATCGGTAAATTTTCATAAATCGTAAAGTTCTACGGGCGTTCACTAGAAAATTTTGAAATATTGATTTAAAAAAAAAATGGCGTCAGTTTAAAGAATAAAACACGTTTTTTCGGAAAAAATCGGTAAATTTTCATAAACAAAGTTCTATGGACATTCACTAGAAAATTTTGAAATATTGATTTAAAAAAAATGGCGTCAGTTTAAAGAGAAAAAAACACTTTTTTTTTTTTCGGAAAAAAAAATCGGCTATAAAATCGGTAAATTTTCATAAATCGTAAAGTTCTACGGGCGTTCACTAGAAAATTTTGAAATATTGATTTTAAAAAAAATGGCGTCGGTTTAAAGAATAAAACATATTTTTTTCGGAAAAAATCGGTACATTTTTATAAATAAAGTTCTAGGGGCGTTCACTATAAATTTTTTAAATATTGATTTAAAAAAAAATGGCGTCAGTTTAAAGAATAAAACACATTTTTTTCGGAAAAATCGGTAAATTTTCATAAATAAAGTTCTAGGGGCGTTCACTAGAAAATTTTTAAATATTGATTTTAAAAAAAAACGGCGTCAGTTTAAAGAATAAAACACGGTTTTTCGGAAAAAAATCGGCTATAAAACCGGTAAATTTTCATAAAACATAAATTTCTACGGGTGTTCACTAGAAAATTTAATTTTTTAGCCACAGTTAAAATTTTAAGTCGATTGGTTGAAAATTGTAGGCTGTAGCTTGACGGCCAGCTGGGAAAACATGGTTCTGAGAATTAATGATTCGATGTAATTTTTTATTTACCGCTAATCGGCGATGCCTGGGCCATACCACTGTCCTATTTCAAGGATTTCACGCTGTCCTTCTGCTGTTTCCTGCTTTCATGTCCTTCTAAGTCAAGGTATACTGTGTTTACGAAGGAATAGTGACCCCTACTGTATCGATATCGACCGCGCACAAATTACTAGTTAAACAGCACCGTGACTTGAAAACCGAATTTTTCGACCACTTTAAAAAAATTTCCCCCACATAAAACCGTTTGGATATCATTTTTGGATAGTTAAGGAAGCATTTAAGCCAATAAAAAAATGGTCAAAAAAAAATTTACAAGGTACCTAGTGTTATCCCTTAATGTACGTCTCTCTTGACACATCGAGAGTAAAATTCATCTCACACGTGGTATATCATCAAGCCGGTTACTAACCAAGGTGTCTTATAAAACTGAATTGAGGCAAACGAGATTATGCTTTACCTTTTGTTCTGGGATACGGAGTAGTTCGATTGATTGTGTTATTCAATTTTTAGGTTATTGCGCACAACAGCAAATATGAAAGTGATCGATCCGCTCCGGCGAAGCTAGTTTTCGATGGCGAGACCAACCTGAACCACTTAAGAGAAATAAGGGTGACCAACGTCAGCGATGATGGGATTTCGCTGTCTTGGAAGTACGATGGTGACGTGGACGGCTTTAATGTATCAGTCTACGCAAACCGTCCCTATCCGGATCTGCCTTCTGCGAAGACGAAAAATAATAGCATCACCATGAAGTTGGCCCCGGGAACGGAATATTATTTCGAGGTTTGTTTTAACACTATATGTATTATCAGTGGCGGCTCGTGCAAAGAAAATGTGGGGTTTGCAAATGGATAATTATGAAAAATGTGCGCAACTGAAAATTTTTAATGTTTCAAGGTCGAATATGAAAATTTAAGGCTCTTGAAAACATTTATATGCAGCTACGACTGCTCTCTTTTTTTTGTTTATTTTAATATCACCCCTTTATTCACAGATAGTTCAGTTGCGCTCTTGTCACTTTCAGTGCACTGCGGCGGTTTGGGATTTGGTGCGCATTCCTTTATTGTTGTTACGATTCTGTCGTTTAATTATATGAAACAAAGTTTTTCTCGTGGTTCTGATCTAGGTGCCTTAGTAGTAGACTTAGTGGTTTAGTATGTTTTCAATGTACTCTATTTCCATTCTAAATTGAAAATAGGTAGAAAAAAGCAAGGTTGTCAGATATCTTTTCTAAAATTGCTAAGCTCACTATACAAGTATACTTCATACTTCAGTAAACTGTTAGTTCGTGACGTTCTTAGAAAGCTAGTTTGGAAATATTTAAAAAAAAATACATAGATATAAATTTATTAGATAGCATTAAAATAAAGCGTTTAAAATTGCTGGAAAAAAATAATTTTAAATTCAAACAACTATGTATATTACTATACTTAAGAAAATTTTGAAGAGCCGGCAACGGCGGCTCAGGCGGCTGGCGGCACAGAGTAAACCACTGGCGGTAACACCGGTCAACGAGACTATTAGACTACGTTGCATTTAATACATTGCTAATACTTCTTCGGTCCACTGTGCCATAAAATGTTTACGACGTCGTTAAAATGATTTACGACTTTAGGCACTCTACTTGTTTAAGACGCCAGTGACGTGTATTTCAGCTAGGTTTATTAACACAGACAATTTTTTGAGATTGTCTGGCTAAATGAGCATTATTTACAGCAAATTATATTACAAATATTAAGAGTTTATCAACAAATATTAAGAGAAAAAAATTATTTCACAATTTTCGAATTTATAATAGATATATGGACGCCCATGGAATCATAAAGTTGCACCGCTTTTTTTGTTCCCCAGGCGTATTTATCATTTTCAATTAAAATTAGAAGGACTATACCTGTCCTATCAAAGTCTAACAGTACTATTTTTGGAGTGGGTACTGGAACTTTCGGCGTAGAAAAAAACCACCAAGACGTTTTCCACGAAGCACCGAACCAGTGTACTTTTCTCGACGCGCGTTTCGCCAACCAAGTTGGCATCTTCAGGAGAAGATTGATTTTAATATTTTAAAGTTTTAATCTCCTGAAGATGCCTACTTGGCGAAACGCGCGTCGAGAAAAGTATACTGGTTCGGTGTTTGGTGGAAAATTAAAAATTCGCATGCTTCTATTCAAGACTGATATTGTTACACATGCCTGACATTGAATTCTTCACACATTACAGTTGAACTGTAGAGCATTATTTAACTAAAAAAATAATAATAATTTTCTAGGCCTGATGGGTCTGAATGCTTTCATATGTTAACATTTTAACCAGTTCACTGGTATTGTAGCATATATGATAAAAAAAAACGTGCCAATTCTGGTATTGCCTTATATATGATCAAATAGAATTACTTTCTTAATTTCCTAGGGATTTGAACCAAACTTGATATGCAATATTTTTGAGGGATCCATATCTGGCATCAGAATTATAAAATTCAATATGCCGGACTAAATATGGCGTCTTTAATCTCCAAGTGCGGAGCATATTTTTTTTACTTTTTTTTAATCTAGACCGGAAATTGTTTTGATAAAGGTTTTTCGAAGTTGCTGATCACGGTTTTTGGAATTGCTGAATCTGGAATCGGATTTTTAAATTTCAAGATGGCCGATCCAAAATGATGGTCGAAAATTCAAACATCATCGGAAATTTACTAAAACTGCGTGTAGGAGATTTTTTGGATCACTCATTACGAATCTGGGATCAAATTGTGAAAATTCAAAATGGCGGATCTAATATGGCGGACGAAAATTAAAAGTATGTGCGAATCTGAAAAGCTAGGTGTAGGGGTTTATGCGGTCACTGATAACAAATCTACAGAAAACAGATCTTGAAAATCCAAGATGGCGGATCCAATATGGAGGTAAAAAACTAAAATATTGTGCAAACATGGATAAAAAGCAATGTATTTGAGGTCGCAGTTTACAAACTAAAATCAAATTTTGAAAATTCAAAGTGGCGGGATTCGATATGGCAGAAAATGAAAAACTTGAGTATTATAATATACAGTACGCGGCACCCTAATGCGTACATAGCCGAATGAAGGGCAATTGATAATTTAACTTCTTTACTAAGCAGATGTAAACATGAGGTGAGAACCAATCGCGATCTAGTCGCTAGCGCAGGCGTATGAAAGGCATCCGGTCTGTTAGTAGGGCTGTTTGAGTTAAAATTTGAAATACCATTTTATATTTTATTCTGGTCTAGTGCCTGATTAGAAAAGTGCGTTATTACGAGCGTATTGTAGAAGCACTACATACATTCATAAAAATAAAAATGGATATTTATCACATTGACGAAAAAGTTCAAATAATCAAATGGTATTTTGGTGGTCGGTCTGTAAGGGATATTAAAGCCATGTTTAACGAAAAATTTCCTAAGAAGGGGGCCTATTCGAATATTTACTATAATTGCATTTCTTTTCCTTGCTTCAACTGTTTATTTTGTTATTTGCAAGTACGGACTTGTAATAACGCGCTTTTTTAGGGCCGAATCTTTCGGCCCATATTAACTTTTTATAAATTATTATTCAATATTGTCATTTGCCAATGATTTTACGTATGTATGTGTGCAAGTTAAAACACATACGCCAGTACATCCCCTTCGAACAACTATTCGCATACTAATAAAAAATATAAATTAACCAAACGACAACAAACCTCTAGTCTCCGAGCGATGGCGTAGTTTGAATTTGACATGCGCAGATGCTACTAACATGAACATGGTGTCAGATTTCGGCGAATCTCAACAGAGGTGGACTCGGGTCATTATTATTACAAACTGATAGTTCACAGAAAATTAAAACGTACTAAGGGGCTAACTATTACAAAATGGAGCCGTATTTAGGTGTGGTAATGTTAGTGGTCCCGAAACATGGCACAAAAATAAGTTACCCACGAAGCTCATAAAATTTCGACCTAAAACGTACACTATTGCTTTCTTCGTCTCTTGTTAGACAATTGCGGTTTCCTTACAATTGATTAGAATTTACTTCATTAATTTTACCTTTAAACCGACAAAATATTCGAGTCTTACTTGCCAAATTTTTATACCTGTCAAACGGATAATTGGAACAGGTCTGCCCTTGAAGGAAGACTCGTTTTTCCAGGGTATACCTGTTCCAAATTCCTGCTCCCATAATACCTGTTTTGAGACAAATAAGACTAATATTTCGTCAGATTAAAGGTAAAATTAATTAAGTAACACAAAATCAGCTGTAACAAAACTGCAACTGTTTAATAAAAGACGAAAAAAGTTGCAAAAATATGCCGTGCCAAATATCATACGCTAGTTAAAAAGTAATGTTACTCTTTTTATCAAACAATTTATGAGTTTTAATTGGTAAGTCCTTTTTAAGTTTCATTTTTCGTGACCACTGACATTACCACACCTAAATACCGTCGTGTAATAGTACGCTTCATAGTACGTTTATTCGAGTATTCACGAATGTATTCTGATGTATTTTCTGTGTATCGCTTTGCGCTAATAGTGACCTGAGCCCGACTCTGACCTGAGCTACGATTCGCCGCAACGTTGCTCTTTAGATTTCCGCTAAAAATCCCCACTAACACCAAGCCTCGCCAGCCCAAGTAAATTCGCCTAACTATGACATAAAATGTATCATTTAATATGTTGTTAATATCCATCTATGTACGCATTAGGCTGCCGCGTACTGTATGTATATATATAATAACTAATCTTGAGTATTATATGCAATATTCATTCAAATATTCAATCTGTAATTGGAATGCGAAACCTTTGGTTGAAATCGATTGAAACACACAAACAATCCCCTAAAAAAATGGTGTGAATTTGTGTATAATCAAAAAACCCTTGTATACAAAACGTGGAATAGTTTGGTAAAAAATTGAAACAACTCGAAATTTCACCCCAACCCCTATTTTTCACCCTTCGAGGGTGGCAGACCAAAAAAATAAAGCTTGCAATCGAATTAAAGACACAAACAACTCCTTAAACAAAATTTGGAATGGTTTAGTAATGAATTAAAAAAAATAAAAATTTCACCCCAACCCCTATTTGGCAGCCTTTGGGAGTGGCAGATCAAAAAAAAAACCTTCAAAATCGATTCAGTGGCGCAAATAACCCCTCCCTATGTACTAAATATTGTATGATTTCGTAAATTATTTGACGATACCAGTTTTGGCAAAAACTGTACAAGTGAACCAGTGAACCGGTTAATAATATTTTCTTACTCTCTAAAATGCATTCGTTTTATTAAATCAGGGAAATAACAATACTCATTTTAATCGCAATTAAAAAAAAAAACTACTTGTAACATAAAATGCTTTCTAGATTAACGCCTTTAAGAAAGATCTTATGGGCCCTTCGTCGTCTGTTTCCGCGAGAACGACAGGCAACCCTCTACCATCGATAAGCGGTTTACAAGGTATACTCGTGAAGGAAGTCGGCACCACTGTAAAATTAAGTTGGGAGAGGCCCAAATATTCCAAGAACGTTAACTGGATATACGGAATTTATTACGGGGTGAACGAGGAGGAGTTCTTCAAGAGTAAGTTGACATTTTTTAAGGAACCATTTAATACAAAAAACGTAGTACCAAATAAAGTATCTCAAATTTCTAACTCTTCGGTGCCTCGTCACTAAGTTGAAGAGGGGCACCAGCAGCCCTTAACATTTTGATCATGATATTTGGTGTCCAGCGTCCTATTTTATTACAACGCCTTTAATTTGTTGGGACAGTATTTTAGAGGCTTTCGGATTTCATGGATTTTTCGATCATATAATGGAAGCAAATAATATTTTCTTGCTGTAGATTCGAATGATATTTGAGGCTGCATGAGTTTTCAAAATATGTTATATTACTGACATCCACAAAAAAAAAACGTCATCAAAGTTGGCTGTGAATGAGAGAGATAGAAATAGCGGTCATGTCTAAGCTTTACGGTTATGTCTAACTTTTGACAAGCGACTGTCGCAATTGTAAAATAAACAATAGCTGTCATATGATAAATGAGGTTATAAGATTAAGTTAGAAGAGAAATACGTCTTTTTTTACTAAGCCAACTTTGACGTTTTTTTTTTTTTTTTTTTTTTTTTTTTTTGGATGACTTGATATATTTGCATTAGTAAGTAGGGCGTTCCAGTCAAGAAAAGTATGTTCTGTCGGTATCATGTGACACCAACGTTCAATTGTTTTTTTTTAATCACTATCAAATTCATCACAAAACTACAATCCTTTTTTTAGTGTAACCTAAATCGTATTTCTTATTACAACACAATGAGCAGTAATATCAACTTTAGTTTAAACATGGTGTATATATTACAGGGTGTTTACTTTTATTTTTGTACATATCCATGTAATCCTCATTTTCGAAGATAATCAATTGTTTTAAAAGGCATCGAAAATTGCTTAATCTGATCCTACAGTCGCATTTAAGATGCAGCCCCACGGCCTGCTACGATTTTTTTCACCCTCAAATTTGACCGTTTTACGATTTTTTTATTTCAAATCTGAATCCATAGCGTTAATCGAGACTCCTCAACACCTTCGTGTGAGAAGTTTGAACAAAAAATATACAAGGTGTTTCTTTCTATGCGATCTCAAAGTTGACCAAAGTATTGAATTTGAAAACCATTAGGCAAATCAAGTGTGCCATGAAATTATGTCAAGACAGTTGAATATTATCTGGAATCACTTAATTTTGCAATGACTGCAGTTTTTCTTATAGGTGCACGTTAACACACTGAAAACTATTTGCAATAATACGAGTAGTTTCAAATTGACTGATTTACACCTAAAGAGGGCTAATATTTGGTTTGTTAAAAAAATACATTGAAATGAAACTAAAGCAAAACTTCAACTCATATTAGAACAAGGTGATATTAATCTTTTGGCGCGCACAAGGAACATATTGAGCCGAAAATTAAATTAAAGCGATTCTAGATTCATTCAACTTTCTTCTGTAGCATTCAACTGTCTTGACATAATTCCATGGCACACTTGACTCGTCTTGGGGCTTTCAAACTTGATATTTTTCTCAACTTTGAGATCATATAGAAAGAAACGCCTCGTATATTTTTTGTTCAAATTTCGCATATGGAGGATTTAAGGAATCCTCATTAACATAATGAGTTCAGATTTTATATAATCAAATCGCTAAATGATCATATTGAATTTTGGTGGTATAAAAAAAATCATAGCAGGCCATGGTGCTTCCTTCAGCTTAGAAGAGACAATAGGCAATTATTGATATCCTTTAAAACAAAAAGAGTGTAAAAGTTTATTGGGGGGTTATGTGGATTTGTTCATAAATAAACGTAGACACCGTGTATATACATTATAAAAAAAATATGTTTTCGACTGTTAGGGATATATGGAACCTTCCAAAAAAAAAGTCATCAAAGTTAGTAGCCTAGTAGAAAAAGACGTATTTCTATTCTATCTTACATTTATAACCTTATTTAATTGTTAAAGTTGTTAATTATGTGACAGCCATTATTTACTTTACAAATTGTGACAGTCACTTGTTAAAAGTTTGACATAACCGAAAAGCTTAGACATGACCACTATTTCTATCTCTCTTGTTCATAGCCAACTTCGATAACTTTTTTTTTTTGGATGTTTCCTTATTTAAAACTAATAAAAAACTATTTTTCACTGTTTATAAACTTCTATTTTAAAGAAATGTATATGCATTTTTTTAGAACCCACACTAATGACTACCAATGAAACCGCGACCGTTACAACGTTAGATGCGTGCGAGGTCTATACATTCGCCGTCGGCTTGGTGGGTCCCCTCGGATACGGACCCCTTTCTTCCGCCTTCCTCCAAATCAGCACTTCTATGAATGCCAAGGCCCCGCCGAAGAAGGTACAAGTTGGAATGGAAGGTCAGAACAGCCTTATGATGAGAGTTCAGTGGCAACCTTCGTGTCCCTCCACGCAACCCAAAAAAGTTACATAGTGAGTATTATTAATTTTACCGCTAAAAGTACTGAAATAGGTTATAAACAGGGTCGGCCAATGGGCGGGCCATTGACCTCAATTGTTTCGCCTGACTGTCTGGCAGAAACTAGCAATATTATTAGCGTGTGCGAGACGTTTATGCCGTCGGCGTCGCTATTACATTAATAATAAAATGTCACGTGCAAACGCTTTAAAAACTACCATTTGCTGACAAAGTGAATAAATCCATTGATGATTTCCGAAGATATATTTTATGATGGCATAACTGTAGTAATTCCAGGTTAAACCATTCCTTGATCGAACATTTTTGAATAATTCCAAATTTTATTTACAGAATTGTAAGAAGTTCGCAAAAAAATAAGTTATACAGTCAATAACAAAAGATGTCATATACCGACTTTCTGAAGGTTGCATGAATTCTGCTAATTTTTGAACTACAGTATTTTATATACTTAATTATATTACAGAAATTCTGCGTCTAATAAGGCCAAGGTGATATGTCGATTGTGTGAAAAGATATTGCTAAAAAAAAGTTTCGATGTTTTCAAAGTATCGTAATAATTAAAGGTGTACAAATAACTTTCCGCTGTTTTTAATAAAATATTGGGAATTTATTGTGATAGGACGGTACCTAATGTTTTATTCGAAGTATTATCCACCCCTTGCCACTACTTTTCCCACCTTTCTGGTGGCATACGGATACCGCGTCGGAAGAATGCTTCATCTTTTGAGGCTATCCACAAATTAACCCAATTTTTGGTAT
This sequence comes from Aromia moschata, assembly GCA_029963805.1. Taxonomy (NCBI): domain Eukaryota; kingdom Metazoa; phylum Arthropoda; class Insecta; order Coleoptera; family Cerambycidae; genus Aromia; species Aromia moschata. Next base: position 1,831,582 of record JAPWTK010000032.1, on the reverse strand, counting down.
CTTCATATGATGTGAAGTGGTATAAAACTTCCCAATTGAGTGTTTCCAAATAGGTTTTGACCGGCGCTGCAACATGTGGACGGGCATTATCATGCAGGAGAATAACTTTGTCATGTCTGGAGTAGTAATAGGCATGTTTTTCCTTGAGTGCTCGACTCAAGAGTTTTTTTCCATGAACATTTGGCTTAGCTGTAGATGTTGAAGCATGGCCAGATGGTCCACATGATTTCTTCCTTTTTGGATTATCATAGTGGATCCATTTTTCATCACCAGTGACTATACGGTGCAGAAAACCTTTTCGTTTATGCCTGGCAAACAGCATTTCACATGTGAAAAATCGGCATTCAATATTTCTCAGCGTCAGTTCATATGGAACCCGATTGCCTTGTTTTTGAATCATTCCCAATTATTTCAACCTATGTGAAATTGCTTGTTGAGCCACTCCTAATGTAAGTGCAAGTTCTTCTTGCGTTTGGCACGAATCTTGATCCAATAATGCTTCCAATTCCGCGTCTTCGTACACTTTCGGCCTTCCGCTATGTTCTTTGTCTTCTATGCCAAATTCACCGTTCTTAAACTTTTAAAACCACTCCCGACAACTTCTCTCACTTAAAGCAGCCTTACCATATGCTTCTACAAGCAATCAATACGCCTCAGCTGCAAATCTCTTCAAATTGAAGAAGTAAATCAAAAGTTCCCGCAAATGACGCTTATTCGACTTAAAACTCGACATTTTCGCACACAAAAGAATATATTATACTGATAAAAAATCACTAATATTCACCTTTTGGCTCAGGAGGGAACCCAGTGATTCACAAATATAATTACAGTTTCTTAATTTTTTGTTTTAAATGTTTAAAAAGATAAATAAGCCAAAATACCTCAAAACCCAAAAAGAAATGAGGACAGGCATTCTCTAAGTGGCGTCTGTAATTGCGCTCACAAAATTGTTTACAACTTTGCCCATTCAACCATTTTTATACCTCTTATAGTTTCCAATTCTGCAGACACTGTATATGTGACTTATAATTAGGGTTCGGAAATGTGAGCTACAACGCAAGGCTCAGTATAATGAAAGTATAAACCGTGTTTTTGAAGCGCCTTGTAAATTATATGCGCGTGTATTACTTGCCCCTGCATACGTACGCCACTGACCGATCCTGCCAAGGTACTAGGACCCGCGTATGCGCAGTAGTACGCCATACCGGTGCGGGAGGGCAGGACATCCTAACACGCGAGACGGCAAACATTCTGAACCCTACTTATAATAAGCTGTTAAAAAAAATGTCATCGTATCTTGACATTTGGCCGTTACAATTGACGAGCTTGCTGCAAAAACGACGCAGCTCCACTTTCAACACATGACGAGGTTAGCTGCTTATGATTTGGATAAAAATGTTAGGCGTTATTTAGCGCAAGTTTTACACAGCTTAGCGCATGGAGTATACTATATACTGATGTATGTTACATTATGTAACAGCCTTGAAAATTCAATAAATTTAAGATTACAAATAAAAAGCCATCCAAAAAAAAAAGTCATCAGAATTAACTGAGCAAAAAAAAGACATATTTCTATTTTTAAGTTTATAATTTAATTGTCAAGGCTGTCACATTATGTGAAAGCCATTATTTATTTTACAATTGTCACGACAAATTTGACGACAATGAGGTTTTGCTTCGAGCTTCAACATAACCGCTATTTCCTTCTCTTTTGGTCATAGCCAGATTTGATGCCATTTTTTTTTTTGTGGTTCGTTAGAAATACGTCTTTTTTTTGCTCGACCAACTTTGATGACGTTTTTTTTAATGGCTCGTTATAAACAATTTTAATAAAGGCATAAAAAAAACGTCATCAACTCTGGTTATGAACGAGAGAAATGGAAATAGCGGTCATATCTAAGCTTTTCGGTTATGTCAAACTTTTGACAAGTGACTGTCGCAATTTGTAAAATAAACAATGGCTGTCATATGATAAGACAGTCTTGACAAGTAAATAAGGTTATAAATTCGATTAAGAATAGAAATACGTCTTTTTTTTCTCGGCCAACTTTGATGACGTTTTTTTTTTGGCTCATTTTGTAAATGTACTTTACTGGACACACGTCTGAAGAAGCCACTTTATGGTGAAACAATCGCCATGTTGACGAAATAAAGAAAAAATCAAAAATAAAGCGTAATATATTCTTTACTGGTTAATATCACAGACCCACAAAAAAAAAAATTTTTTTGACTGGTTAAGAACATAGAATTTCCCTGTATTTTTTGACGCTGAATACAAATTCGGTGTCCGTTTAACCGTAGCACGTCAGGATTAAGGTCATTTGAAGGTCAAATCGCGAAATAAACGCTTAAAAGAGAATAAACCCATATACCTTTATGTTTCTGGGATCGCTGAATTAGAATCTGATGTTATTCTTACCATATCACGTGACTTCGAAGAGCACTCCAATGTCAAATCACTAAAACACGCATTAATGAGGCAAAAGTTTGTATCTTTGTTTTTTTAATGTTGCTGAATCCAAATCTGACACCCATGATAGAAGACCGTAAACGGTCTCATTTTCATCATGTACCTTAGGCTGTATTAGGGAAATGTGGTTAAGGAATTTCGGTTTCGTGAATGTATTGCTATTATTTGTTAAGGTAAAAGATATCTAAGTCCGTGTATCCTGTACATTAGATGAGTTGATACCAATTCTCGTAGCCACCTTACTGAATATCGTCTAACTACATAGTAATCATCTTACTGAAAATCAGTGAGTGAATCATTGAATAAACGTGTTTAGACTCCTTCAACCAGACACACACTTTTGCGTGTGTGCGCTGATGCACGCGTGTGTATAAAAGCGTGTATGCGTGAGTGTGTACTTGCGTGCGTATGTAAGTGCATGTGTGCGTGTGCGTGCATATAGAATGCCTGCTGCCCGGATTTGGACTCAGTGCTAGACGGACACCGGCTTTGGAATCAGCGACCCCAGGAAAATTAAGATATATGGGTTTATTCTCTTTTAGCCTTTATTTCGCGATTTGACCTTGAAATGACCTTGATCTGACGTGTACGGTTATACGGCGTTCAGCGTCACAAAATACAGGGAAAAACTATGTTCTTATCCATAGTCAAAAAAAATTTTTTGTGGGACTGTGTATTTTATCCGTGAAAATCGTATCTATCTTATTTTTGCAGGTTAAAATTTACGAAAAGAACTACCACGCAAACGTGGCATATCAAGGTCGACGGGGCATCCCTTTCCCACGTTTTTAACGTGTCGCAAGGAGGCATGTACGACGTAAGCGTAGCCACGTCCGAATATAACTCCACGTATTCCAAACCCGTGACGTATTACTCCCCACGCGTCCCTCAGCCTTACGAAGTCCAGGTGGTCCCCGAGAATAACGGCAGCTACATCGTATATTGGCAGGAAGGAAGGACCCCGCCCAATGGGGAACCGTACATTTACGAGGTCCTCGTGCAAGAGGGCAACACTCTCAACGAAACCACAGCCGCTCGGTACGAAATCAGCAAGCCGCCGTTTGTCTACACCAACACGTCGTCCGATACTTACACCTTCGCCGTCAGGGCCAAGACGTTGAAGAGCTTAAGGTCCGTGCTGTCGCAGCCTATCACCAAGCGAAACGACGTGCAGAAGGCGTCCATGAACCTGCCCGCCATCATCGTGCCCAGCCTCTTGGTGCTCATCGCGCTCCTGGCGGTCATAACTTTCCTCGTGATCAGGAACCGGCGGCTCCAGAACAGCTTCACGAGGTTCGCCAACTCGCACTACGACACGCGATCGGAGGCGGCCACCTTCGACGACAGCAGCCTGGAAGAGGACGAGAGTCCGCAGATCAGGGGATTCTCGGACGACGAGCCGCTCGTCATCGCATAACCCACATAGAAAATACGCCCGAGAGATTGATGAGACTTGCGATTTGTGTCAAATGTCGTAGTTAGTTACCAGTATGATAGCCTTCATTTTGATACAAATAAATTTATAAGTATTGTCTATATGTAATATTTACTCTAAGTGGAAATTTTAACGATGTTGTGACGTTTACAGTTTATAATGCAGTATCGCCTAGTCTGGAATTGTATTCGATGGGATGGGAATGTACGGTCGGGATGTGTGTCCGTTTCACTTGCTGTTTAATATTATCGGTACAAAGGCTCATTTAATATCCCAAGTCTTTAGATGAAATGTTTTATGGTTCTGTTATGTTATTCTTGTTTTATTGCGTGATTTGTGATCTGGTTTTTTAACCCCCTGATAGCGTTGTCTGGCGATCACTAGCGCTTCCAAGTCACGGGCTACAAATGGACATAAAAAAGGCGAACGAAGGGTACGAATAACAAATAACTGCCCAACAGGTGCTCAATCTGGCAAAATGTCTTACTCATCTGCACACCGGTGCCTGTAATCCAATATTATGACAAAGAATCTTTCTAAGGTGTCTGTAGTAAAACTGCGACGCCTCACACTCGACACCAACACAATGAAAATGTCATCTCAACGTCAACTGTTTCTACAGCACTGAAAACAACTGAATTCTCATCGGCCATTTTGGGTCCAGCTTCCATATCCAGTGTTAGCATCCTTTCCAAATTAATATTACTATTTCTTGTTTGTAAAATGTGTAAATGTAATTTTCTAATCTTTTGTCTATCACTCGACACCAACATAAGGAAAATGACATATCAACCTCAACTGTTTCTAGAACGCTAAAAACAAAGGAATTCCTGTCAGCCATTTTGGGTCCAACTTTAATATACAGTCGATGCTTGCATTCCATTTAGCGCCCTTTCCAAATTAATATTAGTATTTTTTCTTTGTAAAACGTGTAAAAGTACTTTTCTAAGGTGTCTGTAGTAAAACAGCGACGCCTCACACTCCACACTTTAAAACACAATGAAAATGTCATCTCTCAACGTCAACTGTTTCTAGAGCACCGAAAACAAATGAATTCTCGTCGGCCATTTTGGGTCCAGCTTTCATTTAGCCTCCTTTCCAAACTAACATTAATATTTTTTCGTTGTAATGCTCGTAAATGTAATTTTGTAATCTTTTGTCTATCACCCGATACCAACACAAGGAAAATAATATCTCAATGTCAACTTTTTCTAGAATGCCAAAAACAAAGGAATTCCCGTCGGCCATTTTGGGTCCAGCTTTCGTATCCAGCCTATGCTTACGATGCATTTAGCATCATGTCCAAATTAATTTCCATATTTTTTCTTTGTAAAACATGTAAATGTACTTTTCTAAGGTGTCTTTAGTAAAACTACGACGCCTATCACTCGACACCAACACAAGGAAAATGTCATCTCAACGTCAACTGTTTCTAGAACTCTGAAAACAAATGAATTCTAATCGGCCATTTTGGGTCTTTGTTTCTAGAATGTCAACTGTTTCTAGAATGCCAAAAACAAAGAAATTCCCATTGGCCATTTTGGATCCAGCTTTTGTGTCCAGCCTATGCTTACGATGCATTTAGCATCAAGTCCATATTTTTTCTTTGTAAACGCGTGAACAATGTGATACAAATGGAACACTATATTCATAAAAACATCAGGTTATACGAAAAGTAAATTCGAAGAGTTAACCTGTACTCTCCTTAAAGTGAAACGTGTTTTTAAGTGGGCAAATAATTGATATATCACATTTGCCGCTCGTTTTCACAATGAAAAAAATTAATAAAACCTGTTTCAAAAGGGCACATTATAAACATAATCCGAGAATGACAGCCGGACCCAAAATGGCTGACGAGAAAACCTAAGTTGTCAGCACTCTAGTAACAGTTGACTTTAAAGGACATCTTTTATGCGTAAAGTGTTATTGAGTGACACACTTTTAATGCAACGCGTGTCACGTAAAGTTTGATTATCATCACCAGTCTGCGGATAAGTCAGATATTTTATCAGATTGATCACCCGTTGGTGTTTTTTTTTTATTTGTACATTTCGTTCTTCATTTTTACACTCATTTGAATATTCAGGGATATATTATGATGCATTTCTGTGCACATAAGTGATTGGAAGTAATAAGGACCTGGATCCGGTCCTGTTCTTAGCCCGCGACTTGGACGCTCTGGTGATCACGTTCCGCAATAGGTATCGTGTTACTGAAGGCGATTCGACAGTTTTATTTTACCCAAGAAATATCTATCGTTTGAATTAAACTGGGGGTGAAAAAATTAGACCGGTCTCAGTTATCATAGGATTATCTTTATCTGTATTAGCGACTAGTTTTTTTTTTTTTGACTGTAGTACATATTATGGCGTATTAATTTAAGTCAAATTTCTGTGATACCCCAGTTAAGTTTATAGATTATTTCATAAAGGAATTTGACTGTGACCTAATTTATGTGTACCTTGATTGCATCATGTAAATAAATCATTTGAAAAATCAATTATTTGTGTGACCAAGAGTAGCGCCAAAATGAAATGAACGATTACACAGGCCCACAAAAAAAGTCTTGTAGTTAAAAGTTGAGGTACCATACGGTATGTTTTTTGGTGTGCTAAAAACGAATCCGAAGTCAGAATTCACCCGTCACCCTTAGATTTTGACATAACCTCAAAATCACACTTTACAAATACATTAAAAAAGAAAGGCCCGCAAAAAAATGCCTTACTTATATTACGTATTTAGGTGTGCTAAAATAATATGTTACAATAAAAATGAGTAGTTGTCCACTTTTCCTCCAGCACCCCCCTTTACCCCCAAGGGGGTTGAAAATTCATTTCTTATAAAAATTCAAAATTAATACAATATATCTCCAGGTTTTCTAATGCACTAAAACTAATGTCGATAAAAACTGGTTTAAATCTGGGTGCTTCTCGCAATCGGGATGCTTTATTTTTGTGAGTCTCCTCGCCTCTCACAATCGGGGTGTTTTTTTTATGAGCCCGATTCCCCGAATATGATGATGACGACGAATGAATTTTCAACCCCCTGGGGGTAAATGGGGATGCTGGAGGAAAAGTGGACAACTAAAACTCATTTTTATTGTAACATATTATTATAGCACACCTAAATACGTAATATAAGTAAGGTCTTTTTTTATGGGCCTTTCTTTTTAACGTATTTGTAAAGTGTGATTTTGAGGTTATGTCAAAATCTAAGGGCGATGGGTGATTCTGATCTCGGATTCGTTTTTACCAAAAAACATACCGTATGGTACCTCAACCTTTGACTATAAGACTTTTTTTGTGGGCCTGTGTTATTAACGGCTAGATATGTAAAATCCTTAAATAAAATGTTCCAGAAACAAGTTGAGACGTTTAAGGTGCTTTTTCATGCAGTCGCTAGTCGCTCGTTTTCAGCGACAAATGAGGTCATGTGGTACAACGAGGTTTTGAATTTTCCGCCACTAAGAATTGTAGCGAAAAATTGCAGCGTTTAGCCTTAGCGTCAAAGAGCAGAGGGCCATAAGGGAGAATTTTTAACATTGTGACTCCGATTTTCAAAATGGTATTTTTCTTCGATGACCCATGATGACCTGCCACTAGCCCTAGAATATTATGGAAATCGACGCGTACAATTTTTTTATATAAAATTAAAAGGTCAGATTCTTGATGACCACGTGGCTCATCGAATTGGATATGAAACTTTCAGGGCCGAAAGATGTCATAGGACATATTTTGGCAAGACGGCAAGTTGTAACTAATTTTTTTGTGGCCGCTAGGGCGTCACTGTTTTTGTTACTTTTTGTTAAAATTTCGCTAAAAATGGGTTTCAATCGATGCATTGAGCAGAAAATCATCGAAATTAATAGTAATAATGATTTGCAAGAAGATGGGGCGTAATATATTTTTTTCGATGATTTTCGTCCCAATGCATCGATTGAAACCCATTTTTAGCGGAGTTTTAACAAAAACAGTGACGCCCCCTAGTGGCCACAAAAAATTAGTTACAACTTGCCGTCTTGCCAAAATATGTCTTATGACAATACCTTTCGGCCCTGAAAGTTTCACATCCAATATCGATGAGCCACGTGGTCATCAAGAATATGACCTTTTAATTTTTTATAAAAAAATTGTACGCGTCGATTTCCATAATATTCTAGGGCTAGGGGCAGGTCATCATGGGTCATCGACGAAAAATACCATTTTGAAAATCGGAGTCACAATGTTAAAAATTTTCTCTTATTGCCCTTCTCTCTTTAAGCGACAAATGAAACATTTGTATCGAAAGTCGATGTATCGATATAACCACTATATTGTAAAGGTATATGTATGTAGTATGTACACAATGGTGAAAAATAAATATGATACTTGTCTAGTAAATATGATTACCAAATGTGGGTTTATCAGTGTCAAAAAATTATCCGGCAAGCGTAAATTAATAGGCTTCGTCGAAATAGGGTTATAACATAACCACGCTTTTACTTAATCATATTGATATTCATAATACACAAAAGCGATATAAAACGAAAAGATTTTGGGTCCATCCATTATATAAATTGCGACGAAAATATGGATTTTTTGAAGCTGTGTTCCCGACACTTTCTTCATACTCTTTGGATTGTTCAAATTACGTTGACGCTGGTAGTCCTCGGCAGAGAAAAGCTAAACAAAATTTAGCTTTATCGCTACAATTCTTAAAGTGACGGAAAATTCAAAATCGTACCACGTGACCTCATTTGTCGCTGAAAACGAGCGACTAGCGACTGCATGAGGCCGTACCTATATGCTACTAAAAATTAAATTATATTTGGGCTAGCGAACAAATATGGTAATAATGTGAACATTATGTGGTTTTTCGGGCGAACGGGACAAAAAATACGAAAATGTTTGTATTGGTTTCCACGCATTCGCATTTCGGATCGCATTGTATTTCTCTTTATATACCGGTCCAAAGAGATCGACGGTCCCACTTAAGAACAGGTCGTCGAAACGCCCGTTCGCGCTTTACCAACAGACTTCGGGATGGTTCCGGTTCTGTTCATGATTTTTTTGCTGTTCCCGATTGTTTTAATAGCTCGTCTGCTTTGCTGCCTTTAAAATTGGGACTACTGGCCTAAATCGTCTTTTTCTAATCCTTATCAGAATCTTTAGTATAGCAAGAGCAGTCTATACTTACTGAGTTCGGAAAGTGTTCTATAACGCAGAGCCCGACTCGTTATCCGTCATGTTATTGACGGATGACTGGGAGAGATCAAAAAGGCAGGATTAAAAAATGTCTAATAATGATTGTACGTACCTATCGCTTGTATCGTTCAGAAACGCCAACTGCCTTCATTGCTTGAGCATACGTACGACCATGATGCATTTATTCTCGTTAAACGCGAGCGATTTGGCCTGTATCCATATATGGTTGTAGAGAGAAAATTGTCGTTCCATATATCTACTGAAGTTAAAGGTGCAAATTCAAAATAATTCATATGGACAGAGCACGACACACTACGCACATTATTTTCACGAATTGTGTTAGTGATACAGTTGTTTGTATCACTAACAGTTGTTTGTTGTCACTAACGTCAGTACATTATTATTTTTTACATCTACAGAAATATCTGACACCTAAAATTCGTAGCAGAACATAACGACCTTATTACCATAAATATCTATTGTTTCGTCCACTATCAGCCACATAAACTTATTGCGTGTTTTCTTTGATATTGACACGTTCATATGTCTTCTGTAAATATGTTTTACGAAATGTATAGCTAGTAGGCAATGGAAAATGGGATACATATTTGGCAAAAAAACTTCTAAAGTGAGTATTGTCGACCACGTTCCACAAAAGGCTACATGCACAAAACACACAAATCAAACCAAAATTCCTCTGTTGTAACAGTGCCAGGTATATTTTTTGTTTTTCGTCCTTTACACTCTCGGCGATTACAAAATATATACTGACAATTGCAAGGAATACATAAAATGTCATTCGTCGATTTTAAAATCGTCATAATTGACGTCTATTTTAAAGTCGGCAAAAAATTATTTCCAATGCGGCGGTCGACCCGTTTACACCGACGGCAGGTAGAAAATGGACGCCTGTCAACATCGCAATGTCTCGCTGTCTTACGCAGAAATTGTGTTAAGGCGTCCTGTGTTCCCGCACGGGAATTGGTGCACAGGAGTACAGTGTGTATTCTACTCACAGTTAGTGGTGTTCAGGGGCAAGAAATATACCCCTGATGACAGGTGTATACAGGGGCTAAAAATACGGTTTATACTTTAATTATCATGTTGTAAAGTGCCGGCTCTGCGTTACAGCATACTTTTCCGGACCCCAATACTTCCCAAGGAAAAACGTCCAAAAAACGCCATCAAAGTTGCATGAACGAGAGAGATAGAAATAGCGGTCATGTCAAAGGTCAAAGCTTTTCGGTCATGTGAAACTTTTGACAAGTGACTGTCACAAGTGTAAAATAACTGTCATATAATGTAACAGCTTTGACAATTAAAAAAGGTTCTAAATTTAAGATACAACAAAAATACGTCTTTTTTCACAAGACCAACGTTGATGACGTTTTTTTTTGGATGGCTCGATATTTCTGTGCATTGATTGATATTGCAAAGATGCAAAGTGCAAAGCACAGAATACCTACCCATAAGGTATTCTGTGCTGCAAAGATCAACCATAGATCGCTAGAAAAGAAATAGATTTGCATTTGAACGAAATATCCTGAGAACAAATTCACTGCTGGGCCTACTGGTTGTATACAGAGACAAATGTATCCTATTTATCTATGGTTGTATACTATGCCTTAGATAAAAGAGTTAAACCAATTCACAGAACGTGTATGTATATGTACAAAATGACGTATGCCTTATAACGACTTTATTTGTGTATTCCTTAGGTGCTCGACTTATTTCCATAGCTTTTACTAACTCCTAGTGACTAAAATATGTACTTATGTATACTCGATGTTTACCACAAAACAGTACCCATACAAAATTAAAAAAAACAGACTCAAAAGTTAATGTTCATTGTGTTTTATTAAAATCATAGATATAAGTATAATTGACCTTCAGATCACTTAATAATCAGTTCAGTTCATAATAACCTTATTTTGTGGTTAAAAATGGAGGACAGTTATTATGTTGACAGCTTTGACAGCATCCTATATGTTTTGTGTTTGACGCTGTTGACAGTTTACAGTCAGTTGTCAGTTTTGTTTGTTGAAAAAACAATTTAAAACTTAGACAAGGAAATCCTTGTCTAAGGTTCAAGTGTCTTTTGTAGTGACTGAATAGTATACTTTCATTAAAATATCAGCATAACGATTTTATTAGCATTTATGCCATTAAAAACACATTAAACCGATAATGACTGACGAAAATGGAAAAGGCGACTCTCAAGAAATTGGTGAATCTTTACAGAGTTTGAATATTGGAAGCGATAGCCAAGACACTGATGATGCCAAAAAACTCGAAAAACAGAAAGGTAAGAAAGAAATGTTCACGTAATGTGAGTTATTGGTAGCGTTCATCACACAGAGCGATCAGTGATCATAAGGTATAAAATATAAATATATAAACTACCGATCACTGATCGTTTACCAACATATCATAAATTTTCTTTGCTACATGAAATGTGTGTTGATAAGTAAGCGATTACTCAGAATTATATCACTTAACGATCACTCGACCAATATTGTGGGAATTTTCTACAAAATTAATTTATTGACAGTTTATGTATTAAGTTTTATTGTAAAAACTACAAATTATGTAAGTACAAGTATTTTACTTTTTAACGCATGTTTGGTTATCCACAAATTATAATTAATGTGGATAAACGACTTTCTACTGTACTAATTACTTTACTTACAGTTGATATTTTGTTGAAACCGACCGGCAACGCACCGATAATGAAGAAAAAGAAGTGGACTGTGGATAATGACAAAAAAATTGGTTGGATAATAGAGTTCATTAAAAAATATTTAAAACTGGAGCCAAATGAAAAATTAGTAAGTATAAGTATCAGGATTTTCATTTTTGTCATTCATATTAATTTAAAACCTACTGGAATTTTAAATTCAACCAAATTCTAGTTCAACATTTCTACTTCTAAAAGTAAATAATATTCTCATTGCAGTTCCTATACGTGAATCAAACGTTCGCACCGTCGCCTGATCAGATCGTCAAGAACTTGTATGACTGCTACAGCACCAAGGCAAATTGGTGTTACACTACTGTAAAACTCAAGCTTGGGGCTGAACTACTTGTATATTTTTCTGGTATTAGGAATTAAGGGCTTTTCTGCATTCATCCTTATTCCGTGTGCGTTGATGTAAATGATGAACATTTGAAGTGATATTGTAAGGACGTACTATTTTAATAATAATAATTAAAAAAAAAAAAGGTTATAACTGTTGTAAATAGGACCTATAAAGGACGATTCTCATTATAAGGAATGTCAACGTCACGTCAAAATATTGCCGAATGGTAGGTGGACACGTCATCCGCCTTTTTAGTTATTTTTTGTGCTAACTTTCTGAGAATGCGGAGACTTCTCTATCTAATCTAATAAATGTGGATTTTCAGAACTCCACATTTTAATCGAATTTTCAAGGGGTTTCCGGTCTGCAATGGACCTGGAACCTCTCTAACCGGTGGAATAAATGTTTGAACTTGAAGTATATGTGGTTTAAAGTTCGATTTTTTCCCTTCGATGCGTTCAAAATTGCGCCTGAACTGCAAAATTTTTGCGTTAAAATTCAAGAATTTTTTATTGGAAAATGATACACTTACAAAAAATTTTCAAGGAAAAAAAGTTTCTCAAAATCACTCAAAAGAAAGCACTGGAATTTTTTCCAAATTTTTTGAGCAACTTTTTGGATTTTGCATTAGAATGCACTGGAAAGAAATTTTTTAAATTTTGCAAAAATTGATATTTGCAAATTCCAAAAAATTGCTCAAAAAATTTTGAAAAAGTTCTAGTGCATTCATTGAGCGATTTTAATAACTTTTTATTCTTGACAATTTTTTCTAAAAGTGCATCATTTTCCAATAAAAAATTCTTGAATTTTAAAGCAAGAATTTTACAGTTCAGGAGCCATTTTGAACGCATAAGGGAAAAAATCGATCTTTAAACCACGTATACTTAAAAGTTCAAACATTTATTCCACCCGTTAGTGAGGTTCCAGGTCCATTGCAGACTGGAAACCCCTTGAAAATTAAATTTAATAAAATGTGCAAAAAAAATCGTGTTTTTTTTAACTGCTTTTTTCATAATTAATAATTTTTTGGAGGAACTTCATGGATACCATCGGAAAGGGCACGTCTTAAACTTCAAGAATACGTCTCTGTCAAATTTATCTGTCGCAAATAGTATTAGTTATGAGGTGCTGAAGAGAGATGTACCGGGAGTGGCATTTTCGGCCGAAACGGTTTAAAGGGTTTTTGCAGAATAGAGGTGTTTGTCATCAACATTAATTTGTTCTTTTTCAAGGTCTTCATCAACAATTCTTCAACATCTTTCATCAACAATTTGCCTCACTTCTTGTGCAAATTTCAGGTCTTCCATTGCCTTCTTTTCCGTTCACTTCCTCTTTCTCTAAACAAAGCCACAAATCTAGTTAAAATTTGGCGAAACTGGTCGAAATCCATGAGTTTGTGTCGAAAATTCTGTTTGAAAACCCACCAGGCGATCAACCCTACCATTTCTAAAGTAATTTTCAATCACAATTCAGAGATGTGGGATTGATTCCATGGCATACTTTGAGAACGTTTTTATTTTGATCTTACAGTACTTTCCTATACTAGTGCTTGGAGTTGATAAATAAAATATAAATTATAATATTGTACAGGTAAAATAAGATAAACACATACTGCTATTGAAAGTTTTTATTTGAAATATGTTTATAAAAAAAAAGTATGCATGGGTATACAAGTTGCTGTGTGCAAAATAAATACACAATAAATATAATGATAGCAGATATATCGAATTTAAATTTTCTTAAACAAAAAATAGACTAAAGCAAAAATATATTTTTAGATGGACGTACAAACTATCAGCTTTAGCTTTTTAATATTACTTAGGTCTCTGCTTATAACCGACTAGAATAAATAAAAGGACAACAGGTAATTGGTTGATTTTAAACAAATAAAAAAAACATTACCATTTACTGTGAACTATTAAACAGTTTTCTAAATATGTGTTTACACACTCAACATATGTCTACAATATTTTTTATTATTCAAACCTATCAATATATTGATATACGAGGTGTGGCTGTTAAATAACCGAAATGATGCTGCTATCAGCGCACTGCGAGCGCGTCGCGATAAGTTTGAACGGAAGTGTGTCTGGTGATACTTTCCCCACCCTGAGCTCGCTGGACAAGCCAGTGGGTCGCTCAGTTTGACTGTAGCAGTCGTTTGAATTAGTCTACGCACCAGTCACGCGTCGAAAAAATGGGAAGTGTTCAGATGGAGCAACGGGTTAATCTCTTTCTAAGTTAAGCTAAGTTTCTTGTTAAACTGGGGAAAACTTTTACAGAATCTTATGCAATTTTAAAAGAAGTGTACGGGAATGAATGTTTATCCCGCACACTAGTTTTTGAATGGTTTAAACGGTTTAAAGAGGGACGTGAAACGACCGAAGACGTACCGCGCCCCGGGCGGCCCACAACGTCAAAAATGGATGAGAACATTGAAAAAGTTGGTAAATTAATCCGCGAAGATCGCGGTCTAAGCATCAGAGGGCTTGCCGAAATAACAGGAATCGACAAAGAATGTGTTCGCCAGATTTTGCATGAATCGTTCAACATGCGCAAAGTTTGCGCAAAAATTGTGCCAAAACTCCTCACTCCCGAGCAAAAACAATCAAGAATGAACATTTGCGCCGACATTCTAAACAACACTAACACTGATCCAGGTTTGTTAGACATGGAAGGGGACAAGATTCGAAAGTGTGGAAGCGGTTAAGGCAAAAGCGACGGAGGTTCTGAACCAGCTGACAGAAGCGGATTTCCAGCACTGCTTTCAACAATGGAAAAGTCGTATGGAGCGGTGTAGAGATCGCCAAGGGGGAGTACATTGAAGGCGAAAAAGTTGCTACTGTAATTGGTAACGAATAAAAAGTGTCATGACAGCAGTTCGGTTATTTAATAGCCACACCAAAAATATTTCAAAACTCAAGTTACTACTAAAACAACATTGTAAAGCAATTAACTATTGACTTCCTGAGACTGTACAGTCATCTGAATGGATTAAAGATTTCACGAGGAAAGTTTACAATCAATGATTTTGGTAAGTATGAACAAACTTTATACTTGTACAATCTTTTGTATCCCTGAATAAGTGAAAAAAGAGGTGTGAATGCCATAACTTTTTGAGGTGAAATTTAACCCTTTAGAATCCTGGCGTGTTCGAATAGAAGGTAATTCTATTAAAGCAGAACTAAATTTCAATGTATTAAATTTTAACTTGATATTAAAATTAAAAATCTATCATTCCTATTTTTTTATCACATCCTAGGATAAGCTATAAACCTTGCAGATAATTTTTTTCTCTAACAAATATGAGACTTTTTGAATATTAAATTCAAAATAAATACAGAACCTTCACATTTTCAAAACATAAATTTACATTGGAACATAAATGGTAAAGAGGTTTCTTGAAAGAAAAGTTTCATACAGGGCTGGTCGAGGGGTTATGTTGTTGGTTTCTTGTTTTTGTTCAAAATTTAAGTCATAACAAAAAAAAAAACTTGAAACATTATGCTTACAACTTTATATCCAAAGTTTTTTAAACTAGTATTATTTTTATTCTGAATATTTTTAGTTTTATGTGTCAAAGCGTTGTTTTTTGTTCATAAAACATAACCTAAACAATAATAAAACTGGTAAAAGGTCCATCGAGCCTTGGTTATACTCTGGAGATGGCTGTGGCCTTTGTCCTACCTTTAACAACTTATTTATTTTTACTATTGTATTATACAAATAGATCCAGATTGATTAAACATGCCGCACCATAAAAATATTTTATGCGCCACACAGAACTGATGATCGATTTAGACAGTTGGTATCACTGATGTACAAGGCCAATGGATGACATTAAACTGACAGATGACATGACAGTTTCTGGAATTTCGACGGAAAGTAATTTTGATGAATTGGAAATAAATATTGATACTTTCAACGACCACCTCTTGTGACATCAATCAATTTGGATCTCACTGTATTTCTTCAACTGTGACGCAGATCCTTCAGAGAAAATGAACCCGAAAAAGCTTTTAGATGGACCAAGCTGTTTGGCCGAAGTTTTCTTTTTGAAGCCTGGCCTAACCAAAATTTTTTGCAAGAGTTTTGACAATTTATTTAAAATAACAATATAGGTATTGGAGAAATATTGATGTCTTTTTTTTAATTAGCAGAAAAAATATTCCCATTGTTTAAACTTAACCCTCACGGGGTACACTGGGTACACTGGGTCTGACAGACCCGAGCCCAAAGTCATATAGGTGAATATCTCGAAGGAGAGGAGGGGAAGGGAATTCGTTATGGTGGGGAAAAATCCTTCTTAGTGTGCTGAATTGAGGGAGCGCTCGCGCCAGTCCAGTGCGGCATCAGCTACGGAGCAAGAAGCATAACAAAATTGGTTTCGGGTCTCCTGGATCCAGTGTACCCGGAGTATGACAAAGTGAGTATTGTGAAAATATAATAAGTATACTGGCTACTTTGGAATAACTTAATCTGTAAATTCATGTATAACTTCATTGTATGTTTTATACATTTTGAATTTTCATACTTATTATAACAATAAATGATTTCACTTGGTATATTTGGATTTTTTCTTTTTCTACCGTTGATGCTACGCATATATATATATTTTTTGTAAAAATTAAATTTATTTACGTAATATTAATTTATATCATCTTATTTTATGATAAGGTAAGCTAAAAAAAATTTTTCTATGATTTTATTGCAAGTTTTCTGGCGACAATGGCCGTTTATATATGAAAACTACGTTTTTAAAATTACCAACTTTCGAACGTCAAAAAAAATCACTTATTAAAATTTCCTTCACTTATTAAAAAGACCACTTATAAAATTTCTTTATCTTCATTTTTCGTACTGTGACAGCAATTTGAAAAAAAACAACTATTTTTTCACAAGGTCTTCTTGTATTTCGTTAGGTATTTTAAAAACCTTTAGATTTGAGATAAAATAGAGTAAGTATTCGTCTTTTTGAGATTCTGGCGATTATAAGCGAGTTATAAGCGATTGAAAATCGCTTCGGGTCTTCCAGACCCAGTGTACCCCCAACGGTACAAACCATATAGTGTTGTACCCCGTGAGGGTTAATTTTATCGTAAATAGGCATAGTATTGTCCAGCAAGTTTAGACGTATTAATGCAGATTTTTGTCACAGTGTTTGATAATAACTTGCCTCTTTTTATCTTATTGAGAACATGTTTGCCGTTAGTCTATTTCTTGTCTACTGTTATTTCAAAAATAAGCGGCACACACAGTGCATAATACATTTTTAAATATTTATAATTACGTCATATCACAAAAATTGGTATAAGCAATGCAATGCATAAAAGCGCAAAAACGCTGTTTTTTTACATTTTTGAGGTTATGTAGCGTCGTAATTTTTTTTACGTCTCTTCTGTTATTGCCCTTCCAAATCCTGTTGATTGCCAAAAAATTGCTCAAAAAAAATTTAAAAAACCCTAGTGCATTCATTGAGTTAAGAACTTTTTATTCTTGACAATTTTTTGTAAAAGTGCATCCTTTTCCAATAAAAAATTCTTGAATTTTTACGCAAAAATTTTGAAGTTCAGGCGCCATTTTGAACGCATAAGGGAAAAAATCGATCTTTAAACCACGTATACTTAAAGTTCAAACATTTATTCCACCGGTTAGTGAGGTTCCAGGTCCATTGTAGACCGGAAACCACTTGAAAATTTGATCTAAAAAAATTTGCAAAAAAATAGTTTTTTTTAACTGCTTTTTTTCATAATCAATAATTTTTTGGAGGAATTTCATGGACACCATCGGAAAGGGCACGTCTTAAACTTCAAAAATATGTCCCTGTCAAATGTTTCTGTCGCAAATAGTATTAGTTATGAGGCGCTGAAGAGCGATGTACTGGGAGTGGCGTTTTCGGCCGAAACGAGTTAAGATCCCACACATAGTTTTTGAGAGAAAAAAAATCGAGGTGCTACATAACCTCAAATGTGTCAAAAAAACAGTTTTTTGGACTTTTAGGTTAGAATATCTCAAAAGACCTGACATGACGTAGCACTTCTGAGCCCGATTTGTTTTCAGTGGGAAAACTTACTTCCGAAACAACTATTCATTGTCCAGGGGCAAAATCTTGCAGGGTACTGTAATTTATTCATTAATAATGATTAGCAACGGACGTGGACAATGTACCTTTTCTCAAGTACCGAATCTAAATTCTACAGCAAGACTTAAGACTGCGACAGCTAGGAAGATTATCGTAGAGTAGCGATATTAAGTAAGTTATCTGAATATTTATTAATCCAATAATTTCCCTCTTCAAACGTTCTCCGTCAGTATCCTCTTCGTGCAAGTCGTGTTTCTCAATGTTGCGAATCAGTTCGGCCACGACCGTGTTCTCTTTTTCGGAGTCTTCTTTTTCTTCTTTCAGAGTGTCATCACAAATAACCTCCTCGCCCTCGATTACGATTTCTTCGGGGTCCGGAGCTCTCGGTAAGAAATCCGTGTCGGGATATAACTCGAAAAATATTTCTTTAGCCTAAAAATGCGGATTAATGTACTGTTCACGTCGTCGTTTAAGAGGACGAAAATATATAAAAGGATGCCTACAGGACAACCGGAGCAGGGTGGGGCACTGTAATTTTCTTCACGTCACACAGAAATAATGGCGATATACGAGGGAGTACCCAAAAATAACCGGAACAGCATTGCCATGGGCGGAGCTTGTGCAGTATGCATTTCTGCCCCTAGGCGTGTGTAGCGCAACTCATTGCCAGTTCAGTGCCGCCTGTGTTGTCGACCTGGCTTGTTCTGTTTATCTGCAGTGATGGTTTTTGCTAGCGCTGTTTTGTTCTTGTTTCGTTTTTTATGATGGCAAGTTTAAGTGAACAACATGCAGCTGTGAAATTTTGTTTTCTACTCGGTAAAAATGCTGCTGAAACTGTTTTAATGCTGAAAACAGCTTATAAAGATGACGCTACGGGAAAAACTCAAGTGTACGAGTGGTTTGCTCGGTTTAAAAATGGCGACATGTCGATTGATGACAAACCTCGTTCTGGACGTTCATCAACTGCCCGAAACGACGAAAATGTTGAAAAAATTCGAGAGCTTGTGCTCACAGACTGTCGGCAGACAATTGATCAACTGTCAAAGATTAGTGGGTTATCTTGGAGCTCGGTTCAGCGAATTTTAACCGAAGATTTGGGAATGAAAAGGGTTGCTGCCAAGTTTGTTCCTCGGGCCATCTCTGTTCGCCAGTTTTTGACTAAAAATGGCATGGTTCCGCTGGCTCACGTACCTTACTCGCCTGACCTGGCTCCATACGACTTTTTCTTATTTCCACGCATGAAAAGGGGCATGAAAGGACACCGATTTGACAACATTGAAGAGGTCAAGAAAAAAAACAGGGAGGAACTGTCAGCCATTTCTAAAGATGACTACAAAAAAATGTTTCGAACAATGGAAGCACTGGTGGGACAAATGTATTAGTTGTAATGAAGAGTATTTTGAAGGGGATAAGGTTGTTTGAAAATATATAGCTTTTAAAAAATAATTACGGTTATTTTTGGGTACCCCCTCGTACAGTGCATAAACTATACTTTAATGCTCTTATTAGGTATTGATCAATTTTACTTACAATACAAAAAAATATATATTTGAGGGTGTAAGATGTAGCTTTGCATTTAAAAAATGAAATGAGTGCCTACCTTTTTGATGGACATATCGTAATCTAAATCCATGTCCGGCCCAGGACAAAGGTGAACATGTTTAGGGACATTTTCTTTTAAATTGCAGCCATTTGAGTCTGGCAATGAGAAATAACACGACCATAAAACTGATGGTTTAGCTGACGAACAGTCTTTTTCGTTGGCATTATCTACATTAAAAAGGTTTTCCGCTACGTGTTTTAAGTCTTCTTGGGGAGTGCTTATTTGTCTCGAGATTAAGTGAACTATATCTGAAAAGTAATTAAGGCGGTACTAATTCATCCTTATTGATGACTAGATTGTGTATAGACACAATCTTATAGATGTTATTATTTCTCAAATATGTGAGGATTTTTTATTTAAAAATAGTAATGTTAATTTTCTAATCTAACTTTTTAAAAAAAACACTACAATTTTATGGAAAATTGACGTCATTATTTAAGGGGTAACACCACTGTAGAATTTTAAAAAAATTGATTGTTTTTCGGCTTAAAACGTACCTTCAATCTACTAAAATATGAGGCAAAAAGTTTTATACATGAAACAATTTTTTTTTCTTTGAAATTTCGCGCTTCTCCTAAAGCGTGTCGAACGTCTCTAATGCGACTCAGACCTGCGACGATGTAACGTCGTTATCTACTGATTTCTAACTTCTTTAATACACTACTAGATGTCGTTAGAAAAACTGTGTTTACTCAATTTGAAAAAATTTCAAGTGAAAGTATAGTCCATCTATTCTGAATTGAAAATAATGATAAATACGCCTGGAGAACAAAAAAAACGGTGCGACTTTATGATTCCATGGGCGTGCTCGAATAATAACTTTTAGGAATAGGTAATAATAAGTAATTAACGTCGCTTTTAGGCATTCATATAATATGTTTAAAATAATACGCTGACTTTGACAATGTAAGTCTTTATTTTCAAATTACTACTCGATCGTTTCAACATTTTCGCTAGTTATATCCGAAGCTACGTTATTTTCATCCGTTTCGAAAGGCCTCCAGAAAGCCATGTTTATGAAAGAGGTGTTGATTAAAAATATCGATTTTTTAATGATTGAATTATGACGCAAATAAAATAAAAGTTTGTATAATTGAAACCTTTTAAAAACCCACTTCGCGTTATATTGTAGGCGCACAGAATATAAGACATCAAAACACTCACAAAAACAACGTTTTTTTGTATGCAGTCGGTCAAAGATAGCGTGGTTATAACCCGTGTTTTACCGCCAACGTAATCAACTGGGTCGACTGTCTGGTGGCATATTTCCCCCTACCAGAGTAGCGACAATGACCAATGGAGTGTCGATTCCACCCACTTCGTACGTGACAGGCCTCGTCAAGTCAACGTGGACTACGATACGCCATATACGGGTAACAGATCAGTATAGAAACGCGTATTTAGTTCCATACAAAGTGTTAGTAAACTGATATATCTTTATCCTACTTCGTATAAGTACCTATTTTCAATTTAGAATGGACATTCTATACGTTAGTGTAGCCCTGAACAGAATGAAGAGTATGAAGATTGGTTTCTATAGACTATCAATGACCTTGCTTGCCATAATTGAGAAATTGTAATCTTTTAGTATACAGGATGATTCATTAATACTGCGAATAAATTCAGGATGGCATTTCTTGCCTGACAATAAGAAAAAAGTACCATTAATTAGGTTTTGGAAACGTTTAACTAATACTAACAAGAAGTGTAAACTACGTTCGCGTTAACACCTGCCGTAACTTGATAAGAGAGGGGCGCACAACAGGGCAGATGGGTTGTATTTCAGAATATAATGAAGTTATTTGATTGAACAACCATTGAAGGTCTTTAGTAGTGGAATGGAAAATTATACTTACATAAATTTTTTGGGCAGGTGCCGGTTAAACTTCCCAATTCGATGATCGTAACAGGGTTTTTATTATTTTCTGGAGGGTATAACAAGAGCGTCAAATGTTCTTTCTCACTAGCCATTACCGATTTATCAGTGATAAATACCGCTCTTGATATATACGTTTTCGTAAACGACTGGACAAACTTCTCAGGTGATTTTTCAATACCCATAACGATGTGGTCTGCATTTATCCGTTGTTCTCCCACTATCAACGATTTAAATTGGTCTTTGGCAAAGACTAATCCGTTAACGGGCTGTCCTAAGGCGTAAACGCCACCAAATACAGCACTCAACCTAAGAATTAATAAATAAAAACAAAAAAATAGGACATTTTCCTTAGCTTGCTTCTTACATGTCAGTGGCGGCCGTGTTAAGTGTTAAGGTTTGCAGGTTGCGCAACCTCCAAGAAATCATTCAACAAATGCCATTTTAATTTTCAAATATCAGTCACAATAAAATATATACCTACTTCATTTGTGACGACATACCTATGCTCCAGGCGATCTATGTTTCGGACTGACAAAATAGTCCATAAAAGAAGTCTCAACGGTTTCATATAGAGGAAACCGTCCTGATTAAAGATCCGAGAAGGCGGAATCACGCAAGTGCCTGCATCATGTGTTAAATAAACAAATTATTTCTGAAACACCATTTTTTTTCGAATTATCTCGAAATATATGTTAGCGGTGACCCCTATTTACCCTACTACCTCCGGCTCCGGCGCGATGAGCGGTGACCCCACTTGACCCTACTGGCTCCGCTCCGGCAACCGAACATAAACAATAAACAAGACTTGAGTGGCTCCGGCGCGATGCTGAGTCAGGACGGCCGAGACGAAGGGAGCGGGGAAGCGCGCGACACCAGTCATCATCAGTTAGTTAAGGGCGTGAGCTCGTACTGAATTAAAGCGATAACTGTGTCTTAGCCGACAATAAATTGTTTGAAGCAAGTTTAGTTTTTTTCATTGGGGAGGAAACCTCCCCATTCAAGTTATCATATATGCGTCTTACAAAAAAATATCAAGAGACAAAAGTTGTTTATTATTAAATTTCCCATCGAAATATGTGGTTTCGGTTATTGCAAAATTCATTTTTTAACGAGAAATCGAGCAAAATTTGCGAAAAAAACCTGTTTTTGAACAAATTTAGTTAACTTCGGTTAATAATAATCGTATTGTCATGAAACTTTCCAAAAAGTTGCTCCCGCAATCGGCATTCTCTTCTGATAAATAGTTCCCGAGTTATAATCAATTGAATGCGGAAAATTGCTAATTGTTAACAATTTGTTATAACAAAATAGGGGCTTTTCACAAGTGCCAACATTTTTTTTACACATACAGTTGTATGTCCTTTATCATATGGCGTATGCGGAATATCGATAAATTAATTAAAGCGTTGTTTATAACAAATTTTCTGGAGGTATAGTCTTTTACGCGACGTATAAAACCTCGTACATAGCAGCAAAAGCAGCAAAAATCCGTAGTGCAAATGATTTGCAAGTGAAAGTACTTCAAAAAACATACATTTAAAAAAAACAAGTCGCTAAGTTATTTTATTGTTGAGATATTTAACGTCAAAGTTTTTGGCTCATATCTCCGCTCCTAATAAACTTTTCGACTAGTGCTTTGAAGCAACTTTTAGCTTATCTCATGAGCTATCTACTCCTACAATTTGAAAAGTCTCCGTTCATTAATTACGTCGCAGTCGCGTTATTAACAAAGCTTATTAACAAAGTTTATTAGGAGCGGAGATATGAGCCAAAAACTTAAATTTTAAGTTAAATATCTCAACAATAAAATAACTTAGCGACATGTTTTTTTTAAATGTGCGTCTTTTGAAGTACTTTCACTTGCAAATCATTTGCACTACGGATTTTTCCCTTTGTTGCTATGTACGAGGTTTTATATGTCGCGTAAAAAAACTATACCTCCAGAAAATTTGTTATCAACAACGCTTTAATTAATTTATCGATATTCCGCATACAGCATATGATAAAGGACATACAACTGTATGTGTAAAAAAATATTGGCACTTGTGAAAAGCCCCTATTTTGTTATAACAAATTGTTAACAATTAGCAATTTTCCGCATTCAAATGTCAATTATAACTCGGGAACTATTTATCGCACAGAATGCCGATTGCGGGAACTTTTTGGAAAGTTTCATGACGATACGATTATTATTAACCGAGATAACTAAATTTGTTTAGAAACGGTTTTTTTCGCAAATTTTGCTCGATTTCTCGTTAAAAAAATTAATTTTGCAATAATCGAAACCACATATTTTCTTAATTCAATAATAAACAACTTTTGTCTCTTGATATGTTTTCGTAAGACGCATACTTTTCGAGATAATTCGAAAAAAATGGTGTTTTTCTTTGTCTAAAGACTATTTTGTCGTTTTTTGATACTTTTGGACATAGGTCGTCTGGTCTACTACATATTTGTCATTACCTGTCATATACTTGTACATACATTGTAACTAACAACAGCACTGACTGTGCTATTCCATCCGCTTCGGAATCAACAGACGTGTCATCATTTACTGCGTTTCTTTTACCTGAGATATCAGTAGATGTCTGTACGAGGTGTAGTTATTAAATAACCGAACTGATGCTGCTACCAGCGCGCTGCAAGCGTGTCGCGACGAGTTTGAACAGAACTGTGTTTGGTGATACTTTCCCCACCCTGAGCTCGCTGGACAAACCAGTGGGTCGCTCAGTTTGACTGTAGCAGTCGTTTGAATTAGTCTACGCACCAGTGACGCGTCGAAAAAATGTTAAATGTTCACATGGAGCACGGATTAATCTCAAGTTTCTTGTTAAACTGGGAAAAACTTTTACAGAAGCTTATGCAATGTTAAAAGAAGTGTACGGGAATGAATGTTTCACACAATTTTTTAAATGGTTTAAACGTTTAAAGAGAGACGTGAAACGATCGAAAAACGAACGAAAACATTGAAAAAAACTGGTAAATTAATCTGCGAAGATTGTGGTCTATCCGCATCCGAGGGCTTGCTGAAATAACAGGAATCGACAAAGAACCAGATTTTGCACGAATCGTTCAACATGCGCAAAGTTTGCGCAAAAAATGGTGCCAAAACTCCTCACTCCCCAGCAAAAGGAATCGAGAACGAACATTTGCGCTGACATTCTAAGCAACATTGACACTGATCCAGGCTAGTTAGACACGGTGATTACCTGTGATGAATCGTGTTTTTTTTTACTTACGACCCAGAAACAAAGCGCCAATCCATGCATTGGAAGAGCCCGAACTCGCCAAGGCAAAAAAAAAAAAGATAAGCAAATCTAAATTCAAAGCGATGATGATCATCTTTTTTGACATTCGAGGCACTGTTTACGTTCACTGACTCCCTGAGAGTCAGACGGTCAATCAACATTATTACATCGACGACGTTCTGATGGCTCTTCGTGAGCGTGTGAGAAGACAAAGACCCGATTTGTGGAAGACCAAATCATGTAAGATTCACCAAGACAATGCACCAGCCCATTCTGCTTTGTCTGTGAAGGCGTTTTTTTTTGCAAAATACGGCATTACTGTGTTGGAACATCCACCATACTCGCCCGACCTTGCCCCCTGTGACCCCCAAGGTCAAATCGGCGCCGAATGGGACAAGATTTGGGAGTGTGGAAGCGGTTAAAGCAAAAACAATGGAGGTTCTAAAGCAGCTGACAGAAGCGGACTTCCAGCACTGCTTTCAACAATGGAAAAGTCGTATGGAGCGGTGTAGAGCTCGGCAAGGGCAGTACATTGAAGGCGAAAAAGTTGCTACTGTAATTGGTAATGAATAAAAAGTGTGATGACAGCAGTCCGGTTATTTAATATGTTCACCTCATACACGGTCACGCTATCATGAAATAAATCTTCAAAATCACCAATGAATTTATTCACTTTGTCGGCAAATGGTGTTTTTTTAAGCATTTGCATGTGTGACATCATGTTATTAATGTAATACCGACGCCGACGACATAGACATCTCAAATGCTAGAGTCTACCAGTTAGTAGAGTGAAAGAACTGAAATCAATGACCCGTCCGCCGCGCGCCACTGGATTGCGGCACGATCGGCCAACCCTACTCAAAAGTATTCATTGCAACCCCTACATCTTTTAGCACGAGCCGCCACTACTACATGTATAGAAATATGTACCTGCAAAATGCCTGCGTCGTTTCCCCGCTGCCGTACATGCAGAATAGGAAAGGCGTTTTTCCAAACCGCCCCAAACTGTTTAGGAATCTTTTAGTACTTTCGACTCCTTAGTGACAAGGCGTTTCGTCCGTGCTCATTGAAATGGCATACAAAACGTAATGAATCAAATTTGGAGTTAGTTTTTTTATCTTTCAGGAGAGCACGGAATGTTTTATTCTCATAATCTAAAAAAAAAGGAATAGAATCTTAACCAGAAATCGACTAACTAGGGATTTAAAGAGGAGGCTAAATGTGGCTTGTCGTCATAATTGGATAATACAATAATTAGTTTCGAAATGTGTGCTACTTTTAATTGCATAATAGTTCCACGCTCATCCTCATTCGCCATCAAAACCCACAGATCCGTAGGTTTATCTCATCTTTATATGCGAGTCTGTTTATAACGAGCCGTCCAACAAAAATGTCATCAAAGTTGGCCGAGAAAAAAAAAGACGAATTTCTACACTTAATCGAATTTATAACATTATTTACTTGTCAAGATTGTCACATCATATGACAGACATTGTTTATTTTACAAATTGTGATAGTCACTTGTCATAAGTTTGACATAACCGAAAAGCTTAGACATGACCGCTATTTCCATCTCTCTCGTTCATAGCCAGAGTTGATGACGTTTTTTTCGGATGTCTCTATTTATAAAATATCTAGTGTCAACTTACTCTCCGCCCCCACTGTAAGTTTGTGGGTCATCTTAAGCAAATCATACCGGGTAACACAGGGGACTGTAACACCCTCTAATACCTATTATCTATGAATATAAAAGTGTATGCATATAGTTATTACGCATTTTTAACGACAAACCGAAAACCCCCATTTATACAGGGCGTCTAGTTTTATTTATGTACACATCTATAAAATTCTGTTTTTAAAATTGTCGATTAAACTTTTTTTTTTATTCAAAGGGCACCGAAAATTATTTCTTTTGACCCTATCTTTTAAGATTCATCCCTATGGCCTGCTATGATTTTTTTTATATCTTCGAAATTCAATATAACCATTTAGCAATTTTTTTATTTAAAATCTTCTCTCAAAACCCCCAAATGCAAAATTTGAAAAAAATAATATACAAGGTGTTTCTCTATATTATCTCAAAGTTGAGCAAAATCTCGAGTTTGAGAGCCGATGCTAGACGAGTCAAGTGTGCCATGAAATTATGTCAAGACAGTTGAATATTATCTAGAACCATTTAAACTTAATTTTGACCTAACCGTAGTAGACAAAAAACAATTTTTTTGTCCATTAAGTTTTTTTTATAGGTACATAGCACTATTAATAAACACCTGCATATAAAAGTCCAACCATTTTTTTTTTGTCTATGACATTTAGATTAAAATTAAGCTTAAGTGCTTCTAGATAACATTCAACTGTTTTGACATAATCCATGGCACACTTGACTTCCCTAGCGACTTTCAAACTCAATATTTGAGATTGTATGGAAAGAAACACCTTGTATATTTTTTGTTCAAATTTCCCATTTGGGGATTTTGAGGAGTCCCAATTAACGTTATGAATTCAGATTTTAAATATAAAAAATCGCTAAATGGTTATATGGAATTTTGAGGGTATAAAAAAAATTGTAAGTAGGCCATGGGGATGAACCTTAAAAATGCCGGTAGGGTCACAAGAAGCAGTTTTCAATGCAATTTAAATAAATACAAAATAAAGTTTAATAGATTTTCTTGAAAAATGAGGATTTGTACATAGATAAAAGTAGACACCCTGTACATATGGTGCGACTCAAAATTGTCTCCCCCACCCCTCTAACTTTTGAGCAGAGCAAGATGTTGATACCGCTCAAGAACCAGTTGAAATCTTACTACTTTTACTATTTTCTAACATAAAAGTGACATACTTCACTTGATCTATCATGCAGAGGGCGCCGCCATCGTAATTTTTTCAAATACGAACGGGGATCTTCAGCAAAAATAGACGTAAAAGTAGAACAAATTTAACTGCTTTTTTCAGGGCATCAGTATCTTGTTATGTTCTACAGTTAGAGGTGGGAGGCACACTTTTGAGCCGCACTGAACAGACGTTACCATACGTTTTAGTTCTTCACTTCCGTCATCTAAGGAAGTAAGTAGTTTCATGAGCATTCTCTTTTCTATCACGGAAACTTTACTGTTAGCGAACACGTCCGATCTCGGAGCAAGGGACCACTTCTAGCTGGCCGTTCAGCCACGTTAGAACTCTACTGACGCTTCTATATTCAGAGTATCGAGCGATATTCGATGATATAAGCAGTTCTACGAAATCGCCTCTGGCATATTGCAGCTAGAAAAGATAAAGATCTTTTACATATCGCCACCTGAAATCAACAGTGAGATAAACCGGAAAAAGTCGATTTTGAGTAGGTCAAAATCAATATTATTTATGTCCATTTAAAATATAATAACTCTTTCTGCCTACACTGATTCATGTCACATTAAAATAAATTAATTCAACATTTGATTTCGATATATCTAACACAGACATGCAATTATCTAAAACGCAAAGAGTTTAGCTTTATGTCACTGTTGCTCTCAGGTAGCGATAGAGGAATTGAACAGAGAAAATTGATTGATTTTTAACCGACTAATTGGTGGATTTCTTGGTTGATTTACAAAATTTAAACAAAAAATATACTGGGTGTTTTCTTTCTATTCGACGTCAAAGTTGAGTAAAATATCGAATTCCTCTGGACGAATCAAGTATGCTATGGAATGATGTCAAAACAGTTGAATGTTATCTAGAATCACTTAAATTTGACCTAACTATATTAGACAAAAAACTATTTATTTTTTTCAGCTATAGTTTTTTTCTTGGTGCATATTATTACTAAATACCTACATATAGTAGGCCGAAAATATTTTTTTGTCTCCAGCAGTTGGGTCAAAATTAAGTTTGTGATAACATTCAACTGTCTTGACATAATTCCATGGCACACTTGACTCATCGAGCTGCTCTCAAGTGCGATATTTGTCTCAACTTTTAGATCGTATAGAAAGAAACACCTTGTATATTTTTTGAAGATTTAAAAATACATCTTTTTTGCTCCGACAACTTTGATGGCGTTTATTTTTAATGGCTCGTTTGTAGTAGATACAACATGTACAGAATAAAAATCCCTATAAATTGGTCTTACTACCTTAGGCGCGAGATCGATATTAAATTTCCTTGATTCTTTTAAGAGGCTTTCTTGGGTCCATCCCGTTTCTGTTGGTACACTTTCTAACTCATCATTTTCACTATCTCCTTCACACTTACTAGTATCTTTGATTTCCGTTTCTTTATTATCACAAGTTGACCTATATAAATATAAAAATAATCATATAAAATTCTTCGTTCGTATATAAATTACGACTGTAGTTCATGTTACCTTGGAATATGCCAACAGGAACTAAAATTCTCTATACTGAACAATTTGTTTCCTATGTGGAATGCTTCCTCGTTCTCATTAAGTAATATCTTTTCTGGGATGATCGTATCAGAATTATTTTGTAATTTATTAATTGCATCCAAGTTGAAAGATGCCCACTGTCCCCCATAGTAATCATTCCTGTAGAAATTATTTGTGTAAGTTAAATAAATACGTATAAAAAATATAAGACTTATTCTCAGATATTAGTAAATCTATTTATATATATATTCTAAAAAGAAGAAACCTTAAATGCTTTATTATAAAATTCACAAAACAGCCTCTCTAGAGTTTCCAAAAAGATTGCAATAATGAAGTATTTTTCACTCAAAAATGTACCCACCTGTCAATGTGCAAAACTCTTTTTCCTATTCGACTTGAAGCCGCCGAAAGGATTGACTCAACCATTCCTGTTCCTATTATGATTAAGTCAAAATCATTTGGTAATTGGTTTTCCATACTGCGAAAGTATAATAATAAATACCAAGTAAAGTTAAAAAATGTTAGTTGTGTTTCATAGATAATAGAGGTTTACTTTTTTTGGGATCCTTTACTAGTGCGCACTAGTCAGTGTTGCCAATTTGTTTTTGACAAAATTCCTTCAGCAAGTAGCAAACAAACCTCTCATATTTCTTCAAGACCATAAAGTGGCGTCATCTCTAGTTTTATGTGGGAAACCGCAATGGGAGTATATATTGGAAGGCGGAGGATGCAACTGGAAAAAATGCAACTGACGGTCGTCGTCCAAATGTAGATGGTGCTACGTTATAATCGTCGTCCACACCAGAGAGCGCTTTGAATGGACAGAAATTAGTCACATAGCAGATGGTTTCCTTTGTACATACAGAAGACTAGAACTAAAGAGACAGAGCTGCGGCTTTTCGCTGTATAACGCGAGGGGCTCGAATATGTCCGCCTCCAGAGGCGCTGTAAGCAGTGTCGTTCTGAACTAATCTGTATGCGTTAGAGTCCGTGTGTATGTCCGTGGTGCGAATACATACATGTGGCAGACGCTCGATATTTGTCGTCAATTTGTTGTCATCTTTGCACATCAACTGGGTCATTATATAACGAAGGTTTAACTTTTATTCTTATTACTATTCTTATTCTTATTACTAAAAATTTCTGCATGAACCCACCATAACAATCTCAAGTGAGATGTGAATGTAGTATTTCAATGGCAGTAGGAGGCAGGGAGAACTGATATTCTCAAAATTAGATTAATAAAACACTCAAAATAAACTGATATATACTGATATATCAGGTAAAAGAAACACACCAATTAATATAATAAATCAAATTACAATTAACTTCTCTTCTTTTCCTTCGTTTTCCTTGGACTGGTCTCTATTTCTCTCATCTATTTTCTCTCTCTTCACATAATCCTCAAGCCAAGTGTCAAGGGCGAAGGGCTGTTTGCTTTGCCATTTTTAAATAATAAGTACATACATACTTTCATCTGTATCTGTTTTTCGCAGTGTTTGTCCGTGGGTACTGGGATTTGGGTTTTAGATAGTGTTTATATTGTTTATGTCGTGTTTGTCTTTGATATGCCATAATCGTGTCATTTTTTCGGAATAACTATTCTATTATCATGTTTATTGCTAAATCTATATCCACCTGATGAAATATACCAGTTTTACAATACTGAATTTATAACAGCAAATTGTATAACCTAAAAAGCGAAAGAAATAAGTTTAACGTTGTTTGATTCGGTATCCCAGAATTAGATGAAGTTTAAATGGCAGCAAAACGCAGTGCTACAAGCGAATTAAATCACGACAACTGGAATGAGGAGGAAGAACGGGAGGACTCTGGGACATTTCAGAGGGCCTCTGAGGATTCGTTGAAGCGTAGAATAATAAAAACTGCAAGAAGGAGGAATCCTATCTCATCTGTTAGGGTAGAGTATTTGATAGTTGAAACATACTTCATTTATATTATGAGAAGACAAGCTACATTATGTTGATAAATAATATAGCTGTGATAAATAATATAACACGTTCGCTGCGGCTGTAAATTGTGAAATCTTTGTCATATGCGCTATGGGACATATGTGGCCCATAAAGCCTTTTCCATGGAATGACAGCATTATGTAACAACTATTTAGGAGGTTTAGCCTTATGTAACAACGACAACACTGTACACGCTGCATACAGTAAGCAGCAAAAGGATTCATACACCCACTTTTTAAAAATTACTTAAACTCTGATTGAAAATTCTACCATCCTTACTACAGTTTTCATAAAAATCACTGTTCATGAAATTTCAATAAAATACGTCCAGTTCTAGAGGGATATTAATTCTTTTGAATTTTTATGATATCTGGTTCAACTTTCGCCATTTTACTTTTTTAATGATATCTTTTCACACAGTTTTTTTTAAGTTTTAATTACTGATTGCAGCAGGATATTAAACACCAAAGGTTTTTGTGTTTTTAAAAAGTGATTCTAGATAACATTCAACTGTTTTGACAATTCCATGGCACACTTGACTCATCCAGCAGCTCTCAAACTATAAAACACCTTGTTTATTTTTAATTCAAATTTTGCATGGGGGGGGGGGATTTTGAGGCGTTCTGATCAACGCTATGGAATCGGATTTTAAATAAAAAGATCGTTAAAAGGGCATATTGAATTTCGGGGGTATTAAAAAAAATTGTAGCTGGCCATAGGGATGAATCTTAATGCAACGGTAGGGTCAGAAGCAGTTTTCGATGCCCCCTAAATAAAAAAGGTTAACCTATTATCTTGAAAATTGAGGTTTTTATGGATTTATTTATAAATAAAAGTAGACGCCTTGTATGCTTTATTAAATAATTTTGTTTTCTTCAGAGTGGCGATACTGATGTGAAAAGTGCCTTTACTGGCTTCACGGCGTTTACAAAAGCAGCAGTACCACCAACAGCATCGACATTTTCATTCTTGTCGAACATAACAAATGAAGCGGAAAAGCCAGAAACGAACGGAAAGAGCGTCAAGGAAGCGGAAAAAAAAATCCACGTCGTCCCGTCAAGTTCTAACAAATCTATATTTCCCGACGCAAAGGAGTCCACTACGAAATCAAACGATTACTTCTCCAAGCTAAAAGGGCTGAACGAGAATGTCGCGAGCTGGATTAAAAGACATGTAGACGCAAATCCACTGATCAACCTGCAACCTATTTTTAGGGACTATGAGCAGTACTTCAAAGAATTGGAAAAGGAGGGCCCGAAAGCAATCACGAACGATGTCGATAAAAAGAAAAAAGACGAAAAACACGTCCTCGTTCAGCACGTTCATTTTTAAACCGGCCGTAAACGTTTCGGATAGTGCCACGGAAAAATCACAGTTAGAATCTTACAAAACGGGCGCCAACAATATTCCTCAATTTTCCTTTGGACTGCCCACATCGACAAAATCAACCTTCAAGACAAATTATCTATCGGTTTTAGCAGTACTGGTACATCTCACACATTTTCGTTTGGTAAGTGTTTTGTTGCGTTATAAGCATTGTTTTATGAGCGTAGCTCATTGATCGAAGCGCCAATAGAACGGAATTTGACCATTGTATGGCAGTGGTGGCTCGTGCTGAAGAGAAGTGGGGGTTGGAAATGAAAATGTTTAATTTTTCAATTTGAAATTTTAAGGCTCTAAAATATTTATGTAAGTTTCTTACTCGTCCAAGGAAATAAACGGTCCGGGTGGGTTTTAGGACTAGATTGGCAGTGGCGGCTCGTGCTGAAGAAATGAGGGGGTTGGATATGAAAATGTTTAAATTTTCAATTTGAAATTTTAAGGCTCTAAAATATTTATGGAAGTTTCTTACTCGTCCAAGGAAATAAACGGTCCGGGTAGGTTTTAGGACTAGATTGGCAGTGGCGGCTCGTCCTGAAGAAATGTGGGGGTTGCAAATGAAAATGTTTAATTTTTCAATTTGAAATTTTAGGGCTCAAAAATATTTATGGAAGTTTCTTACTCGTCCAAGGAAATAAACGGTCCGGGTAGGTTTTAGGACTAGATTGGCAGTGGCGGCTCGTCCTGAAGAAATGTGGGGGTTGCAAATGAAAATGTTTAATTTTTCAATTTGAAATTTTAGGGCTCAAAAATATTTATGTAAGTTTTTTACTCGTCCAAGGAAATAAACGGTCCGGATAGGTTTTAGGACTAGATTGGCAGTGGCAAAGGCTCATCGTCCACAGCAAAAATCACGAATTTGAATAATCTGTGTTGACCACAATTCCGCAGACTTAAGCCGCCGCACTCAGGTGCGAATATGCACCAATTCTAATTTTAGATGTCGCTCACTCGGCAGCTGTAGCACGAATAAGTACGTTAACACTGGCACGTTTAGGGGGTTGGGGAGACATATTTGTCTCAGTAGGGGCAGACCTTGTAGGCGCATAACTGATAAATGCCAGCTAGTTCAGCCGCGGCGATAGCTCAATGGGTAAAGCGCCAAGTGAGTAGATGGCGATTACTCCGAGAGCTATTATCCTCGCGGGTTCGAATCCCGCCTGTGGCAATTGGCACCTGTCACAGGGTTTGGTAGTGTGTCCGACGTCTTTTTTCATGTGTATTCTCCCTCTGCACAATTGTAATGACTCTTAGAGGGAGAATGTCACTTTCTGTGGTGCAATTTATTTTATTTTTTTATTATTATTATCAGTTGAAAATGTTACTGGTGCGAATTAGCACCAGTGTGCGGTGTGAGGGTTAAGACTGTTTTACATTAACTAACTATTCACGAACAAGTTCGTGCAAAATCATTTTTTTTAACAGTCCGTGTTGGAACGTTTATTAATTTTTATTTTAGGAAGTTCCAATATGTCGACTTCCACGGCCAGCGCGCCCTCGTTCTCATTCGGCAATCCCATAGCTTCTAGCTCGACGGATTTAAGCGCATCTGGCAGCGGCCAAAAGCCTTTCGCGTTCAGCAACGTGGCTCAGCCGGACAACGCTAAGGAATCCAAGAAGGAGGACGACGCGGAGGAGGACAGCGGACCGCCCAAAGTGGAATTCACCCCGGTCGTCGAGAAAGACTACATATTCACCACCAGATGCAAGGTGTTCGTGAAGAAGCCCGACGGCAATTACGGGGACCGAGGCGTCGGCAACTTGTACCTCAAACCGATCAAGAGCAGCGGCAAGGTGCAACTCATCGTCAGGGCGGACACGAACCTGGGCAACTTGCTCTGCAACTTCATTCTGGCCGAGTGTATTCCCACGAAGAGGATAGGCAAGAAGGACGTCATGCTGGTGTGTCTGCCGACGCCCGACGTCAAACCTCCCCCCATTCCCGTCCTTCTGAGGGTCAAGTCGCCGGAGGAGGCGGACAATTTGTTGGAGGTTCTAGAGAAGCATAAGAAATAATAATCGTGTTTTACTTTATTCTTTCAATTGAGGGCTCAATAAAATATTGTTTTTTAGAATCAGTTGTTTTTTTATTCGGTACGAGTTTGTGCATAATTGTTGTTGAAAATGTGCAGAAGAAATAGCAGGTTTTTCCTTATAATTTGCCACCCCTTTAAACGGTTGAGTTCTTGAGGAGTTGAGGAGTCTTGATAGAGGAGAAAAAAGATAAAAACAAAAGTTGCAAGAAAAATAAAACAAATAAATTGTAACGAGCCATCCAAAAAAAAAACGTCATCAAAGTTGGCCGAGAGAAAAAAGACGTACATATTTCTATTCTTCATCGAATTTACATATACACTCGAACCCCTCTTAAGTCACCTTCGCTTAATTCACATCCTCTCTTATTTCACCACGTTTTCCCCTATTATGTCACGAAACCGTCCCTCTTAAGTCGCCGCCTGTAAAAGTTTTAGAACTATGTTTGGAAATTGGATTCTCACATGAATACAATTTTTATTGAAAAAAAATGATTGTGTAATACATTAAATATGAACACCTAACCTTTAAAATAGGTTAGGTGTCTTTTAAAAATATTTAACCTTTAAAATATTCATTCAAGTGGAAAATTGAACTTTGTCACGCACGACTGGGTATACTTACGTTGATTTTTTCATTCAGTTGGTTCATTTTTCGTTATAACAAGTGCTGTGGTATATCTAAATATTTCTTTTTGCATCTAAAACATGAAAAAGTTGAGGTTATGATCACGACTTAAGAGAGACCAAATTTCGCGACTTAAACGAGACGACGATGCACGGATTTGGTGACCTTAGAGGGGTTCGAGTGTAACCTTATTTACTTGTCAAGACGGTCAAGACGATTAGGTTGTTCTATGACAGGAGTCGATTAGGTACCACGAATATTCGATAGATTGGATGTCATCAAGAAGACTAGAACTAAGGAGACCGAAGTCGTTCGGTGTCAGGGTCTCATATCTGTCCGCCTCCAAAAGGCGCTGTAAGCAGTGCTGTGCTCGACGTCACGTGATGAGCAGCGGACCACATGTGACTGTTTAAGAATGTAGGTTGTCAATGCGTATGCTTATATGCTGTTTGGCTTTAATAAAAATACAATCCGAATGTTAAATAAATATACTTGCAACGATAATTGTTGTTAGCCCGTACTTGGATAACAATAAATTAACGAAAAATATCTAGCGTCTGCCACATATCACTGTAATCGCACCACGGACATTCACACGAACTCTAAC
This sequence comes from Aromia moschata, assembly GCA_029963805.1. Classification (NCBI taxonomy): domain Eukaryota; kingdom Metazoa; phylum Arthropoda; class Insecta; order Coleoptera; family Cerambycidae; genus Aromia; species Aromia moschata. The sequence continues at coordinate 1,795,612 of JAPWTK010000032.1, read as the reverse complement.
GCACACAGATTACTACAGAACGACACTGCTTACAGCGCCTCTGGAGGCGGACATATTCGAGCTCCTCGCGTTATACAGCGAAAAGCCGCAACTCTGTTTCTTTAGTTCTAGTCTTCTTGGATGTCATATTTTGTACCCCGACTTGCATAATTTTCGACTTCCGTTATACTTCTTAGTTCTGCCTATTATTTATAAAATAAATACGATTCTGGGGTATTACTGTACTAAAAAATAGACGTAACTGCAACTTTCTTTTAATCTTAACTTATGGGAATATTATTTATGACGTAATTTCTTGAACTTCGCTCTTCAAAACTAGACTATAATGCATTGTTGCCAACCTTATAGTTGCCACAATTGTTTTCACCCGATTAAAATCCGTATAGGTTAATTTTCATTTAATTTATACACAAAATTGTAGAAAAACTTATATTAACTAATTGTGTACACTTTCAAGCATACATTAAAGTAAGTAGTTGATTTCTTTAACAACTTTTAGAACAATTTGCCATTCTTGGGTATTGTAACAGACAAGAATGTATTGGTACTTGGAATTTTCATTTGTTGCTTATAAACCATTTAGAAAAAAAAACAAAATACCTAATTGTTGTTGGTATATAAAAGTATATCATCGTTTACTTATCTTAATTGTCATTACTACTTCAATGTAGAGAAAAATAACAGTACAATAGGTACAAAGTAGGTATGTATATATAAAAAAAAATAATGTAACAGTGGCGCTCTAATATATAATTTACAACACCTTTGTTACTCGATTAAATTGTTTTTATACCAACCTGATAGGTACAAATAAATTAGTTTATACGTATTAAGTTCAAAGGGACTTTTTTTTTAAATTTTGATAAAATCTTGATTTAAAAGATCGATTTATTTTTCAACTGTTTGTAACACGGCCGTCTGCTCATGCGCAGAAGGCATTGAGTAGTTAAATATTTTAAATTTAAATTCAAAGGGAAGTATTAAATTTAAAACAATGGTGGTAATATATTTGGGCTCTACAATACTTAATTAGCAACTAATTTGCAGTCACGAAATATTTTTCTTTGGCGAAATCATATGCTGCCGGTTTAATTACGATTAATATTCGTGGCGCTACGCGCGTTCGTCCTACCCACAATGCATCGGAAACGACGTCAATATGGCGGACCAACTTGAAAGTAAGTAGAATATGCAAAATTTTTTTCAAATATCCGCGTAAACAGTGAATCATTTCCATCGAAAATATAACTAAACGAATTGCAATCGAACAGAGCAGTCGGTAAAATCGTTTTGATCTCACAAGTGCGTCTCTGCGCGACAATATTTTCATTTGTTTCGAGGAGATAGTTAGGTTCAAATTTGAAAATGGTGTTATGCCAAATTCAAATCTACGACATTCAAATTTTTAAAGAGAAAATAAACGCCTTAACCTTAAACGCTGGATACGAACAGAAATGACGCGATCGTCGGAATTTACGGCTCCCCGTGTGTTTCTCTCGTGTTATAAATTTTTAAATGGTTTATTTTTAGGTGAGTCAGCAGCAGTCCTGTTAGAATTCAAAAACGGGCACAAGATGACCCACGAGAGCTGCATCACCGTCAAACAGGAGGTAATGGACGAGGACGAAGATAACGACATGGACGTCGACGAGGAACTGCCGACTTTGGGGCCTGCAGCGTTAGGCTTGCAACGGGTAGGGACACAGCCACCGCCGAGACCAGCCCCCACACAGCCCACGCAAGTGCTGAACGCCCGCGGCATGCCCGCCAGGATAAGAAAGAAGAACAGGCTGTTTTACGACGACGACATCGTTAACACGCCCCATCACAGAGTGCCGTCCGCGAAGAAGCAGAAACCCACGCCGGTAAAGAAACGTGTGCAGACGCCAGTCAAGGTCAAGGTGGAAAAGAGTGAGTCCGTCAAGTCCACCCCGAAAAAGACGCCCTCGAAAGATATTAAGCCTATCAGGACGAGCTCGCCGCCTCCTCTAAATTCGCCCGATCGCAAGATAGGACAGAAAATTGGTTTACGCCTCAGGAACTTGCTGAAACTGCCGAAGGCGCACAAGTGGGTCTGCTACGAGTGGTTTTATAGTAATATCGATAGGTGTTTGTTTGCCGGAGAGAACGACTTTAGTATATGTTTGAAGGAATCGTTTCCCGAGTTGAAAACGAGGGAACTAACCAGGATAGAGTGGACGAAGATCCGTAGGATGATGGGGAAGCCTCGTAGGTGCTCGCAGGCGTTTTTTAACGAGGAGAGACTGGAGTTGGAGAAGAAACGCAAGAAAATCAGGGCGCTGCAGCAGAGGAAGGCGACGGATCTGGCCAGTTTCAAAGATTTACCCTCCGAAGTTCCCATGCAGCTCGTAATCGGCACAAAAGTGACCGCCAGGCTGCGGAAACCGCAAGACGGGCTCTTCACTGGCAGCATCGACGCCGTAGATACTTCCAACAACACGTACCGTATTACGTTCGAGAGGCAAGGCTTGGGAACGCACTCCGTGCCTGACTACGAGGTCTTGTCCAACGAACCTCCGGAAACTATTTCGATATCCAGCTTCCAGAACAAGTTCCGACCGAGGAACGGCCTCTCGCCCTATTCGCCCGCCATAAAGAGCCCCATCTTGAACAACCTGAAGCTGAAAAAGGACCCGTTACTCTCGGGGTCGATGCTGAACAAGCCCGTGTTCTTGCCGACCACCACCGAAGGGAAGATCGGCGGGTTCCCGGCGAAGCTGCTGGAAAAAATGGTGCTGGTCACGAAGATACTCAACGTCAAGAGGGCGAAGATCAAGTTCCTGCGCTGCATGAACTCGGAGGCGGAGAAACTGAACTCGTTCGACCAGGAGATCCCGGAGGAGTTCGAGAGGCGGTACGCCAGCATCCTGATCGATTTGGAGAAGCTGAACCATGACCTGCAGATGTACCTGGACGAGATGCAGGTGTATTGTCAGGAGATCGCCCCCCGAGCCCAGCGTGGCTGCGATGCTGGCCCCCTCGCATCTAAGGGAGAAGTGCAGGGAGGAGGCGTCCGACATGGTGCAGAAGCACAACTCGATCATCGCGTCGGACAAGGGGCCCTGCCAGAACGAGTCGATACTCGATTTAATCACCGACCTGACGGCGCTGCTTTTGCAGGTGAAGAGCCTGTCGGACTCGGACCAGAACGCGTATGAGCTGCAGGTGTTGCAGGGCACCATGGAGCAGATCAAGATAAAGCTGAGCCCCGGAGAACCAGCAGGTGTTTCAAAGTGGCGTCGAGGTGCACATGAAGCACATCGAGGTGGGACTGACGCAGACGAACGTGGACAGGCTGTTCATCGGGACGGTCGCGAAGATATGATACGTTCTGAACTGTGAATTTATCACGTAGAGTCTAGTGTTATTTTTTTATTTATACATCGTCTTTTTAGCATGAATCTTTGTGCAATATATGATTTTATTATGGATATTTTAATTTCTAGAATTCGGTATATTCGCGTTTCTCCATTCTGTTGGATGTACATAATCTATCATGGAATATAATTTCCCTTGTCATTTACATGTCTATCTTTTTTTTCTGGAAAGATTTTATCGATGTGTATATAATAAGCAATCATTGTTGATATGTGTGTGTACAATTGTATATTTTCTTTATCGTCTATTTAATAAACATTGTATATAGCCCTTTATTGTTGTTTAAAATTCCTCAACTTTTTCTTTGAGTGTATGCATAAAAATTAAAGAAAATACAGGACAGGGTGAGTCTTTAAAGCATATTTGAGGCGTTCCATAGCAAAACTGGTCTTATTCATTTTGACACTTTCCTGCAAAACCTAGTGTGAGCAACATATTGGTGTACCTGAAAATTTGATATTTTTGTGTGTTAAAGTTAACCCTTGTTGTAATGGTATCGTTTTTTAAGGCTAAACACTATTCTCTGACATCCAAAGAATATCAAAGTTGGCGAAGGAATGCGTATTAGTCACATCGGCAAACTTATTCTGTCAAGACTGCATATTGGTGTTACCGTGAAGTCACGCAAGGTTTGATAACCGAATTAATTTGATTTCGTGTGTTAAAGTTGTAAAATAGACCTTGCTGTCATTTGTAATGGATATCTGTCTTTTTCAAGGCTAAACACTATTATATAATAATACTAAATGTCTATACTAAATGGTGGCGCAACAGCTGAGCAAACAAGGAAAATACCCCGGGAGTGACATTTCACTGGTAATTCAACAATTTTACATATTCATTTAGTTTCAAATTGTTATAAAAACGTTGTTTATTATTAGGTATTATATGATGATTGAACACATAAACGCTCTTGAGGCTATGGCCTGTGTAATGAAACATTTCAAGGATATACTCCACTCTTGTTTCTGGCGAAGCCGCCATATTGGTATCACATTGTTTATACGATTTTTCACGCATAGGGCAAATGGGATGCATTCCCTCTAGCCTATTCTATATCACGATGTTTATACTTTATACATCGTCTTTTTAGCATGAATCATTGTGCAATATATGATTTTATTATGGATATTTTAATTTCTAGAATTCGGTATATTCGCATTGCTCCATTCTGTTGGATGTACATAATCTATCATGGAATATATTTTCCCTTGATGTTTAAAATACGTTGGCTTTTTTTTTAGTGTATGCATAAAATTAATAGTGTAAAGAAAATTCGTATACGGGGCGAATTTTTAGTACACATTTGGCCTCTAGAATAATAATTGTTTAATACAGTATATTAATATAAATGTTAAAGTAGACTTTGTGAGATTGTTTGCACCCTTTTTTGTCACGTTTTTCAAATATTGCTGAAGCTACAGGGTGTTTATACAGGGTGTCCGAGAATTGAGTGTACAACGTAATGCCAGAGATTCCTCGAACCAAAAAACGAGTTTATCAACATCATGCATATAGCCAAAGTTACTTCGTTCAGCCTCTAGAGGGCCTCAAAATTCCGGAAAAATTTTCGTCAATAACTCTTTGGAGTTATTTAAGAAAAAAGCGGCTACCGATTTTCACTTAATTCGGAATGCGGCTTTAGGTCTACAGTTTTTTGGTGCTATACAGGGCGCTTTCTTTTGGGTGGATTATAAATAAAACGTTTTATTTGGAGAAATATAGAGTCCTAAAGATTTCCAAGCCAACCATATTTTGTATTGTTAATTATAATTACGGTACATCCTGATATATTTAAAACGCATAAAGCTTATCTCCTCCAACAAGACAAATGGCAGTGGCCTAATAATTATTATGCGTTTATTTCGAAAACGGACGGTCAAACAATTTCAGGGAAAACGATCATGCGTTGCTCCCCCTATGAAACAAATGTATTTGTTTTAATTTAACATTGGAATACTCACTGCTGCTATGAAAGTACTCATCACATGAAATGTTAACTTAATATGATTTTGCTTTCTTGATTTATTTATTAAAATGTATGTTGGCTTGGAAACCTTTAGGGCTCTGTATCACAAGAGGGATGGGGCTTAACATGGGACTAAGGTGTATGTTTAGTTCAATCGACTTAGTGGGTTTGGGGGAGGTTTTTTTGGGTATTAGGGTAAGGATTGGTATGAGGAGAAAGTGGAAAAATGGTTTATAATGTGGGGGTTGATGCGGGAGAAAAGATATTTTGTTTTAATTTTTAAAAATTAGGGTGGTGGTTGGGGTGGGGGGATTGGGTAAAGGGAAGGGTTGGTTTTTATGCTTATTACTATTCTTATTCTTATTACTAAAAATTTCTGCATGAACTCACCATTTCTGTGACTTCCCAGAATCACTGGTATCGTTTATGCTACTTCATTTAGAAACACCCTGTAGATGTGATTTTCTGATCGAAACATTGCTATTCAGCAAAATTTTTAACCCTACGTCTTTTCTTGCAAAAAAAAAAACAGAGTTTCTAAGGCGCAAACTGTGGTTAGGTTGAATTTTTCGTTTATTTCCAAAAGCTCACATCCGTTTCGATGCAAATCATGAATGTCTATTAGAAATATCCGGTATTATTTCATCGGATTCGCATTAGCACGTATGTACCTGCAGGTAGACTTAAGTATATAAATTAGGCAACCCGTAATAATTTGGCGATTCGAGTGCTGTGTCTTAAGATAAAAATGTTAATCCGAAGGTTGACTTTCCTGTTGGTGAAAGTATGCTTCGTGTTTGTGGGTAACTAAGTAGTATGTTTCCTTGAGGATACTGTTGTATGAAATAAAATGACTATTAATTTAATTATATTTAGTGTGCTAGGTGTAATTCTTATTTATTTACCTTCATATTCATTTGGTAAGTGTACACTTTATTTTCTTTTGATTATCTATCGGTAAAATGAGGTTAAATTTGTTCTTAACCAATCTGATGTAAAAAATATTTTACATACATCAGATTGTATTCGTAAACATAACAAGAGGTTGTCCCTCATATCTGTTATTAGTCACTTATTTTCACATATTTTTTTACAAAATCTGCGTTGATTAAGATGTTTCTTCACTTACATATGTCTGTTTAACTGTTAGTTTTTCAGCGAAAGAAAATTTTCAGGTGGCAAACATATGTAGTTAATTACGTACAGCCAACAAAAGAAAATCATATTTTTATACAATAGATTATTTAAGTACCATAATCCTGTCACACGTCATCTGTTTTGTTATTTTTTTCTTTGTTTCTTCCAATTGGCATGAATTATGCATATATACATTCCTTAGCACGTATTGTTTTCCTATTTTTTTTTAATTACTGAAAGACATTGAAGTCCGTGGACCTTTTGAAGGCAAAGAAAAATTTGGAAAAAAGAATTCCCGATGGTTTTCTCATGATTAGGTACTCAAAAATTGTAAAACAATTGGTAATGATTTGTAAAAATATTTGAAATTCATATCACTAGAAGTTTGAAGCTTTGATTTGCTTTTTTTGTAATAATTGCTCTACGACCATTTTTCGCCAATTTACAGACTTTTGAAAATTACCTAAAAATAAATAATTTTATCATATTCACTAATTTTTGTGATTAATGTGTTATCATCAATACTTGCTGTTTATGCAGTCTGGCCCATTTGGAATTAGTACAGCACTGTAAAGTAGCTATTTTTTGCCCGATTTTGTTGCTCTTGAAAAACTTCGTTTTATGGAAAATTGGTAGATTTCTGTCATCAAAATCAAGGTCTATTTTGTAATGTTTTTGGAGCGAAAATTCGAAAAATTATATTAGTGACTTTTTTTCGTGAAAACTAAGTAGTGGGTACTTAGTTCCCACCCATCCGGTCTGTACCAAATTTCAAAAAGTACCTACCGCATAGGTACTAAGAATTTTATTCATAGATTTTAAAAATCCGTTTACATTCGAAAATAAAGAAACATCAAAAAAAAAACGTCATCAAATCTGGCTATGAACGAGATAGATAGAAATAGCGGTCATGCCGAAGCTTTTCGGTTATAGAGTTGCACCCATGAAAATGACCCGGAGACTCCGGGTTTCCAGAACTGCCCGGGCTCCGGGTCAGCTCTGAAATAAATTTGTATTTATATAATTGTGAATCATATATAATAGTTCCATGTATATGTCTTTAAAATATAGATATTTTTTGAATTTGGCGTTTTCTTAAGCTATCGTACAATCAAAATATGTTAATTTAATGTTAAATTAATTAATTAAAATCTATTTAATTTATAAATTAAACTGAAGACGATAAAACACAATTTTAACAATTGCTCGTTTACCCCGCCCTCGGTTCTTCGGTTATGTTAAACTTTTGACATGTGACACTCAAAAAGGGCTGTCAATGGTAAAACAAATATTAAAGGCTCTCACATAATGTGACAGCTTTGACAATTAAATAAGGTTATAAATAGAAATACGTCTTTTTTTTACTCGGCCAATTTTGATGATGTTTTTTTTTTGGATGGCTTGATACTTTCTGAACATGGAGTAAATCTTGAAATATGCGAATGAAAGCGACAAATAAACATATTTATCAAGTTGAATTGGAAAAATGATAAACAATTGAACTGTCGCATTGAATACAAAATAAAGAGTTAAATATGGAACAAAAAACAACAAGTTCAAACTAGCACATCTTGACAAGCGAACATTATCATCAACTAGTCCGAGTTCAATTTTTTTTCATTTCAACTCCATAATTACAGGACACTACAAACCAAATAAATTACACAACGATTAGAATGCAACTCTGGGTATACACTCAATTTAGATGTTTTGTGGTACATAGATTTAACAGTTAATTCGTTATTTGGTATTCAAAGCGGTAGTTCAATCGTTTATCATTTTTCCAAGCTAACTTGATAAATGTTGGAGGATGTCTTGCATGAAAATGAAGTTTAAAACACAGACCAAAATAAATAATATACAGGGTGATTAATCGAGAATGGGCAATCTCCAAACTGGAGACACCAAAATATTATGATTGAGCTCGACATGCGTCCTACCAATGTCACGAGTGTAAGATATACAGCGTGTGCAAAGTTTAAATTTAGTTTTCTATTTTTCTCTATAATTTCCGTATAATTGAAGATATTGGCACGGAATTAAATTCGTTCATAGTTATGATATCACGATTAGAGGCACTATCTGCAATAAAATGCAGTTTTTCTACAGCAACAATTTAAAAAAAATACATGTATCAAAATCGGACTAAAAATAGCCACTTTACAGAGGTGAACTCATTCCGAATGGGATACACTGTATATGCGCGTTCTGATAGACGTCCTGATATAACGATATCAGGAAAATGTACATATAAAGTAATATTTTTAAACAGACATAAAAAAGTCATACAATTGTAACAATTGTAAAATAAATAATGGCTGTGGTATAAGGTGACAGCTTTGACGATTAAATAAGGTTACACATATAAGAATGAAATACGTCTTTTTTACTCGGCCAACTTTGATGACGTTTTTTTTGGATGGCTCGATATAACAGCTAATGTAACAGCCGTGACAGTTAAATAAGGTTATAAATTTATGATTAAGAATTGAAATACGTATTTTTTTGCTCGGTCAACTTTGATGACGTTTTTTTTTTTTGGATGGATCGTTACGTATTTGTTATAAGAATATAATTTTAGGTTTACAAAGATGTTTTGGATGCAGATCCCGAGGTGAATTAGGCAGTTGCAAGGATCCGTTTGTCGTAAATGTTACTTTAGTAGAGAACAAAGAAGAAATTGGCGTCGAAACGATACCTTGCGCGTCCGGGTGGTGTGGAAAGATTGTGGAAAGCGAGGACGCAGCTAAAGAAGGTATATTTCGCAAAAAATTCGTGTATAATCTGGTACCAAAGAAGTATAGGCGTCGGCCAAAGTATTTTTCGTAACGCTGATATATACAGTGTGGAACAAAAGTCTATATAAATACAGCGCGATTCATGATGAGTGACTATTAAACATTTTGGGAAAACTACAAATAGTATGGAGCTGAAAATTGGGTTCCGGGAATGCTCTACTCGTGTAAAATTATAGCAATCATTTGAAATTTATTTTTTCTTAATTAAACTGTTCATCTAATTATTATTTTGTAAGAGGTAAAAAAAGCTTCGGAACCAAGTAGGCTATTCAATAAAAAACAAATTGGTAGCCATTATTCACGCAATAACAAACTATGAAAAAGAAACTACTCTCGACATTCATAACCAGATCGTTCTATATTTTCGAAAACGTCTTGTATACCATTAAAAAACGTCAATTCTAGGCCTAAAGCCGTATTACAAAAATTCATAGCCGCGTTTTAGAATTATCAAAGAAAAACATTTTTTTCCGGAATTTTGAGACCCTCTACCGGCCAAACGATGTACCAACTTATGTTACGTTATGTTATGTTGTACACTCAGTTCCCGGATACCCCGTATAACGGTGCTACGAATTTATTTCCAGACCTTTATTCCACGCTGGATAACTAAACTCTTTTTCAACGTTGTTTGGAATACTCACTGAACCCCCTGTATATAATTTGCAGAATATGGCGTAGCTACACAGAGAATATGCCTCCAGAGAGGTCCCTCCGACAGCGAAGACAGATGCGCCTATACTAAATGGAATTATAGACGAGTGCTGATGTGCTTCTGCAGAGGCGACCTGTGCAATTCTTCTACAAAACTGAACATAAACTATTTACTCGTATTTATTACCGTCGCAATGACTGTATTGTATTATTAGTTTTTTTTTATGTTTAAGACTTGTATAATAATATAGATATTTTTGTACTTTTACGCGTATAAATATTTTAAATATTTAAACTTCATCAATTAAATAAAATTGTCGATATTCTAAATTGTTATATTATTTAATTCTAAATTGTACAGTAAAAACAACTTAGTGGGTATTTTTGTATTAAATTTCTGCTGACCAGCTAGTGTTGCTGAAGTGACAACATTAAATTATAATCTGTTGTAAAAGTCTCGAGAGATTCTTATTGAGGTTGGCCAATCATGCCGCAACTCAGCGGCGTGCGGCGCGCGGTCATTGACTTCAGTCGGTTCGCCCAACTGTCTCGCAGGCTCTAGCATTATTATTAGTGTGTTCGCGGTGTTTATGTCTCGAATAATTTCTCATTATTCTATTTTTTTATTTCATTTGAGTTCTGTTTGAAAGTCTTTTTACCTGCACAAAGAATAGGATGCTTTCCTGGTCAGGATGTAAGCCGACACGTCATTTCTTGTTCTTCGCCGTCAGATATGTCACACTGATGAGATCTAATAAGATCGAAATCCGGATCTACTGTTTCTGATGGTGAATGAGTAAAGCAAATTAAAGTAACGTAAAATAAAATATTAAGTAGTTTATATGAACAGTATTGATACGTTACAATTATGCAACATAGATTAAATTTCTTTTTTTTTGGCTTGTCCAAGTTTCATGTTTTTTTCTCGACGTAATTATTTAGGTCCCAAGTATGGTCGCTGTTGGTATAAAAAAATAATCAGTCTCGTGTTTTTTTTTTAAACGCGCATCGTGGGTGTTAAAGTATTATATAGACATCCAAAAAAAACGTCATCAACTCTGGCTATGAACGAGAGAGATGGAAATAGCGGTCATGTCTAAGCTTTTCGGTTATGTCAAACTTTTGACAAGTGACTGTCACAATTTGTAAAATAAACAACGGCTGTCATATGATGTGACAGTCTTGACAAGTAAATAAGGTTATAAGTATACGTCTTTTTTTTCTCGGCCAGCTTTGATGACGTTTTTTTTGGATGTCTATATAATTCGAGTAATTGTATACAGAGTGTCTACTTTTATTTGTATACAAATAGATAAAATCCTCATTTTTCGAGATAATCGATTGAACTTTTTTCTAACCCTACAGTCGGTTTTAAGATTCATCCCCATGGCTGATTATTTTCTGTCTACTAGTTTTTTTTTTATTGTAGGTGCATATTACTATTAATAAACAGCTAGACATAGTAGACCATACCATTCAACTGTCTTGACATAATTCCATAGTACACTCGACTTGCTCAACTTTGAAATCGTATAGAAAAAAACACTTTGTATATTGTTTGCTCAAATTTTGCATATGGGGGTTTCGAGGAGACATGAATAACGCTGTGGATCCAGATTTTAAATAAAAAAAATCGCTAAATGGTTAGGTATATTGAATTTCGGGGGGTATCAAAAAATCTTAGTAGGCCATGAGGATGATTCTTAAAAGTGAGGGTAGCGTAAAAAAGAAGAAGTTTTCAACACCCTCTAATTAAAAAAAAAATTATCGATTAGGAAAAATGAGGATTTTATGGATTCGTACATAAATAAAGTAGACACCCTGTATGTATTTTATATTTCGCAACAAAAATTAATCAAAAAGTAAGTACCGAACTAACGACAGTCAACATAACTTTTGATTTCGAAACCCTAAATTAAAATAACATTTTTTTATAGTATCCAGAAATTACACAAGAAGTAAGTAATATTAAAAACTTTATTTTAATATATACATTAAAGCTGTTGTCTTATGACAAATCTTAGGTAGTTATGTAAATCCTGAATTCTTAAACCTAAAGAACGGCGACTGGTCTCTCAGAGAACCAAGGCGGTTGCCGGAAAGGCCATTCGCACTTCTGTGCCTTTGATTCTGTAAAACTAGTCGTACGTGAGGTATATCGCCGAAAAATAACTCCTTGCTGTACAGGTAAGAAACTGCTCTTTTTGCTGCCAGCCCTGTCAACAATAATGGATCAGGATAATCTGAAAAAAGGAAACAATTATATCGGGTATTTCAGTTTTTTTGATGCAGGATTTTAACATGTGATAGAACTTTTAAAATTAACACAAAGAGCTTATGTAAACATAGGTCGTCAAAGGCTTAGTTTTCGAGATACAGGTTTATAGATACATATTTCAAGGTATTCAAATTAAATTTTGATAACAGTTTTTTTTTAATTATCATAAACATTTTTTAACGTATTATATTCACAGTTGGTATACGGGAGCTTTTTGGTAGTAGAAAACGTACTATGAACATCGTTTTACTATAGCTGCTAGAGGGCGCTTTGTATAGTACTTTTTATGAATTAAAATGATCGTTTTAAAATAACTTTTTTTCTTGTGTATTTTACGACTTTTTTTAATAATGCAGTTTTTTATTCGAATATAATCACAATTCAGTATCGTCTCCTTCAAAATAACTTCCTTAAGAAGCCACACAGCGCTGGAGACGGTGCTTACATTCTTCATTGCAGTGCTGGAACTCATATACTGGATAGCTTTCAGCTAGTCGGTTACAGCCGTTTAAAGGTTTTCTATGGTCCCAAAATGACGTCCCTTGAAGTGATTTTTCAATCTCGCGGAAGAGAAAAAAGTCAGAAGGACTCAAGTCAGGCGAATAAGGAGGCTGAGGAGCCATAGGAATGTTTTTACTGGCTAAAAACTCGTTTACTGAAATGGCTGTGTGATAAGGCGCATTGTCGTGATGCAACATCCAGTTGTTCTTGATTTGATCTCATACGCATGACCCTTTTTCCAAGTTTTTCAAGAACCTCTCTATAAAAAAAATTACTGTTTGACCTGGAGGCACAAACTCTTTGTGGACAATTCCCTGGCTATCAAAAAAGCAAATCAGCATGCATTTGATCTTCGACTTGCTCATTCTTGCTTTTTTTGGGTCTTGTAGAGCTTGAAGTGTGCCATTCCATGCGTTGACGCTTGGTTTCCGGGTCGTACTCAAACACCCAAATCTCACCACCAGTAATGACACGTTCCATAAAATGGGGATCATTTTCAATCGATTCTAAAATGTCAAGACACCTTTCTCTTCCGATGTCCTTTTGTTCCTGAAAAAGGTTCTTTTGGGACCATTTTTGCGCAGATTTTTCTCATCCCCAATTCATTAGACTAAATCTGATGAACAGTGGTGTTCATCAGATTCAAATTGAAATCTTTCCTGATCATTCTTGTCGTCAACCGATGATCTGAACGCACAAGATTCCGTATTCTATCGACATTTTCATCGGTTCTTGAAGATGAAGGCCTTCCGTTGCGTGGTTCATCTTCAATCGGCTCTCTTTCTTCTGAGAATGCCTTAAACTACCGAAAAACCTGGGCTCATGAAAAAATATTGTTTCCGTAGGCGTGTTGAAGTTTTGCAAAAGTAGGTATCTGTTGCGCTGTGTCCAAGTCTGAAGCAAAACCTGATAGCACACCGTTGATTAAAATGAATCACTCATTTTTAAAACGCACTAGAAAAAAACCGGGTTACGAAAACACACACAAAGAACAAACGAATGATTCTCACAAGTTCAAACTTCTACTGAAGGTGCATTACATTACATTACATGTTAACCTATCGCCCATCCAAGTCCCTAAGATTTTTTCTAAATAAAAAATCCATAAAGTGTATCAAGAAAAAATATATGGCCATTTTAATCCGTAAAGAGTACAATACAGAGCGCCCTCTAGCGGCTATTGTAAAACGGTGTTCATAGTAGGTTTTCTCATAGTAAAAAACCCCCGTATATCAACTTTGAACGTAGTACTTTGTAAAATGTTTACTATATTTTAAAAAAATCTGTTTTTAAAATGTAATTTGAATACTCTGTATCTCGAAAACTAAGCCTTTGAAGACCTATGTTTACATAAGATTTTTGCATAAATTTTAAAAGTTCTATCAGGTGTTAAAGTTCTGGTACAAAACACTGAAACCCCCTGTATAAGTAGTTACACATCGCAAGGCAAAAAAAGGCAATCTTAAAGCATACCGTGGAAACGATCCTTTATGTCTTTCTCAGAGAACTCTCAATTTCTGCTTTTATTATCCTAAAAGAGACCTAATTCCTAAATTAGCAAAACATTACCTAAACCGTTGCTGAAATCTGGTGTCACGTGACCGTTCTTTTCGATGTTAAACGTTAACGTCTTCGGTATCTGAGGATGCGCAACAACGAGTGGCGTTTCTGTCCAAAGTTCGATGTCCACATCCCAATCTAGGAAACTCCGAGTACGCCGTTGGGACTTCTCTTTCGCAAACGAGTCAAGCTGGCCATTCTTGTCTCGCAGAAGCTGAAGTTTGGATCTAGCAGGCGCCGATGTAGTTCCGGTAAGCAACAGTGTCGTCGATAGAATCACATAAAGTGGATGCTGGAAAAGAAAATGAGGCGTTAATGCATCCTGTCGCCAAACTAGTATTTCTGATAACCAGAGGCGTGCAATTTAGAGTAAGGAATGACAAAAGGGTAAGTAGTCCGGATTTAAATGGCACACTCTGTATAGTCGTACATATTTCAATTTATAGTTCTTTTCTGAATACAAATTATAATTATAGCACATTTGGATAAGGATTTTCTGAGTTATGACGAAATATGTAAAATGACAAATCTAAACCGTAAATTTTAGAAATATACTTATATTGCAATAAAAATATGACTGTTTCACAAAGGGAATTTGGAAGGCGGTATTCTGATCAGACTATGCCTGCTAAAGTGACGTTCAAGAAAATGTACAATAAGTTTTGTAATACAAATTCATTAAATAATGCATCTAGAAGGAAAACGAGGAATGTTATTAATGAGGAAATACAGATGAATATTTTATTATCGGTCATAGAAAATCCAAGTCGTTCTACTTATTCTATATCTAAAGATTTAAATTTAAGCCAGAGCAGCGTTATGCAACTTTTAAATAGGAATAAATATAAACCTTTTTACATCCTTCCTGTTCAACATTTAACTGAAAATGATCATCGACAGAGAATAGTCGATAGCGCGACTTTTTTTGTCACCCTGTGTATATTTGATTATTCGCTGTCATACGTAATTCCCTTTATATAGCCTAGGAAAGATTATCAAAAAAATTCCTCAAGCGTTAAAAAAAATGATAATTAGGTAAAAAATAGTGCAATTTGAGTGCACTAGTTTTGGATCAAATCGGTTTGTAGGAACATAACCAAAAAAATTCATAAACGTGTGAAAAAGCGTTTTTTTTTTCACTTTTTAAGTACCAAAAAAAAGTATTTCAGAAAAACAAAAAATAGCACGCTATAGCGCTTAAAAAGACGAAGAAAATCAGTTTTTAAAAATTAAAATCGGTTCACAACTTTTTGCAAAAAAAATAATAAAAACCTTCGAAAATTTCCCTTTTTTTTACTATCTAATTACTCGGCCTACGAAAGTCGTAGGGACTTCCGCATGTAGTGACCAAATTGTAGCCCTTTTCGGCGGCTACTTACAGTAAAAATTTTATCAAAAAAATATTCACAACTTTTGGCGCAATTCGAAAAAAATGTAAAAAAAGGTGTTTTCGAAAAAATGGCCCGGCAATTGTCAATAACATCCTACGGTAATTTTTCAAAGTGCGTTTGGTTCGTGAAGAGGTGCTGTACAATCATACAATGGACCAAGGTTGCCAAATTTGAAGAAGTATCTCAAAAACGGCATTGAAAACCGGGCTGTTTTACGTTTCGGGCGCTCGGGCGCTCGAGCGAAGGGGAAAGGCCGCATGGTGGGGGAACTCTCTCAATTCGAGCACACAAAAGCAGTCACGCCAAGCAGTCGAGAGTTCCCCACCATGAGGCTTTTTCCTCTTTAATTTTTTGTTTTGGCGTTTTTTTAACTGATTTTCTCGTCTTTTGTGTGCTATTTTTTGTTTTTCTGAAATAATTTTTTTTGGTACTTAAAAAGTGAAAAAAAAATGCTTTTTCACACGTTTATGAAATTTTTTGGTTATGTTCCTACAAACCGATTTGATCCAAAACTAGTGCACTCAATTGTACTATTTTTTACCTAATTATCATTTTTTTAACGCTTGAGGAATTTTTTGTAAAAATTGAACCTATTTTGGCTATCTTTCCTAGGCTATAAGCAGTGGCGGTGCGTGATATTTCAGTTAGCCATATCTTGAAAACGACGCATGGGACCCACTTCACTTTTTAGGTGATGACTATACACCTCTTACAGAAAGGATTTATAGTGAAAAAACCGTCAGCAAAGTTTGCGAAAATTGTTTCAAAAAACACTGGAGCACTCCCTGGGTTCTCAGTAACGCTCTGTGGAATATTTGCAGTATAATTTTTTTCATAATCTAGAAACAAATATAAGGAACCGTTTTTCGATTTGTTGCAAAATATTTTTGTTTCAAAAAGTTATGGCCATTTTAATTTTGGGAAACAAAATGTTCCTATAAAATTAAAATTAAAATGGCCATAACTTTTTGAAAAAAAAATATTTTGCAACAAATCGAAAAACGTCTCCTTATATTTGTTTCTAGATTATGAAAAAAAATATACTACAAATATCCCACAGAGCGTTACTGAGAACCCAGGGAGTGCTCCAGTGTTTTTGAAATTTGTTTCGCAAACTTTGCTGACGATTTTTTCACTATAAATCCTTTCTGTAAGAGGTGTATAGTCATCACCTAAAATGTGAAGTGGGTCCCATGCGTCGTTTTCAAGATATGGCTAACTGAAATATCACGCACCGCCACTGCTAATAAGCATGTATGCCGATTATAGTTATTGTTATTAGTTATTAGAAATGAACATATTTTCTTCAAAACCACTACCATTTAAGTAAAAAAGATCGGGTTGTTAAATCCTTATATTACATCAGTAATGAAATGGTACTAATAAACATAAATACATATACGAAGTAAGAAGAGGTATATGGAACAATGTTTTTTTAGGATGAGTTTAGAAAGTAATTGCGTAACGTTAATCTTTTGTTACTGTTATACCCACAACTTTCCTCACGTGATGATATTTGATTACCTCCTAAGATGACTACAATTCTAAGGCATATTCGCGCAAATATAATAAAATTCACACACAGCTCGCAATTCCCAGAAAGGAAAGTTGTACGCTCTTATTTGTTTAAGCTCAATATTGTACAGTACCTAAGTTAACACGTATTGTTAATACGTATTTACTATTTATTTATTTATTACGTTAATACGTAACATTGTAAGTGACTATTAGTACATACCATTTATTTTACCATTTATCATATTATATGATTGTAGTAGGGACAGAACCTTTTGTTACACACCAGGGCCGCACTTAGGTTCCGTGAAGTCAGCATAAACAAGAATAATAAAACTCAAAAAAGAACATGCCCTAACAAACTCACTGATTATTGCCTTATTGGTGCACTAAAGGGTTGTGTCAAAGAATTGCAGTAGTACAAGATTATATTTCCGTTCAATACATTTTTTCAGTTTAATTCATACGGTTTGGCCGTACGACAGCCTTATAAATCGAAAATCACCTTTCTACATCTACCATAAGAGATCCATGCGAATGGAATTGTTTAAAATCATTGACATCAACGAAATTCTTAAGTTCAACCCCAATTTGCAACTTTGTTGAATATCTTGGATTATTGTTTAATACTATTTTTTACTCAATATAAGAGGTGTGTAAATTAAGTAATGAGACTGAATTTTTCATTTTTTTTATTCGAATAGGATTACAATTCAGATTGTCTCCTTCAAAATAACTTTCTTGTGAAGCCACACAGCGCTGGAGACGGTTCTTCCATTCCTCATAGCAGTGCTGGAACTCATATACTGGAATAGCCCTCAGCTGGTCGGTTACAGCCGTTTGAATGTTTTCAATGGTCCCAAAAATGACGTCCCTTGACGTGATCTTTCAATCTCGGAAAGAGAAAAAAGTCAAAAAGGACTCAAGTCAGGCGAATAAGGAGGCTAAGGAGCCACGTGTTTTACTGGCTAAAACTCGTTTACTGAAATTGCTGTGTGACAAGGCGCATTGTTGTGATGCAACATGCAGTTGTTCTTGATGTTTGGTCTCACACACATGACCCTTTTTCGAACTTTTTCAAGAACCTCTGTAAAAGTGTTGATTTACTGTTTGGCGTGGAGGCACAAACTCTTTGTGGACAATTCCCTGGCTATCAAAAAAGCAAATCAGCATGCATTTGATCTTCAACTTGCTCATTCTTGCCTTTTTTTGGTCTTGGAGAGCTTGAAGTGTGCCATTCCATGCTTTGGCGTTTGGTTTCCAGGTCATACTCAAATGCTCAAGCACTCAAAGTATTCATATCCAAGTCTCAGCACCAGTAATGACACGTTCCATAAAATGGGGATCTTTTCCAATCGATTCTAAAAAGTCAAGACACCTCTCCTGATGTCCTTTTGTTCCTGGGAAAGGTTTTTTGGACCTATTTTTGCGCAGATTTTTCTCATCCCCAATTCGTTTGTCAAAATCTGATGAACAGTGGTGTGATTCAAATTTAACTCTTCCCCAATCATTCTTGTGGTCAACCGACGATCCGAACGCACAAGATTCCGTATTCAATCGACATTTTCATCGGTTCTTGAAGATGAAGGCTTTCCGCTGCGTGGTTCATCTTCAATCGACTATCTTCCTTCTGAGAATGCCTTAAACCACCGAAAAACCTGGCCTCTTGAGAAAACACTGTCTCCGAAGGCGTATTGAAGTTTTGCAAAAGTATCCGTTGCGCTGTGTCCAAGCCTGAAGCAAAGCCTGATAGCACACCGTTGCTCAAAATTAATGTTACTCATTTTTAAAACGCACTAGAAAAAACCGGTTTTCCAAAACAGTTACAAACAACAAACAAATAACTCTAACAAGTTGAAACTTGTACTGAAGGTGCATTACATGTTAACCAACCGCCTTCTAAGTCCGGTCTCCGCAATGTTGCTAGATCGGACGCTACATTACCAGTCTCATTACTTAATTTACACACCTCGTACAACTTAAATAGTTAAATAAATTGTTATAGTAAAAATAAATTATGTATGAAAACAGTCAAACAGTATCTTAAAACAGTCAGACTTGACCTACTGTATCATCTGCCTGAAATATGACATCCGCCATTATCACACCCTGTACATAATTATACTGCAAGCATCCGTTCATGGATAATGTTCGAGCTATTTCCTTCTTTAGTTAAAACATTTACTTGAGTTTTTATTCACTCATTTTTCACCATTCAAACCTTCACAGAAATTACCAAAATATTTACATTTTAATTCTACCTAGTCAGAATAGTTATAGAAGTTGACAATACTTGACGTTTCAAATCATTGTTGCGACTTATCAATGTTTTCGTGGCTAGGTAGATTACATAAAATACTCCCTTCGTATACAATTGTAGGAATAGTTATTACATTACAAAATCATTTTTTTGCAAGCTCGTTCGTACCTAATAGTGAAAGTATAAATGATGCGCCAATACTGGTAAATACTTTTCCTATTACAGTTACCACTAATATTTCATTATGATGATTACTTAATTCCGAGAAAAATGAGTAATGTTCAAGCGGCTGATAGAAAATCATTTATTTTAACAATAATTATAGTTAGTGTGAGAACCACTATCGTTTATTATAACTTATAACGAGCTTCATATTTACAATAGAAAAAGGCTAGAGTAACAAGAAATACGTGCCATTATAACGGAAACATTATGTCAGAATTAATTTAAATTGAGGGATTCTGAGAGAATGTTTTTTTGCAGATTTAATTTTGAAGAAATTACAATCAGTCGAATAACTAGAGAAATATTTAACACAAAAATTATTCATATTTGGACACTTTAAATTACTTAACACCGTAATAATTTTTTGTACTAAACGCGCGTTTGTCATTATCATGTTATCATCAAATAATGTTTAAAACTATAGTTAAATATAATTATCTGCCCTACTTATACTAAAGTTATCGTTGCAGTCCATCAACCCGTTAAAATTGCGATTCAATTAGCTGTAACTTTTGACCTTGTCTATTAACCAGAACAGTGGACTGTTAGGTATCGGTAATCGACCCAAGTGTATCTTTTTGATCTTGCTTGGTTTGGTTTTTATTAGCTTCTTAAATTGTGGAAGTCATTTTGATTCATCCTGTATTACAATATGTAAAAAAATTCAAGTTATGGTGTCAAACTAGTGCCATTTACTATCTGATTGTCAGTCATGAGTAGGTACGATATCATTTCGCGTAACTGTGGACGTAAATTGCGTCAGAAATGCTACACCTACAAATAATATTGACTCCTCAGGTATTTGTATATTTTTACATAAATGTATTGAAAACAAACGATTTATTCAATATAGGTTATATGGCATGCATGTAAGGCCCTAAGATAGGATGCTGAACATTATTTGCAAGTATAAGCCAGATAATAAAAACAAATAAAACTCCACTTTCTAGACTTTTACGTTTAGGTAAATACGATAATTATTAGGAGTATAGGATTGGCCCCCCTGCTTCCCCCGCCGTCGCTGCACCACTGGTCCCGTTAATAAAGGAATTATGAAACTGCTGATGTTGTGGGTGAACATATTAGGGATTGGAGTGCCCAGTGTATACTTTTAAGAAAATATATTTTTGTATCACTCTAACGGGTGACTTATAGAACTGAGGGAGGGGATGTTTTAGAAAAAATGTGAACAACTCCGAAAACGTTAAATCTTCAAAGTATCTATTCGACTGAGCCATTTCGAAAGAAAAATCCTACATGAAAAATTTGTAAAGATGAACCAAACATAAAAGCCTTGTACGCCATACATACGAGGTGTGCTATTAAATAACCGAACTGCTGTCATAACACTTTTTATTCGTTACCAATTACAGTAGCAACTTTTTTCGCCTTCAATGTACTCCCCCTTGGCGATCGCTACACCGCTCCATACGACTTTTCCATTGTTGAAAGCAATGCTGGAAGTGCGCTTCTGTCAGCTGGTTTAGAACCTTCGTCGCTTTTGCTTTAACCGCTTCCACATTTTCGAATCTTGTCCCCTTCAGCGCCGATTTGACCTTGGAAAAAAAAAAAAAAAACCCCCTTAAAATCCCCCAGGGGGATACCCCCGCGCCCCCCCGGGGGGGGGGGGGGGGGGAAGGGGTTTTTTTTTTTTTTTTGCCCGGGGGCCGGGGGGGGGATAAAAAATTTTTTTGGGGGAAATTTTTTTTTTTACAGTTCTGGGGAAACCCAGGAAACTCAGGACATTACCAAATCTAGGGGGGTTGGGTTAAAAATTAAATAAAAAAAGTCACAGAGGGCAAGGTCGGGCGAGTATGGTGGATGTTCCAACACAGTAATGTCGTGTTTTGCAAAAAACGCCTTCACAGACAAAGCAGAAGGGGGGCCGGTGCATTGTCTTGGTGAATCTTCCATGGTTTGGTCTTCCACAAATCGAGTCTTTGTCTTCTCACAAGTTCACGAAGGGCTGACCCTGACCCTCAGGAACCCAGTGAACGTAAACAATGCCTCGAAAGTCAACAAAGACGATCATCAGCGTTTTGAATTTGGATTTGCTCATCCTGACTTTTTTTTGCATTGGCGAATTCGGGCTCTTCCAATGCATGGATTGGCACTTTCAACCTGGTTTCGAGGTCGTAAGTTAAAAACCACGATTCATCACAGGTAATCACCGTGTCTAACAAGCCTGGATCAGCGTCAATGTTGTTTAGAATGTCAGCGCAAGTGTTCGTTCTTGATTCCCTTTGCTCGGGAGTGAGGAGTTTTGGCACCATTTTTGAGCAAACTTTGCGCATGTTGAACGGTTCATGCAAAATCTGGCGAACACATTCTTTGTCGATTCGCTTTGGCGCCTCGGATGCTTAGACGGCGATTTTAGCGGATTTGTTTACCAATTTTTTCGATGTTTTCGTCCGTTTTTGACGTTGAAGGCCGTTCGGGGCGCGGATTGTCTTCGGTCGTTTCACGTCCCTCTTTTAAATCGTCTAACCCATTAGCGCATGACCGGACATTTTTTGTTCTCTAATTTCAGTGTTACTGTGTGCATAATTTAATTGAACAAAATTCCGGAACCACTGTTCCCTATGTTTTCAAAGGTGCTCTTTCGAATGGAAGTGGTTGCAAGTCCGGAAAATGAGTTGTATCATTGGAAAATTGGAAACGAAAAAAAAACGTGATATTTTGGTGACAAAAAAATTTTTATCAAGTTTTTTTTGCTTTAACATTTTTGTACATACCTAAAACCAAAAAAGGTGTCCATGACACCTAAACTAGTTATCGGCCTTACATTATTTTTAAATATTCTTGTTTAAACAAAATGGCGCCGGCTAAGAAACGCTTTTTTTCAAATTTTCATAATTTTTTTCTCGAAAATTATTGACTGGTAAAAATTGATTAAGAACAAATGTCTTAAAATTTTTTTAAGAATTTTTAATGAAATTTTTGATTTATCAGAAAATCGTGAAAATTCGTATTTTCCAAAAGTCGTGAAAAAGAATCTGAAAAAAATTGAGCGTATTGTTTGACTGATTTTGAGATAAATTTGTTCTTATACAATTTTTATTAAAGTCAATAGTTTTCGAGAAAAAAATTATGAAGTTTGAAAAAAGCGTTTCTTAGCTGGCGCCATTTTGTTTAAACAAGAATATTTAAAAATAATGTTAGGCCAATAAATTTTAGTTTAGGTGTCATGGACACCTTTTTTTTTTGGTTTCAGGTATGTACAAAAATGTAAAAGCAAAAAAAAACTTGATAAAATTTTTTTTTTTGTCAAAAAAAAATCACGTTTTTTTTTTCGTTTCCAATTTTCCAATGATACAACTCATTTTCCGGACTTTCGAAAGAGCACCCTTGAAAACATAGGGGACAGTGGTTTCGGATTTTTTTTCAATTAAATTATGCACACAGTAACACTTTGAAATTAGAGAACAAAAAGTGTCCGGTCAGGCGCTAATGGGTTAAACCATTCAAAAAACTTGTGTGCGGGATAAACATTCTTTCCCGTACACTTCTTTTATTAACATTGCAGAAGCTTCTGTAAAAGTTTTCTCCAGTTTAACAAGAAACTTGAGATTAACCCGTTGTTCCATCTGAACACTTAACATTTTTTCGACGAGTCACTTTTTGGTGCGCAGACTAATTCAAATGACTGCTACAGTCAAACTGAGCGACCCATTAGTACAAAAATTATCAGAATTACCATTTCTGACAAAAAATTAGGAGTCGGGAAGGAAATTGATAGTTCCAATAAAAACATAAATAAAGCGCGAAAAAGGTTACACCAGTTGTTATGTACTGATAATACCTCAGAAAGCGCGCTATAGAGTATATACAATTATTAACAAATTAAAATTCTTAATCCTCAAAAACCCACAATCACCAAATTTTGCCAAAAACTGCTATTTTTTAAAGTTATTTACTGAAATCGAAATTAAAATTGTGACATCCTGTATCTCGGTTACCAATAACTTTTGGTCTAAGGCACGTTTAATTAAATCGTAATACTTTTACCCAAATAATATGCAGTTTCCCTGTGTCCCGTTATGAATGGGACACCCTGTATACGTCTTTTGACTGCAAGATAGCCATTGATGAATGATGAGATTAGTGACCAATTTCCTGGACGTAATTTATGTAGGTACTACACCTTGACAAATAAACTAGAAATACACCAACGTGATTCGCCCATCTACAACCTTCTAATTTATTCTTCTCTTTTATTGTGGGTGTTTTTATTTCGTTTTATTTTTATTTGCAGTTTCCTAAAGATTACGCAATTTGAATGAATTGTTTTCTGCGAAAGAGAAACTGCCGCTCTGTCCGCAACATTTTGTATGCACACGGCAGCGTTCGAAAACTTTGACTGTAGGGATTTGGGATGCACAAATTTTTTGTTTAAAGGTAAAACTCATTATTCTCATTACACCAAACCAATTATATAAGTTTTTACCCACAAGATATTGTAGATTTTATTATACAATAAATTAAATTAAATATTACAATTTTGATTTTATCCTGATTTTGACCTTCGTCCTTAAGAAAGGAAATGTAACAACTGATTAATCAAAACTTTTTAATATATAAATTTTTTTTAATGAAACACCCTGTATTTTTATTTAGTTCTTTTGACTGTAACGATATTACAGACAGGGTGACACAGGGGACATAGGTATAACACCATCTAATTTCTTCATTTATTAATATAAAATTTTAAAAACAGGGACGAACTGGGTATAAAAAACATGATTTCCATGACGGCTTAAAAAAAGTCTTATCAGTAGTTATGTAACGAAACTTTATAAATTTCAAAATTTTAATATAGAAGTTATGGGCTGTTACATCTCTCATGTTCACTCGTACTTTATCCGTTAATATCCCGTATTAACACTTCACTATTAGGAACAATTTAATCTCGCTTAGAAGTACAATGTAAATAAGGTCTAATTAACTAACGCGCGACGTGGAGTCCTAAAAAAGAGGAGAAACCTCTTCCGGGTTTTACCATCTTCAGAACACAGCTGACAAATTAGCGACAAAGCATAATGCTGATTTACTCGTAATAGGTATTGCACAGCCCCGAGGGATTTCTTAACGTTGGTGCCGTTTCACATATGACTGACGTGACGGCCAGGCTGAACAAAGAATGTGGATTTTTGGGCATAGTATTTCTCCCATCAGTTTAAAATATCACAAGTTTAGTGTCTCTACCAGGGATGGGACTTCGGATAAACGTGGTTTTAACCTTGAACGGCCCTTATGAATGGATTGCTTAGGGTAGAATAAGCTCGTGGTGAATCAGGACCGAACTCAGGAAAGCAATACAAACTTAAAATATGGTACAGACACTACATATTGTAAATACCTACATATTATCTATTCAATATATCATCGTCAAGATGTAATGCATGCGCTAAACATGTCACGTGGGCCATAATTTTATGTGCGTTTTATGCGCTATTTATGTATGTGACAAACACCAGTAAATTGTCATTATCAACATACATAAATCCCAAATGTCCTGGATTTGTAAATAGTTTTTCATCAGTGGCGCAGCCAGGGGGGGGGGGGGGGCCAGCCCCCCCCCAAGCTAGCCAGCAACCAACAAAAAATCATGGTCGTTTTATGCATCTTCATACTTAATTGCATAATGTTTGTTTTTTTATACGTTTATCATTGTTTAATAGACCTTAATAAAAACACACTTTTCAAGATTTTCGTTTTCACGGAATAATATCATATTGTGTATGCTACTACAAACACCAAACTACTACTCCCCAAGAATGTTTTCTGGCTGCGCCACTGGTTTTCATTCAGCTTATTTTCAATGTTATCGGTTCTGAAAAAAATCCGATCAGATTAATTCCGACGTAAAATTCCATGCTTTTTCAGAATACGACCTTAGAATTGTTCAGAAATTGATTTTAAAAACGTTAATTCGGATATACATATACTATAGGTATGTATTTAATGTTTAATAGTTTTTTTTCTCCAAAACTATACATTTTTGTAAAAATTTTCTATATATACTTTTCTATAAATACTCTTCAGGATTTTTTAAACACGATTTTTGACTGTTCCAAAAATTACGAAATCGAAATTTCCAAAAACGTTATTTAAACAATCTTAAAAAATTTGAGAGCATTTTGCAATTGATTCTAAGATATTTTTATTGTTAGAACATTTGTAGCAAAGTCCAGTCCGTAGTTTTTTAGAAATAAACATATTTTATGATTCCATTTAAAACATATTTTATTTTGGCGAATAAATCCTTTTGTTTTTTATATAATCTCCAATTAAAACAAAAATTTTTTAAAAACATAATTTTACGTCGGAATTCGAAATTATTTCAGCACTGATAACTGAAAATAAACTATTACACGATACGCAACGTACGAAGTTCCATCTGTTTTTAACTTCAGTGTTTTTGATTATTTTTTAATTTATATGCGTATCTGCGATATAATTAATAAGAAAGGCTTTTCTCTTAATCCTGGAGTGGGTACTGGAACCTTCGGCGTAGAAACAAAAAACTGGACGTTTTCCACGAAACACCGAACTACCATACTTTTCTCAACGCGCGTTTCGCCAACCAAGTTGGCATCTTCAGGAGAAGATTAAAACTGACAACAGTTTTAATATTATTTTTAACAGTTTTAATCTTATTAATTTTAACAGTTTTAATCTTCTCCTGAAGATGCCAACTTGGTTGGCGAAACGCGCGTCGAGAAAAGTATAGTAGTTCGGTGTTTCGTGGAAAACGTCCAGTTTTTTTTCTCTCTTAATATTCGATATTTATTGGTTCCGTACCGCAACGATCACAACAGCCAAACACCTAAAACCGAATAAACACCTGCACCTGCAATATACTTGCGGCGGCCTATATACATAATTTTTAATTGGCGTTCCCGAAATCCGCGGCGGCAAGAGTGGGGGAGCGGGACTCCCGGGACGTCTGTGTGCTGTCGTTCTTAACACGCGTAGCAAAATACTCACTGGCGATGAGCATGCGAGGGCCATCCCCTCCCCCCTGGCACCCTTAGAAATTCCAAAAAGTATTCTTGTGATAGTCGGTATTTTTGTATAAAGCATTTTTCATTGAAATTCTGAAGTGCCAGAAAAAACCTAACCTAACCCAGAGGATGTAAAAACGCAGACAATAACAATGGGTAGGTACATACTTATTATGAAATTTGAAAGTCCATCTTCCTCATTCTTCTTATAAATAAAAAGTAAATAAACAAAACAGCAACTTAAAATCGGCAACATGGAAAAAACACTAGGCATCCACCTATTATTGTCAGATTTAATCTTACAATAAGTAACTAATATATCAAGTAAATATGGGTCATTCTTTTACAAACCGCACATCGAATGACACTTGACATTTTAAAATCGTTCAAACAGTTTTTATAATATCTATACGTAATATTAATCGACACGAATTTCAGGATTTTGCCCAAAAAAATTTTATTTCGAAAATATGAATGTATGAAGTTTCGATAATTTGCTACATTTTCATAAATCTCTTCCGGTTTGAAATTTATTATCTACAGTTGTAATAATCGGATTGGTGTCGGTTTTTTTTATTCGCTTTTTTTTTACCTACACTTTCAGGGAATATAAGAGCATTTTTTTTCTAAACAAAAGAAAAAGTTAATAATAATTTAATTGTTTAAATTGTTTTTTTCATACCCGCCACCCAAGTTAAATGAATTTAAAATTTAATAAAGTTAAATGAATTTAAAAATAAATAAAGATAGTATTATTTTTAGATCGCGAGTTATTAAATAATTGCGAACGCAAGTCACATAGCGCGCTATGAAGCGCAGCGTTCGGACGCGCTCAAGTGCAAGCTCAAGCGACAAGCTTGAAGCTCTAGCTGAATGCACTGTTAATAACAAATGCTGCTATTCCGCTGTTCGGAAGCGTAGCGGACACATGCTGTTATTATAATCATATTTTATTCAAAGTGACAAACTTCTAGGTTTTTGAAATACCAAAATCTTCGAAACCATTTAGTGGTTCAAATATTCGAACAGATCGATGTTTTAATACTTTCGATCTCCTTTCACATCGAAAAATCAAGTCTTCAAAAAGTTTCAAAGATAGATTTAGTGGAACTTCATTTACCAGTTACGGACGAATCCCTTAAACAAAAAATATGTAGTGATTGCCATATTAAAGTTTCTAAATTAAAGAAAAATCACGAGAAAAGTTCAGAAGCGAGTTATACTTTTTCTTGCAAATTTCTGTACTACAATACTATACACTGCGAAAAAAAATACCATTTTTATTAGTAAAAATACGCAGAAGTACTTTAATAGAAAGTACCATTTCAACTGGTAACCAGTACTATTTAATTAGTACTAATTACTATTTATGTGGTACTGATTATCGTTTAAAATGGGACTTTCTACAACTTAATCACTTCTGTGTTTTTTTTTACCATTAACAATGATAGTTTTTACTGTTATTTTTTCTCAGTATGTAATACTAAGCTTACAATTTCCTACAGTCAAAGGAATAAATTGTAATCCTACATGCTTACTGAACTATGTACGTATTATATTGTTTTTAGAATGAAGAGAACAATGATGAAATATTGTAATCTGTTAGTTAAAAAAAATTGTAATCCCTTAAATAAAACTTTCAAATAAAACTGCTTTCATTTGCATTAAATTCATTAAATTTTATCCTTAAATATAATTAGCTTTCAAACTGCAACGCAAAACATAATTATAAGAGAAAAACAGGCGAGATCGTCTTAATTCTCTGCCGCCAGCGGAGCGGAGCAAGACTTGCGCTCAAAAATATTTAATAACAATGGTTTGAAAAATAACACTATCTTTATTTTTACAGTATTTGTAGATAAGATTACGGAGAAGATATAGTTTTTTTTGCAAACTTGGGGGCCGGGTATGAAAAAAACAATTTAAACAATTAAATTATTAACTTTTTTTTTTGTTTAGAAAAAAAATTCTCTCATATTCCCTGAAAGTATAGGTAAAAAAATAGCGAATAAAAAAACCGACACGAATCCGATTATTCCAACTGTAGATAATAAATTTCAAACCGGAAGATTTATGAAAATGTAGCAAATTATCGAAACTTCATACATTCATATTTCCGAAATAAATTTTTTTTGACCTAAATCCTGTAATACATGTCGATTAATATTACATACACTTGTCATAAAAAAAAATTCATCTTATTTTAAGAAGTCAAATTTATTTGTTCCGAAATCCGTGCGATTTGTAAAAGAATGACCCATATGCAAGTAATTATATATACATATTACCATGTTCACATTAAAAGGCACTTATTTCGCAACTCACTCGCGGTAAGCTCTAATATTTATTCCGGTGCAGCACTGATTCTG
Source organism: Aromia moschata (assembly GCA_029963805.1). NCBI lineage: Eukaryota > Metazoa > Arthropoda > Insecta > Coleoptera > Cerambycidae > Aromia > Aromia moschata. Next base: position 1,766,549 of record JAPWTK010000032.1, on the reverse strand, counting down.
TACTGCATAAGCAATCTGCGGATCTATCTTCGGCAAAGCGTACCGTCTCCACGCTTCCCTCCACAGTGCTTTAAATGGGTTTCTTACGATCGCGATTTAATGAATCAGTTCGTTGCATCAGAACTGAAAGAGTGCTTACATCCTCGTGACGTAAAACGGGATTATTAAAAACCGCTTTAAATTTCGACGCTTCTTGTACCATATTAGTTTGTAATTTGAACCATTAACATACCGGGTGGTCCTCGAAAGGGGATCACCCTCATAACTTCTGTTTTATTAGAATTATGAAAATTTAGAATTGGGTATTAGACATACAGTCAGCAACAAAAGTCATCGTAACTTTTTGAAGGTTACTTAAATTCTGAAAACATAGGCACACAAAATAAAAAAAATTCAAACCCCTGCACAGTGGGTTAGAATCGGAAAATCCTGGCCAAAAACGAAAAACCAAGTTCGTTATATTCTGTTTTAATTCATATAGCGTTGTGAAGCAGGGTTTCCTGCGTGTAATACTGAAACGACAGCTACCTAGGTTTTATACCTGCCGTTCTACTTCAGTCGGAAGTTGGCCACCTTCGAGTGCGTAACGGTATGAGAATCGATCCCGAAATACTCAACGTTCGTGTTGTGAATTTTTGTTACCACAAGGTGTATTTCCGACTTAAAAAAATGGAGGCTACTCTTGACGGGATGTAAAATATTATCTATGCATTGAAATTCAAATTTTTTGTATTTCTTATTATGGAAAATAAATGTTAACTCTGCGCTTGTAATACAAACGCGCATGTTAAGGTAGCGAAAGAAAAGTAGGAAAATAGTTTGTATCTACAGAGTTCTAACACTAATTCACAATTCAACATGTGGGAAATATTAGTGGAATAAGAAATTCATAAAAATTGGCTGCTTGAAACTGCTTATTTCAGTGAAAAATGCAAAAATAGAAAGGCGCATACAATAGAGCGTTCTCCGGGCAATTCTAACTGTACCTGCGTCAAAGCAGGTGTTCATCCTCGATACAATAGTGTCCCAACCAAGAAGGGAAATGTATGTACCTGTTGTACACTATTGACCAGTGGAAGGAGAAATATAGGGTGTCTCAATGTTCCGTGAAATATATATATATTTTTTATACTAGTTAACCTAATCCAACTTAACTGAGGTTCTCTGCGATCAATTTTTAACGCAAAATAATTTTAATAACCTAATGTGACTTAACTGAAGACACGTTGCGTGCAATTGTAGGTTCCAAAAAGTTCTTACTTTTGGCCCTCCATTTCTTCAGGGAGTTAGATTATTTTTTTTAATGAAAAATATAAATAATCATATGAAAAAAATATGTAGCTTTTTAAGAAAATTTTACTTCGGTTCTCCATCTGTTTTTTTCGGTAAGGAGATTTAGTTGAAATTATATAAGCATTATATAAGCACAAAATATCAAAATCACTTATCATAAGTGATTATTATTTAGCCTACAAATTGCCAATAAAGAATAATAGTCGTATCCATAGTATGAAGTCTTTGTTTCAGAAACCTTACCAAAAATAACATTGGGCCAAACGATATGATTCCGGGCTCATAAATTAATTTATCAAATTTATTTACTCAAAGTGACATTGCAGTGCTTAAAAGGCTAATAAATAGTGATTATATACACAACAGTAGGGTTGGCCGATAGTGCCGAAATTCAGCGGCGCGCGGCTCATTGACTTCAGTCGTTTCGCCTGACCGTCTGGCAGACGCTAGCATTATTATTAGATTAGTGTGTTCGAGGTGTTTATATCGTCGGCGTCGGTATTGCAATACATTAATAATAAAATGTCACGCATGCAAATGCCTAAAAAACTACCATTTGCTGATAAAATGAATAAATTAATCATGATTTTGAGGATTTATTTTATTATGGCGCGACTGTAATTTGGGGTCTGTAAGAAGAAACTGTTGTGTACGAACAAACGCAATTGTAGCCATCATAAAAATAGTGTGAAACATAAAAATTGAAAAGAGGGTATGCTCTTGAGAACTGTTTATGTTCGACTTACTTTTAATGCTGTGTCTGTGATGTATCCCTGAACGTGCACGATAAACAACCATTTCGCGAGTTTTGGAACAAAAATGTTCGAGAGATGCCGTTACCTGATCGCACAACATTACGTAACTATCTACGAACTGTATGCAGTGACTTACTAAAGTGTATTAAAAGTGCATTAAAAAATACACGGCTGTGGTTATGTATTGAGAGTCATTTCCAGCAAATAAAAATTGATCATAAAAGCTAAAATTTTAAGATGTCTCTAATGAAACTATTTACAGTAACTATAAAGGTTTGTATGATGCCATACAAGAATTACAGAAGTATGTCGTCGTTAATGAAAGTACTTCAAAGAGTCTATGTCTGTATACTGCGGTACTTTTCGGCCAACCTTACACATCAGTAATCTAATTAAGCAGAAGATCGTGACAGATCGTTGAATAAACTCTCCATTGTCCAAACTTCCATGCAGGGCTGAACGTCCTTTTCTGGGAATAACTTATTCGTGAGAAGGGACAGATCTATGTCCCCCAAATTTCCAAAGTTCATCTGCTCACTTTGAAAATTCTCAAACTGGTTATCTAACTCTTTGTACGTTAGTTTGTCCACAGAGATACTGAAAATGTGAAGTAATTGAATTATGCAAATTCGGAAATAACCCAACATTATTTTAAAAGAAAAAGATAAAGAAACCTATGAAATAAATAACTACAGAAACAATCGAGTGCAACAATGTGATTGTAACGAAATTAATAGGAATTTGAAAACTAATCGAGACACCATTCCAAAATAAAAGGGCGAGTCCATTCTAAAGGACACACACTGTGCATATACGACGTGTGGCTATTAAATAACCGAACCGATGCTGTTACCAGCGCGCTGCGAGCGTGTCGCGACAAGATCGAACAGAACTGTGTCTGGTGATACTTTCTCCACCCTGAGCTCGCTGGACAAGCCAGTGGGTCGCTCAGTTTGACTGTAGCAGTCGTTTGAATTAGTCTACGCACCAGTGACGCATCGGAAAAATGTTAAGTGTTCAGATGGAGCAACGGGTTAATCTCAAGTTTCTTATCAAACTGGGGAAAACTTTTACAGAAGTGTATGCAATGTTAAAAGAAGTGTAGGGGAATTAATGTTTATTCTGCACAAAGTTTCAACGTCAACGTTTCACGCCTCAACGTCAAAAACGGACGAAAACATTGAAAAAATTGGTAAATCAATCCGTGAAGATCGTCGTCTAAGCATCCGAGGGCTTGCTGAAATAACAGGAATCGACAGAGAATGTGTTCGCCAAAATGGTGCCAAAACTCCTCACTACCGAGCAAAAGGAATCAAGAATGAACATTTGCGCTGACATTCTAAACATTGACACTGATTTAGGCTTGTTAGACACGATGACGAAGATTCGATGTGTGGAAGCAGTAAAAGGGGACCGCCTACATTACGAGGTCAAAATCAAGCACTTTTTCGTGAATTTTTTACAAAGAAACGACACAATGGATTGTTTTGAAGTTTTTACTGTTTATTATGTATATCAAAAGGTTTACAAAAAAATAAAATTAAATTTCATATGTTTAAATAAAAGTTATTAATAATTGAATGCCGATGCCTTTGAAAATTCCTTTTCCACGGCGTGCAGGATAGCGTCCCATAGAATCATCTGAATCATAAAAATAAAAAAATTTTTGTAAATTGTATGAGTATAGCTTCTATTTGAACTAAAAAAAAATCATGCATTTATTAAAATAAATAAAAAAAATTGGTTTAAAAAATTTTAATTTTTGTGGAAAATTTTCGGGTGTTTGTTAATAACTTTTTTTTTTGGCAATAATTTTTACTGATTTTTTTTAGTTCAAATAGAAGGTAATTAAATAAGCTTTAATTAAAAAAAAAAACAAAGTCGATCCGTCCAGTAGTTTTTGAGTAATCGTGCACGCCAATTTGAAAAAAATCGTTTCGAGAAAAACGCGTTTAAAGTTTTCGTACATGAAAAATAGTCTCGATTAAATTTTTTTTTTTGTTTTATTTACCTTAACTTTTTGGCCAATCTGCTATCCCTGCTCCATAAGAAAGTCCCTCCTCTTCTTTAAACAGTTAATTCCTTTGCAATTGTTTCGGCTTGATTCGTCTTGATGCGGCTTCGTTCTTCCGACGTTTCGGAGCACGCGCACTATATATTATAGAGACATCCAAAAAAACTCATCAATTCGAAAAAAACTATTTTACCTTAAAATTATAACCTTTAAATTTTTTATTTCATTTAACGAAAACTTCATCTCTTTTTTTTAATTATTTTCGACTGTTTACAGTTCGAATTCGGACTTGAAACTTTGGGAGCATATTCTACAGATGATATACTTTCAATTTAAGCAAAAAAAAAACAAATCGATTTTTTTGACCCTCTAATGTAGGCGGTCCCCTTAAAGCAAAAGCGACAGAGGTTCTGAACCAGCTGACAGAAGCGGACTTCCAGCACTGCTTTCAGCAATGGAAAAGTCGTATGGAGCGGTGTAGAGATCGCCAAGGGGAGTACATTGAAGGCGAAAAAGGTGCTACTGCAATCGGTAACGAATAAAAAGTGTCATGACAGCAGTTCGGTTATTTAATAGCCACACCTCGTATAGGATAGGTAACATACGATACATATATAGATACATACACTGGTTTAACGTCTGGTAGATTTAAGGGATCATCTTGCATATCATCGATATCTGGTATCTCAGGAATACCATCTTCTACTTCTCCCTGTTTTTCATTTTGAAAACGTTCTCTGGAAGCATGTAACTGGCAACATTTCCTACTTCATAATTATTCAAATATAACCAAATAATAAGCATGTACATGATTTTTCCTCATAATTCGTCAAAAGGCGAAGGCAAAATTTAAAAAAAGATTTTAACTTACATAATTTTTTAAATTGAACACCCTATATATTGTTACATGTTTGGACCAGTTTACATGTTTGGAGTTATTTTACTTGAAATATTTCGTCTAGTTAGCCATGCATGGTGGTTCGACATAAAAAAGTGATGTTTTATCGCACTGGTCATGGATCACTATGGAAATTAAAAAAAATAAATTGTACTATGACATTATATTATAAAAAGAAAGAAAATTACAGAAGGTTTATGGTTAATACATTAAATACTAGCAATTGTTTCCGTAGTAATCCATAGCCAGTGCGATAAAACGTCACAATTTTCTATCGAATTGATGGAATTATTTATGGCAAAATAACTTAAAACCGGCTGGTCTAAACATAGACGTATTATATATTTTTGGAATGTAGAAATTAAGTATTAAGGAAATGCACAGTTAGCTCAAAGATAACAAAGTTAAACTTCACTTTTTGCATCGGATCTCTTTTGAGAGTTGTAATCGATTCCATTGAATGTTTTTCTTTGAAATTCCATGGAAGACTGTTGAAATAATAACAAACACACCGTAAAAAAAAAACATGATTGCTTATTTTCATTTTCATCAGCAAAAATCATGATCATCAAATTTCATAGCAAAACAAAGCAAAAATAGTCGTAATAGTAGAAAACCGTTAAACAATGACCGTTGTACCCCTCAAATATAACATCTACGTCCCTATTTAATGTAACATTGTTCTTAATAATACATTTTTATTAACTCTAAACAACCTCAAATTAGTATCAATGTCTTATTTTATTAAGTTATATACTTACAATCCAGTGATGAGAATGGTTACTTACATTTCAATAATATTTGTTGATCCATTCTTTCCCCTACAAATATTTAAAGTTATTACCTATAAAAAAATGGCTATTATAGCCACATTAATATAGCTATATACATATTAATACAGTAACAAGCGAAAGTATTCATACACCCACTTTTTGGAGGTTGCTTAAATTTTGAAGGGCTTCTTAGACACAGAATTTGACAAGCTGAAATATGAAGAAATATAAATTAGAACTGTAGTACAAAAGTAATCAGAATTTAAACAACCTTTAATAAGCCGGTGTATGAATGCTTTCGTTCTTTACTGTTTATTACTTTTTGAGAACACACTATATTATCTTTTTTCTATTACTTTTAATTCTATAATATCCTTTTGTTAAAAGGGGGTTCAAATGGTATTTCCATAAATCAATAGGAATAAAAAAAAAAAAAAAAAAAACCACCCCCACAAAAAAAGAGGAAAAAATAAAAAAAAAAGAAATACAACTAGTAAAATGTTCAGGTTCATTGTGTTTAAGTGACTTTTGAGAAATATAATTGAAATTTATGAATTTGTTCAGCTTTACTTTAAAAATATAATGTAAGTAAATGATTCAAGTACAGCAATTTTATTAGATTAAATTCAATACAGTATTCCTGAGTAATTCCTATTTCTGCATTAAAGTAAATCTGTAACATATATGTAGTATGTATTGTAGTGTATATATGTGTATAAAAACATACTTTACCGATTTGGAAACATCTTCACTCCAGACGCCAGTTTTTCTGGCTCGTATAGGCAGAGATGTGTCGTTTTCCCCAATTGAATTTTGTAATTTTTCATTCGACTCTTCTAACGGTAACATGCCGTCTTCCCTTATTTTTCCTTGCTTTAAAAATCAAATATGAATTATCTGTAGTTTCAATAAAACATGCATTCAGTACTTTTTTTCCTGACAAAAGATTTAGTTCTTCGTCAAAATTCATGTCGATTAATGATTATAAAAAGAGTAAATCAATGTTATTATACTGCACAAACCACAATACAAACAAAACTCAAAAGTTTATTTACTTTTTAGTTTGTATACTTTGTTCAAATGTCAAATTAACAACCGAAACTGTCATTTACTGTCAGAAATGTTTTGACCAACGTCAACAGTGACCATAGATATGGCAAGAATAGACTGCTATTCACCAACCTCTTACGGCTAAGACCGTATACATACTATTAATTCTAAACACGAGGGTGCGCTAGAGTAGCAACAGTACTCCCCTCTGCTCTGTAAACCAATCAAAAAACGACAAAGTATGAATAATCGCAGTTCTATTTAATGTACTATTAATATCTATTATTTTTCTATTAATGTAATATTAGTATCAAACTATCTAAAGTTTGTACTTTATTTGCGTATTATGAATTTTTCATGATAACTTGATTATTTCGATTAACTTCTATATTTCGCTGTTCGTCCTAGATCAAAAGGGATTTAATATTCCCTATATTTCCTATATATATAAAAAAAAAAACATCAAGTTTCCGTGGTGCATAAATTTGATGAAAAGGAACGCATAAATAGACTCAAGGCTTGAATTTTAAAACTTAAAACTGAAAATAAGAAAGCCAGTTAGTAAATATTTGAGAGTCTCTTCTTTGTTTTCTTCACTTGGGTGAGCGTGACTATTTTTATTGATATAAGTTTTAGTATGGTAAGGTTAATGTAAAGATACAATTCTTGTCTGTTTCAGCCAAATTATAAGTTCCGGAAAAAAAAAACAAAAAATACTCTCGAGTCCCTCTTAAGTCACCTTCGCTTAATTCACATTTCCTCTTATGTCTCCACGTTTCTCCCTATTATGTCACGAAACTCTCCCTCTTAAGTCGTCGCCTGTAAAAGTTTTAGAGCTTCATTTGGAAATTTGATTCTCGCATGAATATGTCCATTTTTTATTGAAAAAAAAAAATGATTGTGTAATACATTAAATATAGACACCTAACCTTTAAAATAGGTTAGGTGTCTTTTAAAATATTTAACCTTTAAAATATTCACTCAAGCGTAAAATTGAACTTTGTCACGCACGACTGGGTATACTTACGTTGATTTTGTCGTTCAGCTGGCTCATTTTTTCATTATAACAAGTGTTGTGGTACATCTCTAAAAATGTCTTTTTGCAACTAAAAACACGAAAAAGTTGAGGTTATGATTGCTTTTAAACGTGACTTATGAGAGAATGAATTTCGCGACTTAAGCGAGATGATGCATGGATTTGGTGACTTAAGAGGGAATCGAGTCGAGAAAGTGTACTTAATAGGCAAGAAGATTAGAACTAAGGAGACAGAGCTGCGGCTTTTCGCTGTATAACGCGAGGGGCTCGAATATATCCGCCTCCAGAGGCGCTGTAAGCAGTCGTTCTGTACTAATCTGTGTGCGTTAGAGTCCGCGTGAATGTCCGTCGTGCGAATACAGTGGATATGTGGCAGACGCTCGATATTTTTCGTTAATTTGTTGTTATCTTTGCAATTACAAATTTTCGTAATTATCAATATGAAAATGTATTCAAAATATTTCATGTTACGTACTTCAACGTTAACAATACTACAAAATATAGAGACATCCAAAAAAACGTCATCAACTCTGGCTATGAACGAGAGAGATGGAAATAGCGGTCATGTCTAAGCTTTTCGGTTATGTCAAACTTTTGACAAGTGACTGTCACAATTTGTAAAATAGATAATGGCTGTCATATGATGTGACAGTCTTGACAAGTAAATAAGGTTATAAATTCGATCAAGAATAGAAATACGTTTTTTTTCTCGGCCAACTTTGATGACGTTTTTTTTGGATGTCTCCATATTTCGTTTCATACATACATCTGTAATTTGAAATACTGTCCGGTTATTCTAACGCTTCGGACCCCTTTTTGTATCACACAATGCAACACAGCACTTTCGAACCTTATTTATCTAACATTCGGATTGTATTTTTATTAAAACCAAACAGCATGTAAGCATACGCATTGACAGTCTACATTCATAAACAGTCATGTGGTCCGCTGCTCATCACGTGACGTCGAGCACAGCACTGCTTACAGCGCCATCTGGAGGCGGACAGATATGAGACCATGACACCGAACGACTTCCGTCTCCTTAGTTCTAGTCTTCTTGGTTTTGAGCTTCGACATAACCGTTATTTCCATCTCTCTTGTTAGCACATTCTAATGACTATACACTAGTGTCCTAATTTTAATTTGAAAATGATTCCCTGGGCAAAAAATGCGTTTCACCTCTATAATTCCATGGGCGAAAATATCCCTTCGCAATTCGAAAATTGCGATTTTTTTTTCCTTTAAATCACTATAGGAGCTTAATTAGCCTGCTATAAAACTCTTAATATTTGTAATATAATTGCTGAAATTAGCTTATTGAGTCAGACAATCTCAGAAATTGTCTGTTTAAAAACCTAGCTGATATTCACTGTCTTATATTAGTGGGTAAGTCCTATTCATAGTCGTAATCATTTTAACGACATCCTTACAATTTTTGGCTCCATTGGACCGAACAAATATTACTAATTAATTTGGTCCTTGCGCACACCAGCGGCCGGCTTTGGCCACCGCCGGCTCTAAAATTTCTAACAGTAATAACTACAGTGTTTTAATTTAACCCGCATTTTTAAAGCTTTATCTAATGCTAACTTGTTTTCTATGTATTTTTTTTGGGGTATCCAAACTCTTTCTGAAGCCAAATTCTGGAGACATTCTTGTATAGTGAGCTTCGCGAATTTTAGAAAATAAATTCATTTTTTTTTCATTTTGGAAAGATAGTACATACATAATTGAAATTTCTGCAATTTTTCCCCTTTACTTCAAAAATATAAGTGTGTAAATGATTCAGGTAGAGCGATAAATCTGTCCTTTAATACCAGAAACAAGATTATATTGAAAAATGAGGGCTGCATGGACATTTTTGTAGATAAATAAAAGTACACTCTGTATGTAGGTATGTAGTATGTTCATTTTATATTACATTAATTTAAGATTCAACAGACAAGTGAGTGAGTATGCCAGGGCTTTACAGAATCGTAAAAAAAGAGAAAGGTTAAATAAAGAATCAAAATCAATCATATAATTTTATTTGTCCCAATCACCAGAGTAACAAGTAGTGATTTACACGAGAGTGTATAATATAAATAACAAATAAATATAAAAATAGGTACACTTTCTTACAATCAATGTCTAATAAAGTTGGACTGACAGACACGTAATACGTACAATTGCACAGGATGTTTGTACAAACACTCGTAGAAATAAAGGTATGTGTAAACTAGGAATGCCTGACGGTATAGAGAATATAAAACGTAACTCGATCGGCTGTTAAAACATCTACGTAGAGCGTTTCTAGGATACTCAATGGTGGAATGTACGACTGCGATACTAGTTCTCTTCATTGTTACAGATATTTTTACCTGTAGCTTTGTATAACCCATTGAGTTATGTTATAATCCAGCTGACAAGTGTTTCTGTTTTCCCTGTACATGTCTAAATTGCAACGTTAAAGAGAAACGACATGACTCTGGCGCTGCGTTTATTGCACAGATTCGGATTTATTCAAAATAACTCGGCAACTCTATATTTCCTACTGGACCATCGTCGCGAAAAAAAAATAACCTAATGGAATGTTTTATGAAGGTAAATATATATGTTTTTTTTAGCAATTTTTAAGTCTCTTAAATTAGAAATTTTAGACTACATTTAATTTATAGGCATCTTGATGAGTTACATTAAGCTTATAGAAAATCTAGACGTACATAAAGACGGTAGCCATGCACTGCTCTGTCGCGATAGTGTTAATGTTAAACGCTAAATTATAGATTATTATACAGGGTGTTAAGATTTTAATTTAGTTTCCAATTTTTCCCTATAATTTTCGAATAAATAAAGATTTAAGTCGGAAACAGTTCTAAAGATCCTAAATAAATAAAGAAGAATTTATGAGCTTTTATTGTAGATACATTTTTTGCAGATACACCAAATCGATAGGACTTATTGTGATATTTGTAAGTGACATCAGTGACAGCTGACATTTATTAAGTTTTATAGTTTACGTACTTAGTCTATTTAGTTTATACACTAGCTGTTAGTAAAGAATTGTATGGAATGACATATTAATTATTATAGATGTCGAATTAATTTTCTAGATAATGTAAAAATTATAAATAGTGGTGTTGTTGCTAGGATAGGTTAGTTGTGATTTGAATGTTATACAGTTAAGGTCCACGAGTTGTAGAGTGTTAATAAATGTGTTTGAATTGAAGAAGTGATTTATTTGAAGAGAAATTCGTAACATTATAATAAAGGCGCCAGATTGCTTCAGTGTCAATTGAGTCAACTTGACAAATTCAACTTTGGCGCCCTCTAGCATGGTTATACTACCTAATTTTTTTTACCATTTTTTTGATTGGCTTAAATGCTTCCCTAACTATTCAAAAGGTTTTATGTGGGGTAAAATTTTTGAGGTGGTCGAAAAAATTGGTTTTCCGACTGAAGTCACGGTGCTGTTTAACTAGTAATTTGTGCACGTTTGATATCGATGTGGTAGGGGGTCATTATTCCTTCGTAAACACAGTATATGTTGAATTAGAAGGACATGAAAGCAGGAAACAGCAGGACAGCGTAAAAACCTTGAATTAAAAGGACAACTGTATGGCCCAGGCATCGCCGATTAGCGGTAAATAAAAATTTACATAAAAATATACACATTCGAAACTACGCGTTTTTCTCGAAACCATGTTTTTCTAGCTGGCCGTAAAGTTAGCGTCTACAATTTTCAACCAATCAACTTGAAATCTTAACTGCAGCTAAAAAATTAAATTTTCTAGCGAACGCCCATAGAACTTTATGATTTATGAAAATTTACCGATTTTTGGGGGGGGATGGGTGCTCCGAAAAAATTTTTTTTTTTCTTTAAACACGCCATTTTTTTTTAAATCAATATTTCGAAAATGGTCGTTCACTAGATTTTTCGATGTAATTTCAAAATCTTTTTGGTTTTTTTGTTCTAGATGCACCATGGCTAACCTGTAGGTTTACGGCCAGGGGAGGTCACAAAAAAAATCGTTTCATTCCTAGAGCTGTTGTCCCACCATTTTGTTTTTAAATCACTTTAAAAAAATATTTTTGTGTACTTTAAGAGATGTGTAATGATGTCTAAAAAACCGAATTTAAATAAATTATTTTGCCTTTCTACAATAAATTCAAGAAAATGAACCTTGATTTTGACCCCACAAGGTAGTGTTACCCCTTAAATGGTTATACTACCCAGCAAATTTCTTTTTTTTCCATTTTTAATTTTTTTTTTCGAATGTATAAATTATCTAAGAATGATATTCAAAATTTTTTTTGCATGTCAATTTGCGAATTTTCAAAAAAAAAAAAAAATTAAAATCTCTTTAATACTTCCCAAAGAAAAACTAATGTAGGATTAAGAAAAAAAGTTGTTTTTGTTCCTAAGTGGTGTACAAAGACTGCTACAGTGTACGCCGATTTCCTCCTCCAGAAAAATTTTGTTTCATGTTACATGGAGCTACGACGCCATTTTGTAACTTTAATGAATATAAATTTTTTTATAATCTTAAATATAATAAAAAATACTTTTGTCTACATTAATACCCATAGAATCAAGTGTCAAAATTTTATTTTGATCCGTTACATAGTTATCGAAAAAAAAATTCCCAAAAAAAAAGCTTCATTTTTCAGTGCGCCTGGGTACGTATAACCCCTTAAGTCCTATCGATTTGGCTTTGAAAAAATTCATAATTCGTCAAACAAAATAAGAATAATAAGAAAATTTTCTAGGACAGCAAAATATTTTGTTGTATACAGAATGGCCAAGACGCAAAAGTTTTTTTTTGCGCCATTTTAAAGACGCGCGATGAGCCTTAGGTGGCGTCCTCTAATCAACACATCAAAACTATGAATTAATTTAAGTTTCTCACTTAAGAAAACCCCCGAATCTCGAATTTCATGCTAATATCTTTATTTATTCGGAAACTATAGAGGAAAACTGAAAACTAAATCAAAACTTTGCGCACCCTGTATATTTTAAACTTGTGCCATTGGTATAAGGCATGTCGAGCCCAATCATACGATTTTGGCGGCTAGTATCTCCAATATAGAGGTAGCCCATTCTTAATTAATCACCCTGTATTCATCCATTCACAATTATGTTAGTGTTATCTTAATATTAGCCAATTCCAAAGATTTTTTTGGAATTCTAATAAACAATTACACGCGAGTTTCATGTGCACTTCAATTCAATTCAATGGTATCCATTTCGCAATTACTCGAATAAGTTAGGTTAGTTATGTAACTAACCTAACCTATCATTAAGCTCCACCTCAATTTTTCGGAAAATTCAAACGTGACATTTTCTTGCTTTCTAGAAAGTGTTGTAGCTCACTAACACTACTCTGACAGAGCAGTTATATAGGCATGTTAACAATAAACTAAATGTATAGCTTAATGTAAGATCTCACATATATATGTATATATACATAATGTATATTATATACTACTTAAAGAATAATATACTTTCAAAAGTTTTTAACAATGGACGGATTTTTAGAGCAAACATCAGGTTGCAGGTTGTACCCACAGTAAGGCTTTTTTAGGCACTTAATTAGTTATAATGTGAATATCGACTCAATATCTATAAAATTATTATCACCAGAATGATTTACTCACTTTTATTTACGGTTCTTACAGCTCTTCAATTTTTCTTTCACGGAATTTTTTTTGAAATGTACGGTAACAGGCGCATAGGTGCTGCAAGATCTGCAGCTCCATTGGTCCCATAAGGTTCATTGGTTCCATGGTTCGAAGTGGAGCTGCAAATGTTGCAGCTCCATCGGTCAATCCAAGGCTACCGTGAACAAAAATCAAGAGCTACAGCGATTTCTTTATGACCGAAATTTATATCATATCGATCATACATCCTGAAAGTACCAGATTTAGCCTGAAAATATTGAATTTTCAATAAAATTTTGTTCAACTTAATTTATCATTCACTATAGTTCTAAAAATGAAGTAGCGAAACTTTCCAAAAAGCAATATTCCAACAAAACAAATATATTGTGCGGTATACTTGATAAAATCATTGTTCCATTAGATACGAGGGGGTACCCAAAAATAACCGGAACAGCATTGCCGTGGGCGGAAAAATCACAAAGTTGACATCTACTTCCGGTATAACCACAAGTGCGATTAACGTGAAAATATTTTAGGCGTATCTCCCCAATTGACATTAGTATGTCACCAAATTTTCAGATTTTTACTAATTATAGTTTTCCCATAATCGATCGATGCAGTTCCCGGAGGACCACCCTGTATAAAAATCACTTGAATATGTTTTCTCGAACTTCAGTCTTCAAAATTAAAAAAATTAAATCCAAAAAAATCACAGTAGGCGATAGTTTTTATAAGTAAAACGTGTTCCTCTGTCCTAAGGAATATTTTTTGGTACCATACATTTAAAAAAAAATCTGATGGAAATCAAGCAACAAATGGAGTTTCAGAAGGCTGTCCCGGTTTTCAAAGATCACACTGTATGTTCAGTTTGTATTTATAACTGGGTATTTTCATTAATTCTGCAATAAAACTGAAATTTCGTATTTCCTTGTTAGACCGATAATCGTTAAACAAAACACGCAAAAAAACTTACATTTCTTCGATAAAATTTTTATAGATGTTGAGTCTACCTGTGTACTTTAAACTGTACTATCATTTTTTTTCTCAATAACCGTTATCACCAGCCATTTAACACATCTATATAATACAATAATTATTATTGTAGCAACATACATCCTCTAAATGTTAACAAGAATTATAAATTTAATAATTTATCACATTGTATTTTGATTTTGTATTCACAGACATTTATTATTTAGGCATGAAAATACATGAGCTACGATCAGAATGAAAGTAAAGCATTTGGGGTGAGGTCATTTGTTTGTCTGAGTGCATTAAAATTTGCCGTTTGTTTTTTTTTTTTTTACTAAAAATATTGATAAACATATACAGAGTGTTACTTAATGTTATGTACTAATTTTTAAAACGCGATTCGTGGACCAATTTTTGAAAAGTTTTTATATAAACGTTTTCCTAAGTACACAAGATTAAGTAACAAACACCCTGTATACACGTAAAATATTTTTATTAAACAAAGGTTTTCTAATTGAACTAGTCACCATTCTAACTCTCTTATATAATTTTGTATAAATTTGCAATTTTGTTCCACATTATACATTTTGTATCTAGAAATTGCAGCTATAGTTATAAAAATATATCAGTACAGTCGCAGTAACGTGTAAATATATATTTTTAAATAAGCCACTCAAACCTATCACACATCAATTTGATGTTATCGTATAGCTGGCAAAAAATCACTTATACATATTTTAATTACAGCCCAACCATTATTCGTGAAGAGTTCAATGAGCACGTGTAACGATATCGGTCTTGAACAGTACTGTTACACTTTGATATGACGGGTTCTTTGAAAATCTACTAAACCGCTAAGTCTATTACCACGGTACTCAGATCAGAATCACAAGAAAAAGGAATGAAGGAACGCGCACCAAATCCCAAACCGTCGCACCGCATCGGAAGTGACAGCGACCAGCGCTCAAAGTTGTCACTATTCGTAAATCGTCTGTCGCATATAACACAGCCGTAGCAGACATAATCAGTTCTAAAATGTCCTTGTTTAATTAAAACTAAATAAGATTTATGACTTTAAGTATTACCCAATTATTCGAAAAGGTACATACTGCTGAAAATTTAATATGGCAACAACGCCTTTTGATTTTAATAGCGATTTACAGGCTGTTGCACCATTCACACATAATGGTTGGACTTTAAGAATTCAGTTTGTGACAAATTGCCTTACAGACAGTGGCAGCTGGTGGAATTTAAAATTCTCGTGTTTTCGTAAGGAAGCATGGGACACACGCCAGACTTGAGATCTCAATGGAGGGCTAGAATAGCAAAGAGACTTCAAACAAAATTTCCAAATATACAGGGTGGGCCATTTTAATCTCCCCAACCGGAATTTCTCAGAACCTAAGCTAGATACGAAAAAAAGTTTAGACAAAAGTTGGAGGGGGCAGAAGGGGTCACGCACCGGTGCTAATGACTTTGACCTTGAACCTGATTTTCAAGGTCAAAGTGGTTTCTTTAAACGGGAACACCTACTTTTGACCCCGGATTTGAAGAGCGGGAAATTTTATGTCCAACACGGTTCTTGTCAATAAGGTCATGGCAAGGTCGAATGAAGGTCAAATTTTGGAAAATTGTTAATGGGGGCTGGCTCGGAATCGAGATTGGAAACAGTGAAATTTTTCTGATTAAAGTTGTCAGGGTCGAATAAGGTCACTTCCTGATGCCAATGACCTTGACGTTAAACCCGGTTTTTAAGGTTATTTCAAGGTCAAAGTATTTTATCAAGCGTGAAACCCTACTTTTGACCTCTGATTTGACAAAAAACAAGAGAAATTCGTCGAAATTGATGTTTCTGTCAAGGTGATGATGGCTAGCCCTTGTTATTTAACAATTTTCGAAAATTTGGCTCACGCGCTTTTTTGTTACCAAATCCAGGGTCAAAAGTAGATGTTCCCGTTTAAAAAAACTACTTTGACCTTGAAAATCAGGTTCAAAATGGCCCACCCTATATATAGATATATTTTTTTATATTAATACTCTGTGAATATAAAAGTTTTTTCCTAGTTACAGTTATATGAGTTACTACAAAATCATTTTTTTGTGTTTAGACTTGAGACTGTGTTTACTTGCTGGAAAATTTGCAAATATTTTGCAGCCCGTTTCTAAATTTCGTTTGAAGTTTCTTTGATATTCTACTCTTCTATTTGAACCTGCTAATAACCCCATAAAATCTGGTGTGGTTCCCATGCTTCCTTACCAAAATACGAGAATTTCAAATTCCGCCACCACTGTTTGCTGTTTTACCACATCAAAATTCCACCTAATCCATGATTATATTAAAAATGTATTAATGCTGAACATATACTAATTTTCACTAAACTGGTATCACCGCTGTCTGACAGATACAGAAAAACCTTTACTAACAAACTGGCAGTGCAGTGTGTATTTATATTTGACCTATCCGAAAGTATAATTGACAATAAAAATAACAATGCACTAAAACGACGAGAAAAATCAAGAATGTTTGCAATATTTATAATTGTTAGGTTATAAAACTAACCTATAAGCAAACTAGTTTACTCAGTTTATTGTATAAAAAAATATGTATATATAAAAATGGAATGTATTATAGCGATAACACGAAACAAAACAATTAAACCCTTTTGAATTTTAACATCTTGATATACAGTGACCGCCAAAAGTCATGAATGAGGGAAATTTTGAATTTTGATTGTGTGGTAATTTCTACTTATGTGAAAACCTGTTTAACCCTTAGTAGATATACCTAGTAATTGTTACTTTAGTTTGTAAATGTTTTTTTTTTTATTATTGAAATTAAAAAAAATACTATTTTTCAGGCAAGCAAGATTTCAGTGAGATTTTCTTATCATGTGTTAAATGCCATTTGCTAATTAAGTAATAATCCCTCGGTATATCTGACAAGAGTTAAATAGGTTTTCAGACAAGCAGAAGTTATTACCATTTTTTTTAAATCAAAATTGAAACTTTTTCCCATTTGATGTCGGCTTTGTGGCGGTCACTGTATATGCTTCTTATTTTATGGAACAGTATTGTAGTAATAAATCAATTTTTATTTATAAATTCCCTTGAGTTCAAAATGTGCATATATGTACTATCCAAAGCAACTTTTGAAGTCATCAATGAAAAATGAATTAATAAGTTTGAATAGTTTGAAACGGTAGAATAAAATAAAATTATCACAAATTTAAATGTTCTTGTGAACTGTATCAATGTTGGTAGTAATCTTATATAAGGAGACATCCAAAAAAAAAACGTCATCAACTCTGGCTATGAACGAGAGAGATGGAAATAACAGTCATGTCTAAGCTTTTCGGTTATGTCAGACTTTTGACAAGTGACTGTCACAATTTGTAAAATAAACAATGGCTGTCATATGAAGTGACAGTCTTGACAAGTAAATAAGGTTATAAATTGGATTAAGAATAGAAATACGTCTTTTTTTCTCGTCCAACTGTATGACGTTTTTTTTGGATGTCTCGTTACAAATAATGTTTAATAACGGTTATGTTTTACCTTGACGACAAATATCATTTTGAAGAGCTGCTGTTTTTACAAATCTTTTATCGTTATACTTTATGTAATATTTAAAAAGTAAGTGAGGTTAGAGGAAAAAATTGCATCAAAAAAAAATGTGTATCCATGAAGTTTAATTATATCCGAGGCTGTCAGAAATTCACTGCTCACCGTAGGCGTACGCATCTTGACAAATGTTAGGAAAAAGAGATAATTAGCTAGTAACAAACTCCACGACACTGTTACAATAAATTTTAACAATATATGCAACACTTACCCTTGTACATTGGTGTATTTAATACTCTCTATAATGTTGTCGCGTACAGTTGGTATTCGTTCCCTAATGTAGCGACTTGGTAACTCCAACTGCGGGTTGTATTCGTTCCAGAACTGTCTAAGAGCTTGTTTGTCGTATGTGAAGCGGAACGCTACAGGCTATCAACATTCAAACTGAGTTTCAAAGGCACACCCTGGGTTTTATTTTGATGTTTCACCGACTGCAACAGTGACGTCTACAGTTGGATTTTGCACCTCGGTGCGCAAATTAAAGTTTTCTGGGCTCTCGCATGTGTGACATACCGTATCATCGAATTAAAACGTTTTAAGTAACACAGCGGAGAGTCTAACGTATGTATACCTCGATGAATCATCAGAAGCTTATTATTTTAGAATAGACAAGGTGTATAGATTTGATAAACGAAACGTTCTTTGCAGTGAAAATGATCATGCCCCTACATGCAGCAGCTATGGCGCACAGCGCTCTTTGACAGCCCGTTATAGCAGCGCAATTTGTTTAAAAACTCGAAAAAACGACTTTGTGTCAAGATTTTTGCAGGTTCTCGTATGTGCACATCGATTTCAGAAAAAAAAACTCAAGGAAATCCATAATTTAAAAATAATGATTTATATGGAGAATAAATAAATGTGGACTAAATTTGTTGGTTAAAATGCAAGATTACATTTAAAACTGATCAGGTCAAAATTACAGATGAAAAATTCTGTATGGCTCCTGAACCACAAAAATTAATTTACGTTTTAAAATTTTGAAAATCAATCTAATGTTTATATACAATCCTTAAAGAATTTATTAAGCATTGTTTTTTTTGTGATTAACAAACTATCATTTGTTTAAATTTTCAAGTTGTATTGTAATTGAATGTACTGTTCTTTTAGCAGGCACTGTATTTGTCACAGATTTTTTTTTTTGATGCTTTAATAAAGTCGATCTAATTTAGGTTGGCCCAGGTGCATTGAAAAAGTTGCGTTTAAATAAAAATGCAGCACCATCATTCAGTTTATACAGGGTGTCTACTTTTATTTACCTACATATCCATCTTCATTTGTCAAGTTAATCGATTAAATTTTTTTGTTTTAATGTGTATCGAAAATTGCCTCTGATCCTATCCTTGCCTTTAAGCTGCCATGGCCTCCTATGATTTTTTTATACCCTTCAAATTCAATATAACCATTCAGCAATTTTTTTTGTGCCTTGATATTTTACGGGGCGAAGTTCGCCAGTCGGCGCTCTTCCACCTAACCCCCAATACACTCACACTGTAATACCCATGTCCTAATAGAGTTGCCAAGTCTATTAGGCGGGACTCGAACCCACTGACAGAGGTTCAGCAGATGGCTCAGATTGCCACCTCTGGTACCACCCGCTAGATGCCTCTGTCCGACAAACTTTCACAGAGCAGATACGGTGACCCAACAGAAACGCAACCCGACCGAGCGTTGCTGCACTCGCATTATCGGAGTTTAGCGTTCAGACGAATTACCATATGTTGCTATTCCAAATCAGAATCCGTAGCATTACATTAGGTTCCTTCAAAGTTGAGCAAAATATAACATTTGAAAGTCGTTACATGAGTCAAGTGTGCCATGTAATTGTTAAAACAATTGAATGCTATCTGGAATCTCTTAAACTGAATTTTCGGCTAAATATTTTCCTGAAATGTTCAGATTTTTTTCCATTTCATCTTGTTTTAGTATAAATATGTAGAAGTTTTCCTTTAGTTTCATTTCAATGTATTTTTTAACAAACCAAATATTACCCCTTCTTGGGTTTAAAATGCGTCCTCAAGTATTTTCAAAAATCATGCCTGCCATGAAATTTGTAAACAAAAAATTAATGCAATAAACTTGACAGTTATGGTATTAATAATTATTGGCCCATTTTGTGGAAATTATAGAAACAAATTACTCTAGTTCATAGGAAAAGGCCTTTTCTGGACAAAAAATATATTTTTTTTTGCTACGACAGTTAAAATTAAGTCAAAATTAAGTTTACGCGATTCCAGATAACATTCGATTGTCTTGATATTATTTCATGGCACACTTGACTCGTTTAGCGGCTCTCAAACACTATATTTTGCTCAACTTAGAGATCATATAGAAAGAAACCCCTTGTATATTTTTTGTTCACATTTCCCATATAGAGGTTTTGAGAAGTTTTGATTAATTCCATACAGATTTTAAATATAAATTGTTAAATGGTGGTATTGAATTTTAGGGGTATAAAAAAATTGTAGCAGGCCATGGGGTTGTGTCTAAGAGCGACGGTGGGGTCAGACGAGGCAGTTTTGAAGCCCCTTATAACAAAAAAAAAAGTTTAATCGATTATCATGAAAAATGAAGATTTAACTTAATAGAGTAGACACCCTGTATATTTTTAAAGCGGCAAATACAGTTGGCCTAAATTGTTACGTTGTACACTCATTTCCCGGACACCCATTATACAGGGTGTTAGAAAAGTACCGGAACAGCAGAATAACTCGCCAGGAGTGCATTTTTAGAAAAAATTGTGTGACCTTGAATTTGACATTCAAGGTCATTTGAAGGTCAAGGTCGTTATTTCAAACGGGAACACCTATTTTTTACCCCAGAATCGAAGAGCAGAAAAAATTACAGTCGGATATGGCCTTGATTGCCCTCATTGCAAATTGTGGAGGTCGTCACCCTCATTAGTCAATTTTGTACGTTTGATTTTGGAGTGACCTTCTGATGCCATTCTTCATCTTTCGATTTTTCTTTTTTTTGGGCTCAAGACTGTGCAGTTCCACGATTATAAAAATGACCTTGATCTTGAAATGACCTTGAGCGACATAGTCAAGGTCAAATTCAAGGTTATCAATGGATAACCAGGAATAAACCTTTTGTGACATTGTCTCTCTTGTTTGCGAAGAATAATCTTCCCACGATATTGCGACATATCCTACCAGCAAAACATCGGTAGATTGTTGGTTGCCTATACGAGATTATTACAATCAAAATAATTGGGTCCAACAAGATAACGTCCGAGATAATACTAGAAGGAGCGATCACAATATCGAGATTCTCGGCGGTTCGAAAGTAGCTAGAAGATTGTTCCAGAGGCTTCCAATGGTGTATATAAGCACGACAGCGAGCCCCCAAGAGTTAGTTTGAATTGGAACTTAGTCCAGTGAAGATCAAAGTGATATACCGGGCGATATTTAGATTGTGATTTTAAGTCGGTAGTCGTCAATCAACGTGATCAAATTAATTGTAATTAAATAATAAAAGTTTTTAAGGTAAAAAGTTACAATATTATGATTACTTCGGGGTGGTGACCTCATATATGAAATGAGGTTGGTCAAGGTCGGATCCGACTGTAATTTTTTCCGTTCTATTCGATTCCGGGGTCAAAAATAGGTGTTCCAGTTTGAAAAAACGACCTTGACCTTGACAGGTCATGTTCAAGTGGTGGCGAGTTATTCTGCTGTTCCGGTACTTTTCTAACACCCTGTATACATATTTTTTAAAGTGGAAAACAGGTGTAATTCTTGTAGTCTTGCAAATAACCAATCAAACGTTTCGATATACCCACCACGTTCAATAGTCTAACTGAAACCGAAACATAACGCAACTGAAACCAATATAAACTTTTTTAAATAAATAATAAAAACAAGACCGTCTCTCAAATTACCGTTTCACACATATATATATATATATATGTACACGAGAAGAGGAAACTACTGATGACTCTTGCTCAACAGGTGAGAATTGAATTCGTAAACGTTACAGCATTGCTCCCCGCAGATGTTGCATTTCCAGGGGTTCGCGTCCGAATGACAGCCCTTGTGCAGGAAATACAGCGTCTGATCGGGGAAGCCTATACCACAGAATATGCATTGCAAACCACTCAGGCGCGTTTACCCATAGTCCTCCATAGCGACGAGTCGGACGGCTGCTCGGGGCCCGTGGAGGTGATGGCCCCGTTGGTGGTGGTGGCGCCCTCGTTCGGCGATATCTCGGGGTTGGCGCTGGGGGAGGACGTGGAGCGGCCCCGCCCCGTCGAGTTCGTCCGCGAAATGATCTTCCTCTTCAGGTCGTCCCTGAGCAGGCTCTTCAGGGGCGAGACCTTTATCAGGGAGCTGAGGCTGCTCGAGGTCGCCGTCTGCATCTGCACGCTGCCGGAGGGCGACGTGCTCAGATTGACCGGACCGTTTCGCTTCGCGCCGTCGTATTCCTCTCCCGGCTCCTGTTTAATAGGTATCAGTGAGATCGAGGGCGTAATGTTGGTCTCTTGGTCTATTCTAAGCGAATTCGATTGGATGTGACTGCTCGTCGGGGCGTTCGAGTTGGAATCGGCTGATTGCGGGGAGTTCGGGCAGTCCCCGTTTATTCGCTGTGTGTCTCCGCTCTGGACAGGTTGATTAGCTCTTTGTTGGTCACCCTTTACATAAAATGAATTTATTAGACTGACGGGTAACTAATTTACTTGGGCGGGCCAAATAGACACAGTAATCACTAAAGACAGGATCATTTTTGTGCATAGGAAGTTCAAAACAATTTTTTTTGCACATAAAAACTGGTGTAAAGTTTATCACACTTGGCGGATGTTTTGCTTTCGAGTTATTTTCGGCTGGACCATTCCAGTACATGGCTTCGCACTAACGTGAATAATACCGACATGTTTGACCCACTATAGGAGGAGCATATTTATAATGCAAAATATTTATCATTTCTTTCCTACACGATATTTACATTGATTAGGTAAGCAATATGTAATAAATATTTCATATTATTAAAGGGCTTGTGTTAGCTCTGCACCTTCCCGTTGGTTTTGCTGAACAATTGAATATCACATGTTTTTATGTAGATTCACGTGTGGGTTTTACATACAATATTGTTATATTTAATTGACCAAGCAGAGAAAACTATATATGGCGTATTTGAAAAGTAAATATACCTATTATTATGTAGAAAATAAATTTGATAAGGGCGCGCCGAAATCATCGCGGCCGGACCCGGACCCCCAAGTTATTTACGTCTGGCTTGTTCATAAAGTCAGCTGTGGCTCGTGGAAAGTCAGATATCTGACTTTCGACAGCTCGTAACTCGCTTGGAGTTGATTTTTTGGACCTTGGTGCCATGAAAACTTCTGCTGGGGGTTCAAGGTACAACATATTTCAACCCCAGAAAAATTGGCCGGGAACCAAAATCCATATGATTAGTGCATACAATTGACCATTTATCGTTTCGGCCAAAAATCACCGTAACAAGCAATATTTCGATTTTTATGCATTTTTTTCAACTTCAATATGATTTTTTTGCTCAAAAATATTACTCGGAAAAAATCGAAAAAAAAGTTTTGAAAAAAATTTTTTTTTAGTTTTTTTTTCGAGTAATTTTTTTGAGCAAAAAAATATAGATTGTCGCCCAAAAAATCATATTGAAGTTGAAAAAAAATGCATAAAAATCGAAAAAATGCTTGTCACGGTGATTTTTGGCCGAAACGATAAATTTGAACCTTCGGGGCACTAAGAAAAAAAATCGCAGCGCTTTGCAACTTTGGGGGTTTTTTGGGGACACTTTGAGGTTAAAAAATTACCGACGATATCCTTCGTTCATCCACTATATCCAAAGTTATACCACATTTTCCAAATATCCTTAAATTCGCAAGTTTTTAACTTTTTTTTCAGCCAGCATCATCAGCTTCAAAATATTTTTTTTTATCAATCGCCCCCGATTGTGTCTTATAGAGAATGTTTTGCAGTTTCCAAAATCCTACCTCCATTTTCTGTAAGATCGTTAGTTCCCCGGGTAATTGATTGTCAAAGTCGAAAAGGACTTTTTTGCTTTGATCGACGACAACTCCTCGGCAAATCATCTAACGGAGCTCGTTAAGAGGTCAAATTAAAGATGATTAAACTGTCTAAAAGAGCTTTATGGTCGCATGATGAAAACAATTTTTTTGATGTCCACATACCATTTTAAATATGAGCAAAAATTTGAAAAAAATTTTAGATCCAGATCTGAAAACTAGACACTTGAAGCTACAAATTCCTTTTTTTTTATTTTCTATACGACCATTTTTCTCCGAGTTATCCCTTGTTGAAAATCACCCAAAAATTTGGAATTTTTTTTAATATCCTTTAATTTTTGTTACTAGTTTAGCTCTAGATTATACTATAGCTATATTATAGATCCCTAAAATCCTCACTAGGTATCACTAAGGACTTCAGACTATACTATCAATATGCCTTTTCCATTTAACATGTCTGTCTACATTTCGTTTCCTGTGGCACTGAAATGTTATTTTACAAACAGAACACGTTAAATGTTACTGAATATTGTGATATATAAAAAAATAGCAAACATTACAAAGTCCAGACTTTTACAACTGAATAATTACAATGCACACTTGTACCAATCCTTGCCAGAGGCAAGGACTAAACTGAAAAATAAATGGTGCGTTGTCGGCGTCGCGTCATCGCTGCAAAAAAACGAAATGTGCATTCCATCAGGTGCATGCAAAGCTGGCACCATTTCACTACATGTCCTATAATCCCATATAAATAGATATATAAACCTTTTTTCAACTAATCTAAACGACTCTTATGTCTTTAAACCAAATGTATGTTTGTAAATCACTTAAAGTAACATTTACTTACAGGGGAAGGCGAGAAGACAGGTACTGGGGCATCGGCCATCGATATCTCAACGTGGGGCGTAAGAAAGTGCATGGGTGGCGTGGCGTTATCCGTGGATCTTGCGCCAGTCGAGTCCCCCGAATCGCTATAGTTGGCTCCAGTAACGCTCACCGATAAGCTTCCTGTCAACTGACTTAAGGAATTCAGGGTGCCATCCATGGTGAATCCCTGTTGAGCAGCGGCGGCCAGTAAAGAGGCTTGTGAACCGGCAGGTCCCGGATTATCCAGATCGATTCCATGTCTACAAATCGAACAATGACAAACTAACAACAAAGCGGGGACACTTTTCACAAACACCAAAGTACCCAACTACTGCGCTTGTCCGTTTAAATTTATCGTTGGTATCAGATAAAAAATAAGTATATTTATATTGCATAAATTATACTAAGAACTTCACACACAGCCAGTACCAAGAAGTTTATGTATTGTGACATGAATTTTTAGGACACACTCCTATTATTGTGAAGGACTCTGCACATCATATTGATTTCCGGTTAAATTCAAGAGAAATTTTGTCATTTTTTATGCGTATTTACATAATGCTAATAATATAAAGTCACTACATATTATCCTACCTTGTGTATTAAGACCCACATTTAAAAATTTATGTCAATAATAGTGAATAGAAATTATCTGCTTAGCAATCGTTCCAACAACAGTTGGCCACGTTTTTTCTATTATTGTTGTGTTTCATAATTACTTATATTAATCTGTAAAACAGCATTCTTTGAACGATGCGGCAAAAAGAGACACGCTCCAACATTAAATCATCGAGAAAAGGAGATGAGGAGAACTATTGGAACGTGGAAGGGCAGCTTTATGGTCACTATGGTTTTTTTCGTCGAAAAAAAGGGCAATGTTTCATTGGCTATACTCATGTAGATTGAGAGAATTTTTTTTGTTCTAAATCAACATTTGCACCAGTTCTGCTGCGTGCCGAGAAGTGCCTCGACGACAATGTATCTGCGGAGAATAACTTTAGCGCCGCCATTTTGCATTTTTTATGGATGAAAAAGAATTTTTTTGTACTTCAATATATGACCAATAACACCCTTGAAGCGTTTTTTTCTCACTACCTTTCCTTGAATCCGAAAAAAAATCGTCAAAAAAGCGTTTTTTTTAGGCTGTTACAGTGGTGTTACCCCTTTAAGAAAATATATCCTTTGCGTAGAAATTACTGTTAGTAAGTATCATAACATAGTATAAAACAAAGTCTGTCTGTCCCTATGTATGCTTAGATCTTTAAAACTACGCAACGGATTTTGATGCGGTTTTTTTTAATAGATAGAGTGATTCAAGAGGAAGGTTTATATGTATAATACATGCATAATATAGTAGAGAAACACTGATAATTTTAGAGGTTTCTAATCTGATGTCGTAAATTAACATTTTTTTGCGCTTACATTCCAAACGCTGGCTGAACCCTACGAGATAGATCAAAATAATGTACTACAATATTGTACACCTTAAAAAGGTCTACAAAAAAAGTCCGCGATGGTATATGTCTATCTCTTAGGGATAACCCACAATAACCATTTTTTACATTCCCGTGCGAATCCGAGGCGGGTCGCTAGTTACGTATAAATTCTACTTGTAAAATAACGAAAATGATCCAATGACAGAAAGACTCATAGTTGACACTTGTAGTGACAGTTGTAAAAAAAGAACACTGGCAACAAAAAACGAATGCCTTAAAACTTCCATAAATCGCTTGACTTCGTTCTTTTTTGAACGCACATTATCTACCAATGGTTCAATGGTTCGGGCGTACTGGTACTCGTAATAAAGGGTGGGCCATCTATTGGTTTCTTTTTAAACCGAGTGTTATTTCTATATTGCTGACACTGACGCGCTTGACATTTGACATACTGTGAGGTTCATAAGTACCAGATAAATTAATTATCTACGTAATTTACAATTTATGAGTAAAATCCTGAAACACGTCAAATTTTAATTCTAGAATGACATTTTTTTGAGCATAATTTTATACCTACCCCTCCAACCCCCTTGGAGTGACATTATTTGAAAGGGTTCTTAATTATCTATTCAGCAACATAAGGTTTTTTGAATTTTGTATATTTTTCATCAAGAAAATTATTAATTATTAAATTTTGATAATTTCAAAATTATTAGGTATTATTCTGAAATGTATACAATCAAGTGCCTATGTACCAAATATCTGTCAATGCCAAGATAATCCTTTATTTATAAAAAAACATTATTTTTTTCTGATGAAGCAACATTCGTCTTAAGTGGAATTGTCAACAAACAGAACTGTAGATACTGGAGTACAGAAAATCCACATTGGATGATGGAGGCCAATACTCAATATCCTGAGAAGGTGAATGTTTGGGCTCAAATTATCGCACCCTATTTCTTTGATGACACATTAACTGGCGCGCGTTACTTGGATTTCTTGCAAAATTTCTTAGTTCGAGTTAAGAATGCTTTTCCCAGATGATGACAACCCCAATGAAATTGATAGAAATATTTGGTTTCAGCAGGACGGAGCTACACCACATTTTTCATTGGAAATAAGAGCCTATTTGAATAAAGTTTTTCCCAATAGATGGATTGGTAGACGCGGTGAAATTGAGTGGCCTGCTCGTTCTCCCGATTTGACCCCGCTTGACTATTTTTTATGGGGTTACTTAAAATCAAAAGTCTACCTCAACAGACCAAATAACGTAGAATATTTAAAAGACAGAATAAGGCAAGAAATTAATCAAATCACCCCGGAAACAATACAAAATGTTTTAGAAGAATTTCAGCAACGCCTCCATTATTGTCGAGAAGCAACGGACTTCGAGTTTGAGTTTGATTTAAACTGTTCTTCTGTTCTGTTTCATGTTCTTTTCTTTACTTAGTCACATTAAAAATGTAATTTTTCAATAAAAAAATTATAAAAATTTAAAAAATCTTACGTTGCTGGATGGAGAAAAATAAAACCCTTTCAAATGAGCTATCACACGCACCCTCGTTCCATTTAAAAATTTTAAAGGGGTAGCTGTCACTCCAAGGAGGTTGGAGGGGGAGGTATAAAATTATGCTCAAAAAATGTCATTCTAGAGTTAAAAATTGACGTCTTTCAGGATTTTACTCATAAATTGTAAATTACGTAGATAATGAATTTATCCGTTACTTATGGACCTCACTGTATATGTGGTGTCTAACCTCCGCTGTAAAAAATGGATCGTTTTATGCTTGAACAACGTTGGGAAATATTGAAAAATTATTTCCAAAGTGAATGCTGTGTTGCAGAAACGGTGAGAAAAATGAGAACAATTTTTTGTCGAAATGAAGTTCCGTCAGCGTCTGGTGTAAGAGAGTTCTTAAGGAAAGTTCGTGAAACTGGCATGCTTATGGATAACAGAATTCACGCACACAAAGTGTGCGTGAATACCCAAGAACCTCAACTCGTCACAAAGTATAACAACTTAATATCAGTTGCCCTTCTCCAAGGAGAATACTGCATAAAGACCTCGGAGACATTAATTGGCCATCGCGTAGCTGCGACTTAACACCATTTTTTATGGACATGTTAAGGACCGTTGTTACTCCAACGATCCACAAACAATTGACGCGCTGAAGGAAAACTTCAATCGAGTTATTCGTGCAATAGAGCCACAAATAATCGAAAATGTACTGCAAAATTGGGTGAAAAGAATAAACTACTGCCAAGCCAGCCACGGCGGCCATTTAACTGATATTGTTTTTCATAAATAATGGGAGGCCCACATTCTTGAATAAAGCAACAATCGTTTAAAGATATTCAACGATGTAGTTTTAATAGCAATTTTAAAAAGAAACCATCCGACGGCCCACCCTTTATAATATAATTTACTTCAGAATAACCCAGGGAAAGCTACTGACCTGTTGAAAAAGTGTATCCTCAAGCTCTTCATCGATCCAGCCCGGTAACTGCACAACGGACAAGACTTGACCAAATCGTGTTGTCCGACGTGCTCGTTCTGAAAGTGAGCTCGCATCGCTATCTGCCTCTGGAACCCCCTGTTGCAGATCGGGCAGTGGTAGGGCAGCGTCTTCGTGTGCGTCGTGAAGTGCTCGGCGAGGTGATCCTTCCTGAAGAACCTCTTCTGGCACACCCGACACTCGTACGGCTTGACGCCGGTGTGCCTCATCTTGTGCCTCCGCATGTTGGCGCCGTTCGAGAACTTCATGTTGCACACGTCGCATTCGAACATCTTCCGGTGCAGCCGGTCGGGCGGCGGGTTGTTGTTCTCCACCTCCATCTCGGCCTCGTTTGTACTATGCGTTTGGGAGGTGTGGGAGGCGAGCGCTGCCTGGGTGCTGCCCTCGAAGTCGCACCTGTTGCATCGGTGGGTGCCGTCGCTCGAGTCGTAGTTGGTGTTCGAGCCAGTCACCGTTTCCGCCTCGTTCTGCTCGCCGTCCTCATCCTGGGTCGACGGCTCCTCGGGCGTCGCCTGCGTCGCTACTACACCACTGCCTGAATCTGCCTCGTTTTCAGCAGCAGTGTCAGCCATGATCACCGCGGGTTCTCAGAGAGGTAGGCGGTACTTGGAGGTTCCATCAACACCTGAAACGGAAGCATACCGTAAAATGGGGTGAATCACAACATTTTCCACCTTCCCACTCAAATAACTCCACAACCAATGGGGATAAAAAATCACCAAATGGCGCAAAAGTCTTATCTACTGTTGGACATTAGTCCCAAGAATCCATTTTGTCCCCTTTACATGTTTTTTTTTTTATTTTTTTTTGGGAAAAACAGTTTTCGGGACAGATGTTTCTTTCCTGCCTGCAGTTTTTTTTTTCCAGGAACTTAATATACTTCTCCAGACAATTTTTAAAAGGCGAAAAAAAGTCACATCTAGAGGCTGAGTAAGATGTGTAGAATTGGAGGGGAGGAAGACAAATGAAATAATTTGGTCCTCCCACAGTTTTATGCAATCTATTGAGAGATGGGACGACAGGTTATCTCCTATTAGTATCTTAGCACCTTCAAGGTTTTTACAATATGGTATTATGATAGTCTTTACCCAGTCTTCAAAACATCTGGAATCAAACCATCCCGAAGGTGTAGAATTATATCGTGCTCCTTTAGGTCCACCCACGGTCCAAGATTCGTATTTGTGTAAGGCTCTATAAACGACATAAACGGGTAATACGTCTTTCCAGAACAAGCGAGCATCAAAGAGGTGGCGGATTTACTATTGTTTAACACTCGTTCAGGGTATTTCAGCCCTCTTTTGACAATAACCTTCTTTCGACCCGGATCATCTGTTAAATTTGTTTCATCATAGTTGATGATGTTAGATGGGGGAATATCTTTAATAGATTCGGCCAAATTATCGAAATAAGCGTTTATAGTAGTCGGGGAAATACCCGCACGAGCTCTTTTAATATTTTGGCACATTCTTTCTGATATCTTATCTTTATGACGGCGAAGAAAGCCCATCGCAAACAAAATCTGGTCCCGGAAAATAATTTTTAAATGGTTCTGCGTTTTTTTTCTCATCTACATAATTTTTTGTGGACCATTTTATCGCATGCAACCTTTTAACCTTTAGACTGCCGGCATTTTCCCTTATAAATGGATATTTTTGAGGGGCAAAGTTTATGTATATAAACATCTAATACATCTAGACTAGTTGCCGAGGTCACGGGTGGCTCATATATGAGCCAGGCCGGCTGGCAACGGTCGGGCCAATGTTAAAAATTTTCAGATTGTGTAAATTACTTACTATATATTTATTTTTAACCGAATGTGCTTGATATTATAATGTAATAAGCTACCAAAAACACTCTAAAATATATTTAGTCACCAATAAAACCACTCAAAAACGTGAAAAAAGCGATCAGTTACATTGAAATAATATTTTTTTTTTCATCCCTAGATTTACATATTTTCATACGTATATATTTTTATACTTATATATTTATATAGTTACACATTCGAATTCAATTGAACACATTATATTCAAGTATCGCTAAAAAAATATTATTTATCCTAAATACAGTAATTCAAGTAAAAAACTAATAAATATTCTATGTAAAAAATAAATCGATAAAAAAAAATAACCGACAAAAAGTCAATAACCGTTCAATAAAGAATTTTGAAAATATCACCCCTTTCGCTAGGGGTGGTTTCGGCATCTCAATCAATTGCGGAAAATTTTAGGGTACATTTTACAGATTTTAAAGCGTGCTTCCGAAAAAAAAAACGTGTAAAAAGTCAATACCCACCTAATAACGAATTTTTTGAAAATTTCACCCCCTCGCTAGGGGTAGTTTCGGCATCTCGATCAATTGCGGAACATTTTAGGATACATTTTACAGATTTTACAGGCTACTGACTAAAAAAATTCAGTAAAAAGTTCAATAACGAATACAAGTTCAATAACGAGTTTTTAAATATTTCACCCCCTCGCTAGGGGTAGTTTGGGTACCTCGATCGACTAGAAAGAATTTCACTTGTATCTTTTAGAGATCAGAGAGCCTATTAAATGGGAAAAATTCACTATAATATCTGTATTCATCACTAAAACTATTATTTTATTACTGTCCCATATATGAGCCAGCCGGCAGTCTAAAGGCTAAGGGTACGAAGTAGGTCTACATGGTTACAACGTGTTAAGAACTCGAAATAAAAATCAGCTTTCCACAAAAAATTAAAACGCCCTTTGCCTTTGAATAAAATTGAAAGTTCTTACCCCACAAATGAAGTCGCCGACAAATACAAGATCAACTGGACCCAGAAAATAGTGTCATACCAGGAAAACCCACCAAGAAACAGTTTTGAATTTTCAAACCCGACCTTTTTTAAATATGCTATGTTCACTCTATACAACCCCTATTTCACCCCCTTACAAGGGTTCATAAGACCAAATAAACCAAAAAAAAAATTATTTCTGCGACCTAAAAAACCCCGAAAGAGTCGGTCTCCGGAAAATTTAACCGATATCCAGAATCCTGTGGATTGTGTGCATGGTCTGAATGAACTTCTGATGCTCGGAAACGCTTTTCAATGCTTGGTGCGTTTATGGTAGCAGTTTGGAGTCGTTTAGCTCAGTCAGTACTTTTATAAATGTTACTCAAACTAAGTATAAATGGCGCTAGTACACGTGCACTCAAATTTAATCGAGTGGTCAGTTTGTTATGCAGTTAGCATAACCTTTATACCTTTCAAAACTTTAAACGCGATTATCTCAAAACCATGCTTTTCAACACGGCCTTACAAATAACTTTTGCAATTTTCATCCGATCGACTTGAAATTTTAACTGTAGCTTCTTGATAGATTTTAAATAGAACTACACACGATTTTAATTTTGATTAACAATTACGTTTTTTTATAAACGTTTAAATGGCAATTTTTTGTTAAAAAAAAAACAAAAAAAAAAAGTTCAAATTCACGTCAATTTGCGAAAAATGATTTTTTTTTCATAATCGTGTGTACTTCTCTGCTAAATTTAATACAGATATGAAAAAAAATTTGTCCTAGGTGCAAATGGAAAAGGCATAAGGAAATTTTATTCATAAGGCCGCAGACCTCCTAAAAAAAAAGACATGCTGCTTCAGACGTCTGTACTGCCGTCATTTTGGAAGAAAAAAATTAAATAAAAAATTGTTTGATATGGTACACCTTTTGATGTTTAATAAACCCTGAAAATTCTATTTTGATTGTTCAATTGAACCATTAAAAAAAATGCC
This sequence comes from Aromia moschata, assembly GCA_029963805.1. NCBI lineage: Eukaryota > Metazoa > Arthropoda > Insecta > Coleoptera > Cerambycidae > Aromia > Aromia moschata. The sequence continues at coordinate 1,733,914 of JAPWTK010000032.1, read as the reverse complement.
AAAAAAAGTTTAATTTCAGACAATTCAAATATGTGTAACCCCTTAATATTAACGCTTTATTCAATTATTTAATTTTCAGTTTAATTTTTGTTTTAATGATAGGTACAATCGTATGATATTTATTTCAAATTTATTGGTACGGATTACCATTTTTGGTTATTTTTGTTAATTAAATTGTGTCAAAAATATAGGATAAAAAAATTCCTTTGTTTTCTACAGATTGAAGGATAAACTAAAGCACGTGAAATATGTCGCCACCTAAGTATCAGTACCTGCCAAATTTGACATTTTTATAAAAAAAATCGGTACCTAACGGTGTTTGAGTGGGACGTACTTTAGTAAGTTTTCTTTTGTGACATCCATTATTATAATGTTAATTACTTTCTGCGATTACCACTGCCTATAATTAACTACCTAAGTATTTTAGTTCCACATCCACTTAGTACAGTGTTCATGAAAAAAAAAATTGTTATACGTATCTATTTGACGGTGCGGAATAATACAATTTTGCACTTTATCAATCTAACTATTCCACTAGTGTATGCAAAATATGTCCATGAACCCCACTTTTATCAGATCAAACATATCTGGCACATTAGTCATAACACCATACAGAGAAAATATTTTTGTTATAAATATGTACATAATATTATCGAATTTTTAATAATTTTTATTGGGTTGTTCCAATGTCCTGCCTGACTAATCAAAAGTATATTTAAAATTTTTTTTTTGTATGCATTTTGACATTCATTTTTGGTTTTAGAAGAGTGAAAATTTAGTAATAAAACAATGAGTCAAAAAATTGACAATAGCCAATAATAAGATTTTTTTTACATTTCGCGTTTGTTGGGTGTCTGAAATGCATGCGTATATTCCGAATATGCATAATTTATTTTGCATTATCCCATTATAAAACAATGGATGTGAAAGTGGTTTCTGAAGCATCGTTTTGTTACCTGACTTTTACGCGGGAAATACGTTCCCTACCCAAATAAATTCCGTATCTGAATTCACTCCCTTATGGGGGTGAACAACTGGATCGGTTTAGTTTTGTAGTCTGTAATACTGCTTTTTTTTATACAACTGGGTTCTTCATCACTAAATTACACTGAAATAATGGTATGTTTTTATTGAATTTTAAATTTCGCGCTTGATATCCGTTGTTATGCACTTGTTATGCGTTGCTGATGCGGTTGTCGTGTTGTATTACTTGACATTTGTTATCAGTTTGAAATTATCTGAACCTTACATTGGCTTTAATAGTGGTTTGTGTCCTTTTTTTAAGCTTCATACTTTTATCTTGAATATTGAAATACTGTCATTTTCAGAATAATCAAAGTTTGACAGTTGTCAGACTTCCGTTTGCGAAATGCCTCATAATTTATAGTCTATAAATTCGTGAGTGGAAGGTGGAATACAATTTTCAGGTTGATTCCAGATTTTGTCAGATGGTATTCCATGAAGCTAGTCAAATAACTGCTTGCTAGAAGGTACCACAGCACATGAAACTAATGGTACAAACGAGTTTGTGACTGCTCATGGAATCAACCTGTTAGGTATACACAGTATTTATTTGACATACATATAATACGGGTTTTACATTAAGTACAAGTAAGAACCACTTCAAGCATCATGACTATGACCAACAGTTTTTCTTTTTAAACCGAAGTTTTACATAGTCTGGTCAATTGTTTTTGTCATTTTTGTCTGGTCAATTTTACATATTGGTAACCCTGTAGTTGATCAAGTATTTGACGAAAAATAGGATGTGTTATAATTTATCAATGAAGTTTGATATGACGACCTTGAACCTTCTCTGATATCAAAGCCCTGTTTTACAGTCATCAAATGTATTCAAGGATATACAGAGTGTCCGGGAATTAAGTGTACAACGTAATATCAGATATGACCCAAAAGAAAACTAACGTTGGCTGATTTATACGGAAATGTTCGTTGTAGAAAATACATACATATATTTTAAATTTTTTGTATGGTTTTCCTACTATTTCTTGTTACTATGTTTATTGGCTTGAATACTTGGATTTCTCAGATCCCGTTTGCTTTACAATCCTGGGACCCGGAAATTTAATAAAATAGATATGTATGTATATGTGCAAATTCAATTTCAAGAATGCATTTTATGATTTCCAAATACTCGTAATTCTACTTGGTTATAATGTGTAAATGTTTATCATAGTTTCATTCACAGATGAATTGTTTTACCGCACCTTTGAAGAACAGACTTCCTGAATTACTTCACAATGTAGTGTGTTTTGTCTAAAACTTTTCTTAAATCTGGTCGAATTCTGATGCTGATTTCTGAAAATCTGGTGATCCTGATATGTAGCATCTTAGTTCATATCGAACATATGATCAACATCATCTGAATCGGTTAATTCTGATTCTCAATTTTACGTTACATTGTTGTCTGCTTCTGTGTTTTTTTTCCATATAATACGACCATATATTAACGACCAATTTTTTTTCATTATATTTGGACCATCAGTAGTTGCAGCAATGCTATATGTATTTGCCATTTTATATTCTGATTCTTTTTCCGATTTTCGGAAATTCCCGACTTCAATTTCCCGGGATCGGGATCCTGGGAATAATACATACATAATCAAGTCATCTATTCAATAAAAACAAATCAGTAGCCATTACTCACGCAATATCTATGTAACAAGATATGAGTAAAAAAAGTACACTCAATATTATTAGGTGTTTCCACATTTTCGAAAGCGTTCCATATACCATTAAAAATGTCAATTGTATGCCTAAAGCCATATCCCAAAAAATTGTCAAATTCGCTCTCCGTGTTTGTGAGTTACTAAAGAATTAAGATTTTCCCGGAATATTGCGCCCTCTAGCGGCTAAACGAAGCAACTTTGGCTATATGCAAGTTGGCCCAAATCGTTTTCTAATGGGTCGAGCAATCTCTGCTATTATATTGCACACCGAGGGGGAATTTGTTTTGTATACCAGATTTCCTCTGATGACGATAGTTCCCACGAATTTCCATAATAATTCCTTTGATTCTCCAAGACTTGCCCTGAATTCCTTCAGACTCCCTATTCTATGTACCCCAGACCGCCCCTGGTACGCGGTTTGCCCCTCGTTGCATACTCAATTCCCGGACACTCTGTGTAATACAGGGTATCTATTTTTATTAATGCACAAATTCATAAAATCGTCATTTTTCAACAAAATCGATTAAACTTTTATTTTTATTTATTTAAAAGACTTCGGAAACTGTTCCTTCTGAGCATACCATCGCTTTTAAGATTCATCCTCACGGCCTGCTACGATTTTATTTTAATCCACTAACCAATTAGCGATTTTTTTTGCGATAGCGAACATAAAATACACACAAGGTGTTTCTTTCTATACTAACTCAAAGTTGAGCAAAATATCAAATTTGAGAGCCGCTAGACGAGTCAAGTGCGCCATGAAATTATGTCAAGACAGTTGAATGTTATCTAGAATCATTAAAACTTAATTTTGAACTAAAAAAAACTCTTTTTTTGTATACTACCGCTTTTTTTCTTGTAGGTACATGTCACTATTAATAAACACCTACACATCCTAGTAGACCAAAAATATTTTTTTGTCTACTTCAGTTAGATTAAAATGAAGTTTAATTGATTCTAGACATTCAACTGTCTTGACATAATTCCATGGCATGCTCGACTCGTCTGGTGAGGTCGTATAGAAAGAAACACCTTGTATAGTTTTTGCTCGAATTTCGCATATTGGAGTTTTGAAGAGTCCTGATTAACGCCACGGATTCAGATTTTAAACGAAATAAATAAATAAATAAATGGTTATACTGAATTTCGGGGGTATAAAAAAATCTTTAAAGAGATTGTAAGGTCAGAAGATGCAGTTTTCGATGCCCTTTAAATAAAAATTGATTATCTTGGAAAATGAGGATTGTATGGATTTGTCCATAAATTAAAGTAGACACCCTGTATATGAATTTATTTGATACATGTAAAACCGCCTTACAAATACGCTGAAAACTCCTTTTTCTCAATGCGCATTCCGTTATTAGATAGGTAGGTACCACCTATGTATGTAAGTGCCTACTAGTGAAACAAACTCATTTACAATTTGCAATTCCCTTTTTTAATTTTACCCTTATTCCTCGCTAACCGGTAGATAAAAAATATAAATTGTTTTGACATTCAGTGGTCACTTATATATTTCATTTGTTTTGCCTGAATAAAATACAACAACGCAAAATTGTACGTCCTTGCTTTGGCGGTGTATTTTTTTTTCGTTTCTAGTACCTACTAATTCCTAGTTGTAGTTGTATCTACCGCGAATGCGACATAGGGTACAACTGCGATTTTAGTTGCAAATTTTACATTAATTAGGTACTTAACTCAGCACCTATTATTCATCGTTAGATAAACATAACTACTTACAAATAAAAGGGCATTATTTATGGCTGTAAAAATTATTGACCGATGTGACACAAATACGGGTCAAAGTTTTACCCAGTTTATTGCAAAACGCCATCAGACCAAACTTGCAATTCAGTTAACCTATTTTCTCTTATAACAACACTTTCGAGGCTCAAGTTTATTAAATTATTCTGATGCGTGGAACTATTACATCACATATAACACTCAACAAGCGTTTGATTGACTAGGATATTATTGATAAAATAATAGGCACAGATAAATAATTATTATAGGTATGGTATCCGCAACACGTCAACACTATAAAAGTAACGTTATATTTGGGAAACGAGGACCGCAACCAGACGTCCCGATTGAGTCCACTGCACTCAAGTTTATGCACTAGATATCAACAAATTGAAAATTATATTCGTACCTAACCTGCAAATTGTGTCGATCAGCCGTAATTCTGCGTCTTTTCTCTGCAATCGCGTCCAATAATTTTTTAACTTACGTGTAACTATATTAAAAAATGCGAACTCTGTAAACTACATTTAAAAACACCTGTACACTGTTGACCGCTTTTCACCATTCCAGGTTTGACCTGCCGTCCTGTCATGGAAGTGGGAATTGTGGATGGGCAGGGCAGTACTCGGCCCGCTGGTATCGGGATACCAATAAAGAACACAGCTGTAACATGTGTGTCAGTCGTTAGTAAATTTGTATTGTAAATATTATTACTTGGATATATTATATATAAATACATTTGTTAGTGTTTCTTCTACATTTAATTCAAGTGTCATGCACATCGAATTTATATGTTATAATATTGGGTGTTTCATTGATATTGCATAAAGTATAGCATGAGATTTCTTGCATGAAAATAAAAAAATCTTATTATAACTAGTTTGCAGAACCTCTTCGTTTTCGAGGTGCTGAAATTAAATATCATTACATCCATTTTCTTGAAACTTCGTGTGTTTGTTTATAAAAATGATGCACAGCTTTTGAAGTAGTTACATTTAATCAACTTATTCCAGTGGTGTCTTGGGGGGGCTTGCTAGCTGATATTAGTAAGAAAAAAATATGGCAATTTTATTATATTTTTTTTAGATTACATTATTAGAAATACAATTTTTGTCTTTACAATTTTTCGCATCTCTCCGCACACTCCTGAAGCAAATAAAAAAATATGCAAGCTAATTAACCAATTACAGACGGCCATTATTTCTATAAACACACGGTCTCAAGAAAATCAATTTTAATGTTTTTTCAGATATTAGTAAAAATCAGGTTATTTTTTATAATTTCAATTTTCATTCTAATACAAAATTTTTTTTCAACATGACATTTTTTTGTCGTAGCGCATATATATTACAATAAATGTCTTTTTTTGGCTTACTCTAGAAGATACTGATAATTTAAGTCTCTTCAGTCAACCTTCAAGCTCCACGCAATAAATAAATAAATAGATACAAAATTTAACAGATACCATGAACTATTTAGTAATACAACAGAACAAATTAATAAAATAACAATACTTACATGGTGAATAATAGCAAATATTATTGCATTATTAGGTACATAATTAACTTAATATTCCAGTATTATTATACTTACTATAATTACTGTATACCTACTTATACAGTATATACTTATTGAATATATGTCCAGAGTCCAGCTCTGTCCATTATTTAGATTTTAGAGGTGCGCGCGAAAATTAAATACACACAAATGGCATTTAAGAAGGTTTTTAATTACCCATAAGTAATCAGTTTGCTAAATATTTCCAATTTCATTAACCGTACATCTACAAGGCAACGGTTAATGGCTTATTTAAAAAATATATTCGTAATCATATAATTAATTCCTACTATGCACATCTCTAAACAGGATTGGGATAGAGACAACTAGTACGTAACCCGCGGATAGTTTTAGGTTTTAGTTTTGTTGTGTGAATTTCTAGCGATTGGAGAGGAGTATTTCAAAACTTGAATTATGTATGTATGTGCTTAGCTTACCCGTTTACTTGTAGCGGATAGCGGGTATACAGAAACATTGGAGTTTTACATGTTCGTTGTTCGTGTATCCGTACCTTTACGTACTTGTGATAACTGATAACATTAGTATTAGCGTATACTTTCTCATAAAAGATTTATTTAAAGTAGGAACTTACAAAACCCCTTTACAATTATTTTGTGAATTTATCATATTAGGAGGTATTATGTAGGTAACATGTAAACTTAGTGGTTTAACGTCCTACATCCAGTAGCTGCAGGTACAGGGTTGGACTGAGAGACGAAGAGAGGCCTAGTTGTTATACGTACATACATACATATACATAATATGAAGTGTTGTACATTTCATATATTTATAATTATATAGCACTGTAATCAACTGTTTAAAAATTATCTAAAAAATAATTTATGTGGGGGTCAATCCATGCGAAGTTACTCAACCATTTAAAAAATAATAATATTGTGACATTTGTGAAGTGTCATTAGTGACAGCTGACATTTATTAAGTTGTATAGTTTACACATTGCGTCTATTTAGTTTATACACTACCTGTTAGTAAATAATTGTATGGAATAACAGATTCACATTCTCAAGTCAAATGAATATTCTAGAACATGTAAAAACTATAAATAGTGGTGTTGTTGCTAAGATAAAGTTAGTTGTGATTCGAATGTAGCAGAGTTAAGATCGACGAGTTGTAAAGTATTAATAAACGTGGTTTGGACGTGAATAAGTAAATTATTTAAAGAGAAATACATAACAATATTTAAATAAGTGATTTGCCTCTTTTATTGTGTGAATAATCAAAAACACATTTCATACCAAACCACACCAGTTTTATTTTATTTTTATACCAAACCGTTGGCAAATGGCGGCCATTTTTATTACTCTGCACAGACTGATTTTTTCATTTGCAGACACCTGTGAAAAAATAATTTTCTCTCGACAGGTTTATTAGAGACATTTCAAATAATATTCATTATTTCTTTGGAACCTTGCTCTAGTTTTTTTTTATCTTCATTAAAAGCCTAAATTTCAGTTCAATATGTGAAAACTGCTCTTAAAATTTAGTCATGACTCTAAAATTTATCGCCGGCAATGTGGTTTTTACGTGACTATGGGGATATTCAATGGTTACACTTCAGCTTGTCAACAATTTATTGACAATTTATTTCTGTTATACTGATTTCCGAATGAATACTGGCCTTTATCCTCTATTATTAAATTACGTTTTCTTATTTTACTATTCCTTTTGTTAACGTGTTTTCTGAAATTTACTCGACATAAAATAACATAGTATAAAGTAACATAGGTGGCTTGACACCTACGTGTAACAGTGAGCCATTAAAAAAACGTCATCAAATCTGGCTATGAACGAGATCGAAATAGCGGTTATGTCGAGGCTAAATAGAAGAAACTAGATCAACCCAGCCGTAATTTTAAAGTAGTGAAATGAAACATGGTGGATAGAGATTGACTTCTATAATAACTAATAACTGGTATCATTTATGCTACCTCATTCTCAAACATTAATATATTTTCATATCTTGGTATTTTTATTGACAAGTAGGTATAAAAAAATGAATTCAACTCAATAAAATAAATAATGTTTTATTGGCAATAATTTACATATACCTACATAATAAATACAGATTTCTTTATCTACAAAACAGTAAACGTTGGTCTCTATTAGACAAAAACAAATACAACGGAGCAGTTTAACAAATTAGAAACTGTGCAGTTAAATTGCAAACGCATATATTAAGTCCTGCAAAACTACCATTAGTTTTTCCGTATGATTCTTATAAAGATAATTAGGTACATGTTGAGAAAAACAACATTTATAGATATCTACATACAATAACAAAAGTGTGTAAATTTTTAATAGATTTACAATATTACACGTGTTCGTAATTAACATTTATTTGTTAGACATTTAATCACAAGACATCAACAAATTTTACTTAAATACACATATGAAGAGTATTAACATTCCTTAGAGCCCAGCTTCTGCTCTATTTCATTAGATTCCTTTTTCTATGAATAATACATATGTTTTGGTCACTGATCTGTAGGTAATCTGTAAACTAATGGATAGGCAGTAAAATAGTTTCCACTCCAGCTTTTTCGGAGGGTTTGAACAGCATTTTGTAAGTCAGTAAGGAACTCTACGTCAGTGTAATCAGCTGTTAGTCGTGTTATAAATATTGTAAACACCGTTTGTAGATGCAAATATGACCAAATGAAAACTTGACTAAAACAAAAAAGTTGAATAACAGCAATGGTTAATAAATATAAATTGAAATAATAGCGGTTTTTTTCCTTTTACCAAGTTCAATCCCTGTATGAAAATATGTTGAGTCATATTTAACACGTAAAAGAGATAAATAAATAATTGATGACTGATTACAAAGTCTTTGGTGTGTTTTATTCATTATTAACACAATACGAAACCTTTCCTTTTTTTCTGTTCTCTGTTTTATAAATGCGTATACCGCAAAAACCGGTCTGCTATGATTGCGTCTCCTTACTGTCTTAAAAATGGTGGAACCTTCAAATTTTCCACCCACTTACGTCCTACTGCCTGTCCAGTTAGCATACAGATCTGCGGTTTTGGTATACATATTCAGATAAAAGAAGTTACAGGTCTCAATATATGATATGGTGATGCGAGTCGAAGGTGAAACGAGATGACGATCGGATGTACGAATCCGATGAATTGTACTGCAGTTTACTTTCTTGTCCTCAAGTGGGAGGCTATGTTTTCGAGTTGCTCTCTTCTATGTACACGTTCCCTTTGGGTAGCGTTCCAGTTTTGTTGCCGTCTTTGCGCACTGTAAAAAAGATTCCAGAATTATTATAAACAGAATAATCAAGTACGCAATTTAACAACTATTGACTAACCTAACGTATTGTATTTGGTTTATTTAAAATACATGTAGTAATAGACCAGGCGACCTTTTGATAAAGTTGAGTAACAGTAAAGATAAGTTATAGCGTCAGTTATTGCGTGTATGCAAGTTCTGTGTTCTGTTCCTTTGCCGATTAGTTGGGCTACAATAATCACCATCACATATAACACTTGTTTGATATTTCGTAACGCTACTGATAGTAGCATCCTGGAGCCGCCCCTGGTATGTAGTTTGGGTCCCCAGCTAATGCTGCGAGACAACCACTCTTGGTATACGAGGTCTATGGTTAACATGTTTAGATGCGCTAACACCAAAAATACAGTATACCTGTTGTTTGGGTTGCCTACCTACCGAAAGTCATTGTATCGCTAAGCAATACAGAAAATTAGGATAATGCAGCTTGTAACTTGTAACATATTTCATTTTCTGACGAACAGGGGGGGGGGGGGGGGAGAAAAAAAAAAAAAAAAAAAAAAAAAAAAAAAAAAAAAAAAAAAAAAAAAAAAAAAAAAACAAAAAAAAAGAAAAAAAAAAAAACAAAAAAAAAAAAAAAACAATACAACAAAACAACAAACAACCCCCCCAAACAATTGGGGCGGGGGGGCGGGGGGGGGTGGGGGGGCGCGGGGGGGGCTTTTTCTCGTTTGTTTTGGGGGGGGGTGGGGGGGGGGGGGGGGGGCCGCGGGGGGGGGGGGGGCCGGGCCCGGGCCCCCCCCCCCCCCGGGGGGGGGGGGGGGACGGGGGGCCCTTTAAAAAAAAAAGAAATCCAAACCAAAAGGCCAAAAAGAAAAAAAAAGGGAAAAAAACCCCCCCCTTTTTAAAAGGGCCCCTCCTGGCCCCCCCCCCCCGCCCCGGGGGGGGGGGGGGGCGGGGGGGGGCCCGGGGGGGCGGGGCCCGGGGGAAAAAAAAAAGGGGGGGGGGGGGGGGGGGGGGGGGGGGGGGGGTGTTTTTTTTTTTTTTTTTGGTTTGGGGGTTTTTTTCCCCACCCCCCCGCCCCCGCCGGGGGGCCCCCCCCCCCCCCCCCCCCCCCCCCCCCCCCCCCCCCCCCCCCAACACCAAATTTAAAAAAAGGGGGGGAATTTTGGGGGGGTTTAAGGGGGTGGTTTTTTTTCCCTCCCCGCACTTTTTTAAGTTTGGGGGGGGGGGGGGGGGGGCGGGGGGGTGGGGGGTATTTTTCCACACCAAACAAGGGGGGGGGGGGGGGGGGGGGGGGGGGGGGGAGGGAAAAAAAAAAAAAAAAAAAAAAAAAAAAGACAAAAAAAAAAAAAAGGGGAAAGGAAAAAAGAGAAAAAAAAACAAAAAAAAAAAAAAAAACACACCCAACCCAACCCCCCCCCCCCCCCCCCCCAACCCCCCCCCCCCACCACACAAAGGGGCCCCCCCCCCGCGCCCCCGGGGGGGGGGGGGGGGGGGGGGGGGGGGGGGGGGCGCTTTTTCGGGGGGGGGGGGGGGGGGGGGGGGGCCCCCCCTTTTGGGGGGGGGGGGGGGCCCCCCCCCCCCCCCCCGCGAGCGCGGGGGGGGGGGGGGGGGGGGCGGGGGGGGGGGGGGGGGGGGGCCGGCGCGGCCCCAAAAAAAAAAAGGGGGGGGGAAGGCGGGGGGGGGGGGGGGGGGGAAAAAAAAAAGGGAGCACCCAATTATTAAATAAAAAAAAATATGAAGGGATAGTTGGTGGTAGTGGCGCGCACCAGCGCCCCTTATAGCCCACCGCCACTGCGAACAGGGTTGGCTTCAGTTTCGTTAATCCACCACAGAAAATCATAAAAAGATAAAAACATGTATTGCGACGATGTATTTCAATTTTTAGCAAAATATATGTGTATAAATAGTCGTATTATGTTATTATTAAATAATAATAATAAAATTATTATATAGATATGTACAATTTTTTTAAATAATTATAGGTAGATGCTATATGTGCTTAAAAACCCACTTATTTAGTATTGAATTCAGAATATTATGAAGATTTCAACTATATGCTATAATATATCTATAGGGCGTTCGATCTGAAAATCTTTATGAACCATGATCGTTTTCATTTTAAGGGGGAATTTCTTCAACAGCGTGATTGAACATAATGAGTAACTCACTAAATTGCTAATAGTTTTATGAGCAAATATGAATCCGAATGCAATTTTTGATGCAAATAAAGCTGTTTTAGATAATTTTGTTTCAAAATTAAATAAACGTTTCCCAACTATTTTACGTAAGAAGTTGAGAACAACGAATAATAATTGTCATTTTTTGATGTATTGATTATTAGGTATCATTAAATATCAAATTTAACAAGTAACTAATGCAGAATTGTAAAAAAAGTAGAAAACAGACTGTTTTTTTTTAATTTGATGAAGATTACATAATGTTCAGAAATAATATACTTGTTCCTCAAATTCTTTAGTAAAACCGATCAATCGGTCCCAGAAAATGGTTCGATGAATCTATTTAAAAATTTACAGAGCTATCAGGGGTACATTAAGCTGTAAAAAAACCTGGTAACATTAGTTTTCCCCCTAGGTATTTGTGAATACGCGGTAGATTTGTAGCTTTTTTTCTTTTTTCTTTAAATGAATTGTGAGGGTGAAAGAAAATGTTTTTTTTTTCAAAAAATTGTAAAAGGATCTTATAGGACGTTTATTCCGATTTTTGAAACTGCCCTTACATTCATTTTGCAGTCATTGGTTGCTCTGAGATATCGATGATCAAAGACAAAAGGATCCTTTTTCATTAAAAGTCAGATATCTCAGCGACAAACTGACGCAAAGAGAATATAAAAAAAGCAAATTGAAGCTGAATAAACAAGCTATCCACCCATGTATTGATTTAAATAAAAAAAGTCCGCGGACAAAAAAAAAGGAAACTCATTTTTTTTCTCGCGCTACTGTAGTTCACATTTTTTTTTGTCAACAGAACTCAAAACTCGAAACTTGATGCTTTAAAATGCTTTTTTTAAAATCCCGATACGACTATCATTCACAAGGTCACAGCCTTTCAAAAATTAATAAAACAATTTAGAAACCTTTCTGCTTGCTTTATTTTTTGAATGGGTATATCTTTCTCCGTATATCTCTACAATTTCAGAGCAAAAAAATACCAATCGTGTGGTTTCACATGTGACTCTTATAATAAATAAGGCCATGAGACCGAGGATTAATTTAAACCGAACGCGTGCAGCCTTTTAAGTTACTCGAATTTCATTAGGTACATTGTCTGCGTATAAATCTTACCGCTGAGCAGTTGTTCTAAATAAACACATCTGCTGTTGAGGTAGTTTTCACTGATGGACTCCGCGGGCTCCAGTAGCTCACCCTTTTCGCTGGTCGAAGCAGTCATCAGGCTTAGCCTGGCAGAAAGCTCTTCTACGTCTAGAAAAAAGAGAGAAATGTGTTTTAGTAAATTCCGTGCTGTCTCGTATCGTGTCCCATTTAGTTTCTTATTTTAGTGGTAGAATGAAAATTCACAGCAATGCACTGTGGTCGAAGACGCTATAAAAGCGGAAATAAATGGATTTTTTCAATTAAAACTAATTCTAAATTGATTTTCTTTGAAAATGTCGGACACATATACAGTGAGGGACAAAAGTAGCTCATAAATTCGATAACAAACTGACAATGACATTTATAATGTAGGATTAGTGACCTGTTTCCATATAACTATATAGTTAATTAGTGGGATGAGGTCAAATGTTTCCAAAAAAATATGACATTTATCTAATACCTATATGAGTGAGTTACCGTGTATACGAGGTGTGGCTATTAAATAACCGAACTGATGTTGCTACCAGCGCGCTGCGAGAGTATCGCGACAAGTTTGAACAGAACCGTGTTTCTTTCGCCACCCTGAGCTTGCTGGACAAGCTAGTGGGCCGCTCAGTTTGACTATAGCAGTTGTTTGAATTAGTCTACACATCGAAAAAAATGTTAAGTGTTCTGATGGAGCAACGGGTCTCAAGTTTCTTGTTAAACCAGGGAAAACTTTTACAGAAGCTTATGCAATGTTAAAAGAAGTGTACGGGAATTAATGTTTATCCCGTACACAAGTTTTTGAACGGTTTAAATGGTTTAAAGAGGGACGTGAAACGACCGAAGACGATCCGCGTCCCGGACGGCCCTCAATGTTAAAAACGGACGAAAACATTGAAAAAATTGGTAACTTAATTCGCGAGGATCGTCGTCTAAGCATCCGAGGGCTTGTTGAAATAACAGGAATCGACAAAGAATGTGTTCGCCAGATTTTGCACGATTCGTTGCAAAACACATGCGCAAAGTTTTCGCAAAAATGGTGCCAAAAAACCTCACTCCCAAGCAAAAGGAATCAAGAATGAACATTTGCGCTGACATTCTAAACAACGTTGACACTGTATCGACATTGTAATTGACACTGATCCAGGCTTGTTAAACACCGTGATTACTTGTGATGAATCGTGGTTTTTTGCTTACGACCCCGAAACAAAGCGTCAATCCATGCAATGGAAGAGCCAGAACTCGCCAAGGCAAAAAAAGCCAGGATGAGCAAATCCAAATTCAAAGCAATGATGAACGTCTTTTTTGACATTCTAAGCATTGTTTACGTTCACTGGGCCCCCGAGGGTCAGACGGTCAATCAACATTATTACATCGAGGTTCTGACGGTCTTTCGTGAGCGTGTGAGAAAACGAAGACCCGATTTGTGGAAGTCCAAATCATGGAAGATTCACCAAGACAATGCACCCGCCCATTCTGATTTGTCTGTAAAGGCGTTTTCTGCAAAATACGGCATTACTGTGTAGAAACATCCACCATACTCGCCCGACCTTGCCCCCTGTGACTTTTTTTATTTCTCAAGGTCAAATCGACGCTGAAGGGTATTGGATTTTCGCGCACTGAGAACAAGATATCCAACGCTTTATCTCCTCCTAGGTCTACCTGATTTAGCGGAATCCTCGATGAGAAATTATTGAACACAAATACAGAAAATCAAAAATGACGTCTGTAATGACTGAAACGCCACGAGAATATTTCCACTTTGCAGGTACTTTGATTATCTTTTTTATTTTATTAGTTTGAAAGAGTTAACTTTAAACGTGTTTTTTGTGAAAATTTCTTTATGTAACCATACCAAATTGCTAGTGTACAGTAAAGAGAACAGGCTGCTCTTCCAGATATTGAGAGAAAACCTAGGGGTTGTTATTCAAAAAATGTTGGTCTTCGTAACGATTTCTTCATGATGAAAAACTTTTACACTCGACATCGACATATCCGAACTTCCACACGCTAAATTCCACATTTCCGAACTCTCTTCACCTCGGGATAACCGAACTGAACTGAACGCTGGCGCATGCGCAAAGGGTTTTTCTGGCTCATTCTATGTGCTTTTCTTTGTTTTTCGAGGTTTTTATGCAAATGTAATACATACATGTGTACATGGTAATAAAAGAACGTTTTTTAAACAAAAAAAAAATGTTGCCAGGTACAAAGGAGAGCGTGATGCAATTATAATAATTATTTTGTAATTCAAAGTAAAGGTTTGTTTTATTGAACATTTTGTTGACGTAACCTATAATAATTTAAAACTGAAATGAAAAATGATGAGAAAATATGTATTTTTAAGAAAACAGTGATACAAACAGTGATACAAAACAAACAACATAATTGTACTGTTTATTTGCAGAGAAAAGAGCCTGCTAAGAGGCTAACCTTGGAGCAAAAGCTGGAACTGATAAATCACTCAAAAATGGTGCTAAAAATGTTGAACTATGTAAGTTGTACAATTTTTGTAAGTTTTGTTTGAAAAAAAAGAAATTTACTTGAAAATTGAGTGGACGGATTGACACAAAAAAAGTGCACCGGTACTTATGATACGCCATTTGAAAGAAGTGTTTTTCACGTTATGTACAAAGAAGAACTCTTGGAGAACCTGTCTCAGGTGTGCTGCTGAGGGAGGGCGATTTCCTCTTTGCTGAATTCTGTGACAATCGAAATGTTTGATAACAATCGCATTATTGTGTTTACATTTTTTTCTCGTTTAAATTTCGCGTTTTTTTTTGTCGTCAACCAATCAGCGACAAGTTCGGCTGTGTGGAAGTACAAGTTCGGAAATATCGTGGGAAAAAGTTCGGAAGTATCGTGAGTTCGGAAATATGGAGTTCGGATATGTCGATATCGAGTGTATTTATTCAGGACATATTTTTCATATACAAGGTTACTAAAAAGTTACACATTTCTTCTTTGCCACTCGGTATATTGTATACGACCCCTTCCTGACTCATAGTGTTTTCAGCCTCTTTGTCCTTTCTGGGGTTTTTAAGACAGTGCTCGCGTTTGAAGGAATAAATTCCTTAACCGTTTGATGATGATAAACTAAAAAATGTGTCGAGAATGCGGAAGACATTTATAATATCTGCAAAACAATATTGCATATGACGGAACAAAATTCGGAACTATAAATTATAATTAACAACAGAGAAAAACCGCCTACACATTTTTAACGTCCCGGGTAATTTTCTTCGGAAAAATATTTACATTAATACCAACACAAACATTTTTGTACCTCAATTTGTTTTCGACGTTAGCAGGCGCGTATTTCCGTATTTTTGTTTTCATTCAACGCGTTGACGAGAAACTCCTGCGTGAAAAACAAAACATATTTGTCGGAGCAGCTGACAGACGCGCCGTTTGGTCATCATAAATACTGGAAATCTGGCGTAAAGTCCTATAGATTACACGGGTGTACGGCAAACTCATGCATACGTATCAAAAATATTTATGGAAACTATAAACTTAGACAGCTTAACGTCCGATCTCGCTAGGTAATTTGTTATTATCACCTGATCAAAAAAACGTATCGTTATAGGCGTCTATACAGGGTGTCCGAATTCATACAAGCCATAGCCCAAAAGGAGGAACCAAGACTTTTTCGAAGAACAACATCATTATTGTTAAAATGGTTAATAAAGCACTGGTGCATATAACTATGCTTGTGCTATAATTTAATTTGTGGATTGCAGGCGATGTGGATGGAGCTCCAAATCAATTTTTTAAATTCGTTGACACGTTGTATAGAGCAGATTCACTTGTTGACTTAGATGGTAAATTGATGTTCTTGGATTGTAGGTTATCACTAGCCATTCCAACATTTCCTTCTGCCTTACTCTGGATCTGCCACTTCCATGTTTCTGATTGACGCTTCCAGTTTGCTGGTACAAATTTAGGAAACGTTTTACTGGCTGGCTAAAATGATCGACAAAAATAACTGCGTCTGGAAAAGCTTCCCTAAAGTATGTAGTATGTAGTTCTAAGTATGAACTCATATGTAGTTCTCATCGAATATATCCAGTTTCCATTGATTCTACCACTATTTCTAAACTAAAGGCTATAGCCGCGTAAGGGGTCAAATCGGCCCTTGAACCAATCGAGGTTCTAGTTTGGCAAGTCGGAAGTATAAATAAAAAGACTCCTTTAGCTAGATTTTCAGACCTCCAGGTCGTCTCTAGAAGCTCCTAACCTCAAAAGTGTGATTTTTCGTTTTTTCTCGATTCTGGGCGCAATTTTCAACCAAATGTTTTGAAAAAAAATCGCGCTGAATCCGAAAAAAAATAGTAACTCTTCGATAAAATGTAATCCAAGCATAATAAATGCCTAAAACACCGTTTTTTTTTGGATTTTTCACGATGTTTCACCACCTAAAATTACATTTAAGCGACACCACGTGAAAGAGCGTCAAAAATACATAAAAAACATAGCCTTAAAAGTTGGCCAATGTAAAGCGTCCTAATGTAAATATTGTTTGAAATATTGTATGAATCATTTTTTCTGAACGCCATTTGGAATAAAAAAAATTGAGCATATTTGTAACAGAAACATGCAATTCTGTGATTTTTTCAAAAATCACACTTTTGGGGTTAGGGGCTTTTAGAGACGACCTGAAGGTCTGAAAATCTAGCTAAAGGAGTCTTTTATTCATACTTCCGACCTGCCAAACCAGAACTTCGATTGGTTCAAACCCTTACCCGGCTATAGCCTTTGTGATTCTCACTTCATTGATTCTACCACTATTTCTAAACTGAGTGAAACACGCCTCTGTTTTTCGTCAAAAATGAATTCCATTATTTATTCTGACAGCTTATCAATTTTGACAGCTACTTCAAAAGTTTGACAGCAACAAAGTTTTGCTTTGAACTTCGACATACCCGCTGTTTCCTATTCTCTTGTTCATAACCCGATTGACGTTTTTTTTTTTGGGATAGCTCTTTACGTACACCTCTTTTTTCCCTACTGCATTTTTTTTTAATGAAAAATGGTCTATAAATAGTGGGGATATTTTATATAATTTTTTCTATGAACATACTTATACCGGTTAGGAAAGTGCAAGATTTCAAAGCCGAGCATTAATAAATAAGAAAAGAATAAACTCTGACAGATATAGGAACTGACAGAGAAATATTATATCCATAGTTGACAGACTGACATGTCATTTTAAAACTCTATGGGCGTCTTTTGTGATAGGGTAGCAATAAAATATGTAGGGGAGACGCCCCGCCCATAAATTATAATGCGCACGTGTGAATTGAATTATTACATCGTTATTGGTCTACGCAAAAAAAAAAGCACTTGAGTATTCCTTGCGTACGCAGTTGGTGTTTTAGGCGATTCCATCGTTGGGACATTTTTTATAAACAGTTCCTTAAATGCAAACAAATATTTAACAAATAAAACAAACTGTTTACGGACATGAACATGAAAGACCACGAAATTTAAATGATTTACGGGCCAGAATTGTACTCCTAAATTGTAAATTCTAGTCCTAAAAATAAAGTCCTAAATTGGTACGCTTAAGAAATGTTAGAACGCGTAAGAACTGAGTTTTACGATAGACCAGGGTTTTGCGAAGAACAAAGGGGCGACATTTTGAACCACTTATTCAATAGGCATTTTTTCTTTCTTTCGTCTTATAACCGGGTTGATTTATATTTATCTTTTTATTTTTTATAGAACTTCAATTTTATTTTCTTGCAGACCGGTTAGTTAAGGAATACAAAAATTTGAAAATAAATACAATTATGTTCGTACACTTCTTTTAAGTCAGAATTACGTAAGAATTTCGTTTCATACAGCTAAGTCGATGTACACCCTCATTGCTGCGAAAAAGTACTGAGTCCGACTCACTCAAATTCGTTAGGTGATGGGCGGTGTCTCTCCACCTCCGCATTCCAGTTTCTGTTAACACGCAGGTAACGTTTTACATCATACGTTTCTAATACGTACACAAGCGTGAAACACTGGTGCATCTAACTGTCTTTGTCTGTCCTTACTGGTGTCTTTTAACTTATTCTCTTCTACACATCTAAGATATCGCCAATATGTAATGGTGCAATTTCCTATCGTGTATATACCTACATAACTGACGACCATTTTGTTGCAGTTCAATATTTTTTTTATCAAGATAAGACTTATTGCTTGTATTCTGGGACACCCTGTATACGAGCCGCAGGAGCATTTTAACTACATTTGGGTATCGGATAAGAAACAGAAGGAAATCGTGTATCATATTTTAAATATTATTTTTAGTAACCTAAATATTTAAAGCGTGGATTTAACAGCAACCGTTCCACTTTTTTGTTTAGTGCGATGCGTCGCACGCCTTTATCAGTTGTATCCTTGAACTCTTTCTTAGAAATGGCTACTTTTTCGGCATAGTACGGGCTACTGTGTTGGTAAGTTTAAGTTTTTAATTTTTAAAAAACAAAATAAAGAACTGTAGTTTTTAACTCTTTGCTTTATTCAACTGGGTTAGCAGTTATCGATTTTAAGAACAATCAATTTTGTCGGAGCAGTACACAGACCTTTCAAAATCAAAGCATTGAATACGAAGCTGTAGATATGTAGATATTTTTTCATTCTTCACGGTTACCATAAGATAAGGGATCTATTTCAGCTTATTATACAACTTCAACGAATTAAGCCAACAACAAAAAGCAATAGAAACAAGAAGCAAAAGATAAATTCGAGTATTTCCCTAGAGTCTGGTTCAGGTACGTGGACGATATCTTCGCGGTATTTGATACAAAAGCAATTAGTTTAGATAATTTTGTTGCTAAATTAAATAACCATTTTTCCTACCATAAAATTTAGATATGAAATGGAATACAATGAACAGCTACCATTTTTAGATGTATTAGTTATTAGAAATAGTGAAAATAGACTAATAGCGACTATTAGATATATACAGGGTTTGTCTGGAAAGTAATGTCAAGTGAATTTTTTTTCCCGAGACTGTACGCGCCAGCTCGCGCTTTACGTGCTGGGATTGTGGTGGGGGGATCTGACAACAAGATCCAACAAGCGTCAGTTGGCTACCGGTCGTTGTAGCGGTCGCATCACTCGTTCTTTGAGAGTCGTTACAGTGACCCGGTGCAAGAAAAAATGCAACGTTTGCTTGAGCAACGGATGGTGATCAAGTTTTGTGTGAAACTGGAGAAGAGTGCTGCGGAAACCATTCCAATGTTGAAGAAGGCTTTCAGCGTCGACTGTCTTTCAGACAGGCAAATTTTCCGGTGGCACAAGGCCTTCGCAGAAGGTCGGGAAGATGTCAACGACGAGAACCGCGCTGGACGGCCATCAACCTCCAGTTCCGACGACAATGTGAAACGTGTGCGTGACTTGTTGAACACTGACCGTCGTCTAAGTGTTAATTTCCGAAACATTAGACATTACGAAAACCATTATTCATCAAATTGTATCGGAGTCTTTAGGAATGAGGAAGGTGTGCGCGAAGCTCGTGCCAAAAGTGCTAACGGTCGATCAAAAAGCGAGGCGCGTCGAAACCTGCCAAGAACTTTTGGACACCTGCGAAGACAACCCCGCTTTCCTTGATGACGTCATTACCGGTGACGAAAGTTGGGTCTTTGAATACGATCCGGAGACGCAGAGGCAAAGTGCGGAATGGCACACGTCGAACTCCCTCGCCCCAAGAAGGACAGGATGTCCAGGTCAAAGATCAAGACAATGCTGATTGTCTTTTTTGATTGCCGGGGATTGGTCCATCATGAGTTCGTTCCGCAGGGGACAACCGTAACCAGAAAGATTTACGTCGAGGTGCTGAAGCGGCTGAAACGCAGGGTGAATCGCGTCCGCCCAGACATCTCAAAATCCTGGAAGCTTCACCACGACAATGCGCCTTGGCCGTTACCTCGTCAAGGCAGGCATCTCCGTTGTTCCCGCCTCCCTACAGCCACGATGTGGCCCCCCGCTTTCTGTTTAGGCCTCAAAACCCCAATGAAAGGACAGCATTTTGGGTCGGTGAAAAACATTCAGAAGGCTTGCACCGACGCCGACGCTTTAAAGGCGATTCCGGAAAACGACTACCGTGCGGCTTTTGATGCGTGGAAGACCCGCTGGAACCGATGTGTGGACGCAGGAGGAATGTATTTTGAAAGTTTCTAAAGATTTGTACACATAGAACCAATAAAAACCATTTTTCACAGATCATTGACATTACTTTCCGGACAAACCCTATAGACATGGTTTGTTAAGTTTTCCCCCTCAGTAAAGAGAGGTTTGAACACGAGAAAAATTTAATTAAGGATATAGCCAAGAATAACGGTTGCTCAGTTCATTTAATACATTCGTTAATAAGGAAGCATACATTTAAGAGAGACCTGTACAATTCCACAGTTTTTCGTAGAGATACTGACAATTCGAATTTTTTTTCGTTACCATATGGACCTAAATTCACCCACGGACTAGACAAGGTTTTTAAAAATATAGACATCCAAAAAAAACGTCATCAACTCTGGCTATGAACGAGAGAGATGGAAATAGCGGTCCTGTCTAAGGTTTTTGGGTTATGTCAAACTTTTGACAAGTGACTGTCACAATTTGTAAAATAAACAATGGCTGTCATATGATGTAACAGGTAAATAAGGTTATAAATTCGATTAAGAATAGAAATACGTCTAACTGTCATTATAACTTTATAACTTGTGAATCAAATTTCTTCGCATTTTAGGTCAAAATTTTATGAGCTTCGTGGGTAAGTTATTTTAAGTGCCATATTTCGGGACCACTAACATTACCACACCTAAATACGGCTCCATTTTGTAATAGTTAGCCCCATAGTACGTTTTAATTTTCTGCGAACTATCGTTTTGTAATAATGATGACCAGAGTCCGCCTCTGTCGAGATTCGCCGAAATCTGACTTAATCACCATGTTCATGTTAGTAGCATCTGCGCATGTCAAATTCAAATTGCCACAGCGCCCGGGGACTCGCCTATTGGGAAATTTTTCGTTAAAAATGGCTTTAATATCCCTTACAGACCTACCATCAAAATACCATTTAATTATTTGAACTTTTTCGTCAATATTATAAATATCCATTTTTATTTTTATGAATGTATGGAGTGCTTCTACAATACGCTCGTAATAACGCACTTTTTTAATCAGGCACTAGACCAAAATAAAATATAAAATGGTATTTCAAATTTTAACTCAAACAGCCCTACCGATAAACCGGATGCCTTTCATACGCCTGCGCTAGCGACTGGATCGCGATTGGTTCTCACCTCATGTTTACATCTACTGAACAAAAATTAAATTATCAATTGCCCTTCATTCGGTTATGTACCTACGCATTAGGGTGCCGCTTACTGTATATCTATTTAGTGCACGGAAAATGAGATTTCCCGTGCGCCCGCACTGGAAAAATGTTCCTATGCGTCGACGATATTAGCGTTCCTAGAACGATATAACGGCTTTATTTACAATTGTCGTCACTAAATCTTGTAACTTGCCTTCCCAAAACGAAGTCAAGTGGTTTGTGGAAATTTGAAGGCACATCGTTTCTTGTTGCGGATGCTTTTTGTAGATGTCATTATGAGTCAATGTCAGTCATCCATAATAGATCGTTTTCGTTATTTTATAAGTTGAATTTATACGTAATATTTGGAATAATTTCCACGCGATATGTTTTCTCAAGAACACAAAACCTCTGTGCTCAAATTGTACTAGAGGAAATGGGCGAAAAGTAAAAGACGAATGGAAATATCTAATGGAAGACTGTTTAGAAGAGTTTTGCAATGAGTTCAGGCTGACGTAGGTGAGTGAGTGTTTTTTCGAGAAACAGCAGAAAGAGAGAAAGTGTAGAAAGAAAATAAGGAAGTGGTCGACCAAGAAATTAACTGTGGAACCGCACCAAACTAGCCCAGTTTCACGTGAATGAGTACATGAACTCTCAAATATGAGAACGTGGAATTCTCTGAAGCTGGACAATTTTTTTCCCAGGTATTTTCTATGAACAAAGGTAGAGGAGGGATATTTTAACAACTTTTCTTAACCCTGGAATGGAAGTGGTCTGCCAAACCCCTTTAACGGAAATGTCAATTTTACTCATCACTGAAATTTTCAATATATTCCAGCGCATCTACAAGCTATTAATATTTTCTAGTATTTGAACCCATACAACATTGAGTTTGAAATGCAATTAAGTGTAATCTATGAATTATTTCATTGATAACAATATGCAATAAAAGAACAATTAAGAAGCTACGTGCTAAGTTCTCATCAACATGGCAGTCTCTGACTTCATTTTTTTTAATACACGATAGCTACCAAAGAAACTGGGGTTAACCTCTATCTGATTTTTTCAAGCACTAAGAGATCGTTGTTACGCTTTCGGTGGCAATCTAAAAATGCCTACTAATGAGTACTTTTTTAAATAAGCGTATGCTTGCCTCGCGGTGGTGTAAATTATTACCTACCTATGTCGCGTATAACCTTGTCGCCGTGTCTAATTTAAACTTCGTCTCAGCCAAATGAGCCTTATGCCACTAATTTGAGGGAGAATTATGAAGAAAAAATCATACGCAAGTAGAAAACCAGAAAATACATGCTGTAAGCAGCAAAAATATTAACACACCAACTTTTTGACGGTGCTTAAATTATGATAATTTGTGTACTATAAAGTATTGATTTTGTTTTTGCTTCATATATGATCATAGCTTGTGTAATAAGTCCTAGTTGAAGGTGATATGTCGATTGTATGAAAATATACAGTTACTTGCAAAAGTATTCGTACCCTGAATTGATGTGTAAAGAAATTAACAGCATTTTTATAGCTGTAAGGAAAATTTCATGTAATAAATATATTTACAAACACACTATATCAGCAATGCATAATTCAAGGTTTACTCTATATTGCATTCAATACCTACTTACATAAAAAATATCTTCATTTAAAGCATGACAATATCTACGTACAAAAATTCGCCTTCCACTTCAGTCTTTTCAAAACATGATAAAATATTTCTAATTTAAGGGACGTAAATCAGAAACAACAGCACAGGAGAAACAAATGGCAGTACAGTGGCATTTAGAAGGAAAATCATATTAAGAAATAGGTGATTTGTTAAATAGAAGTAAAAGTACTATACAATATATTATAAAAAGATATAACGAAAATCAAATAGTTTCCAATATGCCTTGAAAGGGCCGTCCAAGACTATTAACTTCTCGAGAAGAGAAGGCAATAGTGCGTGAAATAAAAAATGCCCTTCTACAAGTGCCCCAAAATGGCGGCATTAATAAATAATCGTTTTAAAAAGCAAGTAAGTGCAGATACCTGCCGCCGGGTTTTAAAAAGGGACGATCTGCGTGGTAGAGTATCTAGGAAAAAGCCCTTTATTAGTAAAGTAAATCGTCTAAAACGATTAAAATTTGCCAAAAAGTATTTTTTGCAAGGATCACACCTTTTAGGAATGAATTTTATTTACTGATGAGAATAAGTTCAACATTTTTCAGTCGGACGGCAGACGTTTAGTGTGGCGTAAGGTAAACGCTGAGTTTGAACCGAAAAATGTGTGTCCAACTTTTAAGGATGGTGGCGGTTCAATGATGGTGTGGTAAAGTATGAGTGCGAGTGGGACGGGGAATTTAGTTTTTATTGATGACATTATGACTAAATTTACGTACCTAAACCTATTAAAACAAATTTGCCATTAAGTGTCGCAAAATTGAATCAGGGAAATAATTATTGGTTCCAACAAGCCAACGATCCAAAACACACTGGTTACATAGTGAGGCAATGGACTCTTTCTCAATCACTCCCCATCAGTTAATTACACCCCCTTAAAGCCCTGATTTAAATGCAATTGAGCATTTATGGTCGGAATGAAATAACAGTTACGACATTATGAAATAAAAGATAAAAACACTCTTAAACAGGCAATTACAAATGTATGGCAAAATATGGACCCTGATATCACACAAAAATTGGTAGCAAACATGCCTAAACGTTTGGAGGCTGTGATCGCAGCTAAAGGTGGACCAACCAAATACTGAACTTGGCCAATTTCACCAAAAAATCCTGAACTACGAATACTTTTGCGACCCGTGATTTTGCAATAGAGAATAATTTAGTTTTTATTTTTTAAACAGTAAATGATATGAAGTTCAAGTTTAATTTATGTAATACTTAGACACGTATATTTATAATAAAATTTGTATGATTAATTATACTCACACCCATTAAATGAAAATTGTGGTTATTTACAATTCCCGGTAAAGTTCGGATACTTTTGCGAGTAACTGTATGCTAAAAAATGACGGTGCTTAAATTATGATAATTTGTGTACTATAAAGTATCGATTTTGTTTTTGCTTCATATATGAATATAGCTTGTGTAATAATACGCCAGGCAATATAGCAGAAAAGTGTTCAGTTTTTAAAAGAGTCCTGAAAAGTTTTTTTCGGGGGGGGAAATTAGGAAAAAAATAGTATAAATGAATTTTTGCGGATTAAGGGACGAAAAATATTTTTTTCGTAAAACAAAAAATAGCACGTTGTATCTCTTGAAAAAAACGAAAAAAATGAGTTTTTGTTGATCAAAATCGGTTCAGAAGTTTTTGCACAAAAAAATAAAAACCGATGAAAAATGCCCATTTTTTGAAATCGAATTACTAGGGTTCTAATGGTGGCAGAAACTTCTGCTTTGGCTTAAATTGTAGCTTTTGGTCGTGTCTATGCGCAGTAAAAAATCATGCAAAAATAATAAGAACTTTTTGCATAAATAAAAAAAAGCTAAAAAAGGTCTTTTCGAAAAACGGCTTGAACAAGCCGAAAAATGGTCGTAGAGCATTTTTCCTGGGCTTAAATTACTCGTCATTAAATTCCTACAAATCCATTATCGTGACTTGTGAGAGAGGTTCATTCAATCGGCTGAAAAACGCGTTTGAAAATCAGGCGTCGCGTTGCTTCGAGCGCTCGGGTGATCGAAGGGGACGCGGACGGTGGGGGAAGCCTCTCCCGTCGCAGACGTGCTGTGTGACAGAAGTCTGCGGCGGGAGAGGCTTCCCTCACCACGCGTCCACTTCCCCTTCAATCGCTTACCCGAGCGCTCGAAGCAACGCGACGCTTGATTTTCAAACGCGTTTTTCAGCCGATTGAATGAACCTCTCTCACAAGTCACGATAATGGATTTGTAAGGAATTTAATGACGAGTAATTTAAGCCCAGGAAAAATGCTCTACGACCATTTTTCGGCTTGTTCAAGCCGTTTTTCGAAAAGACCTTTTTTTTAGTTTTTTTTCGATTTATGTAAAAAGTTCTTATTATTCTTGCATGAAATTTTTACTGCAGATAGGCACCACCAAAAGCTACAATACGACATAGACAGACAAGCAGAAGTTTCTGCGACCATTAGAACCCTTGTAATTCGATTTCAAAAAATGAGCATGTTTCGTCGGTTTTAATTTTTTTGTGCAAAAAACTTCTGAACCAATTTTGATCGCCGAAAACTCGTTTTTTTCATTTTTTCAAGCGCTACAACGTGCTATTTTTTGTTTTACGAAAATAATTATTTTTCTTCCCTTAATCCGCAAAAAACCGGTTTTCGGCACTTTTATCGATTTTTTTACTAATGTTCCTACATACCGATTTTATCCAAAACATACACAATCGATTTCTACTATTTTTTACCTAATTATCGCGCCGAGAAACCTTATTCAGGACTCTTTTCAAAAAAATAAACTATCTATCCTGGACTATAAGCCCTAGTTGAAGGTGATGTGTCGATTATATGAAAATATATGGCTAGAAAAGTAAATTTGGGATGTTTTCAAAAAACCGTGAATAACTTTATAACTAACTCTAATAACTAAAAATATTAAACCCTTTCAAAGTTCTTTCATCTCACATTAAAGGGAAATTTTCAGAGTATCTATCTGACTAAGGTTCGGTGCTTTTCCAAATTTAACTGTATCCAGAAATACTGATTAAGGGTTGGTCAACTCGATTATTTAATATTTTACTATACAATTACCGTGGATTGCTAAAGTTTTTATTGGTGTCTAATTATTTTTTTTTTCATTTGAAATAAATTTGTTTACACATGGACCCGGATTTTTAAGACATAATTGAGGATGAGGATGAAGAAATTGTCGATTTTAAATAAAATCTGATCACCTGCACTACAGTGGAGGCTGGTGGAACATGAAATTCTCGTATTTTCGTAAAAAAGCATAAGACCCACATTGTACTTTAGGTGGTGATTGCTAGACCTAAGAAGGTTGTAACAGAAAAAAATGTAAAAATCTATCCCCCACTATAATATTTGCAAAACTTTGTATTAAGGTAAAGATAAAAACTTTTTATTCTCGCGCTTTTTGAAAAATGTTCATTCTGCTTAAAGACACAGCTATTGTAATGTTGTATTGGGGCTTCGCGCTTCACAACTACCTGCGTTGCTAACAAATTTAACCCTTAACCAGTGGCGGCTGGTGATAAAGGGCACAGGGGCACGTGCCCAGCCCAAATTTCAATAAAACATATTTCTTTTGTGTTAATTTACTATAAATTTACTATAAATTCATATATCAATTAATTGTATACGACAAACTATTCATATTCTAATTATTATTCCTTTTATACCACAAATAATTATTTTTATCACATATATATATCCTGGAGGGGGGGGGGGGGGGGGGGGGGAAAAAAAAAAAAGGCCGGCGCCCCGGGGGGGCGCGGGAAAGGGGGGGTCCCCGGGGGGGGGGAAAAAAAAAAAAAGTGAAACTTTAAGGGAAGTTTTTATTTTTCCCCGGAAGGGAACGGGGGGGGTTAATGGGCGGGCGGGGCCGGGGAAAAGGGGGGGAGGGTGTTGGGGGTTGGAAAACGACCAGTTTTTTTTTTTATATATGAAGACTATCGATCGAGCACCGAGCCACCGTAGTCTGAATTCTCGCATTTCGCGCGCGTGGGCGAGGGCACACAGTTTACCAGCCCTCGTTTTTAATCGGTCTTTTTCGGTACTGGTAATGTTTGGAGACGATTGCAGCAGACAGACGTCGTTAAATCGTTCGAAAATCAGCTGAACGGGTCACACTTGTTGAGTGACCTTTTTTAGTGATTGTTTATTTTCTTCGCAGAGAAGTGTCTTTTTACTGTTTTTGATTGTGAAACGTTTCAAAATGAATTCGGTGGACTTTTTATTGGACTAATAAAGATATTACATACGAGATCTGAACGGAAATTAAACGGTTAGGAAGGCCGATACCCGATTTGATTATTTCCAAAACAGACGTAGGAAAATCGCGAAATTATTCACGAAATTTTAATAGTAGTGTCTACGACAGATTTAAGTGGTTATGTGAGTGTCCTAAAAGAAACAAACTATTTAGAAGACAACCAAACCAACAAGGGGAGGAAAAAAAAAAACAAAGAAAGAAAAACATTTACATAACATCTTAGATTTTAGTGTGTTGGGAAAGGTAGACATAAGGCAACAGCATGATAGTACTTATCGTGACAATATAAGACGTCACAATGAAAATGTGGATAAAAACAGACATATTTTAAATCAAATAATTAATTGTATTAAATTTTGTGAAACAAATCCGGGACTTTAATGAAAAGGCGATTAACATTTTTGTGAACAATAAGGACAGACGAGCTGATTTCCATTTACAAATAATGGTAAGATATCTATATCAAATTTTTTTCACATGTTGCCACCCATTATTTTAATATATTTAAGCCCTCAATATTCGTGACTAAATATTATTTCAAAGAGCTACCAAATCCCAAAAATTATTCTTGTGAAAGTTTATATTTTTGTATAAAAGAATTTTTCATTGGAAATTCTGAAGTGTCAGTAAAAATGACCTTGAAAATTTTAAAAATTTTCGCCTGTTGCGCCATTGGTAGCTAATGAGTAATCCTACTGACACACCCTGTGCCCACCCATGTAACACACCCACGAGCCGCCACTGCCCTTAACTCCAGTGGCATTAAACGGAATCACGAATTCCCTACTTCCGAGAGAATTCAGAACCACCGAATCTACAGTATCACAAATCAAATGATTGCTGCAATATTAATGATGTGCTACCTACAATAAAGGCTAGCGTACAATTCTATTTCGGTTCTGTTTGTTTTCTTAGTGGTTTTGAGCGACGCAGTAACATATGTATGTATGTACGTTATTGTTTAATTTAATGCTAGATTTGTGCCACATGCCACAATCCTGAAATACGCCAAATAACTTGCATAACAGCTACCTAAACAGAAAAAAAATACACCGACCTACTTTAAACGAAGTGTTGCATCAATGTCTAATTTAAATAGAGGTTTAAATAGAAGAGGTAGGTAAATAATATATAGGGTGGGCCATCAGATGGTTTCTTTTTAAAATTGCTATTAAAACTACAACGTTGAATATTTTTAAATGACTGTTGCTTTATTCAAGAAAGTATGCCTTCCCATTATTTATGAAAAACAATTTCAGTTAAATGGCCGCCGCGGCTGGCTAGTACTTCATTCTTTTCACCCAATTTTGCAGTACATTTTCGATTATATGTGGTTCTATTGCACGAATAACTCGATTGATGTTTTCCTTCGGTGCGTCAATTGTTGTGGATCGTTGGAGTAACAACGGTTCTTAACATATCCCCATAAAAAATAGTCTAACGGTGTTAAATCGCAGCTGCGCGATGGCCTATTAATATCTCCAAAACGGCTGAAAATACGGTTACCGAATTTAGTGCGCATAAGATTAGATTGTTTCACGGCTTGTGTGACAGGTTGCTCCATCCTGCTGGAACCAAAGCTCGGCCAAGTCCAAATCGTTCAATCGCGGCCTCAAAAAATCAGTTAACATGTCCCTGTAACGCATTCCATTCACTGGAATGCTGTTGCCATCTTCATTTTGAAGGAAGTACGGACCAATGATGCCACCACTCCAAAACTCACACCAAACAGTCACTCTTCCAGGATGCATTGGCTTCTTTATGACTACGTGTGGATTTTCGGAACCCCAAATCCTACAGTTCTGTTTATTAACATGTCCTACAAGATGAAAATGAGCTTCGTCCGAAAAAATGATTTTTCGATTGAAGTCGGTGTCTTTTTCAAAATCATTTAAAGCCCACACGGAGAAGCGATAACGAAGTGGATGGTCATTTTCCTTTACCTCTTCAGTAAGTAGCAACTTGTAAGCAAATAATCCGAGGTCTTTATGCAATATTCTCCTTAGAGAAGTGCCACTGACAATAAGTTGTGCTCTGTGACGAGTTGAGGTTCTTGGGTTTTCATGCACACTTTGGGCAACAGCAGCAATTCTTTCAGCTGTGCGCACCGGACGAGCACGTGGATGCCTTCTGTTATCCATAAGCATGCCAGTTTCACGAACTTTCCTTAAGAACTTTCTTACACCAGGCGCTGATGGAGATTCATTTCGACCAAAAAATTGTTCTCAATTTTCTCACCGTTTCACAGCATTCACTCTGGAAATCATTTTTCAATATTTCTCAACGTTGTTCAAAAACTGATATACACAGTTTTTTTTACGTAGGAATTAAATAAAATTATTACCAACGTAATTGCTGAAACGACGGTCTAACTTCATTTGTTTTCTCTACCAACTAGTCAATTTTACGTTAACAAGAAATCATTAATTTAATCTTTTTCAGCGGACCTACACAAAAAAGATAAGCATACTAATGCTTATATTTTCGAAGTCGGAAAAAATAAGCGTATTTAATAAGCTCGTAACCAATCACGGTGTCCATTAAGAAAAATGTAAGGTAATCTTTAGCGAATTATACGTAAAATAACTGTGGATACCAATTTTAACATATTTCGTAGATTTATCTGTTTTGAAATGGCCTACCATTAAAGAAAATGACAATATTGAGTTTTTAATCTCGTAATTAAAAGATAATCGTCCTGTAAAGGTTTCTGGAAAAAAAACTTTTTGCTTTGTCAAATTATGTTTTTACGATTTATAAAGAAATAATGGAGAAATAATGAGGGGGTATGGAGACATGCAGAGATCCCAAGACCAAGTTTGTGTACTGTTTAATGAATTACCAAAACATGCAGACCCCAACAGATCTCCAATAAACCAATTAACAGTAAGCCGATTGGTAAAGAAATTTAACTGGTAGCGTTAAGGATTCCGCTAAATTAGGTACACCTAGAGTTGCAACCGGAGGAGAGAAAGCGTTGGATATATTACTATTAATACGCGAAAATCCAATCCAATCTCGCAGGGTTTTGCAAAAAGGGTACTTTTGACGTTTCTCACCAGTCAGTTAAAGATTTACTCAAGCAAGAAAAGTTATTCACTTATTCACGAGTTAAACGAGAATGACTTCGATAGAAGAACTGAATTTCGCGAAGGCATGATGGAAAGATTAATTGTGAAGAATATTTAGATCTGTTCAGAAATCACTCCATCAATTCCATCTTGCAG
Organism: Aromia moschata; assembly: GCA_029963805.1. Classification (NCBI taxonomy): domain Eukaryota; kingdom Metazoa; phylum Arthropoda; class Insecta; order Coleoptera; family Cerambycidae; genus Aromia; species Aromia moschata. Next base: position 1,702,865 of record JAPWTK010000032.1, on the reverse strand, counting down.
ACTGTTGTTTCCGATTGAAAATAATATTATGGTACAACAACTATGGTTCCAACAGGATGGGGCACTATAAGATTTGCAGCAAATACTAGAGAGAGTATACAGTGTGGAACAGTCAAATAGAATAAATTCAGTAGCTCCATTATTATGCATTTTTCTAAAAAATCCTGAGACACGTTACTTTCTAATTCTAAAATGCGACGTAAAAACGTAATCTTGCAACGTAAAAATTAATAAGAAAAAAAAGTAGATGTTTTCATCTCTCAAAACGCGTAGTAAATTCGTTACATTAAAATAAAACATATAAAGATGTTTCTCCAGCTATTTATTCGTTACATTAAATAAATTTTAGGTTCTGAAATGTTAATAATAACAAAAAATAAATGTCAGTAATTGCCGACATTCCCTACCTACTATAAGATAAAAACTTACTAATAAATACGTACAATTTTTTTGCTTGACAATCGAACGACAAAAACGAGAGAAAATCCTCACTGTATGAGGGAACTACACACGCAAAACCCTGAGAAAGTTAATTTTTGGACAGGAATAATTGGAGAAAATATCATTGGTCCCTTCTTCATTGACGGCAATTTGAATGGAGAATCTTATTTAGCGCTACTCCAAAATAATGTTGTACCGACGATGGCAAACTCGTACCCAGCTGAAGGAAACCCACAACTTCCAGATAACGCAATATGGTTCCAGCAGGATGGTGCACCTGCACATTACGAAGTCAATGTCCGGCAATATTTCCACACAGCTTTTCCAAATCGCTGGATAGGGAGATGTGGTTCTGTAGAATGGCCTGCACGATCACCTGATCTCACGCCGTTAGACTTCTTTCTATGGGGATATGTGAAAAGTATGGTCTACAAAACCAAACCCGATGATTTAGCTGACTTTAAGAAGAAGAATAACGCTTGCAATTAGGTCGATTACCCCGCAGATGTTAACTAACGTTAGAAGATATTTATATTTACGTCTAGGATGCTGCCAAGATGCTAGAGGCATGCATTTTGAACATTTGCTACATTAATAATGATTGGTTTTTTATCTTAATGTAACGAATTTCTTACGCTGGAGAAACTTATCTTTTTTCTTGTTAATTTCTGCAATAAAATTTAAAACCATAGCAGTTTTGATAGAGAATGAAAAGACCTTTCAAATGAAGTATCACACTTAGCCCCTACTTCCAATTTGAAAATTTAGAGGTTGTAGCTGTCACCTGAAGGGGGTTGAATGGGATGACATTTTAACGTCGCAAGATGTCATTTTAGAATTAGAAATTGACTTGTCTCAGGATTTTCTAAAAAAATGCTTAATAATGGAGCTTCTGAATTTATTCCATTTGGCTGTTCCACGCATATATATTGTTGTGAATGACTTCTTCCGAAATTTGTTTTATATTCGCTCCGTTAATTCCTGCCTCATAGAATTTTTTCCCGATGAAAATGAACACGATTTACCAAAAACTGCTGTCTGATTTCAGCAAGACGACGCGCTTTGCTCAACCTGTCTCGAGATTACATGAGTGAAATTTGTTCTGTTCGCAGGTTTGGTAGAAAACGGCCAATAGAGTGGCCTCCCAGATCTCCAAATTTTACGCCCCTGGACTATTTTCACTTGGAGATATTTGAAACTACCACCAGACCACAAATTTAAAGAACAGGATATCCGAATTTTTTTCTAGTTCAAAATTAACCCAAAATATCGGCACTGAGTCGTTAAATCGGGACACCCTGTACATGTTATGCAGTCAATTTCCAGTATGCCGTCGAAGTTCGTAAATTTCGAAATTCCGCATTGCATTTCACGTTTGTCTACGTTATAGTTGCGGTCTGGGCTTCATGTTTTATTTATGTTAATGGCTCCTCGTGACTTAATTGCAATTAATTAAACATTATATATTAATTAATAAAAAGGCGCGCATGCCGTAATTTGATTAACACATTCGCAATAATACGTGCGCATATTAATACGAGATTCGAAGAACAGTGAGCATGAAACAGATAAAATTCTGCATCAAATAATGACAAATAGAGGTATTTAATTGGAGCGACTCAATGGTGTACTCCGATTTTTTTTTCATTAAAAATTTTGAAAACTTAACTTAACTTAATAAGACGAACTAACTAACACTAACAAGTAACACTATCCAAGTGGTAATCGCCGATTTTCCTACATCTTTCCAAAAACTTTTATTACATATTGTTACGTATTTCTCGTGGGTTCTTCAATTAATTCCACAATAACTTCAAACACTTTTATTTCTCGTGATCTTTACAGTTCAACAGCTCATAAACAACTACATAAACAACTCCTTAACAACTGTCAGGGGTGTTTGGCCTACTTATATACCCAAAAACTATAATTCCAGAATGACATCAAGAAACATGTAGTAAAATCCTGACATTTCTAAGTTGTCAAAATGATAGATCACAGAACAACGAATAAAAATCAAAAAATAACAATAGTTCCATTCATTGACCCTGGCATTTCTGTGACAATATGTAGAAGTCGCTTTAAGCCATTTTCAGTTGCCCGTTTTGATGTTTGTTCATAATCTTTTAACTCAAAGATTTGGGGTATTCAACCACGGAAAACCAAACATTTTTGTCGTTTTTCGGGTCTATAAGATTTTGAGCAGTAATTTAAGAAACGAGACCATCACATCTATACGTTTTTGGGGTCGCTAAATCTGAATTCTGGGTCCGTTTGACCCAATCAGGTCACGGTCAAAGTCATTTCAAGGTCACTGCGAAAAACAGTTCCCAATAATATGTAGTAAACCATCACATCTATCCGTTTTCGGGGTCACCGATTACAAATCCGAGTCAGATTCACGTAATTCAAGATGGAAAATCCAATATGGCCGACATCGACACCTAAATCTTCGACAATTCCGATGTGATTTTGAAGATTCAGTCTTTTTCAGCACAAAGATGACGATATAAAGAGTTTTAGTCCCACTTTTCGACCTTCAGGTTTAAAAAATTCAAAATAAAAAAGTGCGAAAAAAAAAACAAACAAACAAAAACGCGAAAAAAAAAAAAAAAAAAAAAGAAAACAGAAATTGGAGCTATTACTCTTTACGTCCTCGTCGTTAGCTATAGATTGTGCACAGAAAAAGTGAATTTTCAAAATCTCATCAAGATTTTTGAATATTTACGTGTCGATGTCGGCCATATTGGATCCACCATTTTGAATTATGTGAATCTGATTCGGATACATAATAAGCGACCTCGAAAACGTATAGATGTGGTGGTTTACTATGTTGGGAACTGTTTTTCACACGTTTGACCTTGAAATGACCTTGACTTGACTATTAAATGCGTGCAGTGGTACCACCACTTAAGGGGTTAGACCACTCTGGATTTTTTTTTTCTTTATCGAAAGATATTCAAAAAGGAATTTTTGGGAAAAATGTTTAACAATTATTTTTGAGCTAATTTTGAAACAACTATGTCGCTCTGAAATGTTCGAAAATACCGTAAAAATAAATCATATATAGCCTAGTATTTTGGAGTATATGCGACCCGATCGATAATTTAGAAAGGATGACATATTATCATGGTATAGCAGACTAAAGGTAAAGAAATTAGCATGCCTGTATTTTGAAAATTTCATGAAGTAAACACGTCTTGAAACTTAAACGCGTTTACTTCGCAAACATGTTTTTCAAATTTGTGGGCAGCATAACTCGCGCAATTTTTATCAGATCGACTTGAAATTTTGACTGTAGCTTTTTATATAAATTATCTAAAGTGGTACACACGATTTTTTCGATCGGTTAAAAATTACGGTTTTTATAGACAAATTAAAATGGTTTTTTTTCGTAAAATTTGACTTTCTTTTTCAAACTGCTGGCATTTTGCGAACAATCAATATTTTACAATAATCTTGTGTATCGCTTTAGAAAAACGTATGTAGAGAATGAAAAAATTTTTTTGGTTGTTTTAGTAGCTGTTAAAAAAATTGCTGTGCTCCTACCGTTGGTCAACAAAAAAGCGCCTGTGTTCGATGTGTATTTATGACGCCATTTTGTACTCTTTATTGAAAAGTCATATCTGTATATACCTCAGTATGTACTTAATAAAGCCCTAAAATGAATTTTTGATCGCTTTATTAGTAGAGCAGAAAAAAATTATCAAAGCAGGCCTTTAATTTAACGTTTGTTTAATTAATTGATTTTATTCAACATAAAATCAGTTGGAAACAAAAATAACCTCCTAAAATATGTTGTAGATCTCATGCTTCCTTACGAATTTCAAATTCCACCATCCGCCACTGATTGTGAGATGTTTTGTTCGCATATGCAAAATATTGTTCTACATGTAGTGAAAAACAACAAAATAATGAAAACAAACTTCTTTTTTTAGTAACTGCGTAAATTTAAACCTGAAAAGCGACTGCGTAAATCATTCCAATACGAATATATTTGTTCTCGATGACCTTTGAATGTAAAAAGACCTCTCCTAGAAGTCCCTATAGTCGTAAATATGAACAGTCTATAAATCTGTTAAGAATTTTCAGTATTTACGATCTACTTAATATTGCCGAGCTGCTGAGGGATTGGAAACTTCGTTTATACAAAACTAATTGCAATCGTAAAAATAAGCACAGGATACGGTCATAAAAATATATTATCGTAACAGTGTACAACTTCTAGAGACGATTATCTTCTATAGTTTTAACATAGGTACGTAATAAATTTGTGTAGTGGTGTTTGAGATTCTAATATTACATAATTTAACTGATAAACGTAATACCTCTTGCTCACATAGATGTTTCAATTTTGATTTTTCGTATTTCCCCAACGTCTCTACTGGTATATTTTATATTTGTTTTTTTTTTTATATTATAAATCTCAGTTTAATCAGAATAATGTGCTTTAATTTTGGATCGTTTATAGAGACATATAAAAAAACGTCTTCAAACCTGGCTATGAACGAAAATGATAATAATGGTTGTCACATATTATAACAGCCTTGACAATTATATAAGGTTATAAATTTAAGATGTTCGGCCAACTTTGATGACGTTTTTTTTTTGGATAGCTCGTTACATCTATAATGTAAGTAGATTGTTAACACAGATATAAATATACGGGGTGTGTAAATTGAGTAATGAGACTGGCAACGTAGCTCCCGATCTAGCAACACTGCGGAGATGGGATTGGTTACCATGTAATGCACGTTCAGCACAAGTTTGAACTCGTTAGAGTAATTTGTTTGTTCTTTGTGACTGTTTTCGTAAACCGGTTTTTTCTAGTGTGTTTTAAAAATGAAACATTCATTTTGAGCAACGGTGTGCTATCAGGTTTTGCGTCAGACTTGGACGGAGCACAACGGATACTTTTGCAAAACTTCAACACGCCCACGGAGACAGTGTTTTTTCAAGAGTCCAGGTTTTTCGGTGGTTTAAGGCATTATCAGAATGAAGAGAGTCGATTAGGAAGGCCTTCATTTTCAAGAACCGCTAAAAATGTCGATAGAATACGGGATCTCGTGCGCTCAGACCGTCGGTTGACGACAAGAATGATCGAGGAAGAGTTAAATTTGAATCACACCACTGTTCATCAGATTTTGACTAACGAATTGGGGATGAGAAGAATCTGCGCAAAATTGGTTCCAAAAAACCTTGCGCAGGAACACAAGGACATCAGGTGAAAGGTCAAGACACCTTTCGTGTCTTGACTTTTTGGAATCGATTGAAAATGACCCCTATTTTATGGAACATGTCATTACTGGTGATGAGACTTAGGTGTTTGAGTACGACCCGGAAACCAAGCGCCAAAGCATGGAATGACACACTTCAAGCTCTCTAAGACCCAAAAAAAGCAAGAATGAGCAAGTCGAAGATCAAATGCATGCTGATTTGATTTTTTGATAGCCAAGGAATTGTCCACGAAGAGTCTGTGCCTCCAGGCACAGTTTTTCTTGATGTTTGGTCTCACCAAACCAGTTGAAGGTTTTTCCAGTATATGAGTTCTAGCATTGCTATGAGGCATGCAGCATGCAAGAACCGTCTCCAGCGCCGTGTGGCTTCCCAAGGAAGTTATTTTGAAGGAGACAATACTGAATTGTAATTCTATTCGAATAAACATATATTAAAACATCAGTCTCATTACTTAATTTACACACCTCGTATATGTTAAATACGTAACAACATTGGTCATAAAGGACCTACGTTTGGTTATGTAAAAATGCATAGAATATGTAATGGTTTAGAGAAAACGTATAATGTAAATATACCTTTCAAATTATATAACTTAACACTGTATTTTTCCATTCTTTTATTTTTGCATTACGTGTTTGGTAGTCACAGTAAAAAAATATATACTTTTGTACAAAAAAACTACACTGCACTATTTGTAACCGAATGTTTGTGAAAAAAATCTTTTTATATACGAGTATTTTTTTCAAAATTTCTAAACTTCCGTGTGTCATTTTTTTACTAATGTCTCTCTCAATAAAAATTTAAAAAAACATCATTACTAACTTTTACTACTAATTTTTCTTGCTCTTTTTTTGTACTTGCATATTTATGCACAAACCCAATGTCTTTAAAATACTAAAATTTTTAAAATCATTTATTTTTTGTTGAAGAAACAAATTAACAATAACATTTAACATTAATTTAACAGTTATTTAACAATAAACGAACACAAAACATCCATCCAGATGATATCTAAAATAATTTCTACGTACTTAATAATTTTCTAGCAATCTGGCATCAGTGTGCTTAAAACCTAAACACGTGTTTAAAGACATTGGTTTTTATTTTGCATGAAGTTTTTTTTTTATATACATATACATTATGTATGTAGGTACCTTGATCGAAACGGTCTCATCTCATCTCATTTAAATCACCTCATTTAAAATTAAGTGGATACGTAGATGTATACATATGTATACACGATATGTACAGCCAGATGTAAGGAATATGGTCAATAATTATTTGCATAAGCTTCCTAGCACGTGGAGTAAAATCGTAAAACGGAAATGAATTTCTTATGTGATTTCTTCTATGCTACACAGCGCGCATATAACACGAGCAAGGAACCCATACATACGTGCTGCATATGCCTGTACTTGTTGATGGCGTTGTAAACATCGGAACCAATTTTCTGTACTCGTCATTCGTTCACAGTCGCAATTACTCCCTAAAGATTTTAACATTCATACTATATCTGACCGTTGATTCGACTTTTACTTCGTATTAATTAAAAGCGAAACTTTGAATAGTTTATATTTCCATTTTTTCAACATGACCATTCTAAATTGAAAATAGGTAGAAAAAAGCAAGGTTGTCAGATATATTTTCTAAAATTGCTAAGCTCACTATACAAGTATACTTCATACTTCAGTAAACTGTTAGTTCGTGACGTTCTTAGAAAGCTAGTTTGGAAATATTAAAAAAAATACATAGATATAAATGCATTAGTTAGCATTACAATAAAGCGTTTATAATTGCTGGAAAAAATAATTATAAATTAAAACAACTTTATGTATGTTACTATACTTAAGAAAATTTTGAAGAGCCGGCAACGCGATGATAGCAACACCGATGCCGGCAACCAGCAAATGCCGACCAGTATACTATAGGATTGCTTTATATGTAATACATCCAAATACTTATTCGGTCCACTGTGCCATAAAAAAACGTCATTAAAATGATTTACGACTTTAGAAATTCTACGTGTTTAAGGCGCCCGTGACGTGTATTTCAGCTAGGTTTATTAACACAGACGATTTTTTGAGATTGTCTGGCTAAATGAGCAATATTTATAGCAAATTATATTACAAATATTAAGAGTTTTGTATGCAGGCTAATTTTAATCTCCTATATTGATTTGAATGAAAAAAATGAATTCACAATTTTCGAATTTATAAAAGATATATGCACGCCCATGGAATCATAAAGTTGCACCGCTTTTTTTATTCCCCAGGTGTATTTATCATTTTCAATTTAAATTAGAAGGACTATACCAACTGTGCACAGTGACTTACTAAAGTGGATTAAAAGTGCATTAAAAATACACGGCTGTGGTTATGTATTGACGAGACATTTCCAGTAAAAACAAGTATTTTATAGTACAAGAGACAAGTAAAAGCTGTTATTTTATAATTCAATCCTGCCGGAGCTGCAACTATTAAGGAGAGCCAGACCAAATTATAAAATGTGTCCGTTGAAACAGCTTTAAAAACTATTCATAGTAACTATAAAGGTTTCTATGATGCCATACAAGTATTATAGAAGAGTGCACTGTCGTTAGCGGAGTCACTACAAATAGTGGACGAAGTAATTCGCTGCTACAAACTATAGGTGACGCAATAAATGACACAGTTAAAAATAACTTCGAGTTTAGTAAAGACAGACACCAGTTTTGCCAAATTACGACAAATTTCTGACGGTGCATCGACAGATTCATTAAATGAGTACAAAGAGTATTTTAATTATGCCTGTATTACAGCAGTCGATGTTGAACGGTCGTTCTCAATACGAGGTGTGTATATCAAGTAATGAGACCGGCAACGTAGCGCCCGGTCTAACAGCACTGCGGAGACGAGACTTGGAAGGGCGGTAGGTTAACATGCAATGCACCTTCAGTACAAGTTTGAACTTGTTAGAATCGTTTGTCTGTTCTTTGTGACTGTTTTCGTAAACCGTTTTTTTCTAGTGCATTTTAAAAAATGTGCGACATTAATTTTGAGTAACGGTGTGCTATCAGGTTTTGCTTCAGACTTGGACATACTTCAGTACGCCTACGGAGACAGGGTTTTTCCAAGAGTCCACGTTTTTCGGTGGTTTAAGGCATTTTCAGAAGGAAGAGAGCCAACTGAAGATGAACTACGTAGCGGAAGGCCTCCATCTTCAAGAACTGATGTCGATATGACGAAAATGTCGACAGAATACGGAATCGTGTGCGTTCAGATCGTCGGTTGACAACAAGAATGATCGGGGAAGAGCTAAATCCGAATCACACCACTGTTCATCAGATTTTGACTAACGAATTTGGGATGAAAAACTCATCCCCATCCCCACTACATCATCAGGAGAGAAAGGTGTCTTGACTTTTTGGAATCGATTGAAAATGATCCCCATTTTATGAAACATGATGAGACTTGGGTGTTTGAGTATGATCCGGAAACCGATCGCTAAAGCATGGAATGGCACACTTCAAGCTCTTCAAGACTCAAAAAAGCAAGACTGAGCAAGTCGAAGATCCAATGCATGTTGATTTGCTTTTTTGATAGCCAGGGAATTGTCCACAATGAGTTTGTGCTTCCAGATCAAACAGTAAATCAACACTCTTACAGAGAGGTTCTTGAAAAACTTCGAAAAAGGGTCATGCGTATGAGACCAAACATCAAGAACAACTCGATGTTGCATCACGACAATGCGCCTTGTTACATAGCCATTTCAGTAAACGAGTTTTTAGCTAGTAAACACATTAATGTGGCTCTTCGGCCTCCTTATTCGCCTTACTTGGGTCCTTGTGACTTTTTTGTCTTCCCGAGATTGAAAAATCACCTCAAGGGACGTCATTTTGGGACCATATAAAAGATTCAGACGACTGTAACCGACCAGCTGAAGTCTATTCCAATATATGAGTTCCAGCACTGCTATGAGGAATAGAAGAACGGTCTCCAGCGCTGTGTGTGGCTTCCCAAGGAAGTTATATTGAATGAGACAGTGCTGAATTGTAATTCTATTCCAATAACATTTTAAAAAAATCAGTCTCATTACATAATTTACACATCTCGTATGTTGTTCTTAGCTTTAAAAATAACGGAGATAAGGGGGGTGAGAATTTTGACGAACTCACACTGTATATATATATATATTTTAGTACGTGTTAGTATATTGTTAGTATATTTTGTATAATTTGGTATGTGTTGATATCAGTGGCGGTGCGTGATCCTAAGATTGGGGTTGCACCATACATAAAAATAACGATAATCTAGTCTAGTTCACTTTTTAAACAAACCGCAAATGACTCTGCATCATGTCCTACTGGTTTTAAAAACTCCAGAATCTTTCTACAGGCTTTCCACCCACCATGTAACGATATATTAAAGCCAACTGAAAAATTGTAGAAACGTCTGTAGTTTCGTCTGCTATTATAGCAACAAAAGTGGATTTTTTTAATTTCAATGGTTATTTCATCATGACAAACTTCAAGCATGCACTGAAGTAGCTCGTTTTGTATAGTATTAGAAGTTCATTTAAAAGCCGCCGCGTTTTGTAAATGATACTTCATAGCCTCGTCTAATTCGACACTGAAATCAATCAACCCACGAAAAATGCCTGTATTGGATGATGTTTACGATTCATCGCGTCCTCTTAGGGCCAGTTCAAATTTTCCACAAAAAACGAATATAGTTAATAATAATGTTTAAAACATACCTGTTTTTTGAAACCGCTTCATTGTGTGCTGCCACTGCTCGTCGATGAGCAGAATCGAGCATTGTCGCAATATTTGCAGTGCCTAGCATGGCTAAATTCAAAACATTATTCATGTGTCCAGCAGAATTTGCATGTTTTTTTATTTTCTCGTTCATGTGATTTAAATCCGTTACTCCAGTTTTGGTCCAAGGTGTTTCTCCGCCAAACAAAACACACGGAAAACAAACCACTGCGTTCAATACATCGCATCCACTTAACCACAAATGTTTTTTAAATAAGTCATTATTAAATGTTCTTACAAATTGTTTATTTTTTCCTTTCACGGCTAATTTTAAATTAATTTGTGGAGTGGGCCTACCTAGAGTTTTAATTTGCACTTTTTCCTCCAAACTCAAGCTAGAGAATGGAGTTTCTAATAAGTTTTGAATAGAATTCATTATTTCAAACTACATTCTAACCTAAAACCCGAGTTTATATTTATAAAACGTGAGCGATAAAACAGCTGTGTACGAAAAGAATTCACAAACTAATCGATAACTCTCGTGCGCTCTTAAACTCCGCACATCATATCTATAGGATTCGCCCACTACTTTTGCTAATTGTGGAGGGGCAAGCAGTAACAATACTCGTTCGCTTTTTCGTATTGCACCGAAGCACGATCCACGATCGTATTGTCGATTCCCGTGCCGCGATCGGAAACCAGTGGCGTTGGAGATAGAGACCTAGCGTCTAGTGGATTCGTAACGCTGCGGCCAAATAATATTGAGATGGTATTAACGCTTGGGATGCGGCAATGCGATAAATTAAGAATGCATCCATTAATTACTAAATAAAATTATTAATGCTAAATTGTCGGTAGTGCGCGCGCACCAGCGCACCTTATAGCCCACCGCCACTGGTTGATACATACATATATGGTAGTAATAATAATAGTAATAGCAATAGGAATTGGTTGGTGTAGAATAAAGAAAATTACAAACGAAGCCAAACGTGGCTACATAATTTACGGCTTTGTAATCGGTAATCGCACGAGATATAATCGCAATCACTTTGTGGTCGAGCGAACACAGTCGGTAGATGTGCAGAAGCAGATCTCGCGGAGACACGGCTAAAAAGTGCTTCCGATCACGGCGATCGGCATTCCGATCACGCGCTTCTATGGCCTCGCCGCTACGGAAGTGACGTACGCCGCTCATCTTAAACTCCATAATACTCACTATTGTATTGTTTACTTGCAATACTAAGTGTCTCTCATATTCCGTTCGTGTATGCGTGTCCGTCGTTATTCAATACAATCAAAACAACATAGTAGAGTCGCTTCTTGGTTCGTGTGTTTCGAGGCAACATACGAATCGCCGGAGCTTCCGTATACAGTAAGAGATACGATACTGCGTGCATAGGTGGATATTAAACGGTACATTTTTATGTCAAAGTTAGGCGAATTTACTTACGTACAACAACCCAGCCCCCCCATTCTTAGCAGAAATCTACACGTTGCATAGTGGGTTAGAATCGGAAAATCCTGGCCAAAAAACCGAAAAACGAAAAAAAGTTCGTTATATTCTGTTTTAATTCATATAGCTTTGTGAAGCAGGGTTTCCTGCGTGTAATACTGAAACGACAGCTACCTCGGTTTTATACCTGCCGTTCTACTACAGTTTAAAGTAATCAGTTGTTTCACTCGTGTCTCCAAGTTTTTGGTGCGCATGATCTGATTCTGACCTAAAATATCGGTACTGCGCAACTAACCTTAACTACCTACTCGAATCTACAAGAACAAGAAAATATCTGGATTATTGCTTTGTGTGTTACAGACAAATATGTATTTGACGTTCTAATACTTCAATTTCAAGTCATTAATAATTCAATTATCTCCGGGTTCAAGTTCAGTGCACGTTTGGAGTAAACTTAACAAACACAGTATCTCTTTCTGGCAGCAAAACTAGCTACTGCGCAGGTTCCTTACCCTAATATAAAAAATAAAACTGTGAGCCAAAACTTCAAAGGGAACCGGCGTTTATGACACAACTGATTACTTTAAACTGTGGTCCTACTTCAGTCTTCAGTCGGAAGTTGGCCACTTTCGAGTGCGTAACGGTACGAGAATCGGTCCCGAAATACTCAACGTTCGTGTGTTGTGAATTTTTGTTACCACAAGGTGTATTTCCGACTTAAACAAATGGAGGCTACTCTTGAAGGATGTAAAATATTATCTATGCATTGAAATTTAAATTTTTGTATTTCTTATTAGGGAAAATAAATGTTAACTCTGCGCTTATAATACAAACGCGCATGTTAAGGTAGCGAAAGAAAAATAGGAAAATAGTTTGTATCTACAGCGTTCTAACACTAATTCACAATTTAACATGTGGGAAATATTAGTGGATTAAGAAATTCATAAAAATTGGCTGCTACAAACTGCTTATTTCAGTAAAAAATGCAAAAATAGAAAGGCGCGTCCAATAGAGCGTTCTCGGGGCAAGTCTTCTTTTCTTCTTTTTGTTTCTTTTTTTGTAGGTACTTGCATGTTTATGCACCAACCAATGTCTTTTAAATTACATAATGTTTTAAAATTGTTTCTCTTTTTAATGTTGAAAAAATAAGTTATTTAATAATAAACAAGTACAAAGAATCCATCCATTTGCTAGTCAAAATTATTTCTAAATACTGAATCATTTTATAACAATCTGGCATCAGTGCGCTCTAAAATTTAAACACCTGACTGACATAAGCAACAAAGGAACCAAGGCACACATTTTTGTATTTATTTTTGATAGTTAAGAGTAACTATCCATGGCTTACTATCATATTGTCGATTATATTATTTTATATTGAGCTATCCAAAAAAAAGTCATCAACGTTGGCCGACCAAAAAAGGCGTATTTCTATTCTTAATTTATAATCTTATTTAATTGTCAAAGCTGTCACCTTATATGACAGCCATTACTTATTTTAGAATTGTGACAGTCACTTATCAAAAGTTGCCATAACCCAACAGCTTCGACATGACTGCTATTTCTATCTTTCTCGTTCATAGCCAGAAGACTTTGACGTTGTTTTTTTTTTGATATCTATATTCTATGCATTATATTTTAAAAACCTGTGGCAGTATGACATGTTATATCGCTGTAATCAAAAGAACAAGGGAAACTAAAAAAAATCAATTCCATTTAAAAAAAAGTTATGTTAACTGTGTACCCTCTATCTTTGTAGACCCTGGTACAGAAATAAAAAATTGAGTTTTTGTTCAAACTTGAGTTTTTTGCATTTCGATAATTTAGAAATTAATTATGTAGCAATAAATAACAGTTTCGGTATCAAAAAGATAGTAAGTACATCAATACAATATTTTTATAATTAAATAATGTTAGGTCAAATCATGCTAGTTTAATTCGTTTTAGTTTGATTGCCAACAATACTCGGTAAATTTCGGATCATCGCCTGTCGAGAAGGGCACCTTGCTTTCTCTCAGTTAACATGAATCAAAGTTTATGTGAACAGATATTTGCGGACGCGATGCTGAGTAGCTTGTAAATAAATAAAGTTATCATCTTCATGGACGTGTTTTGATTTGGTTTCTAAGTAGATTTAGAGTGGAAATTTCAATATTTCAGGTATTTTTGTAGTCAAGTACGTGCATATATCTGAGGTTTATGCTTTGCGTTATTTTTAATTTACGAACTTACTTGAAATACAAAATGTTTATAAGTCGTGACAGTGGGACCTTCATTTTTTTAAATATGTGTTTTGAATGCCAGTTTTCAAATATGCAACGGCCAAAAATGTAAAACCAAAATTAAAAAAAGTTATTCGAAAAAAAACCGGTTCGAAAAAAATGATGACAATTTTACAACAAAATTTTTTATGCAAAAATTAAATAAAAGCGATTTGTTTTTTTAATAGCATGAAAGTACAAGTCTTTGTGAATAAAATGGGCCCATCACATGATTATGTTTCTAATTTCAACACAATTTAGTTTTTTTTTAAGTTGTATTAACCCAATTGCTATTTTATTTGGCAGAAGACGATAATACAGTGCATTTAATACCTATACTCCACCATGTACGTGTTCAAAGATATCATCTATGTTAACCTTGGTTTTACAAAAACCTTGTACTCCAATCACGTGCACATTTTTCTTTTCCATTTTATGGCTACCGCTAGGCAGTTTCATTTGTTCTCATTTGTATTCAACTGACATAATTTCTTTGTATATAGATTACGAGAATGCGTTATCTATAGACTTATTCAGAGAACTTCCATATCGGCCTATCACTGTTATTGGTATGGTTGCGGATAGAATTTTATTGGCATCGACGGGCTGGTAAAGTACGAATCTACTTTATATACCATATCACATTACCAATTATTAATTTCAGACTTACTGTAGCGAATTAATTCAACTCTAATTGAGCCATATCAGAAAATTATTTATTTGCTAACTTTCATTTAGTTAATGTCAATGATGATGAATGATGTGCATTTTTTTATTTTACGCCGGCGTTGCAATGATATTCATTTCAACATTGGCGCTTTCATGAATTTGTGTCAATCAAAATTTTATGTCATAAAGGGTGGGCCATCAGATGGTTTCTTTTTAAAATTGCTATTAAAACTACATCGTTGAATATTTTTAAATTATTGCTGGTTTATTCAAGAAAGCATGCCTTCCCACTATTTATGACAATTTCAGTTAAATGACCGCCGCGGCTGGCTTGGCAGTAGTTCATTCTTTTTCACCCAATTTTGCAGTACATTTTCGATTATTTGTGGCTCTATTGCACGAATAACTCGATTGAAGTTTTCCTTCAGCGCGTCAATTGTTTGTGGATCGTTGGAGTAACAACGGTCCTTAACATGTCCATAAAAAATGGTGTTAAGTCGCAGCTACGCAATGGCCAATTAATGTCTCCAAAACGGTTGATAACACGGTTACCGAATTTAGTGTGCAAAAGATCGATTGTTTCACGGCTTGTGTGATACGTTGCTCCATCCTGCTGGAACCAAAGCTCGTCCAAGTCCAAATCGTCCAATCGCGGCAACAAAAAATCAGTTAACATGTCTCTGTAACGCATTCCATTTATTGTAAAGTTGTTACCATCTTCATTTTGAAAGAAGTACGGACCAATGATGCCACCACTCCAAAACCCACACCAAACAGTCACTCTTGCGGGATGCATTGGCTTCTCTATGACTAGGTGTGGATTTTCAGAACCCCAAATCCTACAGTTCTGTTTATGAACATGTCCTCCGAGATGAAAATGAGCTTCGTCCGAAAAAATGATTTTTTCGATTGAAATCGGCGTCATTTTCAAACTCATTTAAAGGCCACACGGAGAAGCGATAACGAAGTGGATGGTCATTTTCCTTTACCTTTTGAGTAAGTTGCAACTTTTTCCTTTACTTCTTGACATTAAGTTGTTGCGCTCTGTGACGAGTTGAGGTTCTTGAATTTTCACGCACACTTTGGGCAACAGCAGCAATTCTTTCAGCTGTGCGCACCGAACGAGCACGTGGATGACTTCTGTTATCCATAAGCATCATTTCGACAAAAAATTGTTCTCAATTTTCTCACTGTTTCTGCAACACAGCATTTACTTTAGAAATAATTTTTCAATATTTCCCAACGTTGTTCAAGCGTAAAACGATTGATTCCTTACCGCGGAGGTTAGACACCACATATACAGTCCTGTGATACAATCCTGTGAGGTGATGTTAAATGTCAAGCGCATCAGTGTCGGCAATGTAGAAATAACACTCAGTGTAAAAAGAAACCAATAGATGGCCCACCCTATACTTTCTGTTGACGTTTGATTAGTTGCGGTTTTGTCGTAGTTTGGAATAACTTCCATGTTTAAAAAACTGTTCTTTCTAGGTTATGCTTTGAGTAAAATGTTTTCATCAGTTTGTATTCGCCATGTTTCTGTCAACATGAGACAACTTTATCTTTTCGAGTTTGGTTGTTATGGAGACCAACTTTAGTGTCACTAATTACTTTATTATTGTTATCCTCCTGAGCCCAATAACAAAAAATATGAGAATTTCTAAATTTAAAAAATACCACGGTATTCTACAAAAATTTTGAGTAAAAAAGATGCATTTTTTCAATTCATTATTTTTAGAGAAAAAAATCGAAAACTTTTTTTTAGAATCAAAAGTTTTGGAATTTGTTGCATTTTTTACATTTTTTACTCAAAATTTTGCGTAGAATACGATGGTATTTTTTAAATTCCGTGATTCGTCATATTTTTCATTGTGGGGCCTTATGGGACACCATAAAAAACGAATTTTTACTTTAAAAAAATGTACCCTTGTTCTACGTTAAATATTAAGTAAAAAATGTCTCTTGTAAAAAATGATTCAAGCTTTTATAAAAAATTATTCATGTTTTGCCTTATTACGACGTTGGCGTGGAATGTCCCATGTGTATTTCTCAGACAAAATTAGTATCAAATACTAAAGCCGTCCCTGGCATGGAATCCGCATTTCCGATGTTTACTTTTGGTGTTTCCTTTGGATGCGTACTTCACTGAATTCAAATTGGTACCATCCAATTTATGTAGTGCCAGTAGCAAAATCGAGCGACTTCCGTATATTTCTGGGCGCTTCCTCTTAAAATGTTACAAATATAAATAGGGAAGGGTAAACACGAGGAACTTGTGTAACGACCTCTGGTTCGGCCGTAAATTTGTGACGAACGCTCGTCATTTGGGAATAAATAAACGCATTGTTCGAGAGCCCGAACAGATCGTTCTTCTCCCTCGATATTTGTTTGATGTGACAATAAATAATTTTAAATATTGACTTAAGGCGAGAGTCTGTGGTTTTGAGAATTCAGAATCTGTTTTGAATGCTAATAAACATATCGGGAAAATGTACAGTGCATTAGTAAAATAGTGGATAAAATCCTCACGTTTTTTTTTCGGAATGGCTTGGAAGTCTCAAAAGGTATATAGGAATTGCTGTTTTTTTTTTACAAGGTCTTCAATGTTTTTGGCCAGGTTTATCAAAGTGTGGAAGTCATTTAGTGGTATTTTATTTTACGCCTTTCAGTCGATCGTATCTTTTTGATGTAAACAGCACTTTTTTTTGGTAGGATTATAGCTTCTGAAATTATGCATCTACCTAACAACTATATGTTTGGACAAACGCATTTTTCGCGTATTAGACTGTTTTTATGTATAATGAAGCAAAAATTGACTAATGCAGCTGACAGTACATAAGAACTTAAAAGTGTTTTTTTTTTAAAGAAAAAGAATTTAAAAGTGTATTTTAATTTATGTTTTTCAAAAAAAAAACAAATTAACAATCACAACTTAACAAAACAAATAAAATGTAACAAAATAACTGGCAACTAAATGTTCGGAAAATTCGGAAAATCGGCCTTAATTTACCCAAGGGGAGTATACAATTTCCATTCTAAATTGAAAATAGGTAGAAAAAAGCAAGGTTGTCAGATATATTTTCTAAAATTGCTAAGCTCACTATACAAGTATACTTCATACTTCAGTAAACTGTTAGTTCGTGACGTTCTTAGAAAGCTAGTTTGGAAATATTAAAAAAAATACATAGATATAAATATATTAGTTAGCATTAAAATAAAGCGTTTAAAATTGCTGGAAAAAATAATTATAAATTAAAACAACTTTATGTATATTACTATACTTAAGAAAATTTTGAAGAGCCGGCAACGCTGCTGGCCGGCCAACTGCTGGCGAACACGGGCCAACGATCCATTAGATTATTTATTGTGCTTTGCAATACATTGCTTAAATACTTATTCGGTCCGCTGTGCCATAAAATTTTTACGACATTAGAAATTCTGACTTGTTTAAGACGCCAGTGACGTGTATTTCAGCTAGGTTTATTAAAACAGACAATTTTTTGAGATTGTCTGGCTAAATGAGCATTATTCACAGCAAATTATATTACAAATATTAAGAGTTTTGTATGCAGGCTAATTTTAATCTCCTATATTGATTTGAATGAAAAAAAATATTTCACAATTTTCGAATTTATAAAAGATATATGCACGCCCATGGAATCATAATGTTGCACCGCTTTTTTTTGTTCCCCAGGCGTATTTATCATTTTCAATTAAAAATAGAAGGACTATACATTGAAAACGAAAAAGTTGCTTCTGTAATTGGTAACGAATAAAAAGTGTAATGACAGCAGTACGGTTATTTAATAGCCACACCTGGTATATGTAGAAATCGTAATTTACTGCAAGTAGTGTTTCATTTGACTATTTTGTTTTATCGGTTCTTTGAAATAGGTGAGGCGAAGTCTCAACTTTGGGCGGTCACTGTGAGTGCTCCACATGTCCTATTTGCGAATAAATTCTTTTTGCTCTTCGCCATCTACGCAGCATGCATTATTCATTTGACCCCAATAAAATTTCCTGCAGTAAATCGAAAAGCAATTAAGGTACACGAGTCATTATTGTTTTGGTTTATTTTATTTTACTAATCACGTTGTTTCCACATTTTAATCTCACTGGAATTACAATTTTTCTGTAAAAAGTTTTAATACTCAAGATCAAATATTTAATATTTATAAATACGTATATAGTAGCTGGCAGAGGTCTTGTATAGCGAATATGGCAGAAGCAATGGCGGTGCTTGAGTACCTTGGGCCCGTAAGTATAAAATATAAGGTTATCATAAAGTCAGGTTCTTGAAATAATTGCAAAGAGGAATTGGAATCTAGTCGAAATAATAAAGGGATTTTGGTGTGTTTGTGTGTTCAAGCAAACATTCTGAAAATTCATGGCCACTAAGATCGCCTGATCTGAACCCAGCCGATTTTTGGTATTGGGATTAATAAAAAAAAATAGTGATTAGAATATGAGCAACAACGCTGGAAGACTTAAAAGAAAGCATCCACTTGAAATGTATTTCAGAAATTCCAGTAGAATCAATGGAAACTGGATATTTACAATGGGAGCTGCATATATTGTACCGGCAAACTGGAAGCAATCGGAAACAAGGAAGTGGCAGACCCAAAGTAACAGAAGAAAACGTTGAAATAGTTAGGCAAGTGATAACGGACAATCCAAGAACAATTAGCCATTTCAGCAACAAGTGAGTTTGCCCGGAGCTCCAACCATATCTTCTGCAATCGATACATGAAATTCTTATGACTCGATGAACATCTAAGACTACAGTTCTGCCAATACTTTATTAAACATCATACTAAACATCTATCATTCGGGCAATGTTAACTGTCAGAATATGAAACTTTGGAATGCAGATAACCCTCACCTTTATATTGAAACTCCACTACACACATAAAGAAATTGGACTGTGGGCATCTGTGAGCAGAAAGAGGATTGTTGGATCTATCTTATTAACACTGAATGCAGAGAGGTACCATATAAAAATCTTAACACTCTCTGTACAATGTTGCATGACGACGAATTGTAAGAAGCTTATATAGAGACATCCAAAAAAAAAACGTCATCAAAGTTAACCGAGAAAAAAAAGACGTATTTCTATTCTTAATCGAATTTATAACCTTATTTACTTGTCAAGACTGTCACATCATATGATAGCCATTGTTTATTTTACAAATTGTAACAGTCACTTGTCAAAACTTTGACATAACTGAAAAGCTTAGACATGACCGCTATTTCTATCTCTCTCGTTCATAGCCAGAGTTGATGACGTTTTTTTTGGATGTCTCTATATATGGAGCGTACTAAAGGGTGGGCCATCTATTGGTTTCTTTTTAAACCGAGTGTTATTTCTACAATGCCGACACTGTCGTGCTTGACATTTGACATATATGTGGTGTCTATCCTACGCTGTAAGAAATAGTTCGTTTTACGCTTGAACAACGTTGGGAAATATTGAAGAATTATTTCCAAAGTGAATGTTGCAGGAATAGTGAGAAAATTGAGAACAATTTTTGGTCGAAATGGAGCTCCGTCAGCGCCTGTGATGTAAGAAAGTTCTTAAGGAAAGTTCGTGAAACTGGCATGCTTACGGATAACAGAAGTCATCCACGTGCTCGTCCGGTGCGCACAGCTGAAAGAATTGCTGCTGTTGCCTAAAGTGTGCGTGAAAACCCAAGAATCTCAACTCGTCACAGAGCACAACACTTAATATCAGTCGCACTTCTCTGAGGAGAATATTGCATAAAGACCCCGAATTATTTGCTTACAAGTTGCAACTTGCTCAAGAGGTAAAGAAAAATGACCGTCCACTTCGTTATCCCTTCTCCGTGTGGGCTTTAACTGAGTTTGAAAATGACGCCGATTTCAATCGAAAAATCATTTTTTTCGGACAAAGCTCTTGCTCTTGGACGAGCTTTGGTTCCACCAGGATGGAGCAACGTGTCACACAAGCTGTGAAACAAAACCGACCTTTTGCACACTAAATTCGGTAACCGTATTATCAGCCGTTTTGGAGGAAAACATCAATCGAGTTATTCGTGCAATATAGCCACAAATAATCGAAAATGTACTGCAAAATTGCAGTACAGGCAGTACATTTGCATACTTTCTTGAATAAAGCAACAATCATTTAAAAATATTCAACGATGTAGTTTTAATAGCAATTTTAAAAGGAAACCATCTGATGGCCCACCCTATACTAGAGAAACAATTAATTATATAGGCGAATTTTTCGAAGATCGTATAATTAGTTTGAACACGCAGAACATATTCCCAATTATATCTTACGATCTGACCCTCTCTGAAGGATAAGAATAAAAACGTATTTTTTTGCTCGGCCAACTTTGATGACGTTTTTTTTAAATGTCATTCTTACTTTATGACAAACCTTATATTTTTCAACAACCACGCTTCTCTTATTGTACTCACGGCAAGTGTACGAGTACTATCACAACCACAAAAGTATTGTGCAGAACAAGATTGTAATTCTTATTATTTAAGTGATTTAATATGAATACAATACCTAGCCGCCTATTTAACATGTTAGATATCGTTAATATACATACAATTATAATGATATAATAGAGATACATGATTCAACAGATCCACATGTAGGTACTCTACATGTACATACGTTTGCGGTCTGTGGTTAACGCCGTTTATTGTTCATTTAAATAATAACATGCTGATGTAGGTGGTCTTTTAAATTACTGTTTTAGTAACATTTGTATTCCACAAAGGCAGCTATAAATATCATTACACGATTACATCTGAAGAATTTGATAATATTCCATTTGATGGTAATATCGCAGTTTTTATTGTTGTTACAAAAAGGGCTATTTAAATTGTTTAAAAGCAGAAAAATATGTTATACGAGGTGTGTAAATTAAGTAATGAGACTGGCAACGTAGCGCCCGATCTAGCAACACTGCGGAGACGGGACTTGGAAGGGCGGTAGGTTAACATGTAATGCACAAGCTTGATGTTTGCATCAGTACAAGTTTGAGATTGAACTTGTTAGAATCGTTTGTCTGTTCTTTGTGACTGTTTTCGTAAACCGTTTTTTTCCTAGTGCGTTTTAAAAATGTGTGACATTAATTTTGAGCAACGGTGTGCTGTCAGGTTTTGTTTCAGACTTGGACACAGCGCAACGGATACTTTTGCAAAACTTCAACACGCCTACGGAGACAGTATTTTTTTCAAGAGCCCAGGTTTTTCGGTGGTTTAAGGCATTCTCAGGAGGAAGAGAGTCGATTGAAAATGAACCTCGCAGAGGAAGGCCTTCATCTTCAAGAACCGATGAAAATGTCGATAGATCGATATATATGGGATCTTGTGCGTTCAGATCGTCAGTTGACGACAAGAATGATCGGGAAAGAGTTAAATTTGAATCACACCACTGTTCATCAGATTTTGACTATCGAATTGGGGATGAGAAAAATCTGCGCAAAAATGGTTCCAAAAAACCTTTGCAGGGACAAAAAGGACATCAGGAGAGAAAGGTGTGTTGACTTTTTGGAATCGATTGAAAATGATCCCCATTTTATGGAACGTGTCATTACTGGTGATGAGACTTGGGTGTTTGAGTACGACCAGGAAACCAAGCACTAAAGCATGGAATGGCACACTCAAGCTCTCCAACACCTAAAAAAGCAAGAATCAGCAGGTCGAAGATCAAATGCATGCTGATTTGCTTTTTTTGATATCCAGGGAATTGTCCACAAGAGTTTTGGACAATTTAAAAACACTTGACTCGATTTACTTACAAGTAATATGAAGTGTTCCTCGTGTCCCCATTTGTGTGTTGAGTTAACAGAGTGACTCATAACTTTGTTATGGTATAGAAAAAACGTATTTCCGTTCACCGTTACGTCCACAATGAGTTTGTGCCTCCAGGCCAAACAGTAAATCAACACTTTTACAGAGAGGTTCTTGAAAAACTTCGAAAAAGGGTCGTGCGTGTGAGACCAAACATCATGAACAACTGGATGTTGCATCACGACAATGCGCCTTGTCATACAGCCATTTCAGTAAACGAGTTTTTAGCCAGTAAAAACAATCCTGTGGCTCCTCAGCCTCTTTATTCGCCTGACTTGAGTCCTTGTGACGTTTTTCTCTTCCCGAGATTGAAAAAATCACCTCAAGAGACGTCATTTTGGGACCACAGAAAACATTCAAACGGCTGTGACCGATCAAATGAAGGCTATTCCAGTATATGAGTTCCAGCACTGCTATGAGGAATGGAAGAACCGTCCCCAGCGCTGCGTAGCTTCCCAAGGAAGTTATTTTGAAGGAGACAATACTGAATTGTAATTCTATTCGAATAAGAGGAATTAAAAAAAATTAGTACTTACTTTAAACACCTCGTATGTCCAGTGAGAGAAACTAATATGAACAACTAGAAGAAAAAGGATAAAAAAAAACACGATATCGAAATTATCATTTCTTGACGATACTCCAGAGGTATTCTAATAAAAATTAGGGATTATATGGAAAAAAGTTAATCCTCAAACAGATTGAGCTTGGTCTAAATGTGACAATATATAACATTAAGGATGTTTAATTACCTCTTTTTTACTGTGACACAATTAAATAAGTAACATTCAAGCTGACCGCTGTAATTGCGAACACCCTGTACAGTAATAAAAAAAGACGACCTAAAATTTAATTGGACTATCTTAGGAGAATTTTTATACGTTGTGAAAGTATAATAAGTTATGATTATAAAACCTAGAACGTCTAGTTAAGTTACGTTCCTGTAGAGTACTAACAAATATTCTTTGTCTATGTAGTCACCGCTCAACGTGTACACACATATTTTACCATTATGTCCAAATTCGTTGCAAGTAACGCATACCGATGGTGCTTAAATACATATTTAAATACGACGTCTAATCAATTCTCATTGTGTAAATTACCGACAGTACACATCTTCGTCGAAGCGAAATTTTACAATAAATAATTTGTAATTATTTGCCAACAAACCAGAATCATTCCCAAATTTAAATACAGAATTATTTTCTAAATTGATTTTGATTTGGTTTTTAAATATTTGATTTCATAGGCCCCGAAAAATAAAAAAAATATTGGTAGTTGGCGAATCGTTTGTCAGTTGGGTTGATCCAAAAAAAATGATTTTTGTTTTATTGGGTTTTCTTTAAGTGAAAATTTCTTTTTTCTTTTGATTTCCACATCACAAACAAGTTAGAATGTGATGTACAAATAGTTCCTACAGAAAGGAATAATCTACTTACAGATATACAGTGCGCGTCTAAAGTATGGAATAAATTCAGTAAACGTGAAACAATAAATTTTTGGAAAAAATCCTCGAAAAGGTCGATTTTGTTTAATAAAAACACATTTTTGAGGGAACGTCTATTTTCAGATGTCATTTGGTTTTGAGTAATGACGTCATCAACTTATGACGTCATCAACTTATACAAAGTGGCAACCCCCCATTTTTTTAATTTAATTTGAGAGACTCTTTCATTGTCGATTTAACGGTATAAAAAATGTTGCCACCTTACATAACAAAATTTTTTAGTAAATGACAATTGAATGTTGAATGACAAAATGAAAAATATATTTTTTCACAATAAATAAACGATTTCTGAAAACACTGAACACAAATAAAACATAGTACGATGTTAAGCAAAAAAATTATCAGATTAAGTTTTTTGACGTATCCATGGTTTTTACTGTCAGTTAATCAGAAGATTTTATTAATCAATAGATTAATTTTACTGTCATTAAATTGTGCGAAAAGTTAATGTAACGTGTTAGTATTTATAAAAATTCCAATTTTAATATGGCACATTTATCTGTGACACAAAGAATAGAAATTTTGATTTTCATCGGATGTGGAAATAAGAACAGAACTCAGCAGGAGGTATGCAATTTATTTAGTGCAAAATATCCAGATAACCCTATCACCCAATCCACAGTTAGTAAGATTGAGTACAAATTTAGAAAATCTGATGTTGTTAAAGATCTACCAAAACCAGGACGTCCAAAAATGACCCATGATAAAAAGATTAACATTGTGTTAAGTATGGAAGAGAACCCTCAGAGTACCTCTACACTAGTTGCCTCAGAAAATGAAGTTAGTCAGACGACAGTTCAACGTATCATGAGGAAAGAAAACTATCATCCCTACAAATTTCAGCTTGTGCAAGAACTCAACGAAGACGACCCAGACCGGCGACTGCAATTCTGTGAAACTATGACGAATCTTTGTTAAACAAATCCAAATTTACACCAGCAAATACTTTTTTCCGAAGAAACCACGTTTTGTCTAAACGGCACAGTGAACCGTCAAAATCGCAGGTATTGGAGTCGGACGAATCCTCATTGGATCATCGAAGCACATACTCAACATCCGCAGAAATTAAATGCGTGTGCCGGAATATTCAGAATAATAGAAAGATATCTGGAGTTCTTGCAAAATGATCTAGTTCCAGCGCTTGCAGTAATTTTCCCAAACGAGAATGATCCTGACATTCCAGATAACACACTCTGGTTTCAGCAAAACGGAGCACCCCCGCATTATGCGCGCTCAATTCGTGAATATTTAGACGTCATCTTTCCTCAGAGGTGGATTGGCAGACGAGGACCGATAGAATGGCCCGCGAGATCCCCAGATCTTACACCACTTGATTATTTTTTATGGGGTTATTTAAAATCAAAAGTTTACTGCAGAAGACCACACAATTTAGCCGAACTACGAGATCGCATTAGAGGTGAAATTGGATCCATTACCCCGGAAGTAATTCAGAATGTACAAGAAGAATTTGTACACAGGCTTGCATATTGTCAAGAAGTTAATGGACGACATTTCGAACACTTAATTTAAAATTGTATTTGCTTATTACAGAAATTTTCGTTTATTTATTGTGAAAAATATATTTTTCATTTTGTGACATTCAATTGTCATTTACCCAAAAATTTTGTTATGTAAGGTGGTAACATTTTTATACCGTCAAATCGACAATGAAAGGGGCTCTCAAATTAAATAAAAAAAATGGGGAGTTGCCATTTGAAAAATAAGTTGATGACGTCATTACTCAAAAACAAATGACATCTGAAAATAGACGTTCCCTCAAAAATATGTGTTTGTATTAAACAAAATCGACCTGTTCGAGGATTTTTTCCAAAAATTTTTTTGTTCCACATTTACTGAATTTATTCCATACTTTAGGCGCGCACTGTATATATCCCTAGTGATTCACATTATCTATAGATTTAACTTTAGTTGTAATCATCTCCTGATGATGTCAACGTGGTTGGAGAAACGCGCGTTGAATGCAAACAAATCTAATTCTTCTCCTGTATAAAAGTTGAACTTTAATAACGAGTTGGCAATCCTGTTACATCCATTGCTTCGTAAAACTGGAAGGAGATTGTATTTGTACCTACGTTGAATATATTTTTCAAAGGTCGATCCACCCAGGTTTTCGTATACCGGCGACACGTTATTGCATTTTGAAATGTTTATCGACTACGTTATTAGCCGTAATACTTTTAGCGCTAAACTTATTTACATACGCTGTTGGTAACATGCGCAATCAAAGAGTACATTCGAGGCGAAATATGAAGTGAATTTTGATATGGGAACGTTTCACATACACGACCAAAATATTCAAGTAATTGCATTACGAAATATTTTCGATCGTTTTATACATTGCTTGTTTACGTTCAACGAAAGACAAACCTTTATAAACATCGAATATTTCAAGTAGCAAGAAAAATGCAAGTACATAATTTATTTCGTCAGGAGAAACTCACCTCAAATTGGTTTCCTTTATATAACGAAATATGTAATTTATTAGGCAATTTGTTTAATAAAAATATAGTTCTTGTTCTTTGATTTGGTCCTAAAGAAGTTTAAGTTTTAATAAAAGAAATGTTGAAATGAATTGGAAGCATTTTTGTCCCGCTCTAACATTTACAATGAAGTGACTTTCAAGGACTTATTTCTAAAAAACAATATAAAACCATAACTAATTGTCTCATAACGTCCCCTTTTCTTCGTGATGTCATAGAAGTATTTTTAAAATAACATTCTACATTTGGTTGGTGGAAAAGTTTTTTGGAACCATTTTTAGCATTTTTCATCCCCAATTCTTAGTCAAAATCTGATGAACAGAGGTGTGATTTAAATTTAACTCTTCCCGATCATTCTTGTCGTCAACCGACGATCTGAACGCACAAGATCCCGCATTTTATCGACATTTTCATCGGTTCCTGATGAAGACCTTCCGCTGCGTGGTTCATCTTCAATCGACTTTCTTCCTTCTGAGAATGCCTTAAACCACCGAAAAACCTGGACTCTTGAAAAAACATTGTCTCCGTAGGCGTGTTGAAGTTTTGCAAAAGTATCCGTTGCACTGTGTCCAAGTCTAAAGCAAAAGCTGATAGCGCACCATTGCTCAAAAATTAATGTCACTCATTTTTAGAACGCATTAGAAAAAAAACCGGTTTACGAAAACAGTTACAAAGAACAAACAAATGACTCTAAGAAGTCAAACTTGTACTGATGGTGCATTACATGTTAACCTACCGCCCTTCCAAGTCCCGTCTCCGTAGTGTTGCTAGATCGGGTGCTACGTTGCCAGTCTCATTACCTAATTTACACACCTCGTATTGAGTTCAGAAAATCAGTTCACAAAAAATGGTATTAGACCACAAGTCTTACACATTTCTAGAATTGACTGCTACTAGAGAAACTAAAATTGTAAAAATAATGTATAGTGTGTTCTATTAACATATTATTGGTTTGGAAAATATTGAAATTATATAATATGATAATAATAAAATTCAGAGTTCTGTTAACACCCTGGATATTAACAATAGAGTATTTAGCATATCTAAACTATGAACTTTGGCACAATATCTAAATGCGTTCATTAGGATAATGTTACTTTGGAAAAATAGACGGAAAACGTCTGTGTTATAATAAATTAATGGGAAAACTTTCTACACATGGCATAATTAAACAGTAAATGCATGATATAAATATCTTGCAGCCCGGCTAGACTAATTTCGTGTCCTTGTAATTGCTGAGGATTTAATAATGGGCAGATATAAATTAGCATGACTAATGAACATGTGAACCTGTTAAAGACAAGTCATTAAATGTGATTTATAGGACGATCATTGTAATAATTTCTGTTATTTGGTAGTCTTATTATTAAAGAAGCAAAAATACAATAATAGTAGTTCCAAGCTATTCTTCTGGAAGTCGACATCCATATAACTATGAAATGAGGTGTTTAAGTTTTTGGAGAATCAACATACAAATACAATTAGCAGCAAAAGTATTCACATACCCACTTTTTGAAGGTTGCTTAAATTCTGATAACACAGGTCGACAAAATTAGGCCGACCCGCTAACCTAGAAACCAGAATATATTTTCCGAAGGTTTTTTGATGTGCTGAATTCGAATCCGAATCCAAATCTCTCAATTGGCTCTGGTTTTCGAGATATCCTAACCTAAAAGTGCAAAAAAAGCGATTTTGGCCTATATTTAAGGTTATGTAGCATCGCTTTTTTTTTTCTCAAAAAACTACGAACAACAATCTTAAAAAAAAACTGGACGTTTTCCACGAAACACCGAACTACTACACTTTTCGTGAAAAACGTCCAGTTTTTTGTTTCTACGCCGAAGGTTCCAGTACCCACTCCAGGAACAATCTTAAAGTACATGCCTTGCCCTTTTAACCCTTTGTGGGCAACAAGTAGAAAAAAACAATTTAAGATGCTGATTTTAGACATTGTTGCATATAGGTAATTAACTAACAAGAAAATATTTTTTTTCAAAATTTTATTACAATTAGTTTTTTCAAAAAAAATGTGGTATGCCAGATATACCACTAAGCAATAAATAAAACAAAAAATTAATTTGTTTTATGAGAATTTTGAAAACATGACAGTGTCCGAAAGACATAGAGCCACTCCACATGTTGAGCAGGACCATTTTGACCTCCTCTGGTGGTTTCTTGTGCTGCACAAGTCGCATCTTCTATATGTTCCATAAACAGGCATGTGTAACTACTGGTCCACCCTTTGTTCAATTGGGATTATTCTCTTGTAATTGTTGACCGGTTTCTTCGGTTCCAAACTTGCCCTTGTTGTTCTCGTTTCATTAATATTTTTACCAGCACCTATTAATCCCGCAACCACAGCTAAGCGAAAATCTTTCAAGCTCAACCCTGTGCTACCTCCACACCTCTCTTGATAAATAATTGACGCATTGACCACTGCGACATCGATAAAATGCCAGATAATTCGTGGCCACCATTCATCGAGATTTTCTAAATCTATATATCGCCCGCGACTTCTTCCTAAACAGGAAAACAAAATATAATAAAACATCGTTAAACAAGAAAAAACGCATCGGTGACGCTTTGTGGTATATTTGATATACCACAAAATAAACATTGTTCAACGACATACTATCAAATATCTAATAATTTCAGTGCACTTATCACTTACAAATATGATCATTTTACCATAAAATTGTACTTACTCGCCATATTTTTGGGAATTTTTAATAATATAACATTGCACAATCTAGTCACCACAAGTGACAGTCACATGTAAATAGACACCCGCTTAAATCAGCACTGTTGTCGCCAATTGTAAGTTTTACTACTAAGTGCTAGGTGGCACACCAATAATAAAAGTTTGGCACCAGCGGTACGCACGACATACCCCTAAGCAACAAGGAAAGAATTTTTGTGGTACGTTCCATGTACCACAAAGCTCGAAAGGGTTAAATGACGTCGAGTTTACTCAAATATCTTTTTTTTTGCTGCGATATCGCATTTTGAAATTTTTAAGTTTGTGAATTTATCTATATTTGAAAACCCTTAAGGACCACGTGTATATCAAACAGTTGATTGGTTTTTTGATTAGGAAACAATGGAAATGTTTGAAATTCAATAACATGTCAATGTATTCTAAGGTAATAATTTTGAAAGCAAGTCTTTTTTACATAAGAAACCACTGACCTGTTATTGAATTTCAAACATTTTCAGTGTTTTCGAATCAACAAACCAATCGACTGTTTGATGTACAATTATGGAGAAATTCACAAACTTAAAAATTTCAAAATGCGATATCGCAGCGAAAAAAAAAAGATATTTGAGTAAACTTGAGGTCATTTAAAGGGGTAAGGCATGCACTTTAAGATGTTATTCATAGTTTTTTGAGAAAAAAAATTGCGATGCTACATAACCTCAAATATAGGCCAAAAAACGCTTTTTTTTGCACTTTTAGGTTAGGATATCTCGAAAACCGCGTGACGTGACGCATGACGCAATATTTTCCAGGGACAATCCCATAATAAAGACATAAAATTGCGATGTTTTCGAAAAATCGTAAATAACTCTTATCAAAACCAATCAACTGTTTGATGTAGACGTGGTCCTTAATGGATTTTCAAATATAGAGAAATTCACAAACATAAAAATTTCAAGAGGCGATATCTCAACGAAAAAAAAAGAGATATTTGAGCAAACTCAACGGCATTTGAAAGAACAAGACTTGTACTTTAAGATCTTCATATTTTTGAGAAAAAAGGGAAAAAACCATTGCGATGCTACATAATCTCAAATATAGGCAAAATCATTATTTTTGCACTTTTAGGTTAGGATATATCGAAAACCAGAGCCAATTGAATGATATGGACTTCGGATTCGGATTCAGCGCATCAACAATGTTTGGAAAAATATATTCTGGTTTCTGGGTTAAAATCTTGTCGGCCTGTGATATTAAGTATAGAGAAAAATATATTCTGGTTTCTGGGTTACAAGGTCGGCCTAATTTTGTCGGCCTGTGTAATTTTCCAAAAGTCAGTTTTTAAGCCATACCTTTTTAACAACACCCTATATAACCACCCCGAGGGCAAATTCAGATTTTTTTCGAAATTTCTGCATGATTCAAAGTCTGAATTTTCTGTCTAAAATAACTCATCTAAAAATAACCTAAAATATCGGCAGCGACACGTTAAATTGGGACACCTTGTACATATGAGGTTCCTTTACAAATACGTAAATACCTTCGGTAGCAAAAATATATATGTACATGTACGCACCTACTATTTTAGCCAATTGTATCAGCCACACCTACCTATTCTTGCGTGAAAACCGTTTCACATACAGTTACAATAAAGTCTTATCTGTATGTTGAGTAAGTGTAAATATTTTCATATTGGTAGTATTTACTTTCGCTTTGAAATAATCTAGCAACAATATAAGATAAAGAATACATTGTAAAAAAACTCTGCCTAAATAAATCTCTAACGAAAAAGAATAGGAATTTTTTTAGAGCTTTGTTCACCGTGTACTTACTAAAATTAATGTTAAAAAAGCTTCTTTGATCTATTTTAAACATTTTCCCTCTTTAATCCCCTCAACCCCCTACCGTATTAAACTAAAAATATTTACATTTATAGATTCTGTTATGTTGTACTCGAGTCACAAATTGAGGACCGTTCTTTTAAAACCAATTATTTAACAAAAAGTAATTTTTTCAGGGCGGACGATTTCATGATTCTAATATATTCTCGCAGAATTAAATTTACGAAAATCAATTAATAAATCAATAATTTTCAGCGTAAGGGATTGGTAAGGATAACACATGTTTAGTGTTTGATTTTATTTATTTATAACATTTAAAAAATGTACCGTTTTTTTTTTAATTCATTACAATTCGTGTATAACACAAGTGTATATGTTGCATCGGTTGCGAATAGTCAAGAAAAAAACGTTTTACCCCGAATCAACCCCTAACGCCTTAATCGATTAAGCTCAAAATCAGAGTCAGGCCTTGTCATGGCACATATATAGAGACATCCAAAAAAAACGTCATCAAAGTTGGCCAAGAAAAAAAAGACGTATTTCTATTCTTATTCGAATTTATAACCTTATTTACTTGTCAAAACTGTCACATCATATGACAGGTATTGTTTATTTTACAAATTGTGACAGTCACTTGTCAAAAGTTTGACATAACCGAAAAGCTTAGACATGACTGCTATTTCTATCTCTCTCGTTCATAGCCAGAGTTGATGACGTTTTTTTTGGATGTCTCCATATAAGTGTCCCAAATTTGTAGTTAATCTTAACGCGTTCTCGAGTTATCGATACACAAAGGTTAATAGAGACAAACATTTTTTTTGCTTAAACTTAAAATCTTCGTGTTTCAGAACATTTTAGGGCTATTTTGCTAATAGAATTTAAAAGAAAAATTCATGAACAGTATTTTTCCACCCCACTATGTGGATGTGGAAGTAATACATAATTAACAGGCAAGTGCCCAAAAAAATACAGACGTAAAAAACGAAGGTTGAGCGCCGCGACGCCTAGCGTCTAGAAGGAGTATAAGCGTAAATATACAAAATTTAATTAAATAGACAACGGAATACTATTCAATCTTTATTTGAAGAGTTTTGTCTAGATCCTATCGTTTGAGAGTTATGTGCAGAATTCCAAAATAGGATTTTTTATTTTGAAATTTGTACATATGTTTACAAGAATTATAAAAAATTTATTATAAACAATGAATACCACGAGGTAAATACAAGACAAAAAGATCTCATGCACATTCCCTTTGCTAGACTAAAATTAACTGCTACCTCTCCTAATTATATAGGACCAAAGATGTTTAACTGTCTGCCCAATGAAATAAAATGTATAAAAAAAGATCATTTATTCAAGACCAAATTGAAGGAGTATTTACTGGATGAATGTTTTTACTCGGTAAATGACTATTTTTGTAGATCTTAGTTTAAGACTTGTGACTATTCCTATACGTCCTTGTATCACGTCTCAAAGGAAAATAAATTATTATTATTATTATTATTATTATTTCGCCGACTTTATAGTCACACTTCTCAGCGTAAACGCTGGGAAACATTCACCCATTCCTCTGCAGACAGTATCTTATATCTCATCCCCGCCTCCACAGAAATTAGCTCAGCGAGGGGAGGAAATTCATCCTGTCCCAAAACCTTTCTAACAATGTGACAAGTTTGTAGTACAACTGCCTTCTGGCCATTTCGAATAATATTATAAGCAGTCCTAATGCCGCGATTTCTTGGCGAACTGGTCGTCATCACTCCTTCTGCCGATATAACTAGGGCGTACGTCTCCACCTTCTCCGTTTCCATAGGCGCTTGCTCATTATTTTTCGTATTTCGCGATCTTCTCCCGTTCAGTCTTCTGATGTTGTGAGAGCGGCACTGCGATGTTTATGATATCCCTCTTGTTTTCCTTGTTGATAGTACAATGTCTGGTGGTTGAAGTCCACTGTTCGGTCGGTGAGATTAGCCTATCCCAGTACATCACTGCTTTTCCGATTCCAGCACAGCTTTCGGGGCGTATTTGTAGTATGGCGGAGCCGTCGCTAACAGGCCATACTTGAGTGCCAGTTGTTGGTGGACCATCTTGAAGTTGGTTCCTGCCGAAGCTGACTTGCTAGCGCGGGACACCCTCCTATGTCTCTAGTTTCGCCTGCAGATCCACATTTCCTACATATGCTTCGCGTCGTCTCTCAGGATATCTTCTGGTAATTTCTTTTTTTATAACCCTGTCCTGAAAGTCAAGAAGCCTCGGTCTCGGGGTAAGATAGCCGTATTAAGCCATTTTAACGAATTTCTTGTCGATTGGTCTGGTGTAGCATTTTCGGAAAACTCCCTGCAAACATCCATCACTGGGTCCGGAGCTCCTCTTGTGTATCGACCGGAATAAGTTCACATCAGCTCAAAGCGTTATCCAGCGTCCTCTTTACTACTGTTTTATTAGCGGGTCCCTGTTGTTAGCACTTTCTTTTAAGGAAGCTTTTATTAAGGCACTGAATTTTATTCAATAGACCTCTCCACCTTGTTTGCGGCAGGTAGAGTCTATTACGGAAGAGTTAGTGTGTAAGTCTGAACTTAGTAGAGCCGCCTGGTGGGTCGAGCTATCGAGATAGTAACGGACCACTTGACTTCGAAAGAGTATTAGTACTGGGACAGCCCACAGTTATCTTTGATAAATGCCTCAGATAAGCGTTCAGCAACTTCGGGCTCTGTATTTCTCTTGATTCTTTCTTCAGTTGTGTTGTTATCCTGCCGTCTTGACACCTCCCAGTACGGTTTGCTCTTCCGGTGTGTTAGCGCATAACCTCGGATGTTATGAGGTGCTCCCTTCACAATCTCAGGGCTTTAGGCCAAGGACATTTTGTTCGTCCTGAAGTCCTAGTGTTCCAATAGGGCCTGGAGATTTGCCTTGTCCCACTGAATGTTTAGATCGTCCTTAGAGCAGGTGAGTGTGTTGCGCGCTTGTACCAGTGTTGTTTTATTGAGAGAGAATGGATTGAGTGCCAACAGACCACCGGGAGAGTGAATCACCTTGATTCCCTTCTTGATCTCAACTTGACCTTTGTCCCTCCAGAGACCCAATGTTTGTTTTCCATGACTGCAAAGAGTTGGAGAGAGCTCTTGAGGGCAGACCTTGTATTTAGGACTTTAAGTAGCCAGTCGTGGGTACCGAGCGAACGCCTTCTTACATTAACACAACAGTTTCTTCTTTTTGCCTCTTACCGTTTGTATTTACACCCCGCTGGCCTTGATGCATCCCTTTTTCTTCCTCAAAATTTTACAGTAGTAGATTTTTTCATTTATGATAGACGTGAAATTATTTGTGGACAGACACGTATGGGTCTGTAGTTCTGGTTGTGCAGCATCACCCTTTTGAAAAGCATGAACGTATTGCCTGTCAAAGGAAATCAGGTACGACATGTGGATCGTTGATTCCTCGTGAAACACTTTGCCAGAATACCATGAGATCAGGTAGGTGCTTAGCCAGAAATTTTGTATCCCATCGGGGCCTGGTGCTTTCCAGTTTTGGTTCTCTTGATTGCCGAGGTTACGTCCTCTTCTGTAATAATTCCGACAGCCATTTGGTTGAGACCTTCGTTGTGCTTCAATTTCCTCAATCCATGGCGGTTCTCGTTGTAGTGTCGGCGTCACTCCAAAGGAATTCCAGTATGTTGTGAATCGCACTGGACGATTTCTGCAGGTTGTTTTCCCGTCTCCAAGCTCGTCAAAAACTGCTTTTGGTTCTCGAACGCAGCATTCTGTTGTTTTCTTTTTGTCAGCTTGTTGTATCTACGTAGCCTGGCACCTTCGTTTCGCTTTTTCAGAAGATCTTTGAGGTTCAATAGTTGTTGCCGATGGTCTGCATTATTCAGATCTATCTGCGCCTTTCTAGCTATGGCTTGTGTTTTAGCCATGACCTTTCGAGAGTTGTTTCCTGTTAGAAATTCACTGAGGACATCAGCGTCAGCTCTATACTCGTCGATGTTCTTCTCAAGCCTCTTCTTCCACATTGGGGTGTCACTGTCCTTGTTCTTTCGGTTGGGGTTTGGGGTATATACTTGCTGTCCGTTCAATTCGAGGATGAGTGCTGAGGCACAATACACACCCAAATGTGCCTTTTGTAGATCATTTGTGCCATTCAAATATTGTTGCAAAATACTGTTGGCACTGGATATTATGTCACGCGCTTTATTGACATTCCTGAGTTTAGGTATTCTGGGCCTATTTAGTGGATTCATGAACTCATAGTGGGTCACTAGTTGTAGAAATCGTTCTCGTCGTTCTTCATGTTGGCTTCCGGTAGGTGTACATCACTAATTCTTCCCTCTGTGACGATATGCGTTCGGGAGATACGCTTTGCTGTTGTTTTTCTTCTTCCGCACGTACTTCCGGTAGATTTTGGAACTCCTCTGTGAAGGCGGCAGCTTCTCTCTTGACTTCCTGTAGTTGAAGATTTGTGAGGTAGCGCTTCCTAACGATGACGTTTTTCCTATCTACAATATTTTGTTCAGAGATGTTGAAAGTGGGGTTTCTGCGCAAAAATTCGGCATGTAGTAAATGCCTCCATCCAGGGAGCGGCTCGTCTTGAGTGGTGAATGTAGAACGTCCTCATAACTTCTATGTTCATTTCGACGGTCCACTTCAACCTTCTGGTTCTTCTCTCTTCGGGCAGCCCTCCGTCGTACGGCAGGCGAACCCTGGGGTAGAGGGGCTTCGTAGTCTTCGGCCCTTCTCGTGTCGTCCACTCCTCTGTTTGGCTGTGAGTTTGAGTTTGGGTTTGGGGCTGTAGCTTTTGAACGACAGGTGCCCGCCTTCAGTGCCTGCCACCGACGTCCCGCATGCTGTCATGTCCAGCGCCGGCTCCAGACATGCCCTGGCGAACCCCAGGTAGCGACCCATCACTACTAATACTTATATCCATTTTTCATGTTTGTATCTTTTTCTTGTGGGTGAAAAAGACAAAAAATCCCTTTTCAAAGCCAATTTGAGCAAGAGCCACTCTTCTGCCAAAGACTGGACAAGAGCCACCCGCTCGAACCTAGCCTCGGGAATTTGATGCCGTTAAGTCCCCGGCCCGGACGGGGGTATTCGGAACACCATGTGCCGCGCCTGCGGCGGCCGAAGTAAGCGGGTTTGCCACACCCGAGAACAGGGAACTGCCACCAAGCCTGCTCCTTCGTGCTTTGGCTGGAGTGCGGGGGTTGCCACACCCGAAAACAAAATTACCCTCACTAACTTTGCTTCTCCGTGCGCAGCTGGGGTATGCAGGATTGCCACTCCTAAAACAAAGTTACTCTCACTAACCTTGCTCCCCATGCATAGCCAGAGTACGCGGGTATGCCACACCCGTAAACAAAGTGCTCTCACCAACCTTGCTTCTCCGTGGTAGCTGGGTTATGCGGGGTTCCAGTCCCGAAAGCAAAGTTACTTCACCAACCTTGCTCTCCCATGCATAGCCGGAGTACGCGGGTTTGCCACACCCGTAAACAAAGTTGCTCTCATTAACCTTGCTTCTCCGTGCGTAGCTGGGGTATGCGGGGTTGACAGTCCCGAAAGCAAAGTTACTCTCACTAACCTTGCTCCCCATGCATAGCCGGAGTACGCGGGTTTGCCACACCCGTAAACAAAGTTGCTCTCACCAACCTTGCTTCTGTGTAGCTTTTTATTATTATTATTATTATTATTATTATTTTCAGGATTTTTCCCAAACTGCTGAAAATTTTGCAAATCGGCAGTATAAATATGGCTAAATACGTATTAGGTTCGTCTCGATCATTCTATTAAGTACTTTAGACCTAGATGGTAAAAATGTACTCGCCTGTGAATGAAAAAGGAATATGTCCATATTTTATAAATTGCGGTCGAATCGTTGAGTCACATTTCCTTAAGTGGGCTTAAGAGTTTTGCAAGGATAAGTGGTACCTACTTTCTCACCTAACTAGGACAGTACAATAAAAAATGGCTATAAATTATTTTTATTCCACTGAGAATCCAGGGGCATATAAAATGTTCTCAAAACTGCACTGCTAATAAACTACTATCATGGACTTATGTCTGAAATTACAATAATTGTCATATTTTATATTTTACAGGGGTGGTATTTTAAATTCTCGTTTTTTTGTCAGGAAGCATGGGACTTACACTTCATAAGTTATCACTAGACAAAAATTGAGGGTTAGAAGAGCAAAAGAAACTATATTATGATTTTTTTTGCAAAAATCTGGGAGACCCCAGAAAAACTTGTAATACACTCCAAAAAATTAAGGGAACAGAACATTTCCTAAATTTTTTTGATGATATTTGAAAGGATATATCTGTGTGTATAGACTAAAGTAAAAATGGTCGTATCTAGATTGAAAAAAAAAACATTTTGAAGCTTCGTTTCTTGTATTGAGATTTGTTGGCAAACAATTTTTGTTAGCTACGGTTATCACGGCATCCTAAGAAATATAGCGAGACAAAACGAATATATTTTTGGGCCACGGACCTTTTGAAAAAAAAAAAATAGTTTTCACCCTCAACATTGATTTTATGAAAAAAAGTAACGTTTTTTGTTGTTTTAACAAATCTCCTGCGTATTCATAAATATTTATGGGGAGAGAGATGATGATGTTTTCAGTTTTTTTTACAGCTTAATGTACCCCTAATAGCCCTGTAAATTTTTATCGATCTATCGAACCGTTTTCTAGGACTGATTAATTATTTTGTAAAACTTTGATCTGGTTGATCAAAGTTTTACGTTTTCTCGGACTGATTGTTTCGATGGATCGATTTAAACATTTCTAGGGATATTGAAGGTACATTAAGTTGTAAAAAAACTGAAAACATTAGTTACCCCATCAATATTTGTGAGTACGCGGTAGATTTTCTAAAACAGATTTACTAAAAAAGGTACTTTTTTTCTCATTTCTTTAAATCAATATTCAGATATCTCAGCGACAAATTAACGTAAAGATGATATAAAAAAAAAAAAAAAAAAAAAAAAAAAACAAGGTAACCAAGCCGGCCCTCCACTGATTTCCTTAAAAAAATCTACTAAAAATTAAAGTCCTTCGGACTAAACAAAAAAAAGAAATAAAAACATTCCATTTTTTTTCTTGTGCTATTTCTTAGGATTACGTGATAACCGTAGCTCACAAAATTCGTTTTTTTTTTTAAATCTAGATACGGCCAGTTTTCACTGAGCCTTCCAAAAAATTACCAAAAAAAATAAGGTAATATTTTGTTCCCTTAATTTTTTGGAGTAGTGTATTTGAAAGAAAATGTTTGCAAATTTTAAAATAACAATTATTAATTCGTTAAATTTCTTCTGGTAGACCTTGTTTTGTTAACCGCAAATTTTTTAAATTAACAATTTGTGAAAAAAAACTTCCTTTTTTTCACTTTCCGCTTGTATCTCCGTTCCTTGGCATATTTTAGATAGCACTAGCGACTTTAGCCCCGGCTTCGCACGGTGTTTACGACATCACATTAGAAACCTCTAAAATTATCGGTGTTTCTCTACTATATTATGCATGTATTATACATATAAACCTTCCTCTTGAATCACTCTATCTATTAAAAAAAACCGCATCAAAATCAGTTGCGTAGTTTTAAAGATCTAAGCATACATAAGTAGGTAGGGACAGACAGCGGGAAGCGACTTTGTTTTATACTATGTTATGATTATGATGATTATGATATGCATATATGACGTTGTAGCCTATCGAATTTCCTAAATTTTAAGCCCAACCCGAAGTCTCCAAGTGCTACTGTTAACTTGCAAATGACTGCTGAAGTTGAAAAAGTGTTTTTTTTTTCACTATTGTTTTACTTAGAAAGTAGGGCGAATATGATCATGAAATTGGAGGGACTGCTATTTGTAGTATGAAGTTACAAAAAAATTCAGCTCGATCCGTTAATAACTTTTTGAGTAATTAACGATAGCATTTTTTTTTTTTTTAATTGACAATGATGCCATTTCTTTGTTTATCGTACGATATTGACCGGGTTGGGCTAGAAAAATCATAAATCCCTCCAAGTTTGCGAGACTTTTTTCAGATTCTCAAAAACAAAATCTCAAAAAGTCTCGCAAACTTCAAGATATTTATGATTTTTCTAGTCCAACCCGGTCAATATCGTACAATAAACAAAGAAATGGCGTCATTGTTAATTAAGGCTTGCAAAAAATTAGATCGTTAATTACTCGAAAAGTAATTAACGGATCGAGCTGAATTTTTTTGTAACTTCATACTACAAATAGCAGTCCCTCCAAGAAATTTCATGAACATAGTCGCCCTACATTCGAAGTAAAAAAATAGTGAAAAAAAAGCACTTTTTCAACTTCAGCAGTCATTTGCAAGTTAACAATAGCACTTGGAGACTTCGGGTTGGGCTTAAAATTTAGGAAATTCAATAGTCTACAACTTCTCATATGTATATGTATGTTATCTAAAATATGCCAAGGAACGTAGATATAAGAGTAAATGTGAAAAAGGCGCTTTTTTCACAATTTGTTAATTTAAAAAATAAGCGGACGGTAATAAAAATAATGACGGACCGTCAAAACTAGCCCTATATGTTTCAAGAACACATAAAAATCTCTGCCTACTGGACTGCTTGTAAAACTGACGCGATCAGAACATCCACTCACCAGCTTCGAAATTTTCCTTCAGCCTCCTCCACTGCCTCGCCTGGTGCAGGGAGTAAAGGGTTATCACTAGAAAAAAACAGGATGCACGCAAAAACCGCCGACGTGAGCGCCATCGCCTGCCAGTCCCACACGAGCGTCTCCGCACTAGAAAACGGAACATCGGAGCTGGCCACTTCCAGAGCGGCCATCTGCTCCTCGGCGGCATTGTCTCTGATGGCGTCGTCTGCCGATGCCGTCTGCCACAGATCGTCGCCGTCGTGCTCGCCCCTGTGCTTGCGGTGGTAGTTGTTGTGCCTGTGCCTGTGCGGGTTGCCGGTGTCCATGGTCTTAAGTAGCTCGCTGATGGGACCGCAGTGTGTGTCCCGGTGGATCTCGCACGGCCGCAGCACCACCTAGTGGAGTAGAATTAGTCGATTTGTACCCCTAAACGAAAAGTAACTGGCACTTCACCAAAAAAATATGCTTTTTGTTGAGGAGGCTGAAAATATTAAATATCGTTTTTTGGCAACAATCTAAAATTATTGCTACAATGTTTGAATAATTCGCAAAGGTGCGAAAATCGTTTTTTTTTTTTTTTTTGAAATAAAAAGAGAACCGTGAACTATACAAAAAAATGTTTCAGATAAAAAATGTAGCTAGTAAAAAACCCATCAAGAAATTTGCAAATCGGTTAATTTGTTTATCTGAAAAATTGAAAAAACCGTCAAAATTGCCCCTTATTTCAATTGTTTATAACTAATTATAAAGTAAGCCTTGTGACTTTAAAAGTATTGGAAAATGTAGGGATCGGTGTACCTACTTAAAAAACGCTGAAAATTTGAAAATTTCAAATCGATGTATTTTTAAGTTTTTGCAAAAAGTAAATTGTTTATTAAAAAAGGTGTTTTCGTAAAGCAGCCCTTAATTTTTTTGTAAACATCATAGAGTAACGATCCAAAATGGATTCTCTTCTTGATGAGTTGGACTATCAAGTACATCGAAAAATTAATCGAATTTCACAAATTTAATTGTTTAAAATTGACATTGAAAAGTACGTCCGTTTTAAAGTTATAAACAAATGAAATAACTCGTTCGTTTTTTATCGTACAATGTTGAGACTAGAATCATTTTACAGCTACGATTTTTTCTGCGAATTAAAAAAAAATAATGCTCCAAGTAACTTGGAAGGCGAGTTTTTTTTTCTTTTCTTGCACTCATAACTTATTCGATTTTTTCATTTTTTTTTTTGAAATTAACACAGTAATAAGATCAAATCTTGCTCTGTATTATGTAAGAATTTCGAAAGTATGTAGTAGTCGGTTTCGTTTACAGCATTATAATAATGTGCATCGTAATTTTAGTAGCGCGCGTGGATGCATGAGTGATGACGGCACGGCAGCGGCAGCAGTGTGGTTCTCCTGCGCGCAGGTTTTCTTTCGGTCGCTTCAAAATCACAGCGCACGAAAAAAATCGGATTATCTCGAAACTATACATCGTAGAATGATATTTTTTTAATTTGGGGTAGCTTGTGAAAAGAATGACTTTGGGAATACTCACAACTTTAATCTAATTAGTCCAAGCGACTTATTTTATATATAATAATATTATTCAACGATTGTCATTACCATTACAATTAAACCATTAAATTTGTGAAATTCAAGTAATTTTTCGATGTACTTGATAGTCCAACTCATCAAGAAGAGATTCCATTTTGAATCGTTATTCTATGATGTTTACAAAAAAAAATAAGGACTGTTTTACGAAAGCATCTTTTTAATAAACAATTTACTTTTTGAAAAAACTTAAAAATATATCGATTTGAAATTTTCAGCGTTTTTTAAGTACACCGATACCTACATTTTCCAATAATTATAAAGTCACAAGGCTTACTTTATAATTAGTTATAAACAATTGAAATAAGGGGCCATTTTGACGGTTTTTTCAATTTTGCAGATAAACAAATTAACCGATTTGCAAATTTCTTGATGGGTTTTGTAGGGTTTTTTACTAGTTACATTTTTTATCTGAAACATTTTTTGTATAGTTTACGGTTCTCTTTTTATTTAAAAAAAACCTGATTTTCGCACATTTGCGAATTATTTAAACAATGTAGCAATAATTTTAAATTGTTGCCAAAAAAACGATATTTAATATTTTCAGTCTCCTCTACAAAAAGCAATTTTTTTTGGTGAAGTGTCAGTTACTTTTCGGCTAAATCCTAATTCTACTATACTAACCGTGCCGTCCTTGCAGTCCGTGCAGTTCAGGCATTCTTGCAGCTTGGAGTGCAAGTATTGCTTCTCGGGGCAGAAGGACGAGGAGGTCAGCGAGGTGAGGCTCGAGAATACCAGTAAGGATGTATAGGTCGACGCCAACACCTGCAACAAGACGACGGAAATAGTAAACTAAGAAAGTGGAGATAAAGTCATTCATTAGTAGGGCCCGGAAAGTATGCTACAACGCAGGGTCGGCTCTATATAACTGATAATTAAATTATAACCGTATTTTTTAAGCGCCTTGCAAATTACATAAGCCTGTATTTTTTGCCCGTGCATACGTACGTCACTGACCACGCCTGGAAAAGTGCACTGGGGATCTAATAAACTAATAAACGTGTGTGCATACGTATTTTGCATCGTGTGCGTATTTATTTTAGTGTTCGCGTAGTGTATTTACATTTTATATGACTTAGTGTAGATTTTTGCAATAATGGCGCAATAGACGGATCACATATTTTATGTATTCCTTTCAATCGTCGACATACGAGGTGTGTAAATTAAGTAATGAGATTTACTTTTTTTAATTTCTTTTATTCGAATAGAATTACAATTCAGTATTGTTTCCTCCAAAATAATTTCCTTGCAGTGCATTGCAGTGCGGTTCTTCCAGTGCTGGAACTCATATACTGGAATAGCCTTCAGCTGATCGGTTACAGCCATTTGAATGTTTTCTATTGGTCCCAAAATGACGTCCCTCGAGGTGATTTTTTATTCTTGGGAAGACAAAAAAGTCACAAGGACTCAAGTCAGGCGAATAAAGAGGCTGAGGAGCCGCAGGAATGTTTTTACTGGTTAAAAACTCGTTTACTGAATGACTGTGTGATAAGGCGCATTGTCGTGATGTAACATCCAGTTGTTCTTGATGTTTGGTCTCATACGCATGACCCTTTTTCGAAGTTTTTCAAGAACCTCTCTGTAAAAGTGTTGATTTACTGTTTGGCCTGGAGGCACAAACTCTTTGTGGATAATTCCCTGGCTATCAAATAAGCAAATCTGCATGCATATGATCTTCGACTTGCTCATTGTTGCC
Organism: Aromia moschata; assembly: GCA_029963805.1. Classification (NCBI taxonomy): domain Eukaryota; kingdom Metazoa; phylum Arthropoda; class Insecta; order Coleoptera; family Cerambycidae; genus Aromia; species Aromia moschata. Next base: position 1,659,769 of record JAPWTK010000032.1, on the reverse strand, counting down.
TTTTTTGGTCTTGGAGAAGTTGAGGTGTGTCATTCCATGCTATGGCACTTGGTTTCCAGGTCGTACTCAAACACACAAGTTCACACGTTCACGATCCATAAAATGGGGATCATTTTCAATCGATTCCAAAAAATACAAGACACCTTCCTCTCCTGATGTCCTCTTGTTCCTGGAAGATATTTTTTGGAACCATTTTTGCGCAGAGTTTTCTCATCCCCAATTCGTTAGTAAAAATCTGATGAACAGTGGTGTGATTCAAATTTAACTCTTCCCCAATCATTATTGTCATCAACTGACATATTCTACTGACATTTTCATCGGTTCTTGAAGATGAAGCCCTTCCGCTGCGTGGTTCATCTTCATTAGAGTATCTTCCTTCTGAGAATGCCTTAAACCACCGAAAAACCTGGACTCTTGAAAAAAACACTGTCTCTGTAAGCGTGTTGAAGTTTTGAAAAAGTATCCGTTGTGCTATGTTCAAGTCTGAAGGAAAAGTCGCCGAGAGTGTGAAGGACATTTAGATTCGAGTATCCGTCAAGAATATTTTAATGGTACTGTTAGAAAAGACGAATTTCGGTTGGATTTGTGCATAATGTTTTGCGCATGTAGCCTTTCGTGGAACGTGGACGACGATATTCACGTTAGACGTGTTTTTGCAAAATATTTATCCGATTTTCTATTGTTTAGTTCATACATTGCGTAAAACGTATTTACAGAAGACATGTCAATATGTCATGGGAAATATCAAAGAAGACATCCGCAATAAATTTATGTGGACAGTGGACGAAACAACAGATTTTTGAGGTAATAAGGTCGTTAATGTTTGATAGAATTTTAGGTGTTTCAGATATTTCGCCCCGATACTGATAACTAGTAAACATGTTTTGCAAACAACGGCTAAAATTATAGAAATAGTAGTAATACATGCATTGTCCTCTGTATATATAAATAATAATAATGCACTGTTAAAAAAAAACACTTCAGTATAATGTACTGATGTTAGTGACAACAAACAACTGTTAGTGATACAAACTGACTGACAAATGAAAAATTCGTGAAAATAATGTGCGTAGTATATCGTCCTCTGTCCAAGTGAACTATTTTGAATTTGCATCTTTAACTTCTGTAGATGTGGAACGATCAGTTTCCCTCTACAACCATATATACAGGCCAAATCGCTCACGTTTAACGAGAATAAATGCAGAAACACTACTAGCCGTGGCAACGTACGTTCAAGCAATGCATACTGTCGGTGTTTCTGAATGACACAAGCGATAGGTATGTATATTATTAACACATTTTTTACTCCTGTCTTTTTGGTCTCTCATATATCCTTCCATCAATGACATGATGGATTACGAGTCCGACCCTGCGTTGTAGCACACTTTCCGGACACACATTAGAGACCGACAATGCGGTTGCACAGCCAGGATCGGACTAGGGTAAGTGTAAAATTTGTATCCGCAGGAACCATACAGTCATAGATCCGAAATTATCTTCGACTTACGATACCAACCTATTGTGTACAGAGTGAATGAATTTCAAGAGACTAGCAACACCCCCTCCCCAGATATTGCAGCACGTTTTAACTCAGTTAAAATAAGGACTCAAATGTGTATAAATATGGACGTCCGTCATTTTCTAAGAGTGTCGTTATTTTTTCGAAAATATAGTTTCTTTTTAATAAAGTTTTTTTATTTCTGTTTTCTATATACCTGGTAAAAGTACCCATCATATAATGTGACAGCCTTCAATTTCAATTCAACGAGGTTATAAACTTAAGATTAAGAATAGAAATACGTTTTTTCTTGCTCGGACTACTTTGATTATGTTTTTTTTTCATCATTCATTTAGTTTAGATTTATGATTTTTTAAGTTTTTTGTTGGATATGTTTTTTTTAAATGACGTATTATGTGATGACAATGACATACATGAAATTTTCCTAACAATAAAAACCTTAGACCTTGACGACTCTTCAGAGTATTAATTAATTCAAGACGTGTAGATTGATTGATTCCACGGTATACTTTGGGGATATTTTTTATCTTACGATCATGCTTCATCATTTTTTTAAATAACGTAGTAGTAACAGATAAACCGACAAGTTATATGTACATATTCTTAAAATACCTATTTTTTTCAACAGGTAAATGGTATGGCAATGAAAATCTTTGGCTGTAGATAAAACAAGAAAACTGGTCTGGGTTCAGTGATCAAATTGTTGAAATATCGCTTCGTTTTTGTCATCAGTTTATTGTCCTAGAGTTAAATACTGGGAACAGTGAATGAACTCTCTGTATTCTATAAGAAGAACAATTTAAATTATATCGGTATGCAGTAATGTAGTCCATATCGCAATACACAACCGAGATTGTTTCTATAGGCTTGTAAGTAAAACCCATCTACAAATTCCAGCAATAAAATAAGTTATTTGGGTGCAGCTCATATTTTCAACTTCAAAGGAATACAATGACTTTGGAAATATAATGTAATGTACATACAGTGTCCACCAACAAGTCCGGACCCAATGGGAATTGTTTGTATTATTTCTCAACAAAAACGGAGTAATAAAAATATTTTAATTTTAGCCTGAAACTTCGTATCTAACGTTTTAATATAATATATGTCGGAGCGTATTGGGCACTTCTCGGGTTCGACCGCATGGACATATTAATTAAACACTTAATGTACGCCTATGACACTTTTATTAATTTAACAGGTTATACGAGTAGAACACACGTCGTTTACGAACACAATTTAAAATGAATGTTAGTAATAACAAGTAATTATCTACCGAATAAAATACAAAAGAAACGAAAGACAAGTAACTAACGACGCCCCCGTTAGCCCGTACGCGTCTCTTTTTTTCAAAGCTCCACGTCTGTTCGCTCGGGTTTCCGTTGCCCAAGCGTGTTCTTGCCCAATAAGGAAATGTGTTTTATCCTAAACGCCTATTGGCTAAAGATCTTAAACATTCTTAATATAAACAAAAATATGACCAAGCATACTACAAATTCAATATGCCCAAACAACTACAAATACCTTGAGTTGGGGTTAACAAATAAACAAAGAAACACACACAAAACACGGTATTAGTGGTGACAAAATATCATAGCTGCATTTTAGGTTCCCACGGAAGGATTCAAGGCGGGTGGAATTTTTTGAGCGCGAAGGCAGACAAGTGAGTCTCGGGCACTCACCTTAAGGAATAACACTAAAAAAAAAAGAAAACTTGTCATTACTGCTCGTATCTGACTAAATAACAAAAAAAATTATTATAACATAGCCAACTACAAATGGCAGCAACACAAGTGCCTCGTCCAAACGCATGGATTGACACAAACAACAGCAGAGGTGCCTCGTCCGAGCGCATCGGATGACACAAACAACTCAAACAGGTAACACATCCGACGCATCGGGACGACAAAAGACACCACAGGCCGTCCGAGCGCATCGGATGACACAAACAACCAAACAGGTACACACCGACGATCGGGACGACAAAAGACCCCAAGGTGCCTCGTCCGAGCGCAGTGACACAAACAACTCAAACAGGTAACCATCCGACGCATCGGGACGACAAAAGTACCTCTGTAAAAGAACATATAAGACAATTAGACATATCAACATCATAATCAAATCGTTATAATAGGCTACTACTTTGCCAAACATCAAATACTATAAACAAACAAATAGGCACTACTTTGCCAAACATCAAAACTAAAACAAAAAAAGGCACCTGCCACCGACCTTGCTCGTTTCCACGTCAGTCCGAAAGTTACAATCACCTGTCCTCTGGTACACTAAAAGGGACAAAGAGGCGGAGTAATCCAGATAGAGGTAAAAATACGGAGCATGAAAAAACAAGAGAAGGGGAGGTCCAACTAGACAAGAAATTTACGAATTTTTGTGCTGCGTAGAAACAAGACGACCGTCCGAGAAATTTTGACTAAAGACGGGTCGAAAGTCGGCAGGGGACCGAAAAGCTCGCGCGCCCGCCCTCATTGCCTGCACGAGCGGAGAAGCAAAGAATAGAACAAAACTTTTAAACTCACAGGATTTGCCTTGCACAACGGGGTCACCAAAAAGTACGGATTTTTAAGAATAACAGGTGGCAGAAAGACGGGGTATTACAAATTTAGAAAAAGCGCGCCAGATTTATCTACCAACATTCCAGCAGGTGCCAGGTGGTTTTATTAATTGGAACATAACCTGGGTCCCCGGGAAACAAAAACAAACAGCGGTAGGAACAATACCCCCCTGGGCAAAATGCCAATCGGCCTTGGCCCGAAGGGGGAGTTTTTCAATTTTAGGAACAACCGAATCCTTGCGCGGGGTTGTAAGGGCGGCAACCAGTCCATCGTCGTGGGCCGGAAGCCGGAGGAAACGAACTATTTGGTAGAATTAGGTCGTGAAGTGGCCTTCCTGAAGGTAGACGGATCGAGAAAAGAAATCGATGCTTATGCGTTTACCCTCACGAAAACTAGTGAAGAAAGGGAAGCCCACCAGCGGACGCGGGGAAGAGGGCGGGTAAGAGAATTACAATTGTAAAAACCGTAAAAAATCTCCAAAAGAAAGTGAAAAAATTTTATTTTACTAAGTTTGTAGAAAAAAAGGCTCCCAGAGTTTCGATTAATTCACGCTCACAAACATTAATTTAAGCTCTCGAGAAAAAATAAACCGTTAACTGAACATCATATTTTGCTATAAATTTTCCAATAAAATTGAGCCGACATAATTGTTTGGCACCACAATAACAGTTCAATTAAAGCCCTTGACTCCACGATTGACAATTACAAAGAAAGAATACAACTTAATGACATACCTTCATGGTGGTTTAAAAGAGAAAAGAGCCCATGTCGAACAAAAAAGGAAAGGACAGTATACAGGTCCGCCTGAGTGCCCTCTAGGTTTGGACAGTGGTGAAAAATGGCCTGGCAAGGAAGACTCTGGAATCCCTCGATGGTTTAGGCTAGGGGAGATCTTGGTAAAGGCTTTCTCCGGTCTCCTGAAGTGTGGGGGAGGAAAGGCGACCTAGTGTGACCGGAGGGAAAAGCGGTTAAGTCGAAGGAACTGGGGTCGTCCGGGCTCCCAAAATGAAGCCAAAAAGCAGAGAGAAAGAGCTCTCGTTAGAAGGGAAAAAAGTCTATCGAATGTAGCTAAGAGTGGTGTAAATTTCCATTACAGTTGAAAACTCTGGGGTCCAGGTTGGAATAAGCAAAAATTCAAGAGGCCAATCCTTATTGGTTGGCAGAAAAACACTTCCTAGTGCGTAATAAGGGGGCTCACAAGGCGATGCAACCAGCCTTGGGGAAATTTGACATGGAAAAGCGGTTGTTAAAGAGATGTATGGAGATGGAACCGTGAGTCACTGACACTAAACCAAGACAACTGTTACCCCCCTTAATGGCTTCTCTGTTTCTTTGGTCCCATTGGTGGACCGTATTGGGCCTGGGTACAGGACAATAATTAAACACTAAGACAGACTTTATAATTAAAGGAAGAGAAAAGTGTTTAGAAACAATTAAAAAAGTTAGAAAACAAGTATATTACGAAAAAAAAAAAAAAACCTTTTTTCTAACCCCCCTCTCCCGGGGTCCCAAAGAGTAATAAACAAAAAAACAAAAAATAAAAACACAAAAAACCCACTTGGGTTAACGGGTAATAATGTAAATAATTTTTCCGTCTGGCATTTCTCAGTTTTAAAAAATAATGGCATTTTGTGGCAATTGAAAATAATTGTAAATGACAACGAAATGTGTTGGGCTCTTTTTTTGTTAAAATAATGTACAATAAAAAAATCCTAAATAGTGAAGTTTTTTGGGAGACGCTGTATATATGATATTTGTAATAACGTGTACTCTTATTCCATTTTAGATTGAAAATAGGTACTTATACGAGGTCGGATAAGGATATATCAGTTTACTAACACTTTGGATGGAACTAAATACGCGTTTCTATGCTGATTTGTACCCATATATGCCGTATCGCAGTCCACGCGTAGGTGACGAGACTTGTCAGAGTTGGGAAGTGGGCGGAACCTACACGCCATTGGTCGGCTGGTAGCCACAAGACATTCCATGATATTCGACCCAGTCGACCGAGTTCAGTACGTTGGCGGTAAAACACGGGTTATAACCACGCTATCTTTGGCCGACTGTATACAAAAAAACGTTGTTTTTGTGAGTGCTTTGATGTCTTAAATTCTGTCGGCTACATTAACGGCGGAGTGGGTTTTTAAAAGGTTTAAATTATACACTTTTATTGTATTTGCGTCATAAATAATATTTTTAATCAATACCTCTTTCATAAGCATGGCTTTCTGGAGGCCTTTCGAAACGGATGAAAATAACGTAGCTTTAGATATAACCAGCGAAAATGACGAAATGGTCGAGTACGATGAATTAAAAAAATAAAGACTTACATTCTCAAAGTCAGCGTATTATTTTAAACATATATGAATGCCTAAAACGTGAAAAGGAGAAAATGACTGATACTGAAATTATTAATCGAATTAATAAATTAACTAAAATTTCAATATCCACAATGTATCGCGTTGTTAAAGATGGGACTGTTATAGATCACTCTGAATTGCGAAATCAGAAAAAAGCAAAAATTCAAAAATGTTGACGAGGCGAGACGCGGGACGTAATTAGGCGAATAATTTATGATACGTATAAAGAAAACAAAGTCCCGACTTTGGAATTAATTCAACAAAAATTACATGATTACAAAAAAAAAAAAAAAAAAAAAATTTTTATTTATAATTTTAAAAATTTTTTTTTAAAAAAAAAAAAAAAAAAAAAAAAAAAAAAAAAAAAAAAAAAAGAAAAGAAGGTGTACAGGGGGGGGGGATTTTGGGGAAAAAAAAAAAAAAAAAAAAAAAAAAAAAAAAAAAAAACCCCCAAAAAGGGGGGCCAAAAAAAAAAAGAAATTTTTTTTTTTTTTTTTATTTTTTTTCCTTTTTTTTTTTTTAAAAAACTCCCACATAAAAAAAAATTAATTTTTTATTTTATAAATTGTGACCACTTGTCAAAAGTTTGACATAACCGAAAAGCTTAGACATGACTGTTATTTCTATCTCTCTCGTTCATAGCCAGAGTTGATGCCGTTTTTTTTTGGATGTCTCCATACAAATAAATATAAATAATACATACATGTATTATCCTGACTCTTTTTATTTACATACATATACATATGTATGTATGTAACTACAAAAAAGTCATGATATAAAAGCGACGTAAATTACTTATTATTACCTATCCCTAAAAGTTATTATTCGAGCACGCTCATGAAATCATAAAGTTCCACCGCTTTTTTTGTTCCCCAGGCGTATTTATCATTTTCAATTGAAAATAGAAGGACTATACAAGACATGTGTATGTACGTGTGTTACCAATAGCTAACACATTCTGTATTCTGTTTACTTATGCCTTTAAAAAGTTTCCACCACTGTGATATTTACTTTGGAATTAATCCTAATGCAGAACAAGTACATACTACGTAAATTTCGTTTTTGTAAACTTTCCTTTAAACACATCATATGTATTCACTTTAGACTTGGATAAAATGCGACATCAAGTTTAATGTTAACTTGATGTAATAGGTCTGGGAAGACGTACGCTCATATTTTTTGTGTTTTTTTTTGCCAACGGAATATCTAAGTATTGAGCTGACTCAAAAAATTTTCCACACTGCGTAATTATTAGTTAGTGGATATCACTTTTGAATAGGTAAAATAACATTGAAGAAAATGTAGAGAACACATTTAAAAAGACTAGAAACAGATATTTATCGGAGATGAATCTTAAAACATACATAATATGTAAGTTTTTCGGTAGACATTCTTTATAAAATGTCTTCAAGCTTCAAGAATAGCTTCTTTTAATTCATTTTACTTACAAAGTAGGGGACGATTTCTTCAGGCAAGATTGAAGAAACGCAAGAAAAAAGAAAGAAGTGTTTCGGAAGAAAACACTGGAAAAAGTGTTTAAGGCGGGAAACCCTTTGGATGCTCGAAAATGAGTCTTTTTTTTATGAATTTTTTTTAAAGGTGATAAAATAATCACACCATTTTAAAGTTTTAACATTGAATTTTACTACAACTTTGAAGAGTAGAAAAACATTTTTCTTTTTATTTAACAAAATGGCGGCTTTATTAATGGCTTAAAGCGACCTGTCTTTGGCGTGACATCTAAAAGTGCTGCATTTGTGATCAATTCTCTATTGATCGGAACCAAAAAAAATTTTTTTTTTCAGTTATTGATATGTGCAGGGGAAAGATAAACCTATAAAATTATAAAAAAGTATAAAACCGGAAATTAAGTAGGCTGCTTAATTAAATGTTCAAAATTTCGACAATTTTTTCGACAATTTTTATCCCAAAAAGAGTACTGTAATTACGCGATATCTTTAAAACTTTAGGTACATCCTTCCGATATTAATATAGACAAAGATCTCTCAAAATTTCAGGCAAAACGATCAATAACTTTTTGAGTTATAGCACGAGCAGTTTTTGAAAATACAGTTCCGAGATAATCGCGTTTAAAGTTCCAATACATTAAAACTATTAGCTTTAGTGACTTAACGATCAATCAGCGATTCCAGGTGCATATAATGAACCTTCAGCCTCCTCGAAGAGCTGGTTTTCTTCACAAAAGGTATTATGAAAGAAATGTTACTCCACCCCAAGCGCTCCGGCTACCTGACTCGCTAGTTTAGGGTATGTGGTATGAGGTAGAGGCCCGGCGCTCTCGAATATGTGCGATAACTCCGTAAATATTTAATATTAGATTTTTCCTCTTTCCAGTATATACTTAATATATTTTACTTTCGATATAAGAAAAAAACAAAAAATCGATTTCTTTAAAGCCTGTTTTCTACTCCAAAGGTTCCAATTCTCCGCCACTAAAATTGACAATTTCAAATTAAAATCTGAACTAAAAGCTATATATACAGGGTCTGGCAAAAGTCTGGAATAACACTTGGTTTGTAGATAATTGTTTCAAATAAAAGGTCTAACTCTTTTGCATATTCTGTCGATGCTGAATTTTTTTATTTCTCCTACGGGTCTGTTGCCGTGGCTTTATTTTTTAGAATACCCAATACACTGTGTTTTCAGTAAGTAGTTTTAGTTTCAATTCGATCAGAAAGAGATGCCAGATTTGTTTGGACCAAGGTGATGGACATACTCACCAAATACTTTAAATTGTTTTTATAAATAAAGTTTTAATGAAACCTTACCTTTTTTTGTCAGTTTGTAGATACATGTATTAACAAAGAATTACTAACCCTTACAACATTGAGTTTGAAAGGCAGTTAAGTATATTCTATGAATTATTTCATAGTTAACAATATGCTAAAAGTAACAATTAAGTTACGCGGTACGTTCTCCCCATCGTGGCCTTTTTTGACCTGTTTTTTTTTGTGAACTCTCGATATAACCTTCCTTATACGATTATGCTGTCATTCAGGCACTGAAGCTGTATTATAACAAAACTTGTTCAGTCTATGAAGAACCTTCGTATTCCAATCTTTAATAGCTTTAAATAGATGAGTATTTCTTCTCCATGTAAGGCATATTTTCATATATTATACATTAATCTTTTTCAATAACATTTCAACATTACGTTTTAGTATGGCAGTTGTCCTAGATGTTTGTACTTATTTGTTTTATTTATTACTCTTAGCACCACACTTGGACATCGTGTATAGGTCGAGGAAATTTCTTCGAGGTTTTGTCGCGGCCATCGATTTTCACTTGACGGTACGCTGCTCATGCTCTTAACTTCTTTAGAAGTCTTCTAAGGGCTACGGAAGTTTCTACTTGCATACATGTGCATGCGTAACTAGAGGAATTGTTAATTTATACTTAGTCTCGAAATTATAAGCTATTGGACTCGGAATTCTTAACCGTTGAAATATTATTTAAATGGAAAAAAGGAAATTTAATAGATTCAAAGATCAGTTAGATATCAACTGAGAATGAGTTTTTAACATAACTAAAGTTTATTTGCTGTTCCAGTTACATTTCTTCAGTATTTCTATCTATATTTTCAAAAAAATTATTCAAAATTTTTCACCGAACACGTTTAACAAATACCGAGTGTTCCAACTAAGATGCTTTCTTCTGTAACTGTAATAGCAATTTTGTAAATTTAAGAAAAAAAATGTTCAAATAAAAACATTTCAAAATAATGTGTACATATACAGTCAGTAACCATGATACACCCAATTTTTGAAGGTTACTTAAATTCTCATAATTTGTATACTACATAATTTTGTTTGCTTCTGATACAATTACAGCTTGTTAAATTTTACGTCTAATAAGTCTAAGTTGAAGGTGATATGTCGATTGTGTGAAAAGATATCGTTAAAAAACTAAAATTGTGACGTTTTCAAAAAACCGTGAATAACTCTTAATATTATATATACTCCTTTTTAAAGTGGTTTTAGTTGTTTTTTCTTTATTTTTTCTATCAGTAATATGAGCCTCTAAGTTCATGTCTCTTGACAGTGCACTTGGGCGTTAAAGGGTTAATTTGTATAAATCTGTCTTTGTTTATCAAAGCGAACAGCGGACTGTTGTGTATTGGACCATTGTCATCCTACTGTTACATTTTATGATTTCTAAACTTTCGAAAGCATCCAACTGTCTACTGTTTGTTACATTTCTAATTGATTTTAAATTAATTTTGTCTATCCTATGGTTGTTGTCAAAAGCATGTTGGGCAACACAAGATTTTTCCATTCTGCCATATTTCAAATGAGCCATGTGTTCTTTAAATCTAGTCAAAATAGATATTTTTGTCAGTCTAATATACTTTTGCTCACAATCTTTACAACTTATTTCGTATATTCCAGACTTTTCGTTATTGTCGATTGTATCTTTGGGGTTGCCCAAAAGCGCCTGTAGTTTATTTTTAGAATTATAAACCAAATTGATATTAATATTTTTAAAAACTTTATCCAGTCCGCGGGTGAATTTAGGTTCACATGGTAACGAAACAAATTTCGAATTGTCAGTATCTCTACGAAAAGTCGTGGAATTGTACAGGGCTCTCTTAAAAACCATGGACAATTCCACGAAGAGATACCTACTGACAATAATTTAATGTTCTCCCGAAGATGCCAACTTAGTTGGCGAAACGCGCGTCGAGAAAAGTATAGTAGTTCGGTGTTTCGTGGAAAACGTCCGGTGTTTTATTTCTACGCCGAAGTTTCCAGTACCCACTCCAGAATAAAACAAGAAATTAATGGCACACCTTGGATATTGCAGCATGTGACTCAGTTGAAATAAGAGCTCGAAAGCTGTGAATAAATATGGGCATTCGTCATTCCCTTTAATAGTGTCTTATTTTTGTAAAACATATTACATATAGCTTCTTATTTATAAGTCTTTTATTTCTGTTTTTCATATGCCCGGTAAAAGTACCCATCACATAATGTGATCTCCTTGATAATTCAATGAGGTTATAAACTTAAGAATAAGAATAGACATACATATTTTTTGCTCGGCCAATTTTGAATGGCACGTTATAATGGTCGTTATTCAAATAAAATTCAGTTGCCTCAAAAATCATTCATTTTGGTTTTTAACTGAATTTCTTTAGTAAAATGTCCAAGGAATCCGAAAATGATTATTTTTTTTTGAGTTACAGTTGAGAATATTACACGTCGTTCAAAAGTTTAACATTTTTTGTGTTTGGGTCACTTCACTTATGTCATCTATTAATCAGAAATTAATGTACATACATTTTTGGGGTGAAAAAAATTATCTGAAGAACTAGTGTTATTTTTACCTCCCCTATATGAGCCTGGAATATTGCCACATACTTACCGGACACCCTGTCTATCAACATCTTTATTTCGTTTTAATCTTCAGTATCCAAAAGATTCGACGTTTAAATTCGCTGACATTTTACCTACTCTAAAGTTATCAGAAAAACATTACTGCTATGTTTTGTGGTTTAGGAAACATCTGTTTTTAACACTCGACCCTTGTTGTACACTGTCAATAGCAATTTCGACCGATAAAGGAAACGCATTTCCGATAGACATGGTTTTTATTAATATACAAGTATCTTCACAGCTTTGTATTATCACGCAAAAAATATGACCCAAGAATTTTTTTCCGATCGAGTGCGTCGCAGTCGATACATAAAAACGTTATCGTAAAGCCCATATTAGTAAAAATATTATTTCGTTTAGAGTCTAGATAAATTCTGAATGTTTTCATAGTGAGCAGAAATAGCCGAATTTATTTTTCTATTAAACATTTATTATTGTTTAGTCTGAAAGCCTTCCAGAAGCTTATTTTAGAAGTGAAGGTAATTAGCAATTTGCACGGTGAAATTTAAAACAATGTTTTCGGTTTAATCCGGTTTATTATTTCAGCATTCGTTAAATGGATTTAAAATCTACGTTATTTTCGAATGTCAAATAAATATTTTAGCGTTTAAGGCCCAGTACTTTTGCATCTGGTTATTTATATGATTTTAGTAATCATTGGTTTCTTTAATCACAGAAGGTTACCATCAGTTAACACAACGCGTGTATTTGTAAAAAATCACGGCGAGATTAGCTAACCATCTGTTAATAAATGTGAGGTGGTTTATATTGTACTTAATGCATTTAGTATGAACATAGCCGTAATTATTTGGTAACTGGCTTGGCGATTTTTTTTAACCTCAAAAATGTGAATAAAAAAATCATTGACCATCAATGTCAGTGTTGGCGATTAACATGGCCGTGAAGTGTAAATGTAGATTCATCCGAAAATAAAACACTTTCTAATTTGTAATTGTCATCTATCATTTGCATCATTTGTTCACAAAAGAGAATTCATCTATCAAAATCGTCTTCCGCGAGCTCATGGTACCAGTTTATATGGGTGCATCTGATCTTGTCAATACGCGTGGAATCGAGGAATGGCTAATATTTAATGCTGAAGCTGTTTGACGACTCGACGTACATATGTGGATTTTCTTCTATGTGGATTTTTCTGAGGGAATATCTCGTGGACGTTTCTGATAGTAAACGAATGAAAACCAATTCTTGTTGCTATTTCCAGGGGTGTTCTGAGTTAGACGATATTTGAAAATATTTTTACAACGCGTAATAAATTACTCCTTTAGAATGAACTGAAAATACTGAAAACTAAAAAAAAATTCTAAAAACTAAAAAAAAAAACTAAAAAAAAAAAACAAAATACTAAAGACTAAAAAAATAGTAAAAAACCCTAAAAAAATGAAGCCACAAAGTCTCTCTACGTCCTCGTCGTTGGCTTCGGGTAATACTGAAGGAGAGACCATCAATCAGTCACACATTGAACGGCAAAATGATTCCAAAATTACCATAAAAACCAATCCGATTTTGAATCGACGGAGGGAAAATGTGTTTACGCTTCGGAATAGCTGGTGACAGCCTACTATGTTTTTTCCAACCTATTCTTGCAAATTATCTATTTCAGGAATAATTGTTTTAAGTTAAATTGAATTATTGACTGATCCTTGAATGGCCAATAAATATTTTATAGTGAATGTCGTTTAAAATTTGATAAAATAATTTTCGTACCCAGTAAGAGAAAAAAAGGATCAATACGTACTCTCCCCTGAAAAGGGTAGAGTATTATATACTTTATTGTTGTAAACAAAATTCATCTTTCCTGATTTTGGAGAATTTTTTTACTCTCAAAAACTTATTACAAAGTAATATTGTAGATACTTACGGCAGAGTTCGAGAAAAATAATAAAAGGGGTAGTCTCTAATCAGAAAGGGGTGGTTTTTGAAGGGTAACGCAAAAATTACTATCATCATCGCATTCCTCATCCTCGAAAACCCCATAGAAGCATTTACTTGGAATTTTAAAAAATTAAAAATTTTCCGGATCGTTAGCTACCGGAACGTCTTATATAAGACGCTATTTAAACGTACTGCATGGGGGTTGAATGTACAAAGTAGGACTAAATCAGTAGGATTTTTTAAAGGCAAAAAAAGTGCCAAAAACCTCGACGCTCCAAAGGTTAACATGGTAAGACTTCGGTTTAGAAAGATGGATAAATTTAGGGGTCCTATATATATTTCGATAGAGGAGGATCCCCTGAGTATAGAGGCACAATTAGTTATTTTTTGTTAGGAAACGACCCCTAAAAAAGATCCATTTTTTTTACATCCCATGTTAAGTCGATTAGAACTTTTATTTGGCAATATGGTGCCAAGAAACTACAATATTGACCTAACACAACCTAACCTAGCAATATATATATAGGTGATATTATACATGACTTACAATAACATAATTTAACCTAACCTAACCTATCCAAAAAGTTATGAATTTTTGTATATCCCATGTTGTGTTGGAACATTTACTTGGCAATATATATCATAGATGGCGTCAAGAAACTACAATATTGACCGAACCCAACATAACCTAACAAGATATATAGGAGATTTGCATCCCTTACAATAATATAATATAACCTAACCTAACCTATCCTGTATAAACTTAATACATGAGGTACAACTGAAATATATCAAATATCATTATTTGGTCCAAGACAGACGCATCTTTCACCTTGCTACTTTGTGCATGCGCAGGAATTTCTAGTATCACCATCTATGATCACTATTGATAAATAAAAGTTCACATAGACTTAACATGCGATTTAAAAAAAAATCATCTTTTTTAAGGGTCGTTTCCCTGAAAAAAATTTTTGTACCGCTATACTCAAGGGACCCTCCTCTATCGAAAAATATATACGACCTCTAAATTTATCCATCTTTCTAAACCGAAATTGAGCCGTTAACATTTCAGAACCTAAAATTGACAAATAGTGTTACTTTAAAATAAAAGTTTTATTTTAATGTAACGTACATATTTCCTGCGCTGGAGAAACTTATCTTTTTTTCTTGATAATTTCTGCAATAAAATTTAAAACCATAGCAGTTTTGAATAGATAATGAAAAGACCTTTCAAATGAAGTATCACAAGCCACTACTTCCAATTCGAAAATGTATGGGTTGTAACTGTCACCTGAAGGGGTTGAATTTAGAGATGACATTTTTACGTCGCAAGATGTGATTTTAGAATTAGAACTTGACGTGTCTCAGGATTTTCTAGAAATATGCATAATAATGGAGCTACTGAATTTATTCCATTTAGCTGTTCCACAGTGTATGTATCTAATAATGATCATTATTTATGTTATAGTTGTTAAACAATAGTGTGGTTAATAAATAGTGTACGTGAATTTTTTATTCATGGAGTGAGCGAGAAACGCTGACACGATGAAGTATTTACCGGTGAGTCGGATGAATGTCCACATCACCCTAAGCCATCAATCAATTTTTACGCACCTATATCGGTTTTTTAAAGGGACCCAGAGAGGAAGGAAGAGGCAGTTGAGATGCGGACGCAGATCCGGCGATAGTATTATGGTAACCATATGTCAAAGCGAGGCCGAATCATTTACGCTGAACCTCTGCCTTACTAATGTATACAGCATGACTTTCCGCTTCAGAAACACAGACAGATATTAAGAATAACCTTCCCGCTGTCTGCCGCTGGTCTCCTTTATAACCCCGTTTATGTGCGTTTATTTTTGAAGATCGCCTTCTGCACACGCGATATTACGCTGCGATTACTTAGCTCTGGACTTACTAGAATTTACGTTTGCGTTCTCTCATTAATGATGCTTTTAACTAGTTTTAAACAAATACCGCGGTTTATGAGGCGTGTTCACATTTAGCCAGTGCTATTTGCCAGTTATACACGAATACGAAATGTAATATTTGTAAACATTTTGCTTCTCTATGGCCGGGCGTCGTTTCCGAGACAAATATACCCCTAATATCATGGATTAAGGTCCGGAAAAGTATGCTGGCACGCAGATTCGGCACTATACAACTCTATGATAATTAGATTATAAACCGTATTTTTTTAAGCGCATATTTCTTGCCCCTGTATATCCACGCCACTGTCCATGCGTAGAATGTTATCACGAACGAAGGTTTTTTAATTCTCTATCCGATCATATCGACATTGAACTCATCGAGCTTTGTATTCTCCAGCATTTGCATCGATATTAACCCATTAGCGCCTGACCGGACACTTTTTATTCTCTAATTTCAAAGTGTATGCATAATTTAATTGAAAAAAAAATCCGGAACCACTGTCCCCTATGTAGTCAAGGGTGCTCTTTCGAACGGAAGCGGTTGCAAGTCCGGAAAATGAGTTGTTTCATTGGAAAATTGGAAATGAAAAAAAAACGTGATTTTTTTATGACAAAAAAAATGTTGATCAAGTTTTTTTTTTGCTTTTACATTTTAGTACATATCTAAAAACAAAAAAAGGTGTCCATGGCACCTAAACTAAAAGTTATTGGTCTTACATTATTTTTAAATATTCTTGTTTAAACAAAATGGCGCCGGCTAAGAAACGCTTTTTTCAAACTTTCATAATTTTTTTTCTCGAAAACTATGGAATGGTAAAAATTGATCAAGAACAAAAATGTCTTAAAATAATGAATACGCTCGAATTTTTTCAGAATTGTTAAATGGAATTTTTGATTTTTCAGAAAATCGTGAAAATTCGTATTTTCCAAAAGTCGCTAAAAAATCTGAAAAATTTGAGCGTATTCTTTGACTGATTTTGAGACAAATTTGTTCTTATACAATTTTTATTAGTCAATAGTTTACGAGAAAAAAAATATGGAAATTTGAAAAAAAGCATTTTCTTAGCTGACGCCATTTTGTTTAAACAAGAATATTTAAAAATAATATAAGCCAATAACTTTTAGTTAGGTGTATTGGACACCTTTTTTTTTGTAATAAAAAAAATCACGATTTTTTTTTAATTTCCAATTTTCCAATGATACAACTCATTTTCCGGACTTGCAACCACTTCCATTCGAAAGAGCACCCTTGAAAACATAGGGGACAGTGGTTCCGGAATTTTTTTCAATTAAATTATGCACACAGTAACACTTTGAAATTAGAGAACAAAAAGTGTCCGGTCAGGCGCTAATGGGTTAACCTGATCGCTGGATTGAGGACCATTGCATTGTGGCATCGTATCCTCAATGCCACAATGCAATGGCCCTCAGATCTCCCGATTTGAATGCACTTGATTTTTCTTTGTGGGACCATATAGTATTACATTATATACCAATGGACTAAATTAAACCCATAACGAGGTTAAACCCATTACGAGGATAACAAATTTTAACCCGAGGATAGTCATAACATAGTCTTAACGTGGGAATATTCTTGAGGGAGAACGATACGAAGAAGAGAATATTTGGTGGCTTTAGCTAGAACACAACTGTAGCTCTATGTTACGCTATTAAGAAATTAAAAAAGAAAATGGTTGTTCATCTAATGGTTTGGTCGGTGTTGTCGGAAGTAGTTTTCACACTATTTAAAACCGTAAGGTTATTGACTTCGATAAAAATTTTAATAAATCGGGTCACAACTCAGATACAAGGAAGAAAAGAGAGAGTTACATATTTCCACATCGTAAGGATTATTATAATTATTATCGTACAGTGTAGTTCTGTTTATAATTGCGATTATTTATATTTCTTCGCAGTTACTTTTTTTATTATAATAGTATTGTAATCAGTAAACAACAAATATACAGGGTGAGTTCGTGAGAATTCCCATCCCCTATACCTCCGTTACTTTTAATGGGTAATTTTTATCCTGGAGTGGGTACTGGAACCTTCGGCGTAGAAACAAAAAACTGGACGTTTTCCACGAAACACCGAACTACTATAATTTTCTCGACGCGCGTTTCGCCAACTAAGTTGACATCTTCAGGAGAAGATTAAAACCAATTCTAGCCTACACACTTGCACTATTTATACTAAATTTGTTCTCACGGTTCACTGAACCGTAACTGTCTTTGTTTATCAGAGCAAATCAGTGGACTGGTGGGTATCGGACCATTGTTCTTACTCATACTACTGTTACACTTAATGGTTTCTAAACTTTCAAAAGCATCCAACTGTCTACTGTTTGTTACATTTCTAATTAATTTTAAATTTTATTTATGTCTATCATATGGTTGTTGTCAAAAGCGTGTTGGGCAACACAAGATTTTTCCGTTCTGCCATATTTCAAATGAGCCATGTGTTCTTTAAATCTAGTCAAAATAGATCTTCTTGTTTGCCTAATATACTTTTGATCACAGTCTTTACAACTTATTTCGTATATTCCTGACTTTTCATTATTGTCGATTTTGTCTTTGGGGTTACCCAAAAGCGTCTGTAGTTTATTTTTAGTATTATAAACCAAATTGATATTAGTATTTTTAAAAATTTTATCTAGTCCGCGGGTGAATTTAGGTTCATATGGTAACGAAACAAATTTCGAATTGTCAGTATCTCTACGAAAAGTCGTGGAATTGTACAGGGTTCTCTAAAATTTATGCTTTCTTATTAAATAATCTATTAAATGGACTGACTAACCGTTATTCTTAGCTATATTCTTATTTATTTTTTTTCTCATGTTCAAACCTATCTTTACTGAGGGGGAAATTTAACAAACGATGAATTAGAAACGATGAATTATAAATTGCCATTTTAGGTTGACAAGAGTGGTGCGAATAATTGGGAATATATCTAAGAGTCGCGGTTTCTTTCCTATATCCATCAAACTAACTTATTTTCACAATTTCTAATAACTAATACATCTAAAAATGGTAGCTGTTCATTGTATCCCATTTCATATCTAAATTTTATGGGAGGGAAACGGTTATTTAATTTAGCAACAAAATTATCTAAAATAATTGCTTTTGTATCAAATACCGCGATGATATCGTCCACATATCCGAACCAGACTCAAGGGAAGTACTCGAATTTATCTTTTGCTTCTGTCTCAAATTTAGTCATAAAAAGATTTGCAATGAAAGTTGACAAGGAGTTAGCCATTGCCGTTCCCTCATGTTATTGAAAGTATTCACCATTATACTGAAAACAATTTTGATTTATACAAATACTAGAAAGCCGAATGTATACCTTAATCATTTTCTCGTCTAAAAAATATTAAGGAATACATTCGGCCTTACTAGTATTTGTTACAAAAAAGCAAAAAACAATGAACTTTTAAAATCACCTAGAAAGCGTAATCCTATCAAGAGGGTTACAAATACTGTAGCATTGAATACAAGTGCTATTCGTAACATTTATAATAATTGATGTTTACATTCAAAAAACTACACTGCACTATTTGTAACCGAATGGTGTTTGTGAGAAAATTTGTTATATATTTTTTAAAAATTTCAACTTCAGTGTAGGTACCTCTTCATACTAATATTTCTTCTCATTAAAAAAAAACGTCTTTACTAACTTTTACTACGAATTTGTATTCTGCTCTTTTTTGTACTCGCGTATTTATGCACTAAGCAATGTATTTTAAATGTTATACATTTTTTGAATTATTTATCTTTTTAATGTACATCGAAATTCACTCTTCTGCATAGCGTATTCTGAGAAAATATAGGCTAACCGGTCTGTTCCGTTTTTACTTTACCGATATATGTATAGAGGGGATCGATTCGTAAACTGGGCACGTATTTTTTAAAATAAAACGGGCGCTATTTTTAGGAACTAGTTAAACTATCCTTACGCTACGTGAAATTCAGTAGGAAATTTGCCAATAGATCGCCTCTCTAGCACTACTAGTGCGATGCCTACGAAAATAACTGTTAACTACTTCCTTTGCGTGAAGACTTACGAGTAATGGAGAGGAAGTTTGTATAATATTCGTTGACAAACTTATTTTTACCAACCAGTTATTATTGCTATGCGCCTAACGGAATTCCGACTCGATTTAAACTGCCTATCCAGTTATAACGAAGTCGACATTCGTAACCATTACTTTGATTTATACTTGGCCCACCTTAGGGACCAGATACATTTTTCCTTGGGCAACTAAAATAAAAAATACACGCATTTTAATAACTATGATTTAAGGATTCCTTAACAAGTATCATCAAGCCATTTATTTATAGGTACATGGTGTTACAAAAGTATCAAATAATGGCTTTAACTTTGTTATTTGCAAAGTTAAAACAAAGTTCAATATAAAAGTTATTTTGTTCATTACCATGTATGTTTTAAGTTTTTTAGTTTGTTGATATCTATCTTTTTTTTAAATGGCACTCATACTTTTTTTTCGTTATGAAAAAAGCATATTTTTCTCTATTCAGTCACAAAATTTTGCAAGTTTTGAAAAAAAAATAAGCGAGAAAAAAAATATTTATTACGATTCACTCGTCACCTCTAATAAGGGAAAAAGTCATGCAGTTTTAAAACAGAAACATTACTTTTGCTAAAGAATGCCATGTAAATTTGACATTTAAATTTATACAAACAAAGAATAAATAATTATTGTCGGTTTAAAGCAAAATTTTTGTTTGACATTCTTGCAAATTATTAAATTTGAAGACATGGCACATTTGAGTGAGAGACACCGTATTGAAATATTAATGATTTATGGGTGAGGAAATAGGAAGAGGACTCAAAGCGAAGTGTGTACTGTATTCAACGGAATTTACCCAGATACTCCTGTATCTCAAGTCAACAGTCTGTCAACTAATTAAAAAAATTTCGAGAAACTGGTAACGTTAAAGACGTGAAAAGAACTGGCAGATCAAAATCGGCAACAAATGAGGAAAAAGCGTTAAATGTTTTGTTGACAATTGAAGAAACGCCACAAGTGTCAACGAGGGAAGTCGCAGACAATTTAGAAATTAGCCATGTTTCTGTGCTTGGAATTATAAAAAAATAAAAAATGCATCCTTATAAGCTTCAATTAATACATGAATTGAATGAAGATGATTCGGATAGACGGATGGATTTCTGTGAGTACACGATGGAACGATGTAATGCAGATGAGAATTTTGCTTCAAATATTGTATTCTCAGAGCATAAAGTGACCTTTATGCTAAACGGCACATTAAATGCATAATTGTCGGTATTGGGCGAGAGCGAACCCACAATATTCGCAAAAAGTAAATGTGTGGGCAGGCATTATAAGAGGACATATCATAGGTCCATTTTTTCTTGATGAAACCCTTACCGCTGATCGATATCTTCAACTGCTACAAACTCAGGTCATACCTGATATCACAGCCTTATTCCCGAAAGAAAATGGAGGTATTGACAATAGAATTTTCTTCCAACAAGATGAAGCTCCTCCACATTTTGCGGTACATGTTAGAGAGTAGGTACTTAAATCATGTTTTTCGAAACAGGTGGATCGGCAGAAGAGGATCTATTGAGTGGCCTGCCAAATCTCCGGATTTGACGCCCTTAGATTTTTTCCTGTGGGGTCATTTTAAAAATAGTGTGTTCAAACAAAAACCTCGTAATTTGGAGGACTTAAAGGTGAGAATAACTGCTGAAATGCGCAGAATACCTGCAGAGGTGTTACACAGAGCTACTACAATAGAATTTAAATACCGTTTGGCCGTCAACGGAGCTCAGTTTTTTTTTTAATGTTTAGTCTACCTTTATTACTCTTTAAATTTAATTTGATCTAAATTTTAGTTTTGTGAAATTAATTAATTAATTGTGTGAATAGTAATACATAATTTTTTTTCTCGCTTATTTTTTTTTAAATTGCAACATTTTGTGACTGAATAGAGAAAAAATATGCTTTTTTCATAACGAAAAAAAAAGTATGGGTGCCATTTAAAAAAAAATTGGTTGCCATACGAACAAAACAAAAGAAGATATCAACAAACTAAAAAACTTAAAACATACATGGTAATGAACAAAATAACTTTTATATTGAACTGTTTTTTTAACAAATTTTTTGCAAATAAGAAAGTTAAAGTTATCAAAATTAATTTGATACTCTTGTACCACCCGGTATAGGGTCCATAATTAATTAATTGTAGTGTGAATCCGTCCTATGTCAATTAGTCCAGAAAAAAAAAGATTTAGTGCTGACCTTGTTAATTAACGTTGAAGCAGTTATATGCTTTATGTGCAAATAGCCAAAAACACCAACTATTTTATTTTTATGTCAAATTGATTGCAGATTGCAGTAATTTTTCATTAAACATCTGAATTTTCATTTAAAACTGCTGCCAGGAATCATTGGTTTAACATCCAATTTTACCACATTTAATTAGAATAAATCACTAAAAATATATGTCTTAAAAGTATGATTTTTGGTTATCTGAACAACTTTTATGACTTGAATGATCCATATCAACCTTTATGACTCATGTGTCCTTTATATAGTCAGCAATTTTTTTTATAACCTTCAAGTCATCATACACCATCTTTTTGAAGGCTGCTTAAGTTTTGATAATTTTTGTGTTTAAAATATGTAAAAATATATTTCCGAAAAATTTTTAGAAAATTATTTTATTTATTTATTTACATATATTGTATTTGTATAGTTTGGTGTTAAATACATATAAGCGTTTACACACGTCAAAAAAAGTACAAATTTTTGTAAGTATAAAAAAAATGTTAAATGTAGATATAATAAAACAAATTTTAGATATACAACATATGGATAAAATTAAATGTAGATCTAAAATTTTTGATACACAACATACACATTAAAATACATTATGAAGTACAGTGTATACAACAGATAATATTTATAAAAACAAACAAGACAAACTATACTAATTACATTTCACTGACATTACTTAATAAAAACTTATTGGTGTCATAAAAAAACACAGCGCAATGGATACTTTTGCAAAACTTCAACACGCCTACGGAGACAGTGTTTTTTCAAGAGCCCAGGTTTTTCGGTGGTTTAAGGCATTCTCAGAAGGAAGAAATTCGATTGAAGATGAACCATGCAGCGGAAGGCCTTCATCTTCAAGAACCGATGAAAATGTCGATAGAATACGGGATCTTGTGCGTTCAGATCGTTGGTTGACGACAAGAATGATCGGGGATGAGTTAAATTTGAATTACACTGTGTTCACACTGTTCATCAGATTTTGACTAACGAATGAGAAAAATAAACGATGAAAAAAATCTACGCCATTTCAGTAAACGAGTTTTTAGCCAGTAAAAACATTCATGTGGCTCCTCAGCCTCCTTTTCGTCTGACTTCAGTCCTTGTGACATTTTTCTCTTCCCGAGATTGAAAAATCGCCTCAAGGGACGTCATTTTGGAACCATAGAAAACATTCAAACGGCTGTAACCGACCAGCTGAATGAGTTTCAGTATATGGGTTCGAACACTGCTATGAGGAATGGAAGAGCCATCTCCAGCGCTGTGTGGCTTCCCAAGGAAGTTATTTTGAAGGAGATAATACTGAATTGTGATTTTATTCGAATAATTTTTTTTTTAAAAATCAGTCATTATTTAATTTACACACCTCGTGTAGTTTCGTGTACTTATCTTTATAAATAATGAATTGGTTTGGATTCTATATTTTACACTAATTATGTTTGTTGATATTTACTGAAAACATAGTATACTCTAAGTACATTTCAACAAAATCACAAATTTTCTGTAAATTTAAGTTGATATTCGACAGCTGGCCTTTAATGTTACATATACATACATATTATGTGCGAAACAAAATAAACCTGTGGAAGTTTACGAGTCGTTTTTACGAATTCGCCTCAAGGTTGTAAATTCGTCTATGGATTATACTACCTATATGTACGTATGTGTGTGTCGAACTAAAATGTTTTTATTAAACATGGCAAAACTTTATGAACCTGTCGGGTCGACTCGACAGGTCATAAATATCAATAATATTCAAAAAGAGGTAGATATTCTTATGCAAGATAATGATTTTATAAACTCAATAAACCAGACGAGGAGTCTATTGTAAGTGCGTATACAGGGTGTGTTATCAATGCACATTTGGTGTACCTGGTGTCCCAACTCTATTTAACGGTTAAGAGATAGAAACAGATGTTAAATTAATAAAATTTATTTAAAAAAAAAAAAATAAAAAAAATAAAAAAAAACAAAAAAAATCTGTTTAAAAAGTGTATTTAACTATTTCAATTTTGCATGTACAGGGTGCATAAAAACGCCACCAACAGACAACAGATATGTCTAAAGTTAAAGGGGTCTTTCCATCTTGAAAAAAACATTGTTTTTTTTTTTAACTTATTTGAAAATGCTATTAAAAACAAGGTTCAATATTTTTAGAGCGATATTTAAGTTTAAAATTAATTAGTGAAAGTATAAAGTAAGGTGCCTCGATACAGCATTTTCGACGCTTCGCTGTATTTGGATCTTAGGATACCATGCCCCACCTTCTTTTGAACATGGACAATAGATTGAGGATGCAGGAGGAGTTTAAGGAGAAGGAAGGTCTTATGTATGGCCCAGGCATGGTAGATTGAAAGTAAGCAGCTTTTTTTAAAAAAAATAATATCTTTCTAAAACTTTTAAATTCGATTTTATCGAAACCATGGTTTTTGAGATAGTTGATGAGACATGATTTAAAAAATCTACTCAACCCTTTGTCTGATTTTTTAATATGTTATTGTACACATTTATAATAACAGTAACACATTTTTCTCCGTCAAATGAGTCCGAAATAGCGAGGTGAAAGTGGTGGTCCAAAAAGTGTCCTTCCCGGCGTTAATGGGTACGAAACCCAAAATATTTTCATCTCTAAATTTAATTCAATCAGACATCAGCATTGCATTAAACGTATACGTTTAATACGTAATACGTTTAACATTGCATTAAACGTATACGTTTAATCGTCTTTACTATAATAAAGACGAAAAATTTTCTGTCCTTTTTAGGCGACGTGACATGTAGATCTTTGTAAGCATAGCATAACTGTTATAATAAATAATATAAAACAGTTGACTCGAATTCAAAGTTTACACTTACCTGTATACTACACACCTGTGTAAACTGTTTTAGTAACACGTTGGTAAGAAATCAAGGTATTCATTCTTGGAATTACATGCTAGTACATTTCAATTAAATTGAAAACGAAGAGGATTGCTGGCTGAATAACTTCATGTACATGGCGTAAACCACCTAAAGGATAAAGAACTATGTTAAAAAAGTGTCGTCCCACCGAGACACACCTACAAAACTCCTTTGGATCCCATGGATTTTGAGCCATTGAACTCGGCTTTGCTATTAGAGAATTTAAAAAAACGTCGAGAACACTGCGAAATTCAAGTTCAAACGATTAATTTCTCACAAGAAAATGAGTGCATATTTTTTTTGTAATATTGCAAAAAAATACGTTTAAAAAATTTTACATACATTTAAAGTTTTTTGAGATGACTGGACCCAATACAAATCGAAAGTCAAATTGACGTTTTCGACAATTGGCAGCTGTCAAATAGCTGTCACTAGCTATCAAATCATCATAAAAAATACAGAAAAATGGAAATTCATTTAAAATGTTGTTTTTGAGGTTGATGAATGTAAATCTGATATAAAAATGACCATTCTGACATTTCTGTGGGTGGCAGTCAAAAGGCAATAAGTCAATTTTGGGCAAAAATGGGATAAGTGCATCAGTGTATATTAAACATGTTCAATAACAGTCTGACAAAAGGAAATAAGTCTAGAGTTATGCTTTCCCCCGATAGATGGAAGTAAAAGTTCACTTAGCTGACCTTAATTGATATTAGTAAAATTTTGGAACAACAAAAGGGAATAACTGTTCTTATGTCCACAGTTTCTGCAATCAGGGTCAGTCAGAACGGCATAAGTTTAAATATGACGTTTTGATGAATTGTTATGAGGGCTAGGAACTTAGTTTGTTCGCGTAAAAAGATATAAATCAAGATATGTCTTTTTAACAGATTTTATTAATACATATCGCACACAGTTGCAAACAAAACGGTGTAACTTGACTTATGCCTTTTTGTCGAGAGTACATGTGAAACAGTAGTCGAACAAAATAGTGCGATTTTCGGATGAAGAAGTAATATAAATATGTAGCAGTTCATTTCAAACCAAAAATCCAATAACTTTCATTTTTCTTAACCTGGTATATGGAATTTCCATTCTAAATTGAAAATAGGTAAAAAAAGCAAGGTTGTCAGATATATTTTCTAAAATTGCTAAGCTCACTATACAATTATACTTCATACTTCAGTATGTTCGTTCGTGACTTCAGTTAGTTCGTGACGTTCTTAGAAAGCTAGTTTGGAAATATTTAAAAAAAATACATAGATATAAATTTATCAGTTAGCATTAAAATAAAGCGTTTAAAATTGCTAGAAAAAAATAATTATAAATTAAAACAACTTTATGTATATTACTATACTCTAAGAAAATTTTGAACAGCCGGCAACGCTTCGCTATTTGCTAACACCGGCCTAACACCGGCCAACGATTTCCAGTGACCCATTAGAGTATTGTGCTTTACATCGAATACATTCGTTAAATACTTATTCGGTCCACTGTGCCATACAATTTTTACGACGTCGTTAAAATGATTTACGACATTAGGAATTCTTATTTGTTTAAGACGCCAGTGACATGTATTTCAGCTAGGTTTATTAAAACGGACAATTTTTTGAGATTGTCTGGCTAAATGAGTATTATTTACAGAAAATTATATTACAAATATTAAGAGTTTTGTATGCAGGCTAATTTTAATCTCCTATATTGATTTGAATGAAAAAAAATATTTCACAATTTTCTAATTTATAAAAGATATATGCACGCCCATGGAATCATAAAGTTGCACCGCTTTTTTGTTTTGTTTTGTTAAACAGCATAAGTTTACTTGAGTAGTTTTGACGGACAGTATTCAAATATTTCAAAAAATCATAAGGGCATAAGTTATAATTTATTTATTAATAAATAGATTTGTTAGTTAAATTTTGTTACCAATGGAATAAGCTAATTTTTTTCTGTATCCCAGCATTAAAAAATTTTGTATAAATACTTTTGAAAATTTGTGATGCTTCTCTTGACTTTGAAAAATTTCTGTGTGAATTGAGGTTAATTGACTTATTACCTTGTGACAGCCAGCCACAGATTTGGTAACTGTCAACTACTTGTCAAATCACCATTCGATAGGTTTATCAAAAAGATACTGAATCTAATATTTTAATTTAGCATTACATAATATTTATAAGTAACAAACTCGTTAAGCAAAGACCTACTTAGTTGATAAGGAATAAAGATTAAAAAAAATGTTCATTGATACTATACTTTCACTCTATCGCGTAGATGTAGAAGTAAAAAAGAGTCGTTGTAGACGATATTTACGGCTTATGTAACATACACTCGTGTACATACAACACTGCGGTCGCAAAGCTGGAAAACCAGCTGTTTAGAACGAGTGCCATTAATTAATTGAAAGGCGCGTGCTAAGAACATTAATAATATTCATTACTTAGAATTACCACATTAAATTAATAACATGATTTATTGTCGCTGCGATATATTACAAAATAAAATCCTGTTAAGAGTTAAACATTTATCGAGTTGTTAATAAATTAGTAACAACGATAGGTTGTTAAAATGTGGCTTTGTAAAAAAGCAAATTTGCTTGGAAAATCTTTCGGTCCCTGAATCTGAATTCGAAGCCCGTTTCTCCCCATCACCTCACAATTTTTTTATCCTCAGTAAGATGCGGAAAAATGGAAAAAAAACGACAAAAAAACACTCTAGAACCCAATCAAACTACATAACCCAAATTGACCCCGATGAACCTGGCGACCCGGAACCCTGGTCACCAGGCCCATCCCCGAGGTTTTCCCTCGAATTCGACTTGAATCTAAACGAAAATGGTCAATCGGGGGTTTTTTTGGGGTCGCTGATCATGAATACGTTGTTAGTTTTGTTGTCCGTTACACCTGGAGGACCAGGAACCCTGGTCGTCAGGCCCATCCGCAAAATTTCCCTCGAAATTCTCCCCTTCTCATTCGCAATTGTGACTATAATATCTTGACGCCCATTTTTTTTAAATACGCGTCTCGAAGCGTACTTTCAAGATATTATAGTCACAATTCCGAGAATTTAGAAGCGAATGGGCCTGGCGACCAGGGTTCCCGGTCCTCCAGGTGTAACGGACAACAAAACAAACAATGTATTTATGATCAGCGATCCCAAAAACCCCCGACTAACCATTTTCGTTTAGTTTTAGGCCGAATTCGAGGGAAAAATCTCGGGGATGGGCCTGGTGACCAGTGTTCTGGATCCCCAGGTTCATTGGGGTCAATTTCTGAATCGTGATCAGCGACCCCAAAAACCCCCGAGTAACCAAATTCAGTCCGTTTCGACAATGTATTCTCGAATTATGATTTTTTATTTAATTGGCTGGAAAAATTGCACCCCAAAAATGCATTTTTTAGGTGCAGTAATGCAGTTTTTGATTTGTATATGACAAAAATAGGTAACATTTTTTCTAAATTTTACAAGGAATCCAACGAGCCTAATTACGTCAAAATCCATCTTACTGCGGAAATTTTGGAGGTTTGGCTCTTTTTTGTGCTAAATGTCCTCGTCTATTCTCCTTTCTAAGATTAAGAGGATCATATGTTGACATTTTTTTGCCATTCGCCAAGATTGAATTAGATTATGTGAGATTTATTTGTGTGCGATAACATTTCTTCGACCCTAAACGCACCCCTAAACTGAGAACAACAGCTAAATGGAACGACGTCAGAAATTACGTTGCGGTGGAGATCATCCCTTTTTTAGGTTGATGGAGTAAATAGAGAGATATATTTTCCAAGAGGTCGAAAGAATTATAGTGAAAACCAGATAAAAACGAGAATATTTTTTTCCTAAATTTATATGGGTCAATAACACATCTTGATACACAGACCAGTTTTGTGAATTCAGTTATCCAAATGTGAAACTGAAATTTATATTATACGAGGTGTGTAAATTAAGTAATGAGACTGGCAACGTAGCGCTCGGTCTAGCAACACTGAGGAGACGGGGCTTGGAAGGGCGGTAGGTTAACATGTAATGCACCTTCAGTACAAGTTTGAATTTGTTAGTAATTTGTTCGTTCATTGTGACTGTTTTCGTAAACCGTTTTTTTTTCTAGTGCGTTTTAAAAATGAGTGACATTAATTTTTACCAACGGTGTGCTCTCAAGTTTTGCTTCAGACTTGGACACAGCGCAACGGATACTTTTGCAAAACTTCGATACGCCTACAAAAGCAGAATTTTTTCAAGAGCCCAGGTTTTTCGGTGGTTTAAGTCATTCTCAGAAGGAAGAAAGTCGATTGAAGATGAACCACGCAGCGGAAGGCCTTCATCTTCAAGAACTGATGAAAATGTCGATAGAATAGATTCAGTTCGTCGTTCGTTCGTTCAGATCGTCGGTTGACAACAAGAATGATCGGTGAAGGGTTAAATTTGAATCACACCATTGTTCATCAGATTTTGACTAACGAATTGGGGATGAGAAAGATCTGCGCAAAAATGGTTCCAATTAAACTTCGAAAAAGGGTCATGCGTGTGAGACCAAACATCAAGAACAACTGGATGTTGTATCACGACAATGCGCTTTGTCATACAGCCATTTCAGTAAACGAGCCAGTAGAAACATTCATGTGACTCTTCAGCCTCCTTATTCGCATGAGTTGAGTCCTTGTGACGTTTTTCTCTTCCCAAGATTGAAAATCACCTCAAGGGACGTCATTTTGGGACCACAGAAATCATTCAAACGTCTGTAACCGACCAGCGGAAAGCTATTCCAGTATATGAGTTCCAGCACTGCTATGAGGGATGGAAGAACCGTCTCCAGCGCTGTGTGGCTTCTCAAGGAAGTTATTTTGAAGGAAACAATACTGATTTGTAATTCAATTCGATTAAAAAAAAAATTAATAAAAGACAGTCTCATTACTTAATTTACACACCTCGTAGATTAACGAAACATTTCCAGCATATACAAGCTATTATTTTACAATTCAATCCTGCCGAAGCTGCAGCAATGAAGGGGAGGCAGACCAAAATTCAAGATGTGTTGAAATACCTTTAAAAACTATTCATTGTAATTATTGTCGTTAGCGGAGTCACTACAAATAGTGGACGAAGTATATAATTTCGCTGCTACGAGAGATAGGTGACGCAATAAATGAACCAGTTAAATAAGTTCGAAAATGTATTAAACAAAGACACCGATTTTACCAAATTAATACAAATTTGTGATGGTTGTCAAAAGGTTGGCAAAGTGTATTTTACTTATGCCTGCATTACATCAGTAGATGTCGAATGGTCGTTCGCAAAATATAAGCATATCTATTTTCGCCATAGCAAACAACACTCTCGCAGACAACTATAGAAACTTGTCTGATGCTACGAATCTTCTTCAGTTCGTGATAGTACTGTTAACCCAAGCGACGTCGTCAAGCTAATTAAGAGGGTAAGTTTTACATACCTGTACATAAAGTGAATTTATTGTTTTTGTTATAAAAAATTTCAAATATATATTTATTAATTTCGTTGCGCTTATTTATCAGTAATTGTAAATTAAGATATGCATTTAAAAACAAATCGGAGGACCACGCTCACAGTCACCTTTTCTTTCTGTGAGCACGTGTGCCATAAACACGTGTCCATTATTGTTGCCCCGCAGTATTAGTCGAGTATAAAAGCTGTCAGGGTTAGACCAGATGTTTTCTGTAGTTCTCTTGTCTACAGTGTGTTAACTTTAAGGACTTACCACCCTTGTAAAATCTTTATTTTTCTACCGATTTTGATGAACTTTTTTTTATTAGGCAGCTATTCAAAATGCGCATTCACCGAGTGGGTAACTTTATTCTTGGTCTGTAATCATGGCCAACTACGACCACTTTCATGGGTTCAAATGTTAAAAACTACTATTAGGGATTTTTTTAGAAAGAAACCGATGACGAATTCTTCTTTATCATTACTTAAAACATAGTTGTACATATCGCTTTTCATTGTTCTCAAATACAAGGTGTCCGAGAAACAGAATTTCGTATTTTGAAAAAAATTCCCCATTCAACCCCCATTTTCACCCCCTTTCCTTTGGGGGATTTTGTTTAAAAACAATTCGAACCTTTCGCCTGTCGAGTTTATTGCGTTTACCAAATTTGAAGATATTAGCTCAAAGCGTTCGAAAGTTATCAATGTTTAGTTTTTCTTGCTGTTTGATAAAAATGGCGTGTGCTGTGAAAACAAAAAAAAAGTTATCTTAGTTACTAGCTGTCAGATACTAATAGTTCATACTGTTCTAAAGAAGCAAAAAGCATAAAAATGTCTTATTGTGAAGAAGGTAATGAGTTTAATCGACGACATCCAGAACGCAATATTAACCATGTAACAGTTTCAAATATTAACAAATATTTTGACCAACCTGGTACAGTTGAAAGACTTCCTAACCAGAATCGTGATCGGGAGCGAAGAGGAAACCAAATGATTGTTGATAATTTTAATGATAACCCACATTCAAGCCTTAGAGATGCTAGTAGGAATTTAAATATTTCTAAAAGCAAAGTCTGGACGTGTTTGAAAAAAAGCGGTAAGAAACCATTTAAGCCAAAATTCCTTCATACACTTGAAGCTGGAGATATTGATGCAAGAATGGAATATTGTTTATGGCTACAAGGTATGTGCCTAGAGAATCCTGAATTTTTACAAAATATTTTATACACGGATGAAGCTACATTCACGACAAACGGTATTGTATCGTCACAAAATATCAGAATGTGGAGTGAAAATAATCCACATTGGGTAATTGAGTGTAAGAGACAATACTCCTCGAAGGTAAATGTTTTCTGTGGCATTTTAAATGAAAAGATTATTGGGCCATACTTTTTTTATGAAAATTTGAATGCTGTCAGTTTTTAAACGGAGTTTACCGACGCACTCGATGAGCTTCCTCTTGATTATAGCTACAATTTGCATTTACAAATTGATGGAGCACCCATCCATAATACTGTCGTAGTGAGAAATTGGTTGAATGAGAATTTTCCTAGTTGCTGGATCGGAAGAAGTAGTCCTCTTATTTGTTGGCCGCCCAGATCCCCAGACATTACGCCTCTTGAGTTCTTTCTTCGGGGGACAATAAAAAAATAAAGTGTATGCTACAAGGCCCCAGACCCGAGAAGAACTTTCTGATCGCATTAGAGAAGCATGTTAGAGTATAACTCGACAACAGTTACGAAATATGCAGTAATGAGGAATAATCGTCGACGTATTGAAAAATGTATAAGGGAATTGGGTGGATTAATCGAAATTACTACGATTTAACTTTTTTACAGACTTCCCTTTTGTTGTATTCTAATTTCTTGTAAGTATTGAATAATACAATTTAAAAAAGGTATCCGTTTTTTTCTCGGACACCTTGTATTTTAGAACAATAAAAATCGATACAGCTATGTTTTAAGTAATGATAACGAAGAATTTGTTATCAGTTTTTTTTTCTAAAAAAATCCCTAATAGTAGTTTTTGACATTTGAGCCCATAAAAGTGGTCGTAGTTGGCCATGATTACAGAGCAAGAATAAAGTTACCCACTCGGTGAATGCGCAATTTGAATATCTACCTAATAAAAAAAGTTCATCAAAACCGGTCGAAAAATAAAGATTTTACAAGGGCGGTAAGTCTTGTTCAAGTTTTAACACTGTATATTTCAAGTTGAGTTCAAGTTATGGCTTTTAACGCCAATTTTCAAATTTAAAATTTCGTATTAATATCTCTATTAATTTCAGAGATAGTGACTTGGCCCCACACTTTTGCCCATAAGTGTATAAAATAAATTTATGTAATAAAATAAGTTTTTTCGATACCATGTTAATTAAAAATCAACTTAATCATATGTATGTATATGAAAAAGACAAAATAAAATAAAACAAAACAAGCTCTCGATACGAAAATACTGAGCTGAAACTCTACTACCGAACTTTTTAAAATTCATAGAATATCCGAATGCGATTCGATGTTTTAAAGAACTGTAGTAATGTATTCAGTTCATGAATAAAATATATTTAGAAAAATAATTCTATTATCTTCAGTTACTGCCAGTGTCAGGACACATTTGATAAATAAATACGTTTTTTTCTATACCAGTGATGACATAAATAGGCATTATGGAGTCATATCATTGTTAACTCAATCAACAACAAATGGGGAACACGAGGAACAACATTCATAATACTATGTAATATAAATCGAGTCAAGTGTTTTTAAATTGTCCAAAACTCTTTGTGGACAATTCCCTGGGTATCAAAAAAGCAAATCAGCATGCATTTGATCTTCGACTTGCTCATTCTTGCTTTTTTAGATCTTGGAGAGCTCAAGTGTGCCATTCCATGCTTTGGCGCTTGGTTTCCGGGTCGTACTCAAACACACAAGATTTTCTCATCCCCAATTCGTTAGTCAAAATCTGATGATCAGTGGTGTGATTCAAATTTAACTCTTTCCTGATCATTCTTGTCGTCAACCGACGATCTGAACGCACAAGATCCCGTATTGTCCCGACATTTTTATCGGTTCTTAAAGATGAAGGGCTTCCGCTGCGTGGTTCATCTTCAATCGACCATTTTCTTTCTGAGAATGCCTTAAGCCACCGAAAAACCTGGGTTCTTGAAAAAACACCGTCTCCGTAGGCGTGTTGAAGTTTTGCAAAAGTATTCGTTGCGCTGTGTCCAAGTCTGAAGCAAAACCTGATAGCACATCGTTGCTCAAAATTAATGTCACTCATTTTTAAAACGCACTAAAAAAAACGTTTTAATGTTATTCCATCGAACTGAAATTTCGTACTCTCGAGTGGAACGGACACATTACGATGGATGCTTCAATGAAAAATTTCGAATAATAAAATAAAGAATGCCCACTGACAAAATACTTATCTTACGAATGAATGACAATTTTTATAATACTTTAAGGGATTTGCGAGTTTATCCACACGAGTTTCTCTAATAAACCAAGCGGTATCTGTTTTGGGTTGGACTTTTTCTAGATGACTTTAGATCTTTAGATTGGTCTTTTATTTTAGACAACTTGTGAACTATTCATTTTAGAGAAAAGTTGACGAGAGAAAACAAGTGTTTTTTACACAAGGTGCGGCAAGTTAGAAATTAATAAACGCGTTATATTATTGCAACAAGAGTAATAATTGGACAAAGTTTTTTCATGTTCTTTTCACATGTTCAACAGTTTGCAAAGCAAGCCTTTGGTAAAAAAACACGAATTTTCGAACGAACTTTATAGAGCCTACTTTTTAAAAAGTAACTCAAAGGAGTAAGGTCCAGAAATCTAGACTGTTGATCTTTGCTTGTTCCCCTGCAAACATTTAATTTGAGAAATCAGAATAAAAGAGAGCGGTACAAAAGCTTTATCATTTGGGCAAAGCACTGCCAATACTGGGAATAGTTCGCCTCAAAAATTCCAGGTATTTAGTGACATGATTCACAACTGTGTCTTGCTGATGTTTTTGTCAACTTTAAACTTAATGCAGAAAACCATTTGGATGTGGTTTTAAAAATTGAATTTATGTCGTGTCTATGTTCTTGAATTTTCGTTAGCTAAATATTTGCTTTCACTTTGCAGCCTACAGAAGTTTAGCCTTTTAGCTATTTTTCAACGTTTCTGTTATTTTTTCCATTAATTTGATCACGTTTACAGTACCGCTGTAAAATTGGCTCCTTTTAAACTTATTCGCCAGGAAACAGTGGCGGCTGGTGATAAAGGGTACAGGGGCACGTGCCCAGCCCAAATTTCAATAGAAAATATTTCTTTTGTGTTAATTTACTATAAATTACTGTTACAATAATATCAATTAATTGTATACGATAAACTATTCATATTCTAATTATTATTCCTTTTATACCACAAATACTGATTTTTATCACATATATATGACAGACTATCGATCGAGCACCGAGCCACCGTAGTCTGAATTCCTCGCATCTCGCGCGCGTGGGCGAGGGCACACAGTTTTCCAGTCCTCGTTTTTAATCGGGCTTTTTTGGTGACTGGTAATGTTTGGAGACGATTGCAGCAGACAGACGTCGTTAAATCGTTCGAAAATCAGCTGAACGGGTCACACTTGTTGAGTGACCTTTTTTAGTGATTGTTTAATTTTTTCGCAGAGAAGTGTGTTTTTACTGTTTTTGATTGTGAAACGTTTCAAAATGAATTCGGTGGACTTTTTATTGACTAATAAAGATATTACATACGAGATCCGAACGGAAATTAAATGGTTAGGAAGGCCGATACCCGATTTGATTATTTCCAAAACAGACGTCGGAAAATCGCGAAATTATTCACGAAATTTTAATAGTAGCGTCTACGACAGATTTAAGTGGTTATGTGGGTGTCCGAAAAGAAACAAACTGTTTTGTTTTATTTGTTTAGTGATGGGTGGCAACCAAAGTGCGTGGACTCAAGAAGGGGTGAGTGATTTAAAACATTTAAATGAACGAGCTAAGATAGATGCTAGCTACAATGAAAAACATTTACATAACATCTTAGATTTTAGTCTGTTGGGAAAGGTAGACATAAGGCAACAGCTTGATAGTGCTTATCGTGAAAATATAAGACGTCACAATGAAAATGTGGATAAAAACAGACATATTTTAAACCAAATAATTAATTGTTATCACGAGCCGCCACTGTTAGGTAAATAAAAAGTAAATTTG
Source organism: Aromia moschata (assembly GCA_029963805.1). Taxonomy (NCBI): domain Eukaryota; kingdom Metazoa; phylum Arthropoda; class Insecta; order Coleoptera; family Cerambycidae; genus Aromia; species Aromia moschata. Next base: position 1,624,202 of record JAPWTK010000032.1, on the reverse strand, counting down.
TATGTTGAGTGCTTGTTAATGAAACCCGACTAAATTAACAAAAAACAGATATACCTATATTATAACAAACTCATAAAATATTACTAATTTTAACATAATTTTAAAATAATTTCTGGCTAATAACAGTTACGCAAATATAAGCACTATACGAAATTTTCAAAACAACAGTCAAGTGTTTTTCTGGGTTAAGTTTTGTTTCACGATTACGCTATAGGCGAAAATTAATGACCCTCTTCCTCCTTCCTTTAAGGCTGACTTCAAAATAAATTCACCTCCTAAAACGAAGCGTATATCAAGGAAAATATTTCTTGGCTATACGGCTGGAATCTAATAGGAGTGAATGAGGTGTCAAATTGTCTCAAACGCCACACGGTGTTTTATAGACGTGTTCGTGAGAAAACTTCCAATTCGAGTTTTACACAGAAAGCTGGATCCTTTATTATTTACTCACACATTTTCTAAACACGGTCGCCAGCACCTTTGTATTTACTAGCATGGGAATTGTTTGATAAAATATCATTTATTTTGAAAGTTTAAGGTAATTACTGTGTCATATACAGGGTCGCTGATATATATGGAAACGGTCGATTATCTCCTAAATTAAGATAGCTAGCGGAAAATATTAAGACACAAAAGTTTTAGGGTTTTTTAAAATCTATCACAATAAAGAAAAATTAAGTATACAGGATCAGTCAAAAAGTCATGACGAAACAAAGTTGCTTTTTCCTTAATGGAACACTCTGTATATTATTCCACATTTCAATTATTCTCGAAATTCTAAACAAAATTCATATGGCACATCGTTACCTAAATTTAACCGTTTTCGAGATATCGAATTTTGAAAATAACTTTTTACTATTCTCAAATTTATTAAAGGAAAAGCCCGAAATGATGGATATTTATTATGAAAAATTACACAAGGTGGAAGATATGGATGATTAAATTTTAATTATTATTTTTTTACAGAAAATAAAAAAGCATAATTGTTCAGGGTTGATAAAAATGCATGAAACGAAAAAATGTATTTTTTAATGAATGTCCTGGATATTTCAAATTTTATGAAAACAATAGTTATGCCCGAAAAAAAAAAGAGAAAAACAAGTTTTAATAAACAACAAATAATTTTTTTTGGAATTCTATTTTATTATAAGGTGCTCAAAGTGTTCACCATTTACCTCCTGACAGTAATGAATTCGTTGAACAAAATTTTGTAGTGAATCTAAAAGTGTGTTGGGAGGAATGGTGGAAATTTCATGCCTTATCCTTTCTTGCAACTCTTCGATATTTTGCGGCCTATTTTTGTAGACTACATTTTTTATGTGACCCCACAGAAAAAGTCAAGTGGGGTCATATCGGGAGACCTAGCTGGCCATTCAATTGCCCCCTGCGTCCAATCCATTTATCAGGAAAGGTTTCATCTAGATATACCCGTACCAAACGTCCAAAATGTGGAGGAGCCCCATCTTGTTGAAACCATATTTGTTCTGCCGGTAAATTGGGATTGTTATTGTTCGGGAATAATCGTCTAAGCTCTGGAATAATACGCTCTTGCAAAAGTAATAAATATCGTTCAGAGGTCAAATTTCCGTTTATAAAATAGGGTCCTATGACGTGTCCACCAATAATGCCACACCAAACATTTACTTTTTTGTGGTCGTTGGGTGTGAACTTCCTCCATCCAATGTGGATTTTGGTCTGACCAATACCTACAGTTGTGTCGGTTTACATGCCCGGTTAAACAAAATGTAGATTCGTCAGAAAACAATATGTGGTTGACAAAGTTGACATTTTCGTTTAATTTATCCATAATAACTTCGCAGAACTCGATTCTACGGTCAAAATCGTCTTCACTCAACTCTTGTAACATATGAATTTTTTATGGATGGAATTTTTTCACGTTTGCAAATTTTTTGAATGGAATATCGACTCATGTTATGATTTACAGCCCTCTGTTGCGTCGAATTTATTGGTTTTTCCCCACTCACATCTAACATGACATTCAAAGAATTTTCTTCGTTTGTAACGCTTACTGGTCTTCCACTTTTTGGTCGATCTTTGACACCTCAGTTTCATGAAAACGCTGCAATGTTTTTGAAACGGTTGATTTAGAAAGAGGTTCCCGATCGGGATGCAATTCATTAAAAATAACCACTACTTGGTCAAAACTTCGTCTTCTATCACCATATCCTATGATCATTAAAATTTCAATACGCTCGATTTCACTTAAACGTGCCATTTTTGGGCGAAAATAATTTACACTAAATGTATTTTTGACATGTGTTGTCAAGATCATCACTGTTAGACAAAAGAACGAAGCGGCGTTGTTATGGAGCTATAAACCTTCAAAGGTAACTTGATGGACTATAAACTTAATAAACTAAAATACTAAATACAATAAAAAATAATTTTTGTATACTTTATAAGAAAATGATTTTCAAAATACGATATCTCGAAAACAGTTAAATTTAGGTATTCGATGTGCTATATGAATTTTGTTTATAATTTTGAGAAGAATTGAAATATGGAATAATATCAGGGTGTTCCATTCAATAAAAAGCAACTTTGTTTCGTATACTTTTTGACTGATCCTGTATACTTAATTTTTCTTTATTGATAGATTTTAAAAACCCTAAAACGTTTGTGTCTTAACATTTTTCGCTAGCTACCTTACTTTAGGAGATAATCGACCGTTTCCATACATATCAGCGACCCTGTATATAGCACATAAATAAATAAATAAAAAATAAATACATAATAAAATGTACAAAGTTCCATAAAATGAGACAAATAGTTCTATAGCTACAAATGTTTAATAAAAATAATTGGAATATTAAATAACGTAATCTAATCACTATCAGAACTACTTGTGTAGTCGTCACCACTAGTGTCATTACCGCTTTCAATATTACCACGGCGGGACGGGATTTTTTAAAATGGTAAGTAGCTCGGGCTCTAACTTCTTTAAAGGCTTTTGTAGTTTTCTTCTTAAACTATTTATTAATGGATCTGAAGAAATAAAGAGCATATTCATTACATCTTCCATTACCGCCTTTCTAGAAAATTTCCTGCTATGACTTTCCCTGAACTTTTTAATTTCTTTTATGTCTACACTCTTGGGCATCTTCTGATAGTTGTCCAATTGGAAGAAGTGCGTGTTTAATTATCGTAGCCCCATGAATTTGTATTTTATGAACAGTTGGTGGCATCAAGTACCACGCATAATTTTCTAAATATTTCTGAAGCGTAACTCTGAAAAGCTTCAGGGTCAAGTTCATATCCGCATGAAATTGCTTTCAGTAAGACAGAAACCTTTGAATTAATATTTTATCAATTCCAAGTTATTGAACTTGATAATTCTGGATTGTCAAAAAAACGACGGGCTGTATTGCCATCATTAGTTGTTCCATATCCTTGTTTTACAACATCCACTAGAAGTCCCATTTCTGATTTAAATCGTTTTTGAATTTCTTGTTTACGCTTGTTCACCTTCGCTTTATCTTCACCCCTTACTTGCCACTTTTGTATTTCCAAGCGGTAAGAAATTTCAAAACCTGGAAACGCTTTTAATTTTTTAAAATTGAAATTGGCATTTCCCAAGCGAAAGGGGAAGGGGTTTTCTGCCCCACCCTGCATTATTCACCAGACATTGCTCCTTCTGATTTCCATTTGTTTCGATCGATGGCGCATTACCTGTGTGAGCAACACTTCAGGGAAATTCGATCCGTGGATAGCCTCAAAAGATGAAGCATTCTTCGCCTGGTATCCATATGCTACCAGAAAGATGGGAAAAAGTAGTGGCAAGCGATGGGCAATACTTCGAATAAAACATTAGGTACTGTCCTTTCACAATAAATTACCAATTTTGTATTAAGAAAGGCGAAAACTTTTTGTACACATTAATATTTTCCAAAAATAAGACACTAGGTATTAAGAGAAATGACAACCTCTATACACACTTGAGCTCTTATTTTAACTGAGTCAATAATGTGTTGCAGTAATCACGGTATTTCATTAATTTCTTTCAATTAAATTGACAATGCGTTGATGAAGGTCTTCATCAGCGATTATTTTAGATAACGCCGGAGAAAAAATCACAGTATGTATAAAGGCCTGTATAATTAATTGTTTCCCTAGTAGTATGCGTACGGGCTCCATATGCGGTGTGTCAGAAAGAATGGGACAATACTAAACTGGAGATACTAGACACCAAAATATTATAATTAAGCTCAACATGCCGTATACCAATGTCGTTGGTTTAAGAGATACAGCGTGTTGAGAGTTTAAATTTTATGCTGAAATTTCTCAATAATTGAGAAAGTTTTGGTAGTATAAATCTGAAAATTGGTAGTTACATGTTTTTTGATGTGAGAATTACGAATTTTAAGCTTATTTTGACGTTGCTCCTGGAGGGCGCTAGTTTCGCCGTATTATTTTGGTAAATTAAAACATATTTTTTTGTATCTGTTGAGCAATGCGTAAAACAAGTCGATAATCTAAAAGAACGATCAGTTCTACAGAGAAAAGATACTCTTGTTTAGGTCGTCTAAATCCATCGGTTTTTAAGTTATTTGCATTTAAAGAGTTCAATGTATTTTGTTATGATTTTTTTGCTCTTGAAAGTGGAAAAGATACGGAGAAGCAATCAAAGCAACAGTAACCAACAATAACAATTATTGGTAATGTTGCTATATATAATAAAAGTGCCCACCACCTACCTCAATACATTTTAAAAATACACCTTCTTAAATGTCTCTGAATGTTAAACAAAATTTCCCTATTATTTTTAACTGTATTCGCGGCTTCTTGTATTCTCTGCCGCAAATCCTGAAGAGAATTAACTTCTTCCTGATAAACTAAATCCTTCAAATTTAACCATATAGAGAAGTCCAGAGGGTTTAGGTCTGGGCTTCTCGGTGGCCAAACAAATTCACTTCCACGACCAATCCACCGATGAGGAAAATGTTCATGTAAATATTGGCGTACTGGCAAAGGCAAAATGTGGTGGCGCTCTGTCGTGCATAAACCACATGTGTTCTCTTAATGTGAGTGGTACATCTTCTAGGAGTTCGTTTAAATGATGTTGAAGAAAGTTTAAGTATTGCGGTCCAGTTAGATTGGGTGGCAATTCAAAAGGTCCAATGACAAAATTAGAAATTGCACCACACCGAATGTTCACACGCATTTTTTGATTACTAGCTAGTCTTCTTGCTTGAAATAATAATAATCAACACGCACGCAAAACAGTTGTTGAGCTCAATCAAAATAATTTAAGTCTGAAAAAAAAATCAACAAAACACATTGAACCTTTTAAATGCAAATAACTTAAAAACCGATATATTTAGACGACCTAAACAAGTACCCTTTCTCTGTAAAATTGAGCGTTCTTTTAGATTCTCGACTTGTTTTACGCATGGCTCAGCAGAAAAAACAAATATATTTTAATTTACCTGAATCATACGGTGAAACTAGCGCCCTAGGAGCAACGTCAAAATAAGCTTAAAATTCGTAATTTTCACACCAAAAAACATGAAGCTACCAAGTTTCAGATTTATCATCAAAAGTTTCTCAATTATTGAGATATTTCAGAATAAAATCTTTGAACTCTTAAACCAGCGACATTGGTATAAGCAGGCCTCTCCAACTCCGGTGCTATTGGGTGCACTGGGAATTAAATGCAAGAATATGATGTTCTCTGTCTCTGTCGCGCAAAGGCGGCTGTGCTGAGGACGAGTGAGAAGGCAGTGGACAGGCACCGGTGCAGCACGAGTGCTCGCCGGCATCGAGTGCTCGTTTTGGAGAGGCCTGGGTATAAGGCATGTCGAGCTCAATCATAATATTGTTGTGTCTAGTATCTCCAGTTTAGTCTTATCCCATTCTTTCTGACTCACCCCGTATAATCTCCTTGCAATTCGTCGTCATGCAACATTTGTACAAAAGGTGTTACGATTTCTAAACGGTACCTCACTACATTCAGTGTTCCGTTAAAAACAAATCCAGTAATCCTCCTTTTGCTCACAGCTGCCCACACTCCATTTTTTTTTTGGTGTAGTGAAGCTTGAAGGAAGCCCGAAAGTTCCGCTTTATTTGACATGATGAATATTTTTTGTCAAGACTGTCACATCATATGATAGCCATTGTTTATCTTACAAATGGTGACAGTCACTTGTCAAAAGTTTGATGTAACCAAAAGCTTTGACATGACCGCTATTTCCATTTCTCTCGCTCATAGCCAACTTTGATGACGTTTTTTTTTTGGATGTCTTTATTTATGATATTCAATCGTAAATATCTCGATAAATGTTGACTTTAAGCCAGCTTTAGCATATGTCATATCAAATATGTTTAGAATGCATTAAAAATTCGAAAATTTCGTGATATGAAGGGGGGTTCTATAACCCTTCCAGACCCTGTTTTTAAAACAATATTGGTTTTGGAGTAAGGTTTTGGCCAAATCGCAATAGTTTTACCCTAAAAATCTGCAGTTTTGTCGCGTGCCATTATTAACGGGACACCCTGTATACGCATTAAATTTCTTACTGTAACCTACGTGTTCCTAACGTAACATAGCAACCTGGCTTAATGGAAAGGAAGCAATTAGTATGTGTTAAAAACCTTCTGTCAAATATAATTCGGCTACTTCCCTTAAAGTTCACGCCTACAGTTTATTCAGCTTTTTGTCGGAATGCAGTAAAAACCATCTTAACGTTTTGTTGATCGCGGGATCCTATTTTAGCTTAGAATAAAGCATATAGCAGACGTCAATGTTATATAAAATACTATCGTAGAACGTCTGTGAGATTCGTAGTACATGTGGACATCAATTCTGTGATCAACGTTTGGAGAAATGGCTCTGTGAAAAGTAAGTGAAATTAAGCAGCTCTAATAAATTGGGTTATATTTAGGAAAAAATGTTTTATACTCTTGTTCAATTAATTTTTCAATTTATTATATACAGAAAAATATTTTGTTACATATTTGTAAAAATATATAAAAGTAATACAACATGGCAACCTCAAATCTGCTGCTAACATCATAACGAATATCGAGCGCGAAATTTAAAGTTCAATAAAACAATCGATTATAATTAAGTGCGTACAAAAAGTACCTGGAAATTTGGATTTAAGTGAACCGCTTGAAATGAATTACTAGTAAAATTCTTTTTTTCTTTAGGTTGGTAGCCCCTTCCTTAATTACCAAGCCTGTTTAGAGCGCGATATGTCACTCAGTGTGTTTATAGTAGCTGTTAGTAATAGACGACCTTAAGTGTACTCGGCGAATTGTACAATGGAAAATAGTGGAACCGTTTGTTGAAAATTTTGTGCCGCAAACGAAATTTCGTGTGCCGATTCATTGAAAACGTTAAATAAGGCCTTTGGTGAGTCATGTACGTTCAAAACATAGGCTTACGAGTGGTATAAGGAGTTCAAAGCAGGCCGTGAAATCGTGGAAGATTTTCCTCGCTCCGGTCGGTCATCGACCTCTACGACAGCCGATAACATTGACATAATCAAAACATTAAAACATGCTTGAAAATCGCCACATGAGTGTTAGAAAGTTGGCTCAAGATATATTGGCTTGTTGACATATCGACAATGTCAGCTCATGGTATTTTGAGTGATATTTTGAGCATGAAACGCGTCGCTGCAAGACTGGTTCCGGAAGAGCTGAATGTTCTTCAAAAAGAGCATCGGAAGCAGGTTGTACTTGACATGGTTTCCAGAGCCGATAGTGAACCAAACTTCATGAAACGCATCATAACTGGAGACGAAACATGTGCCTATGAGTACGACATGCAAACAAGTCGTCAGTCATCGGAATGGCGCTCTGATGATGAGCCGAAACCGAAAAAACCGAGCCAAAGTCTGTCGAAAGTGAAGGTAATGCTGACGGCTTTTTTTTTATTATCAAGGCGTGGTATATTCCGAATTCCTTCCGGAAGGACAGACGGTTAATAAGAAGTATTATCTCGGCATTTTGAGGTGTTTGCGCGAAAGTATGCGTCGGAAACGGCTGGAATTGTGGAAAGAAAATTCTTGGATTCTGGACATGTTTACTCCTGTCTCTTTGGTCTCTCATATGTCCTTCCGTGAATGACATGACGGATTACGAGTCCGACCCTGCGTTATAGCACACTTTCCGGACCCTACTTACGACCCGCCCTGTAGAATAATGTTTGTGTAGAGCCGCGGTGCGAAAGGCAACATGAAATACTTAAGGCACTTGACCCGCAGCGAGTAGTCGCTATAATGGGGGGCCATCTGTCGTTGCTTATCTAATTCACCCTACTTACTCCATCTAAAAGATTTAAGCGAATAATAGGATTATTATCTAATTTAGGTTGTTAAACAATACGCGTGATTTTGAGTACGCTCATAGTAAAAACAAAGACAAATCGTGGAAGATTATACTAGACTAAAAATAGTCTGAACGATGAAAGACTTATTTAATTACAGCGATTTCCAGGAAATTTAGAGACTTTCTAGTAAATGTTCTGGAAGAGTTTCGGGACTGGCTTGGGCATTGCTTAGCGAAGAATAGAGATCACTTTCAGCACCTCATTTGTTAACTACTGTTTTGTCGTATCATTTTTAAAACATAAATGGAAGCATATAATTATTATACTTGGTGATACAATAGTATCAAATTATGGGTTTAACTTTGTTATTTGCAAAGTTAAAAAAAAGTTCAATATAAAAGTTATTTTTTTCATTACCATGTATGTTTTAAGTTTTTTAGTTTGTTGATATCTTCTTTTGTTTTGTTCCTATGGCAACCGATTTTTTTTAATGGCACCCATACTTTTTTTTCGTTATGAAAAAAGCATATTTTTCTCTATTCAGTCACAAAATTTTGCAATTTTTGAAAAAAAATAAGCGAGAAAAAAATTATTTATTACGATTCACTCGTCATCTCTAATGAGGAAAAAGTCATGCAGTTTTAAAACAGAAACATTCCTTTTGCTAAAGAATGCCATGTAAATTTGACATTTAAATTAATGCAAACAAAGAATAAATAATTATTGTCGGTTTAAAGCAAAGTTTTTGTTTGACATTCTTGCAAATTATTAAATTTGAAGACATGTCACATTTGAGTGAGAGACAACGTATTGAAATATTAATGATTTATGGGTACGGAAATAGGAAGAGGACTCAAAGCGAAGTGTGTACTGTATTCAACGGAATTTACCCAGATACTCCTGTATCTCAAGGAACAGTCTGTCAACTAATTAAAAAATTTCGAGAAACTGGTAACATTAAAGACGTGAAAAGAACTGGCAGACCAAAATCGGCAACAAGCGAGGAAAAAGCGTTAAATGTTCTGTTGACAATTGAAGATACGCCACAAGTGTCAACGACGGAAGTCGCAGACAATTTAGAAGAATTTTGCTTCAATTGGAAAATTTGGGAATTTTGCTTAATAATTATTCTCAGATGAAGCGACCTTTATGCTAAACGGCACATTAAATCGACATAATTGTCGGTATTGGGCGAGAGCGAACCCACACTGGGTGCAAGAAGCACACACACAATATCCGCAAAAAGTAATGTGTGGGCAGGCATTATAAGAGGGCATATCATAGGCCCATTTTCCTTGATGAAACCCTTACCGCTGATAGATATCTTCAACTGCTACAAAATCAGGTCATACCTGCGATCACAGCCTTATTCCCGGGTGAAAATGAAGGTATTGCCAATAGAATTGTCTTCCAACAAGATGGAGCTCCTCCACATTTTGCGGTACATGTTAGAGAGTACTTAAATCATGTTTTTCGAAACAGGTGATCAGAAGATGATCTATTGAGTGGCCTGCCAGATCTCCGGATTTGACGCCCTTAGATTTTTTCCTGTGGGGCCATGTTAAAAATAGCGTGTTGAAACAAAGACCTCATAATTTGGAGGACTTAAAGGTGCGAATAACTGCTGAAATGCGCAGAATACCTGCAGAGGTGTTACACAGAGCTACTACAATAGAATTTAAATACCGTTTGGCCGTCAACGGAGCTCAGTTTGAACATCTAATTTAGTATTGCTGTTTTTTTTAATATATTAAAATGAAATTTATTTTTTTTTTTTAATAGAAAAATTTGATCTAAATTTTAGTTTTGTGAAATTAATTAGTTAATAGTGAGTGAATAGTAATAAATAATTTTTTCTCGCTTATTTTTTTGAAAATTGCAAAATTTTGTGACTGAGTAGAGAAAAATATGCTTCTTTCATAACGAAAAAAAAAAGTATGGGTGCCATTTAAAAAAAAAAATGGTTGCCATAGGAACAAAACAAAAGTATATATCAACAAACTAAAAAACTTAAAACATACATGGTAATGAACAAAATAGCTTTTGTATTGAATTTTTTTTTAACTTGCAAATAACAAAGTTAAAGCCATTATTTGATACTTTTGTACCACTCGGCATGCTTCCAACACGCTTCATCATTACAATTCGAATATTTTTTATCCTCGCTTCAGAATTCGCTTTAGTAAACCATTTGTTGAATGTCGAAGTAGAGAGTCAATGCGAATTTAAAACATTTTTGTAAAGTTATATTTTTATTATCTATCAAACAAATGTATTTTGGAGGATTTTTAAGCTGCTGCGCCTGTCACTGGATAGAAGTCATTTATATTTAGCTGACAGGAAAATAAATGATAACACCTACATAACAAACAGCGTCGTTCGAAAAATACTGATACGTTTATAATAAAAACTCGGTTATTGTACGCATTCTAATTTATCTTCCTATTGATTTTTTTAACTTTTACATTGTACGGGCAAAGAAAAAGTTTGTTGCCCTCATTTATTCCCCAACCTTTTAACTGATTAAGCTCGAAATTCGAAATCTAATCAGCTCCAGATCTAGATAGAGTGCCTAAACGAATCATCGTGTTCTCAGAAAAATTTCAGAAAAGGCACATATTTTTTTTTTTTGCTGAAAAAAGTCTTACACAATTCCGGTAACTTTGTAATAATCTACATCCCTGTGAAGTTAGCACCACGTTTTTGGAAAATTGAGTAAATCTTTAGAGTTCTGAGTAGAAAAAGCATAGTTCTAGAGTTCCTGGCCGAAAAGAACAATCTGCAAAAAGAAGACCAGAAATCGAAAAAAATGAAATAATGGTGCTAACTTCACGCAGCACCACTTTCTTATCAAAAATGAGTTCTGATGACATTTTTCGGTACAGAAACATTTTTAACAATAGTTCTATCAGTTTGTTGAAGTTATTAAAAAAATTGATTTTGGCAAAAAAACTTTATAAGTACCTATTGCCTTTCGTTACGTTTTCAGCGGAGTTCTAAGTAGCACCCGAAGAGTTCTGACGAATTTCGAAAGAAAAAATTTTCTTTTGTAAAAATTGCGATTTTTATTGCAAATTTTCTAACAAGAACATATTAGAAAAAAAAAAGCAAAAAAAATTCGCAAAATTTGTTTCTCACACTACTTCTTAAAATTGCGCTAAACATGTAGCTCTAAAATAATTAATAAATTTTTTGCCGAAATATGTCAAAACTAGAAACTTGAAGCTTCAAAATGTTTTTTTGTTAGATCTCGGTAAGACCATTTTTCACTGAGATACAGCATTCTGAAAAATCACTAAAAACTCGGAAAATTTGTTTGGCCCTTTAATTTTTTCCATTAGCGTATATCCCTTATTTTATTTTATTTTATCCAGTTCCAATACATACCAAAATTGTGTGTCCTAGCTTCACTCGTTTTTATGTGACAGCACCATTTGCAGACTCATTACCAACCATGTAGAGGTAATTCACTCATCTCGTAAAATTTCCACCGCATTTCTTGTGTTGCTTACTTACTCAGAAAACTTGAATACATAAATTAAAAATTTAAAAGCGTATCTCCCTTGAGACTTCAAAAAGTCGTTTACATATTCAGATAATATTTATACATGTCTCTGTATAGATTCATGAAATCCCTCTGGTTTGAATTATGAAAATATATAACCCTAGATCAAAGTAGAATATATAGTTTCTATGTTTATGCGTAGACCAAGACAAAATATAAATATAAACACGTTATTTATTAGTTTAATTTTTTATATCAAGGCATATGCATCACCAACGACAGGGTTGTAGGTACAAGGGTTATAAAAAGTTGTTATAAAGTCAGGGGTGTATTTTAAGATTTTATACAGTTGAAATTGAAATAATTGTAAAAAGGAATTAGGAATCCAGTTGGTGCAATATATAGGTTGTGCACTAGGAATTAACAAAAGAAAGTGCAAGATAATTGGTATCAGAATATTTCATTGAATTCAAAAAAATCCTTCATCGAATGTAACAAAAAATAGAGTAGAGGAATTTGTTTTTAATAAATCAATGCCGGGGTTTGGGTGGTTTTTTTTTTTTTTTTTTTTTTTTTTTTTTATTTTCTTTCTTTCTTCAATTTGTCATTGAGATATTCACTACACCAAAAAATTAAAGGAACAAAAATATTTCCAACAATGTTTTGGAAAGGCTGGGAAGTTTCAAAAACTGGAATAAACCCCTACAGCCTTTTACGATTATTTGAAAAAAAATTTTTTTCACCCTCAATATTGTTTTAAGGAAAATAGAAAAAAAGTAACTTTTTTCGTTTTAATAAATCTACCGCGTCTTCACAAATATTGATGAAGTGACTTATGTTTCCAGGTTTTTATACAGCTTAATGTACTCCCAATAGCCTTGTGAATTTTAAATCGATCTATCGAATCGTTTTCTCGGACCGATTGATCAGTTTTACAAAAGAATTAAAGGAACAAGCGTATTGTTTCTGAACATTGTGTAATCTTCATCAAAATGAAAACACCTTTTTTTACAACTCGGCATTAGTTACCTGTTAATTGTGAAAAAATGTATTAATTTATTTAAAATTAAATTCTATGATTTAATGTTAGTTAAAATGCATCAACATTTAAAAATTCGTCTACATTTTTATTATTATTGATTTACACTAATGCAAAAATTATCGCTATTTCACTGGAGAAAGGAATGCTGTTTTTCATTGTTCAGAAACTATTACTTCCTTGTTAAAATGTCAAATGTGACAAACGATTCAAATTTTCGTAACAATTCCCATACAACATTGTATGATAATCAGGATATTACCTGTGGAAATAAAGTTTTATAATTAGGTATTTACATGCTCATCAACGGGTGGAAATAAAGAGATCTATTAGTGACCGTGACAGGGTATTGTTGTCTAAAGTCCTAAAACAATAGTATAGGCCAGTCAATAGAGATTTTTGATTCGATTACGGGGTACTTTTAAGTTCAGTCCTTAGATGAAGACGTATATGAACTGGACTAGGAAATAGTTGCACTTTTTTTTAATAATAAATTAGTGAAAAAAAATTGAGTTTTTTCAGTTTTTTGCTTATAGAAGAAAAGCTATTGAAGCAATCACATCGCATCCAGTAGGAAAGTTGTAGATAATTCAAAAACCTTTAAAATGAAAAAAAAATCAAGTCAATCGGTACATTTTTCGCTGAGAAAACTCGGAAAAAACGCAAAAAATTACCTTTTCTTAATAAATTCGTAATTCGAGTATTTTTGCATTAGAAGAGTCAATCTTGTGGGAAAATGTAAGTAATATCACGAAGAATGAGCGTGCAAAAACTAGATTATGTCCGATGAATAGTTTTTGCACAATAGTCGAATAAAGTTTTTTACATCGTATTTTGAATATTCCATAACACGTCCAGCGATGGATTAAATAACATTTTCTCGACGGATTCGGAAACTACAGAGTTTAAACTACAATTCGTCCATTTACTTTGTTTCATTTAAATGCCATTAAATTGGTGTAAAACGCCTCTGAACACCGCGCAAAATGTTCGGCGGCGCGCTGACAGCCGAGCGAGGTAGAAGTGGCGGGGGAGCGAGGGGAAGCGGCGGCAGCGACCAGCAAATTTCGGGGGGTTTGAAAAAAATTTAAACACCCAAAAAAGAAAAAAAAAAAAAAAAAAGAAAAAAAGGCGAGGGAAGTTTACCCCCCCCACCCCCCCCCCCGAAAAAAAGGGATTTAAAAAAACCCCCCCGCGGTTTTGGAAAATTAAAAAAAAAAGGGGAAAAAAATTTTATCCCAATTTTGAAAAAAAAATAAACACAAAGTTTTGCACGCTCATTCTTCGTGATATTACCTATATTTTCCCACAATATTGACTCTTCTAATGCAAAAATACTCGAATTATGAATTTATTAAGAAAATAATTTTTTGCCTTTTTTCTGATTTTTTTTTTTATTTTACCGTTTTTGAATTATCTACAACTTTCCTATTGGATGCGATGTAATTGCTTCAATAGATTTTCTTCTATAAGCAAAAAACTGAAAAAATCCGTTTTTTTCTCTTTTTTATTAAAAAAAAGTGCAACTATTTCCTAGTCCAATTCATATACGTTTTCATCTAAGGACTGAACTTAGAAGTACCCCGTAGTCGAATTTCAGGTATCAATCGTGTCATAAACTCACCCCTTTTCGAGCTCTATTGACTGGCGTATTATGATTATTAGTAACTCGACGAAGTATTCAAGTTTACTTACTGAGAAAACTTCAATAAATTACAATTGTCATTTACGTCAAAAGAAGAATCCTGAAATTAATTAACTTTCTCAAGCTCCATTATCCCTTTTGCCTGTATTTTCTGGCTTTGGTAGAAGTGATTGATGGAAAAAGTTCATGAAAGATATCTACTACTTGTACTATAATAATATATTTACTTTATTACACTACAGACATACACATAGACAGTTAATAATGAATGATTTTATTATTACAGTAGTTACCAATTGTATGCAAAGAAATTCTGCTCAGGAAGAATTTTTTTGTGGCTTAGATAAATCTCAAATAAATCGGAGAACGGTATTGTGTTCAACATGTCAAAAACCTTCGGAATCACCTATTAGGGTTCAAAAAAAAAAACAGAAAAAAGTGGTCAGTTTTTTTTGCAGGTCAAACAATACACGTATTTTAAGAGTTTATTACATCTGATTAACTTTGAAAACGCCATAAAAATATCCGTACCTTAAAATCTCACGAGATCAAGCGGAGAAAATAAAGCAGTTAAGTGCCTATTAAAATCCGGAACGGGTACATCGTCAGTTTATCGAATATGAATTTTCGCAGTCCGCAAGCTCTTAACTATCGGGGTGAATCAACTTTGTCAATAATTAAGCTAATTAGGTATTATGTCTGAGCGTAAAGATGTTGCTCGAACTTCCGGTTACGTTTCCTAACGAAGTAACCCGCCTTTGATGTTACGATACGATGTCAGTTTTCTATTAACGTCGGGGAGCTCGAATTATGATTTTGTGCCACTGCAGGTACATGTCGCAAAGTGAATATAATAGAAATAAGAAAGGTTTATGCAAATATTGATTTAGACTTCTTGGGTCCGGTACTTTTTGGTTACTAACTGATTATTTATATGGTCAAGTGATCACTGGTTTCTTTAATCACAGAATAGAAGGAATGACAGAAGCAAAAAACAGAATGTGTGTACTTTTACAGAAAATAACGACGCGATTAACTAACCATCTGTTAATAAATGTGAGGTAGTTTAAATTAAGTGCATTTAGTATGAACTTAGCTGCAAATATTTGACGACTTCAACCTCAAAAATGTGATTTAAACAGCCCTACCTGGATGAATTGGAAAGTGGTTTTATACGTCTGATCTATTGGGGTTAAGAAAATTTCAAGCGAATCACAACTCTACTCACACTAGAAATCTAACTAGAAAAAAATCATGTGTCTTTTTCTATACGATACTTAAAGATAAATTTATATAAGTTTGTTTTCATTACCTACATAATCTCTAAAAGTTATGGTAATTTAGATTGTTATTTCACCTCAGCATTTCGTTTTTGGGACATTAAAATACCTCTATATTTAAGCAAAATGAAAATTTTGCAGCAAGCACAGGAATAAAAAGTTTTTATATTCACTTGGTAATTACGAAAAAATAAATGTTTGCATATACATATTTTGCAAGCCTTTTCCAAGCAAACACGAGTTTTAATTGTTCACAAACTTCCCTTAAAGTTCTTTTTTTGCTGTTATAGCCTTATACATAGGTCTAGTAATCACCACCTAAAATATAATGCGAGTATCATGCTTCCTTACGAAAATTTCATGTTCCACTGCCAGGTTTTCATCTTTGCTAAAAAATCGACAATTTCGTCATTCTCAAATAAGTCTTGAAAATCCGGGTCCATGGAGAAACAAATTTATAACAAATGAAAAAAAATAATTAGGTACTAATAACGATAAAACCTTTAGCAATCCGCGGCCGTTGCACAGTAAAATAGTTATGGGAAACTTTACAAAAGGTTATGGGAAACTTTATAAAAAATAATGAAGTACATCATACTTACAACGAAATGAACACATTCATCTGAAAAAATTCAATTAGTTCAATACAAAACTCCCCAAATATCTGGGGGCACTATTTAATAGTTACCTTCAAATAAACCTACAATAAATATTTGTTAGAAATATTTAAGTAAGCGGATTTTACAATTAACTGAATTTTATACAATAAAACAATGTAAACTAAAACGTTTTCTATCCTTTATTTTTTTTTATATATAAAAAACGACTAAGTTTCTTTTTTTCTTCTTTTATTTTTCCTTCTTTCAGGAATAATAAAATATTTTTTTTTTTTTTTAGATACCCGAGTTAATCAAACCTTAATTACTATTTATGGGTACAGTTAAATTTGGCAATGGGCACGCCCACAATTAAACATTGGTTAATCTAATCGCGACCAAGAAATGCACGTTCGTATGGCTAAACCGCAGTCTTCTGCTGAATTGCAAATTGTATAAATTCGAATTAGCTTTTATGTCCATCGTGTTCGCCTGATCTGAATCCAGCAGATTTTTGGATTAGGGGTTATTAAAAAAAATTGTGTTTAGAATACGATGGACAACGTAAAACACAGTATTGGGAAGCAAGTCAGTGTTGTCCCCTTCAATATAACTTTCTTGGGAAGCCACATAGCGCAGGAGACGGTTTTTCTATTCCTCATAGCAGTGCTGGAACTCATATAGTGGAGTAGCCTTCAGCTGGTCGGTTACAGCCGTTTGAATTTTTTCTGTGGTCCCAAAATGACATCCCTTGAGGTGTTTTTTCAATCTCGGGAAGAGAAAAAGTCTCAACTCAGGCAAATAAGGAGGCTAGGAGCCACAGGAGTGTTTTTACTGGCTAAAAATCCCTTTACTGAAATGGCTGTATGACAAGGCGCATTGTCGTGATGCAACATCCAGTTGTTTTTTATGTTTGGTCTCACACGCATTACCCTTTTTCGAAGTTTTTCAAGAACTTCTCTTTAAAAGTGTTGATTTACTGTTTGACCCGGAGGCATAAACTCTTTGTGAACAATTCTCTGGCTCTCAAAAAAAGCAAATCAGCGTGCATTTGATCTTCGACTTGCTCATTCTTGCTTTTTTTGGGTCTTGAAGAGCTTGAAGTGTGCCATTCCATATTTTGGCGCTTGGTTTCCGGGTCGTACTCAAATACCCAAGTCTTATCACCAGTAATGATACGTTCCATAAAATGGGGATCATTTTCAATCGATTCCAAAAAGTCAAGACACCTTTCTCTCCTGATGTTCTTTTGTTCCTGCGAAAGGTTTTTTGGAACCATTTTTGCGCAGATTTTTCTCATCCCCAATCCCTTAGTCAAAATCAGTTCTTGAAGATGAAGGCTTTCCGCTGTGTGGTTCATCTTCAATCGACTCTCTTCCTTCTGAGAAAGCTTTAAACCACCGAAAAAATTGGGCTCTTGAAAAAACACTGCCTCCGTAGGCGTGTTGAAGTTTTGCGCAAGTATCCGTTGCGCTGTGGTGCAAGTCTGAAGCAAAACCTGATAGCACACCGTTGCTCAAAATTAATGTCACTCATTTTTAAAACGCACTAGAAAAAAAAACCGGTTTACGAAAACAATCACAAAGGACAAACAAATGACTCTAACAAGTTCAAACTTGTACTGAAGGTGCATTACATGTTAACCTACCGCGCTTCCAAGTCATGTCTCCGCAGTGTTGCTAAATCGGGCGCTACGTTCACAGTCATTATTTAATTTACACACCTCGTATAACAGAATTGTCCCTGATTAGTAGGTTTAGTTAGCTAATTGTAAGCCCTACCAACAGCATTAATCGGATTTTCTGTACGTGATTATCAGGAGCCCGGGTTGGGAAGTCATGTGTGAGGGTGATAATCCCCGTTGAACTAGGTACCTATATAGTTTATATCGACAACCACCATAATTTAGCATAGTGCTATTGATTATCTGAAAATTAGTTGTCAGCAGAAGGGAGCTATCAAACAAAGTACATAGTAATAACAGTATAAACTAGGCGCAGAAATTAAGGGATAAAAAATAATCCCTTTTAGGTGATGTTCAAAGAGCTGTAACTTGCTCTTGTAACATGGGAAAAAATGGTCGTAGGGAACAGAAAAAAAAAGAAAATTGAACGTCCAAGTTTCTAGTTTTTTGGATCTTGAGTTTAATTTTTTTTAGCTTCAGCAGTTTTGGAGTAATCTTTTTAATTAATAATTTTGTTCTTTTAAAAGGTCCACAGATTTTAATAATGTGTTATCATAAGGGTCTTTTAGATAATTTAATTATCTTTAATGGGGACTTATACCTTGAGATGTCATTTTTTTTAGTCATTTTTGTATTATTTTTTCGTGGGGGAAGTAATTAACATTAACAAATGCGGTTTTTGCGAATTATAATTCAATAATTTTTACATGAAAAAACATTTTTTTTAAATCAGAAAAATCCATTTTGGATTTTTTGGAGCGACCGCCAGAACATCGCAAATTGAAGGCCGCGAAAATTTCCGTCTAAACGGCTGACATTGTAGCACCCTCTGTATTGATTTGAAACAGAAATACAAAATATTTTCTTAATCAGTTGTGTTTTGGTCAGGGAACAACGAGATATTTTTTCGATTACTGCAAAATTACAAAAATGGCGGTAAATTTAAAAAAAATGTTTATTTGCATTTTTTTTTGTTTGTGTGTGACACACAAGATGAGCAAACTGGAAACCGGAGGTCCTCGTGGTGCTCCTTGGATAACGCTCATTCCAGTACGCAGTAAGAAAACTTAAAAGCTTCCAACTTTTTTTCTCATAATTTATCTTCAGAAAATCTAAATCATGATTATTATTGTATGAATCTGTCCTAAATTAATTCTGAATATTTAAAAATCAGAACCACGGACTATCATGATATTTTTTTATGATATGAGGGGTATAGATGCAAAACTCACATTATCCACTTTTTTAAAATTTTTCAGGAAGAAGGAATAACTGATTTCTCACTTTTTAAGTGACTTAAGGCACTGAATTTTTTTAGTATTTGTATTAGAACTTTAACTTTGCTTCTCAATTGGTGAAATAACAGCACAACAGTATTTGACTCCAAGAAAGTGAATTAAAATTTGGATAATGTGACAATGATGATTGATGATGATTGGATAATGTGATAATGACAAATTATTCTACATAATATTATTTTTTACACTAAAATAAAAAGTTAAACTAAGAAAAGGAACTTGGAAACAAACTCAATGGTATATCAATAAAAATTTTATGCAATATGGTAGTTCATAATCAAAATAAAAAGCTGCACAAAATATTTAGAATACGGTTTTATTATCATCATTGACTGATGAAGTGAAATATTTTTTATAATGAACCTAAAATTGCAAAGTACAAAAAATGTTAACAGTAAAAAGTTCTAACATTCTCACATTCTCCTTAGGAGAATGTGAGTTTTGAATCAATTTACAGATTCTACAATTTAAAATAAATACGAAAATGTGAGATTTATACCACTTTTAAGATTTAAAATGGAGAATCATTTTCCAAAAGGTGTGCGGGGTCCTTTCTGAAACAAAGGACGACACAGGGAACACAACAGGAGGACAAAGTGAGGACAAATATTGTAGGTACGTAAAACTTTAATATACCGCTGTGCAATGTTTTTAATTGCATTAACTATTACTTCTACATCCACGTGGTAACCTAATATCACACATTTAAGACTATATCAAACCTTCTTTAGCGAGTTACTCTAATTCAATGTGGAAGTAGTGATTCCTTAGGCGGCGTTTTTAATACCGTTTTTTATATGTACTGACAGCGCAGTTATAATGAATTGGTACAAACTATACTATTCCGAAATGCTTGCCATTCACAACTTGTTAGGAAAGTGTCGCTGTAAAACACCGGATGGGAACGACAATAAACAAACTGGAAATAAATAAAAATTTATAAGGCGTTAAGTAACGAATATTTATTATTAATTGTCAATATAGCCGTGGATCATTTTTTTACGGCCCATTATTTAACGGCTTTTTACGGCAAAGCTACATAATTGCAACCTACAATAAATGATTAACGTTATATATAGACATCTAAAAAAAACGTCATCAACTCTGGTTATGAACGAGAGAGATGGAAATAGGGGTCATGTCTAAGCTTTTCGGTTATGTTAAACTTTTACAAGTGACTGTCACAATTTGTAAAATAAACAATGACTGTCATATAATGTGAGAGCCTTGACAATTAAATAAGGTTATAAATTCGATTAAGGATAGAAATACATCTTTTTTTCTTGGCCAACTTTGATGACGTTTTTTTTGGATGTCTCTATATTACATTGTATAGGAATTGTTCCTTGTGCTATAAATATAGAGACATCAAAAAAAAAACGTCATCAACTCTGGCTATGAACGACAGAGATGGAAATAGCGGTCATGTCTAAGCTTTTCGGTTATGTCAAACTTTTGACAAGTGTCTGTCACAATTTGTAAAATGTCTGTCATATGATGTGACAGTCTTGAAAAGTAAATAAGGTTATAAATTCGATTAAGAATAGAAATACGTCTTTTTTTTCTCGGCCAACTTTGATGATGTTTTTTTTTGGATGTTATAAGAATACCCAGGCACAAAAAATAAACCCTGAGTCAAAACGGCTTACTTTATAGTGTGGAACAGCCAAATGGAATAAATTCAGTAGCTCCATTACCTAATGCATTTTTTTAGAAAATCCTGAGCCACGTCAACTTCTAATTCTAAAATAACATCTTGCAACGTAAACATGTCATCCCTAAATTCGACCCCCTTCAGGTGACAGCTACAACCTCTAAATTTTCAGATTGGAAGTAGGAGCTTGTGATACTTCATTTGAAAGGTCTTTTCATTCTCTATTCAAAACTGCTATGGTTTTAAATTTTATTGCAGAAATTAACAAGAAAAAAAGTTTCTCCAGCGTAGGAAATTCGTTACACTAAATTAAAAAAACAAATCATTATTAATGCAGCAGATGTTCAAAATGCATGCCTCCAGCATCTTGGCAGCATCCTAGACGTAAATAGAAATGTCTTCTAACGTTAGTTAACATCTGCGGGATAATCGACCTAATTGCAAGTGTTATTCTTCTTCTTAAGTCAGCTAAATCGTCGGGTTTGGTTTGTAGACCATACTTTTTACATATCCCCATAGGAAGAAGTCTAACGGCGTGAGATCAGGTCATTGTGCAGGCCATTCTACAGAACCACGTCTCCCTATCCAGCGATTTGGAAAGATTGTGTGGAGATATTGCCGGATATTAATTTCGTAATGTGCTGGTGCACCATCCTGCTGGAACCATATTGCATTACCTGGAAGTTGTGGGTTTCCTTCAGCTGGATACAAGTTTGCCATCGTCGGCACAACATTATTTTGGAGCATCGCTAAATAAGTTTCTACATTCAAATTGCCGTCAATGAAAAAGGGACCAATGATATTTTCTCCAATTATTCCTGCCCAAACATTAACTTTCTCAGGGTTTTGCGTGTGTAGTTCCCTCATCCAGTGAGGATTTTCTCTCGACCAGTAACGACAGTTTTGGCGATTAACACGGCCGTGAAGTGTAAATGTAGATTCATCCGAAAATAAAAAACTTTCTATATGTAAAGTATTGTCATCTATTCTATTGTCATGTATTGTTATTATTAACATTTCAGAACCTAAAATTGACCAATAGTGTTACTTATTAAAGTTTTATTTTAATGTAACGAATTTCCTACGCTGGAGAAACTTAATTTTTTTCTTGTTAATTTCTGCAATAAAATTTAAAACCATAGGAGTTTCGAATAGAGAATAAAAGACCTTTCAAATGAAGTATCACAAGCTCCTATTTCCAATTTGAAAATTTAGGGGTTGTTGCTGTCACCTGAAAGGGGGTTGAATTTAGGGATGACATTTTTTACGTCGCAAGATGTCATTTTAGAATTAGAAATTGATGTGTCTCAGGATTATAAAAATGGATCTCCTGAATTTATTCCATTTGGCTGTTCCACACTGTAGACGTATGTTGGGTCGCTGAATCCGAATCCGGGGTTAGCTGTGGTGCATTGGCTCGTTATCTGTTATTGGCTGTTATCTGTGTCAAAATGCAAAAAACACCAAAATTGCACCAACATGAAGGCAAATAGAATTATCGCATCATTCAGAATTCATTTCACATGTCTTTTTGGTCGTCGAATCCGAATTAAGAGTTATCTTGAACCATAGATAGCATATTTTTTCCATGAAGGTACGAAGAAATGCAGAAAAGTCTTGCATCTTGCCAAATTCGAATTCAGCATCGTTTTCAGCCGTGGTACGCGAAAAAAGTGCAAAGAAGGATGCAAAACAATGAATAAAACGCTAAAACGTGGCTTTTTGTAAGAATAGCTGGGAATAGGACTTTTTTACTGAAATTGCATATTCCCAGGATATTCTTACAAAAGCACATTTTAGCATACTAAAACATAACTGTTTTGCATCTTTCCTTAAATTTTTTTTTACTTTTTTCCACACAAAAAGCGACACTTTTACGATGTTGGCCACTTTTTTGCATTCTTTCGCACTTTCATGAAAAAAATATGTTTTCTATGGTTCGCAATAACGACGACAAAATACATAGAATAAGTGGTTTGGACCCCGGGGATTTATTTATTTTTTTATTTCGTGTGCCTGTTTTTATTAAAGTATCCGATTTATGCGTCTCATTTATCTAAAATAAAAACACAAAAAAAAAAAAAAAAAAAAAAGAAGGGGGGGGGGGGGGGGGGGGGGGGGGGGGGGGGGGGGGGGGGGGGGGGGGGGGGGGGGGGGGGGGGGGGGGGGGGGGGGGGGGGGGGGGGGGGGGGGGGGGGGGGGGGGGGGGGGGGGGGGGGGGGGGGGGGGGGGGGGGGGGGGGGGGGGGGGGGGGGGGGGGGGGGGGGGGGGGGGGGGGGGGGGGGGGGGGGGGGGGGGGGGGGGGGGGGGGGGGGGGGGGGGGGGGGGGGGGGGGGGGGGGGGGGGGGGGGGGGGGGGGGGGGGGGGGGGGGGGGGGGGGGGGGGGGGGGGGGGGGGGGGGGGGGGGGGGGGGGGGGGGGGGGGGGGGGGGGGGGGGGGGGGGGGGGGGGGGGGGGGGGGGGGGGGGGGGGGGGGGGGGGGGGGGGGGGGGGGGGGGGGGGGGGGGGGGGGGGGGGGGGGGGGGGGGGGGGGGGGGGGGGGGGGGGGGGGGGGGGGGGGGGGAGGAAAAAAGGGGGGGGGGGGGGGGGGGGGGGGGGGGGGGGGGGGGGGGGGGGGGGGGGGGGGGGGGGGGGGGGGGGGGGGGGGGGGGGGGGGGGGGGGGGGGGGGGGGGGGGGGGGGGGGGGGGGGGGGGGGGGGGGGGGGGGGGGGGGGGGGGGGGGGGGGGGGGGAGAGGGGAGGAGAGGGCAGGGGGGGGGGAGAGGGGGGGGGGGGGGGGGGGGGGGGGGAGCGGCAGGGGGGGGGGGGAAAGGGCGGGGGGGGGGGGGGGGGGGGGGGGGGGGGGGGGGGGGGGGGGGGGGGGGAGGGGGGGGGGGGGGGGGGGGGGGGGGTTTTTTTTTTTTTGGGGGGGGGGGGGGGGGGGGGGGGGGGGGGGGGGGGGGGGAAAATATTATTTAAATTTAATTAAAATTTTCTTTAAAAAATTTGGGGGGGGGGGGGCGAAAAGCGTTTGGGGGGGGGGGGGGAATAAAAAAATTTTATAAAAAAAAATGTTAATATTTTTTTTGGGGGGAAAAAAAGAGGGGGGGGGGGGGGGGGGGGAAAGGGTTTTTTTTTTTTTTTTTTGAAGGGGGGGGGAAAGGGGGGAAACAAAAAGAAAAAAAAAGGGGGGGGGGGGGGGGGGGGGGGGGGATAAAAAAAAAAAAGAGAAATGGTTTTTTTTTTGGGGGGGGGGGGGGGGGGGGGGAAAAAAGGGGGGGGATTTTTGGGGGGGGGGGGGGGGGGGGGGGGGGGGGGGAGGGGGGGGGGGGGTATGGGGGGGGGGGTTTTTTTTTTGGGGGGGGGGGAAAAGGTTTAAAGAACCAAAAAAAAAAAAAAAGGGGAATTTTTATATATTTTGGGGTTTTTTTTTTCGCGAGAGGGGGGGGGGGGGGTTTTTTTTTTAAAAAGGGGGAAAAAAAAAAAAAAAAAAAAAATTCCGTCCGGGGAAAAAAAAACCATTTTTTTTTTTGGGGGGGGGGGGTTTTTGGTTTTGGGGGAGGGGGAAGGGGGGGGGGGGGGGGGGGGGGGGTGGGGTTTTTTGGAGGGGGGGTTTTTTGGGGGGAGGGGGTAAAAAATAATTTTGGGGGGGGGGGTTTTTGGGGTTTTGGCTTGATCTTGTGAATCCCTTTGCCTCTTAAGTTTCGGAGTTCTCAATTAACGTGAGTTCTTTATTCTCTCACAGCTCGAAGTACTTCGTTATTCGTTAACTTTAGCCTCTTACGACTTCTGAATTAGCTAGAAGATTTAGTAAATACTAGCCGTATTACGTATGTACGTACGTACGTATGTACGTTCGTGTGTACGCAGACTTTAACGCATTATAACTCGCGTTGTAATGATCGGATTGACATGAAATATTGCATAAATATTGGTGCTCGTAAGTATTCCTTATAGTTAAATTTTAGGACTGACCCGATGGATTATGAGGTAGTTAGGATTTAAAACTTAAATTTCGTTTGGCCCACCATGCATATTGCAATGAATTTGGTCGCGATCGGACTAATAGTAAAAATGTATCTCGTCGGAACTCCGCGATGACGTTTGTGGTATTCAGTCATATAACTCTGAGTGTAATGATGATTGAATGCTTGTAATGATGAAATATTGGGACTGATGATTTTATGAGGTTATGAAATTTTTCAGCTATGAAATTTCGAAGCTATGGAGTTTCGAGGCTATAGGGTTGAGAGATATAATTGGATCATATTCATGCTAAATGTCACATATAGGGTTTGATATTGGTGCTATGGAATTTCAGAGCGATGCGATTTCGGGTCTATGGGTTTGAGAGTCATGATTGGATCATATTGACGCCCTTTCATCACACCGTTTTGTCCCAGATTTCGCAGGACCTTCTTATAAGGTTTTTGAGATTAAAGGTTTGCAAGTTATGACGATATGGGATTATGAAGCTTTGGCATTCCACGGCTATGAAGTTGAGAGTCAGATCATATCCATGCTTCTTCATCATCTGCTGCGCTCTAGCAGTTGCAGATTAAGATTTTTGAGGTTATGGTGTTTTGAGTATGTGTGTCGTAGGATTGAAAGTTTCTGAGGCTTAGGGTTATTGATAGATCATCTCGTAACATTACAGTCACCAGCCTGTCAAGTATATGACATGGTGTCTGATTTAGTGTTTTTCATATGGATTTTTGTTCCTAGGGGAAGAACTGATAGTCATAAATGCATTCTGACCTCAGATTTTGATTCAGTGCGTTGAAAAACGTAGAAGGGAATTCTCTGGCTTGTGTTTCTGTGGCTTTATGTTTGTGTGCCTGTGTAATCAAGCTACCGTATAAATTGTGTTTTTGAGGTTATAAAAAAACCTAGCGGTAAACGAGGAAAACTGAGGTTTGATTCGTATTCAGCGACTCCAAAAATATAACGCAGACCGGGTTTGTACTTCCGCGTATTGGGAAAACTTTGTGGTCCTGTGTAATTTTCACGAATTCAATTGAAATACAAAACTGTGCAAAAGTGACGTCTTCGGTAACATTTAATAGGCTAAATCAAATACTCGTGACCGCTTCGAGGTTGGTCTAATGTTTCAATATTGTAGCAGTACCACGCTTCGAACAATACACTTCATGGGTATTTCTTTCAAGCATACTGAGAACAATGATGTAAATAAAACGACCTGGAAAATTCCTAGGACGCCCTATATTTGTCGACGCCTGGCCGTAAAAACGTTTTCGAAAAAGAAAACGTCCTGTGCCTTTCTATATATAAAATCGTATGAGCCAGAAAACAAAATGTGCAAAATGACTTTCATCTGATTATTTATTAGAAATTCGCTTTTCAACTGGATCGTAGACGCGATCTCGCTGGTTTTAAATTTAAGGCTTTGTAATGTTAACAGGGTTAAAACGAACTTCATGCCGTTACTCTGACTGATTGATATAACTTGAAAAGTGTAATAAATATTTTGAAGTTATGCGATTAATTCGCTCATCACTCCAAGTGTATTTTTTAATCTTCAAAAGAATTGACTGCGCAGAATTAAAAATGACGATACGTATTACATTGTGTCCAAGATGAGGATGCATTGCATGCGGATTTTGGAAATTATATATAATAAAGAGGAAAAAGCTGCGTCATCAGGTGGCTATTCGAAAGGTCTTAAGAAATAATATCTTAATAAAAAATATTTTTCGTTATTTTTTATTATTTTATTTAGGTTTAGGTTTAGGTTATTTAAAAAAGAGAAGGTACATTTTTTGGAAAACAAATTTAAATTCTTAAAAAAACGGATCAGTATTTTGTTGGTTAAATTCTTAAAAATCATTTCAGTGGTTATATTAAGTTATAATGAGCCATTAAAAAAAATGTAATGTCGAAGCTCAAGCGAAACTTTTTTGTCAAACTTTTGAAGTGGTTGTCATAATAATTGTAAAATGAAGAAATGTGTGTAAATTTAATTAGGTGTTCGATACAAAGATTTCATGTCACCTTTGATAAATCCAAATAACAAATACTTGTTGGCCAAGTTACCAGATGAAACAAATGCTCAATCAATTTGAAATTTGTCATTAGTGTCATTATTCTGTTGACTCTGTAAGATGCATAATACATATCTTTGACGAACAAACCGATATGTTATTAGTATTAGGGTTTTGTGAAGGAAACTGTCGTAGAAGTGTGCGCGTATATCGAAGATATCCAAATCGCAGAACTCCAAACCATCAGACCTTAAAAATATTGAAAGACGTCTTAGAGAAAATGGTATGCTTAAGGTGAATAGACGTAATGCCGGACGGTCTCGTCAGGCCCGAACAATCCTTGTAGAAGAAGAAATTCTGGAACGAGTAGATGAAAACCCGGAAACCAGTGTCAGATTATTGGGGAGGCAAGTCAGAGTTTCAAAAAGTACAATAAATAGAGTTCTCACTGAACAACTGAACTGAAGAACTATTACCTCATGATCTTGCCGCTCGTCTTCAATTCTCACATTATTCAACAATACCGTGCTGATGATGTGGACATCCACAAGAAAATTTTGTTTACGGACGAATCATGTTTCACAAGACGTGGAATAACAAATTTGCATAATCAACATGTTTATGCAGATGAAAATCAGTATGTCATTAGAGCAAAATCTTTCAACGAGAATTTAGTATAAACGTGTGGATGGGGTTTATCAATAACTCTCTGATTGGTCCGATTAGGTTGCCAAATCGCCTCGACGGAAACAGTTATTTAGATTTTTTTGCAGAATACTCTGCCGGATCTCTTCGACGATTTACCATTAAATCTACGCAATCAAATGTAGGTACACTCGCACCCCTCATAAGTTGCCAAATCCGTGCATCATTACCCCGCTTAAGTCGCGAAATTTTGCCTCTCTTAAGTCGCGATCATAACTCAACTTTTTTGTGTTTTAACTGCAAAAATAAATATTTAGAGATATACCACAGCACTTGTTATAACGAAAAATGATCCAACTGAACGAAAAATCAATGTAAGTATACCCAGTCGTGCGTGACAATGTTCAATTTTCCACTTGAATGAATATTTTAAAGATTAAATATTTTTAAAAGACACCTAACCTATTTTAAATCAATAAATGTATTCCACAATCATTTTTTTTCAATAAAAATTGTACGT
Source organism: Aromia moschata (assembly GCA_029963805.1). Classification (NCBI taxonomy): domain Eukaryota; kingdom Metazoa; phylum Arthropoda; class Insecta; order Coleoptera; family Cerambycidae; genus Aromia; species Aromia moschata. The sequence continues at coordinate 1,596,061 of JAPWTK010000032.1, read as the reverse complement.
ATTCATGCGAGAATCCAATTTCCAAACTTTTACAGGCGGCGACTTAACCGGGACGGTTTCGCGACCTAATAGGGGGAAACATGGTGAAATAACAGAGGATGTGAATTAAGCGAAGGTGAAATAAAAGGGGTTCGAGTGTACTTTATGCACGACGGTACCCCACCACACTTTGCACGTATTGTAAGAGAATATTTAAATGAGCAATTCCCAGGTAGATGAATTGGCAGAGGAAACGATGCTCCCATTTCATGGCCACCACGTTCACCAGATTTGAATCCTTGCGATTTCTTCATTTGGGGTGACTTAAAACAGAAAGTTTACTCTGTGAGTATTGAGAACGAGGAACAATTGTGGAACATAATTCAAAATGCCGTTCAAGAATTGCAGAACGAGGAAACCCTGAGAAGAGTGCACTTTAATTTCTTACGTAGGAATGATTTCTGTATTAATGAAAATGGGGGTCATTTTGAACATCTAATTAAGTTTCAATAAATGTTTATTTAAGTTTGTTTATTTCGCTTTCGGCACATCTCATGAGGCTGCCCAATAACACACCAACTAGAAAGATATGGGAGGCAAGAAGTTACGGCAAAAGGAAGAGAGGAAGACCAGAGGAAACATGGGACGATACAATAAAAAAATTATGGAAAAGAAGAAAGTAACAATAAAAAAGGGCGAAAGAAATGGCGAGGGACAGGAAAACATGGAGAAAATTCACCAGCAGTTAACACCAAAGGAAAACAACCATCCTACACTCTACTAGGGTAGATGGATATTTGATAATATATATATATATATATATATATATTTCGCTTTCGTCCTAAAACCAATTTTAAAGTGAAATCAATTAAATAGTATTAGAATCGACAATGATGTAATAAAACATGAGTTCAGCGAAAACGGTAAGGAATACAAAAATTTTACAAGAGAGAAAATTTGTTAAAAAATTGCTTATCTTTATGATAAAAATTTAGATGGAGCGGTATGACCCCCACCAAAAAAATACGAGCAGGTTGCTTTAAGGGTAGGGGTAGTTTTCGCACCCTATTAATGGAATAACTTCGATTCAAATGTCAAAATGTGCCATCTGTCGGAACATACTAGCACACCAAATTTCATTAAGTTCATACAGGGCGTTACTAAGTTATTGGCAAAAAACTAAAATTTGATGTCAACTTTGACGGCCTCTAGCGGCTAAACGAGACAACTTGGTATATAGGTAAGTTTAGTTAAATCGACTTATTTTGACGTCAGGAGCATGTGGTAGCTCGTTGTACACGGAATATGGGGACACCCTGTATTATACATTTTATACAATATACTTACAAGTTATCTGATCTACTACGTAAAATATTTTATTGCTTATTTTCACATTATCTTTTTGATATCGTAGATATACTAACAATAAAACTTCCTTACTCCCTGAAAAATTTAAAAATCGCCATCCGTAGTAAATCCGATCCGGTCTCAGTTTATAGAATAATTGACACAAACAAAAACGTGCACACTTTTGCGCCACATGCTATATTTTTGTTTCGTCTAGTCGGCCACACGCGCGCTCAAAGCGCGTATACACACGAATCGACACAACGCCCGCCGAACCGCAACTGACGGCAACTTTCGAACTCAACCGCCGGGCTGCTTACTTCAAAATTAACTTTACGCGGCCGTGAACGCCAGCCACACTAGACGCGCGCTCGCCCTGTCGCAGAATCTTATTTTCAGACCCCCTGAAAATCACCGAACCGCGTTACGGCAATGTCATTCGGCGATCCCCGGCTCAAAGCCTCAAATAACACTAAAAAACATAGGCCAGTGGAATTAGAAAAAACGTGGATCTAATTAACGACATATTTTAACATGGTTTAGTGTGTTCATTTGGAGTTTAGGAACATCGTCCTGAAGTTGATCCCAATTTGGAGGTCAGAAACGATGTCAAATTGACGTTGTAATGTGCAAAAATCGTTAAAAACGGGACATATAATTGATTTGCTCTGGGACTATTACCATTAGAGGTATCGATTTTTTTCTAATGTGTAGGTAATGAAAATCCGGTAAATTTGCGACTCGTCGAGTTCGATTTGGTCAATTATTTATTTAAATATTTAAAAAATACCCCTGAAATTTCCAAAATTTTGATTTATCTTTCATTTTGCGAAAAAAGCTTCTGCCCGCTTGAAACTTTTGGGAAATGTGTCTTTTATGATCCTCAAGACACCAAAAAAAATTCATCAAAAAATATTAATTCGTTAACGAGAAATTCCATTTGTTTATAAAAAAACACCTTAAATGTTTAATGTTATTTGACCCTATTGCCGTCGACAAAAAAGGTTCATCCGGGTCTCATTTTTTTTCGTAAAGACCTATATTTTATGATACTGCAATGGGCATATTAATTTTTCGATTTTAAGAAAGTCAAAATGGCGAAAAATTCGCATATAAACAAAATCGCAATAATCGCAAATAAACAATAATATAGATATGCGATTTTGATATCTTGGTAGCTGGTATTTTTACACAGATTTAAAAAAAGTTGCTCTAGCATATGCAGAAGCCGATATATATTTTATTATAAATTTCACCATTTGTTTATTTATAAACATTAAGGCTTCAAATTTTAACTGTGTCTAGTTCAATACTTTAATTTTGCAATTTCATTCACCATGACGTAAAATGCGCTTTTTGGAAAGGTACACGCTCATTTGAAACTAATAGTGTTTTTGGGCGAACGTAAATGATCCAAGCCAAGCAGTTTCAAAAGTCGATCGAGCTATTTCAAATTCGCGGACTGAAAAAAAAAGGTCGTATCTCGGTCGTTTCGTACTCGATTTTCACGTTTCTTTTTTTATTTTTGGGTAGCACGCAAATATAACAACAACTAGCATGGATACATTTTACAATTATTTAAACAAATTGTTATAAACAAATTTTTTTGAAAAAGAAAATTAATAATTTATGGTAATAATATTAATAATTTGCAAATTGTTAAATTTCTCCATGCTAGTTGTTATATTCGCGTGCTACCCCAAAAGAAAAAAGAAACGTGAAAAAATCGAGTAAGAAACGACCGAGATACGAACTTTTTTTTCAGTCGCGAATTTAAAATAGCGAAACTGCTTGGCTTGGATCACTCATGACGTCATTTACTTTCGCCCAAAAACACTATTAGTTTCAGATGAGCGTGTACCTTTCCAAAAAGCGTTTTTTACGTCATGGTGAATGAAATTGTAAAATTAGTTTTGAACGAGACACAGTTAAAATTTGAAGCCTTAATGTTTATTAATAAACAAACGGTGAAATTATTAAAAAAAAATATTTCGGCTTCTGCATACGCTAGAGCCACTTTAAAAAAATTGTGTAAAAATACGAGTTACCAAGATATTAAAATCGCATGTCAATTGAATGAGATAATTGAAAAAAAAAACGGAACCCCAAAATCGATACATTTTGACGGTCTTAAAATCGAAAAATTAATATGCCCATAGCAGTATCATAAAATATAGGTATTTACGAAAAAAATGGGACCTGGATGAACCTTTTTTGTCGACGGCAATAGGCTCAAATAGCATTAAACATTTAAAGTGTTTTTTTATAAACAAATGGAATTTCTCGTTAACGAATTAATATTTTTTGATGAAAATTTCTTGGTGTCCTGAGGATCATAAAAGACACATTTCCCAAAAGTTTCAAGCATGCAGAAGCTTTTTTTCGCAAAATGAATATAAATCAAAATTTTGGAAATTTCAGCTGTATTTTTAAATATTTAAATAAATAATTGACCAAATCGAACTCGACGAGTCGCAAATTTACCGGATTTCCATTACCTACACATTAGAAAAAATTCGATCCCTCTAATGGTAATAGTCCCAGAGCAAATCAATTATATGTCCCGTTTTTAACGATTTTTGCACATTACAACGTCAATTTGACATCGTTTCTGACCTCCAAATTGGGATCAATTTCAGGACGATGTTCCTGAACCCCAAATGAACACACTAAACCATGTTAAAATCTGTCGTTAATTAGATTCAAACATAGACCTTTTTTTTTTTAATTTCCACTGGCCTAACACTGATTCGCAGCGTTCCGCAGGTAAAACCGCGGCCGAATCGATCGGACGTGTCGAACGGACCCCTCGCCGTCGAGAACTATTTTTTAATTATTTTATATTAGCACTGTTAGACGCACTAAGTATCTCCTACTTCCGCTGTTTCCTCACATGACCGTAAAATATTCTAATTGTATTCGAGACGGACGCCCCCCGAATATATAATCGCTGTAAAGGACTACTCGAAGGTTTCTTTTCTTCGTGCCTGCGACCGGCACTGCACGTTGCACATTGTGGATCTGCTCTGTGTTTGTATAGTCGACTTCGAGGGTTTGTCGTGGTGGGGCAGATAAAATCGTGAATGGGGTGTTTTATTATTTACGTACTGTCAGTAGCACAAGGGCGTAGCCAGTAGTTATCTTTGGGGGGGGGGGGCCAAAAAAAAAGGTCGGTAAAGGCAACGGCAACCGAAAGCCCCCGAGTATTTTGGTGTTTACTTGACCCTTTGGGGGGGGGGGGCGATCGCTGCAGATAAAACAAAAAAGGCAAAAAAAAGTCACTACAGCCAACGGCAACCGCATTCCCCTGAGTATTTTGGTTTTTACTTGACCCTTTGGGGGGGGGGGGCGATCGCCCCCATCGCCCCCCTGGCTACGCCCTTGCAGTAGCATGGTGAACACGGAAGGTGTTTTTGGTGCCCTACTGCGTTAATCGTCTATGCCGGTTAATTTATCCATAATATTTTTATAAAGTAGCTCTATATACTTTCATTTGAACTACACTGGACACAAATCCCAAATTTTTAGGTGATTTTCAACGAGTTGTAACTCGGGGAAAAATGGTCGGAGAAAAAAAAACTCGATAATCCGAACTAATAAAAACCACGGTGATCCGGATAATTAAATAATTCGGATTGCCGAAGCGGGACAATTTGTTATTAAAAAAGAGAAATAAAACTACAAAATAGTTTATTACAAATAATCATTTGGTAATACAGAATACAAAACAACTACAAACTAACAGTTATATATTATTTTGTAAAATAATTAGTAATTTTTGTTTGTTTTTTTTTTATTCATTTCAAAGAAAACCATTTCTTTTAACCTCTGAAGTGTAATAACATCATGTAACGAGACATCGTTTTCTTCCGCCCACTTTATGCACAGATTAAAACATTTAATTGCCTCGTCATGTTTAACAGTCTTCTTTGCAGTGGCGGTGCGTGATATTTCAGTTAGCCATATCTTGAAAACGACGCATGGGACCCACTTCACTTTTTAGGTGATGACTATACACCTCTTACAGAAAGGATTTATAGTGAAAAAACCGTCAGCAAAGTTTGCGAAAAAATTTTCAAAAACACTGGAGCACTCCCTGGGTTCTCAGTAACGCTCGGTTGGATATTTGCAGTATATTTTTTTTCATAATCTAGAAACAAATATAAGGAGACGTTTTTCGATTTGTTGCAAAATATTTTTTTTTCAAAAAGTTATGGCCATTTTAATTTTAATTTTATAGGAACATTTTGTTTCCCAAAATTAAAATGGCCTTAACTTTTTGAAACAAAAATATTTTGTAACAAATCGAAAAATGTCTCCTTATATTTGTTTCTAGATTATGAAAAAAAATATACTGCAAATATTCCACAGAGCGTTACTGAGAACCCAGGGAGTGCTCCAGTGTTTTTGAAAATTTTTTCGCAAACTTTACTGACGGTTTTTTTACTATAAAGCGTCGTTTTCAAGATATGGCTAACTGAAATATCACGCACCGCCACTGCTTCTTTGTATAGATACATCCAAAAAAAAAAACGTCAGCAACTCTGGCTATGAACGAGAGAGATGGAAATAGCGGTCATGTCGAAGCTTTTCGATTATGTCAAATTTTTGACAAGTGACTGTCACAATTTGTAAAATAAACAATGGCTGTCATATGATGTGACAGTCTTGGTAAGTAAATAAGGTTATAAATTCGATTAAGAATAGAAATACGTCTTTTTTTTCTCGGCCAACTTTGATGACGTTTTTTTTGAATGTCTATATTTAACACTGGATCTGGATCATCATTGTCACTATCATGATGTTCGTTTGCAACATCTATGTCTTCAAGTGGTAACAAAGCTTCATCATTTTCAAGCCAGTTATGTATTTCCATGTTTGTGAGATTTTGATTTTGCTATGTGAGAATATTGAGCATATCTGAAACATATGTGATCTCTTCCGCCAAGGAAAGCATATTGCGCCGCAATTGATTAAGAGGAATCAGGTCTTCAGCTTCGTATTCAGTGTCTGCTTCATTATTTGTTACTTGAGGAAGGATTTATGCCAACACTTCTGCAAGACTTCGGAGGAGACTTTTCCCAAAGCATTGTACAGTAAACATACAGCGTCTTTTAAATTCAAGGTTTTTAATACCTTAACAACATATTTTTCATTATTAGATAAAATATGGGCTAAAAGACTTTTCCGGTAAAATAATTTTGTCTATTTTTGGTTTTGCATAGGTTGTAAAAGTGCTGTACAGTTTGGTGGAAGAAAGATTGTTGTAAATTTCTCATCCTCACTAGTTAACTCTTCTACAGTTCCATGACTTGAAGCGTTAAAAGGCAAATTAAGATTTCTTAAATGTCTCCTAACCTGAGGAATAAATGAACTTTGAAACCATTGTACAAAAATTGGCGGTTGTCATCCATGAATTGGAAGAGGATTTGTACTCAACAGGTAGGTTGACATTTTTAAATGTTCTAGGGCTTTTGGCCTTCTCTATTACTAAGAGCTTTATTTTTGAGACCCATCAACATTGCAACACGCTAGAAATGTTATGCGTTCTTTGCTTATTTTTCGACCTGGTGCGGTCTTTTCCTGAGAACGAACCAAGGTTTTTTCACGCAACATTTTCCAATAAAGGGCATATTCATCTGCATTATAAATTTGAGTAGCTGTGAGATCCAACTCATTTATTTTTCCTACAAGTACAGTTATGAAGGGATCGACGGCAATTTGATTATTGGACAATTTTTCGCCACACATTTTTAAAGAACGCAGACCATGCCTTTTTCTGAAATTAGAAATCCAGCCTCTGCTAGCTGCAAAATTGTCATTGCCATAAGTTTCGGTATAAAACTGTTTTGCTTTGGCAGATAAACTTTCATAGGAAATCGGGACGTGTTGTCTTGATCGTTGTGTACAGAACTATGCATGCAAACGTGTTTCCATTTCTGTATATTCGGCCTTTCTTAACTTTTTTCTGGAGCCAGGACCAGAATCACATTGGCCAATAAATCTAAAAGAAGAAACACGCACATAGTACATACAAGTACGAAATTGACTCAAAAATATACCATACCTTTTAATTTTGTCTTTGTTTTTCTTGATATCTGAAATTGTTGATGTCCCCACCCCGTATTCCTTTGACAACAATTTTCCACTTTCACCACGGTTTAGTCTTTCTAATATATCGGATTTTTTGTTTAACTGACAACGTAATATGTTTTCTTTTTAGAAGGAATTTTCATTTGTGTATAGAACAGTCGGTACGTTATCTCAGCAGTTGCAAAGAAACAATGTATGTATAATATGCAAAACAAACGCACGAACTGATCAGGCCTGGTAGAATGTTGCAATGTATAGAACCCAGGGACCCGCTACCGGCGATTTCAGTTTAGAAGTAGACTTCTAGAAAGTAATTTAAAACACAGGTCCGGAACAACGAGTACTGTCAAATCCGGATTATAAAGTACATAATACAATGAAAATGGTTGTCCGAATTACCGAAGAATCCGGTTTATTGAAGATCCGAATTATCGAGGTTGCGCTGTAATTTCATCATAAAGCTCTTTTAGATATATATATATTTTTTAATTTGTGTACTGTCAGTAGCATAGTGAATGGTGAATACGGAAAGTGTTTTTGCTACCCTACTACGTTAATCTATGTCTTAATTTATCTGTGCCTGTTAATTTATCCATAATATTTTTGTAAACTAGCTCTATTTACTTTCATTTAAACTACTGAAATTAAATTGGCACTGAAATTAAGAGATATAAAAAAATCCCACATTTTTAGGCGATTTCCAAAGAGCTGTAACTCGGAGGAAAATGGTGGTAGAGAAAGGAAAAAAAAGGGAACTGAAGCTCCAAATTTCTAGTTTTTGGATCTTGAGTTTATTTTTTTTTTGCGTCCGCAGTTTTTGAGTAATAATAATAATAAAAAAAAACATCTAAAACAAATTGGAAATGTTTTCTATCATTTAGTGGGTCCACGAATTTCGTTTTTTTCAACTTTTTTACGATAATTTCATCATAAGATCGGCCAAACCTAGACTAATCAGGATATATTATGGATTTTCTGTGTGTCTTACTTTATTTTTTTTTATTTCTGAGTGCAGACAATAATACAGTAGGTTTATACAGGGTGAGTATGAAAAAAACAATAAACAGGAGATACTAGACGCCAAAATATTATGATTGAGCTCAACATGCTTTCAGATTTATACTATCAAAACTTTCATTCATCAAAAAAAAATTGTTGAGAAATTTCAGAATAAAATTTAAACTTTGAACACGCTGTATGTCTTAAACTAATGACATTGGTGCTGGTTTAAGAGGTTATAAAACCGATAGATTTTCTCTGTAGAATTAAGCGTTCCTTTAGATTCTCAACGCATGACTCGCATGTCATGACATAAAAAAAATATGTTTCAATTTACCTAAACAATGCGGTGAAACTAGCGCCCTCTAGGAGTAACGTCAAAATAAGCTTAAAAATTCGTCATTTTCACACCAAAAAAACATAAACCTACCAATTTTCAGATTTATATTATCAAAACTTTCTCAATTATTGAGAAATTTTAGAATAAAATTTAAACTTTGAACACGGTGTATCTCTTAAATCAGAGACATTGGTATAAGGCATGTTGAGCTCAATCATAATATTTTGATGTCTAGTATCTTCAGTTTAGTGTTGGCCCATTCTTTTTGACTCGCCCTTTATACATCTGGTATTTTCTATTCTTAGTCGTATGCAATATATAATATACGTGTGGCCTAGTATTTACAAACTGAAAGTATCATATTAATAAACTTTTAATAGAAAATGGGATAAAAACATTATGCATTGCCAAACGGTATTGGCAAAATATCAAATTGAAAATATCAATAGTTTCTTAAAAATAGCAACGACCCAACACCAGTTGACCGACCTCTACCACTTTAATGTGATATTTTTGTGTATGTATGCGCGACAGATGTTTTTCGAGATTAGTATTTAAAAATAAAACACGGCGTATGAATGATTACAGGTGCTAGTCCAGTAGGCAGGGAGCTAAAATCATCAAAAAGTGTTCTTGAAACATATAGGGCTTGTTTTGACGGCTTCCTATGTATTTTTTTGCGTAAAACACAATGCGCGTGGTCCGTAGAACTGAAACCGCCCGTTCATTTTTTAATTAAAAAAAAAATGTGTTTTTTTCACATTTTCGCTTATATCTCCGTTCCTGGGCATATTTTATATAGCATATGCATTTAAGAAGTTGTAGCCTATTGAAAGTGTTTTTTTTTCACTATTTTTTTTACTTCGAAAGTAGGACGACTATGATCATGAAATTCTTGGAGGGACTGCAATTTGTGGTATGAAGTTACAAAAAAATTTCAGCTCGATCCGTTAATAACTTTTCGAGTAATTAACGATCTATTTTTTTTGCAAGCCTTAATTAACAATGACGCCATTTCTTTTGTTTATTATACGATATTGACCGGGTTGGGTTAAAAAAGATCATAAATCTCTTCAAGTTTGCGAGACTTTTTGAGATTTTGATAAAATATTAATTTGGGCCAGTTTTATAACGTTTTCTACTCGACTACCGACGAGACGTATATATTGTTTTAGCGTTGCCGCTTCGAAATTCTCGGAATTGTCGGCTATGTGTCAATAATATCGAGGAAAGCCGTTTTCGACAAATCCGGTGCAGGAAAATCATAAAAACACTCAAATCCTCGTACAGGGTCGGTTAAAACAATTTTTTTTTTCGCTCCAACCACCTCACCTTTCATTTTGCATAAAAACGAAGCCATTCAGGGGGTGACTCGTTTCTTCAAAATTAACTGCCAGTCTAACGCATATGCTATATAAAATATGCTACGGCACGGAGATATAAGCGAAAATGTAAAAAATCACACAAATTGTTAATTTAAAAAATTAGCGGACGGTTTCAGCTCTACGGACCCCGCACATTGTGTTCTACGCAAAAAAATACATAGGGAACCGTCAAAACTAGCCCTATATGTTTCAAGAACACTTTTTGGTGATTTTAGCTCCCTGCCCGTTCGACTACGCATCCGAGAAATTAATCGTAACGCTAACATGAAAAATAAAAAAGAAAATAATTAACGCTGCCTATTTTGCAAGAAGCACTAAACAAGCGAAGCTAAACATAATTAATTAGGACGGATTTCGTAAAATACGTATTAACGGTCTCGTTAAATTTAACGTTTCCGTGAAAATGGATCGTTCCTAGAGTAAGAATAAATATTTTCTTCGCGTTAGCGAACTGTCAAACTTTACATGTTTTAAAATTTTGCGGAATTACCTCTAATTAACGAGGAATATAAACAAAATAGCGTGTTTACACGGCTCACCTTATTTATTTACAGTAACTGTTGATCTTACAGTAGGTCCGATTTACTTGTTACTGAGATAAACAAGAAGGTAAGTAAAAATAAGATAAATAGCGAATTAATGAAATAATGATGAAATGTTAAAACACACTTAATAATAATAAATAATATATTTATTATTAAACACATATGAGGGGGTACACAAAAATAACCGGAACAGCATTGCCGTGGGCGGAGCTTGTACAGTACGCATTTCTGCCGCTAGGCGAGTATAGTGCAACTCATTGCCGGTTCAGTGCCGCCTGTGTTGTCGACCTGGCTTGTTCTGTTCATCTGCAGTGATTGTTTTTGCTAGCGTTGTTTTGTTCTTGTTTCGTTTTTTATGATGGCAAGTTTAAGTGAACAACGTGCAGCTGTGAATTTTGTTTTCTACTCGGTAAAAATGCTGCTGAACTGTTTTAATGTTGAAAACAGCTTACAAAGACGACGCTACGGGAAAAACTCAAGTGTACGAGTGGTTTACTCGGTTTAAAAATGGCGACATGTCGATTGATGACAAACATCGTTCTGGACGTCCATCACCTGCCCGAAACGACGAAAATGTTGAAAAAATTCCAGAACAGTGCTCACAGACCGTCGACAGACAATTGATCAACTGTCAGAGATTAGTGGGTTCGAAAATATCTGATTTGTGGCAGAGAGGAGACTGGTTCTTCCACCACGACAACGCACCTGCACACACAGCCATCTCTGTTCGCTAGTTTTTGACCAAAAACGGCATGGTTCCGCTGCCTCATGCACCTTACTCGCCTGACCTGGCTCCGAACGACTTCTTCTTATTTCCACGTATGAAAAGAGTCATGAAAGGACAACGATTTGACAACATTGAAGAGGTCAAGAAAAAACCAGGGGAGGAGCTGTCAGCCATTACTAAAGATGACTACAAAACATGTTTCGAACACTGGAAGCACCGGTGGGACAAATGTATTAGTTGTAATGGAGATTATTTTGAAGGGAATAAGGTTGTTTTGTAAAAAAAATTGAAAATATATAGCTTTTAAAAAATAATTTCGATTATTTTTGGGTACCCCCCTCGTATTCATGTGCGTCATTTCAGAATAATTTCACTCAATATTCAATCAATTTTGAAAATAATTCTGTAAATTGCAATCCCTTTATTTTAACACTTACATATATCAGTAGTTGTTATAACCAAACTTTTGTTTTTCATAGATGTATTAAAATCCCATTATCGCGGCAACTAGATTCTAATTTATTTTTACAATTCTCAATTTCCTAAAACTAACGAGCCATCCAAAAAAAACATCAGCAAAGTTGGCCGAGCAAAAAAAGTCTTATGTAATTGTCAAATCTATGGCATTATGTGACAGTCATAGATTATTTTACAATTGAGACAGCCACTTGTCAAAAGTTTGACAACAACAGTTTCGCTACAAGCTTCGACATAACCGCTATTTCCATTTCTCTCGTTCATGGCCAGATTAGATGACTTTTTTTTTTAATGTCTCACTATTCATTAATTTCATTATTCGAGGTGTGACTATTAAATAACCGAACTGATGCGGCTACCAGCGCGCTGCGAGCGTGTCGCGATGAGTTTGAATAGAATATTTGAATAGAAGTGTCTGGTGAGACTTTCCCCACACTGAGCTCGCTGGACAAGCCAGTGGGTCGCTCAGTTTGACTATAGCATTCGTTTGAATTATACTACGCACCAGTCAGCAGTCGAAAAAATGTTAAGTGTTCAGATGGAGTCAAAACTCCTCACTCCCGAGCAAAAGGAATCAAGAATGAACAATTGCGTTGACATTTTAAACAACATTGACACTGATCCAGGCTTGTTAGACACGGTGATTACTTGTGATGACAGGATTCGAAAGTGTGGAAGCGGTTAAAGCAAAAGCGACGGAGGTTCTGAACCAGTTGACAGAAGCGGACTTCCAGCACTGCTTTCAACAATGGAAAAGTCCTATGGAGCGGTGTAGAGATCGCCAAGGGGAGTACATTGAAGGCGAAAAAGTAGCTACTGTAACTGGTGACGAATAAAAAGTGTTATGACAGCAGTTCCGTTATTTAATAGCCACACCTCGTAACCTTGTATTTCCACCTATACTTCTACCCCCTACACGAGTGAAGAAGTGATTTTTTATTTTTTATTTAGTTCATATCTTATTTTGCACGACAAACTATTTTAGACGTCACTTTTTTCAGAAGTATTACCCTATTATCTTTTATTAATGTTCTTTTATCGGTAGCTAAATTACAACACAATTTGAGAATAGCTTTATTCTCATCCAACAAAATTAATTTATTTTGTTGGCGTACGAGAAAGACAAATGATGAAAGTTGTCTCTTGAACTTCTTCGCCATTAATCTTCGTACGTCTAAGTAGATTTAATAAGATATCTAAGAAATTAAAATAAAAGTTGAGTATAGGAGTACAATCTATACCTGTTACACATATTTAATGGTTCTGCTACTAAACTTTTCTCCGAATTAATTTTTATTCACGATGAAAATACAGACGCAATACTCTCCAACGCCGTGTCCGAACGACAACTGGCTGAAATAATAAATAGTGCACTTGGAATGCAACATGTTGGATGTTTATTACTTTTTTACTAGAACTCGTAGGTTAATACAATTCAGATAAGATAAAGTGTATTGAACTTGGTAAGAGGAAAAAAAGAACGTTACTTTTTCAATTTATTTCTTTCTTACAGGACAATCACAATGTTTTATAAGAAACATTATAAAATCTAGAGACGTCATATAAAATAGACAAATATGCAGATTTATATATAGACATCCAAAAAAAAAAACGTCATCAACTCTGGCTATGAACGAGAGAGATAGAAATAGCGGTCATGTCTAAGCTTTTCGGTTATGTCGGTTATACAAACAAAAGGTAAAATAAACAATAGCTGTCATATGATGTGACAGTTTTGACAAGTAAATAAGGTTATAAATTTGAATAAGAATAGAAATACGTCTTTTTTTTTTCTTGGCCAACTTTGATGACGTTTTTTTTTTTGATGTATATAATACATAAATATTATATACTGATTTTTAGCTTCAAGACATGTTTCAGGGATGATGAATTTAGTGCACGTTTTTTCCATGAATAAATTGTCCTTACCTATAAAATCTTTGTCCCGTTTTCTTCACCGACTCAACACCGTAATACGCTCATTTAACCGTTGCTATTTTTCAACTTTACTTTTAGTCAAGTTTCCATTTGGACTTATTGGCATATCTAAACATTAATCACAATATTTATAAGCATTAACAGCTGGTTGCACCGACGCAGAGTTCCTCACTAACTTACAAAATGGCTACAGTTCAAATTCGTTGAAAACACGCGGAAGTGGGAACTATTCTACTGCGTATCCATTAGTATACAGATCAGTGGCTGTCACAATTACACTCTTTTTGATACGATTGAAATTTAAAAAATAAAAATGGCGTTTTGTACGATTTTTTGGAGGTTACGGTAACCTATAAACTTTGGCACCAACCATCACTGAGATGTAAGTTTTTAGCGCTGTGGTATTTGAATCTACACTCGATATCGACATCGATATAACCGAACTCCATATTTCCGAGCTCATGATACTTCCGAACTTTTTGCCACGATATTTCCGTACTTGTACTTCCATCCACACAACCGAACTTGTCGCTGATTGGTTGACGACAAAAAACCGCGAAATTTAAACGAGAAAAAAAATGTAACCATAATTATGCGATTGTTATCAAACATTTCGATTGTCACAGAATTCAGCAAAGAGGAAATCGCCCTCCCTCAGCAGCACATCTGAGATAGGTTCTCCAAGAGTTCTTCTTTGTACAAACCAGTGAAAAACATTTCTTTCAAATGGCGTATCATAAGTATCGCTGCACTTTTTTGTGTCAATCCTTCCACTCAATTTTCGGCTTTTTTTCAAATTCCGACAAGTAAATTTCTTTTTTTCCAAGAATTTCTGTCACTGACGATTTACAAATATTATACATCTTACATAGTTCAACATTTTTAACACCATTATTTGCGTGATTTATCAGATCCAGCTTTTGCTCCAAGGTTAGCCTCTTAGCAGGCTCTTTTCTCTACAAATAAACAGTACAATTATGTTTGTTTTGTATCACGGTTTTCTTAAAAATACATATTTTCTCATCATTTTTCATTTCAGTTTTAAATTATTATAGGTTACGTCAACAAAATGTTCAATAAAACAAACCTTTACTTTGAATTACAAAATAATTACCTGCATCACTCTCTCCTTTGCACCTGGCAACATTTTTTTTTTATTAAAAAACGTTCTTTTATTAACATGTACACATATATGTATTACATTTGCATACAAACCTCGAAAAACAAAGAAAAGTACACTCAACATCCACATTTCCGAACTTTTACGTTCCGCAGACTTCCACATTTCCGAACTCTCGTCACCTCGGGATTACCGAACGGCTGGCGCATGCGCAAAGGGTTTTTCTGGTTCGTTCTAGTGCTTTTCTTTGTTTTTCGAGGTTTTTATGCAAATGTAATACATACATACATGTGTACATGTTAGTAAAAGAACGTTTTTCTAAACAAAAAAATGTCAGGTGCAAAGGAGAGAGTGATGCAGGTAATTATTTTGTAATTCAAAGTAAAGGTTTGTTTTATTGAACATTTTGTTGACGTAACCTATAATAATTTCAAACTGAAATGAAAAATTATGAGAAAATATGTATTTTTTAAGAAAACCGTGATACAAAACAAACATTATTGTACTGTTTATTTGCAGAGAAAAGAGCCTGCTAAGAGGCTAACCTTGGAGCAAAAGCTGGATTTGATACATCACGCAAAAAATGGTGTTAAAAATGTTGATCTATGTAAGATGTACAATATTTGTAAATCGTCAGTGGCAGAAATTCTTGGAAAAAAAGAAATTTACTTTGAAAAAACCGAAAAAAAGACGAAAATTGAGTGGACGGATTGACACAATAAAGTGCACCGGTACTTATGATACGCCATTTGAAAGAAGTGTTTTTCACTGGTTTGTACAAAGAAGAACTCTTGTCTCAGGTGTGCTGCTGAGGGAGGGCGATTTCCTCTTTGCTGAATTCTGTGACAATCGAAATGTTTGAATACAATCGCATTATTGTGTTTACATTTTTGTTTTTATATCAAATTTCGCGGTTTTTTGTCGTCAACCAATCAGCGACAAGTTCGGTTATGTGGAAGTACAAGTTCGGAAATATCGTGAGAAAAAAGTTCGGAAATATCGTGAGTTCGGAAATTTGGAGTTCGGATATGTGGATGTTGAGTGTACATACACTGGAGTCTCGAAAATTCGGCGTAGCTCGGGAACAGAATGTCTCCAGAATTTGGCTTCAAGAGGGGTACCCCACCACAGCCACTGAAAAGTCACGGCATTGGTGCTTACTGTCAAGTAAGGCTGTACTTATTTGTTGTTTTGCCGGCGTGAAAAATGTACGTAGGAGTGCGCGGACCAAATTTTTAGTAATGGAGCCAAAAATTGTAAGGGTTCTATAAATACACATAAAGGATCCCATAATATAAAGAAATATCGCGTTTTTAAATATAATTCTGCTTCCTATTCAATAAACTAATGTTGCAAGGATTTCAAGTAGCGCGCCACACAGGAGCAAAGAGCGCGTGGTAATAGTGGGGATAGAGAAACGCAGAATTGCGGAGGGATTTTTCGCCAAATTGTGAAGGTAAACGAATTTTGGAGGGCCAAATTTTGGAGACCAGTGTAGAATGAGCCAGAAAAACCTTTTGCGCATGCGCCAGCGTTCAGTTCAGTTCGGTTATCCCGAGGTGAAGAGAGTTCGGAAATGTGGAATTTTGCGGAACGGAATAGTTCGGATATGTCGATGTCGAGTGTCGATCTATATTCTATACACCACACGTATTGGTGGTTGCATATCAAATGATTATACGAACAAGTGGTACAAATAAAAATCCATTTGCGGCGCGGCCCATCAATTGCATTATTTCCAGGTTTTATTTATTTTCACTGACGTACATAGTTCAACATGGCCCCGTATTATAATTTGAAAATATTTAAAACGGAACTGCTGCACTCGTATAATTAGCAGAAATTAGGTAGCGCAGGTGCGTTTCACACGTGAAGTTATGAATGGTCCCCACATTTAGCATCGTCCAGGAATAATTTCAAATTCAGTGTCAACTGCGCCAGGATGCATTACTGCAAAGTTGAACACCTGTGCCTCGGAACTTATACAGGCACATACATCTTTTTAACTATCCAACCTCACAAGTAGGTATGGATTACCAGCCAAAACATACACAGCTGTTTACAAGTTTCTAAATAGCCAACTTTATTACGTCTAATTATTCTTGACGGCTAAGCTCATTCACAGTTCGCCCTTCTAAAATTACATGTTGTACCGAGGGTCGGATGTTAGTTATGTAAATGTTTGCAGTGAAAAATATTAATGATAGTATTTACAGATCTACAGGGTGCACCGTAATTATGTTAAAAATTATGTTAAATGGTGTGCTGTACAGATGATATTAAAGGGGGTCATTCATATAAACTTTTTCGATTAGAGCCCTTCCTGCAAAATTATTCACACATATAAGGCGAGCCAAAAATAAATTTTTAATTTTTTATCCCAATAAATGAAACAACGTAAGAATTTGAGATTTGGCGTGTGTCTCTTACTATCAGAAGGACTTCTTAGGGTAAAAAAGGAAATCTATTTAAACAGCGAATATAAATTCATAAAAACTCATAATAGGCATGTGTCACTTTAATGTTCCTTTTAATTGCACTTTACAAAGTACTTGGCATTAATCCAATGTAAGTTAGTATTTATTTAGTAAGTTGTGTGTAGTTCAAAGGCGTTATTCATGTTTGGCAAAAAATGGCAACTTTACATGCCAAATAATTTGTGCAAGTGCAATTAAAAAAAACGTTAAAGTGACATGTGTACTATTGTTTTTTTTTTTTTTTTATTTACACGGTTTAAAGAGTTTTTTTTACTTGATAACCGTTGCTTCCTCGAAAAAATAGAAAGATTTATCTAACTGAGCCATGTCAAAAACAAATCAATATTGTAGTACAAAAAATTATTAACAACAACAATTAATTTTCTCACACAATGACATCTCAGCTCAACTTTCTCTCTCACAGGACACAATTTTCTCTCTCATATTTAATAGTATTTCTGAAACAGTAGAGAGAGCCACTTTAGAAACATTTTCTGTGCTTCCGATTTTTCCTTCTTCCTAATCTCTGATAAATATCAAAGATATAATGAGCTGATGAAGAGGATCAAGAAGTCTAGAACTAAGGAGACCGAACTGCGGCTTTTCGCTGTATAACGCGACGGGCTCGAATATGTCCGCCTCCAGAGGCGCTGTAAACAGTTGTGTACTCTGGTTGCTACGGTATATAAACAGATATCTATACGTATACCGTGGTCTGTACTAATCTGTGTGCATTAGAGGTTATAGTCCGTGTGAACGTCCATGGTGCGAATACATTTGACAGACGCTCGTTTTCGTTAATTTGTTGTTGAATATTATATTAAATCTACACAAATAACGTCTTTGCAATTACAAATTTTCGCAATGATCAATATGAAAATGTACTCAAAATATTTCATGTTACGTGCTTCAACGTTAACAATACAACAAAGGAAAATATTTCGTTTCATAAATACCTACATCAGTAATTTGAAATAATGTCCGGTTATTCGGACCGCTTCTTGAATCACACAATGCAACACAGCACTTTTGAACCACATTTATTTTTGTATATATTTTTGTTAAAGCAAAACGGCACGTAAGCACCCGCTTTGACAGCTTAATGATAAACGTCATATAAAACCATAGCATGGTTTTCTATGATAAACATTTACATGTGGACCGCCGATCGCTGCTCATCACGTAACTCGAGTACATTACTGTCTACAGCGCCTCCTGGAGGCGGACAGATTTGATCCCTAGATACCGAACGAGTTCGGTCTCCTTAGTTCTAGTCTTCTTGAAGAGGACACAAGTATAGAGTAAAGTATAATGTGAAGAAGATAAGTGATGATTGTCTGGCGTTTTCGATTCGCTACATTTTTGCATTCAGTGCATGCTGCAAATGTCTTTTAATAATGCGCTGGATCACAGATTAGAAAGTTAGGTGATGGATAAGGATAACACACAACAGACATATTCTGGCCTATGATATATTATTTCGTGATTTTTTTATGAACAGCGTTGTTATGAATCTTATCCAATCAAGATTTGCCATTTTAAACAATCCCGTTTTCGATTGGCTGGAGCTGTTAACAGCGTTGTAAATAACGCCAAATGATACATCATAACCATAACATTTTAGATAATCCACGATCAGATCATTCTGATCATTTATGATTTTTTTCCGGTAAATTAAAATACCTAAGAAGAATTTTTGACTTTGTCATTTTCTTGATCAGGTACTCCTATGTAGTTGTATTTTTATAGTTTATCAATTAATTATTAGCGGATTAGTTCCTATTTTGTTCAACCAATCATCTCGTGTTAGATTTCTATCGTTCCATCGTGCATCAGGTGATGAGATTCGTCGTTTTCGGGCATGCGCACAGTTACTTGCCATGGTTGAACTTCAAAATTTATGGTTTTCATAAAAGGCTTTTAGAAAGTATAAATTAGCGTGTAATAACTCAACATCAAACTATAATGACCGCAAACCAGAAATTAGGTGATAATAATGTACAGTGTGAAGACGTTAGCTCAACTTCCGACCTATTTTACTGCCCTTTTAAATCGAATTTCACCTTTCAAGGGAGACCTTCGTATAGAAGATCTTTGAGAAGACTTGCACTAGCCAAATATTCCAGACTCCCCTCACCCATGTTAGAACCCAGAACGTCCCCAAATTCCCCAAATAATTCTCCTAGTAGGTGGAAATTAATATTGTGTAATCTAACCTCAATGTTATTTGCGAGCGATGTTTTTTATTCCTGTTGTTGTAATGCTTATTTATTATTCACTAATGTGTATTATTTTATAGAAGCAGAGAGTAAACAAGTACTTTCTACTAGATTTGCGACTGTTGGAGTGGTGACGATATTTGTAAGCTCGTTATTCGCCTTGTTTTTAGTCTACAATACATTTCCGAATGTAACTCCGTAAGTACCATAATTCTTAAAAATATGGCCATTGTTCTTCTTTTTATTATTAACCTGTCATGTTCCAGATCACAATCATATAATAAAGAATGTCAATTAAATCGCTCCCTATTAACGAATAAAATTTTAGGGAGGAACGAGAATTCATTAAACTACCATGGAACATCAAAGAAGCTAAAGATCTGGGCATTGTATTAAACCGATATAAAAGTGATCATTACTATCAAGTAATGACAGGAGTGTTTGTAACGTACATATTGTATCCTTTTGTAATCTCGTGTTAGTTTAAGACTGTACGAAAAACTCTGTTCCACCCGCTTGAATCGACAGACGTGACATTGTGTCGAAGATTAGCACATTTTTAATGTAATGTATCACCATTTTCCTTAACCTTGCACCAGTTTGCAAACGTTTGCCATTCCAGGCTCGCTGTTCCTCTCGATACTGTCGGGATTTTTATTCCCGTTCTTTGTCGCTCTCGCGCTCGTTTGCACCTGTTCGATGTTGGGCGCCTCGCTGTGTTTCCTGCTGTCGCAGCTGTTAGGCCGGAGACTAGTACTGAAGTACTTCCCCGAGAAGGCCCAGAGCTGGGCGGTGCAAGTGAACAAACACAGGGACAACCTGTTCAATTACGTGGTGTTCTTGAGGGTGACGCCGTTCTTGCCCAACTGGTTCATAAACCTGACCGCGCCTGTGATCGGAGTGCCTTTGTTTCCGTTCGCCTTCGGAACGTTCGTGGGGGTGGCGCCGCCGTCGTTCATCGCCATCCAAGGCGGACAGACTCTCCACAGCATGACGGAAAGCGACAGCGCTTTCAGCGTGGGCTCCTTTGTCTGGCTGGCCGTCTTCGGATTGATATCGCTCGTTCCTATCGTGTTGAAGAATAGACTTAGGGAGAAGCTCGATTAGATGAATTTCGTTAAATTATTTATAGAAAATTTATGTGTATGGGGCGTTCTTTGTCAAATCAGCCACCAACCACAATTTGCAGGAAACAAACGATTTGCAGTTTGTCTTTATTTGTCTAGAATTTTCTCCCAGCTATAGCTCAAAATGGCTATCATAATATGCTGAAATTATGAAATATAGGAAATGAAAAACACAGAACATATGGGGCATTTCACGCCAACTAAGTGAGGTCAAAAAAAATTTCTGTTTGAAACATATCACAATCGAACTTCCCTAAACAATCTTCCTCGGTAAGAAAATGAAAAAAAATAGAAAGAAGGTTGCAATGGTTTTCGATGTGTTTTTTTTTTGCGTAGAATACGATAAAAATATTTTCAAAATTGTTGGGGGTAGTTTTCACCCTTATTTTGAGGATTGAAAGTTTAGATTTTTCTTTTTTTTTGTACTTTCGATTAATTTTTAATTCATAATGGGCGTCGACCAGGAACACGCCCAAAGGTGAAAAAACGTGGTTTTAGCGTATTTTCTCATCCTGTGAGATAGTAAATGGCAAGTGGATAAAATATTCCAAGATTTTTGGGGTCGCTGATTACTAATCTAACGTAGAAAATTTCCCGTAGGATACGATGGTATTTTTTTAATTTCAAAATTTAGCCATTTTTTTAAAAGTTGACTACCATACTGGATCCGCCATTTTGTTTTTTGGAAATCTGGCGTTAGATTCGTGATCAGCGACCCCAAAAACCTTGGAATATATTATTCACTTGCCATTTACTATCTCACAGGATGAGAAAATACGCTAAAACACATTTTTTCACCTTTTGGGCCGTTTTTTTGGCCAGTTCCTGGTCGACGCCCATTATGAATTAAAAATTAATCGAAAGTACCAAAAAAAAAGAGATAAAAAAAATTGAAAAAAAAATCGTCATACTTTTCGAAATTTCGATTTTAAACTTTCAATCCTCAAAATAAGGGTGAAAACTACCCCCAACAATTTTGAAAATCATTTTATCGTATTCTACGCAAAAAAAAAACACATCGTAAATCATTGCAATCTTCTTTTTACTTCTTTTCATTTTCTTACCAGATTGAAATTTTAGAGTCGAAACGAAAATTTGTATTTTCTCACCCTCACCATCCTTCTCCTTGTGGCTCAAAAAATCTAAAATTTTAGGGAAGTTAGTTTTTTAGCAAGTACTATCGATTGTGATTTGTTTCAAACAAAAAATTTTTTTGACCTCACTTGGTGTGAAATGCTCCATATACAGTGTGTATTATGAAATTAATAGCCAGCCAAGAACAAGGGAAGAAAGTTGAAGGATTGAATATAAGCCAGATGTAATTACCATATCTATCAGGTAGTGGACGGGTGAGTGATTACGTGGTGGGGCGATTCGCATTTGTTGTCGATTTTGAACCACTCCTGCCAAGGACTGGAGTGGGGCAGTCCATTCTGATTTGTGTAACGTCTGCATTTATTTCATTTAATAAATGTCTCTCCACATTTCGGGAGTAAAATTCATTTTAGCACATGATTTATACCGGGTGTCCGGGAATTAATGTACAATGTAATACCACAGATTCGTCGACCCAAAAGAACGATTTAGGCTGACTTGCGTATAGTCTAAGTTACTTCATTTACCCGCTAGAGGGCCTCATCAGTTCTCTTTCTACTCAAAGAGTGTAAGACTTGGAACACAGAAAAAGGTACTTCAGAATCCACGAAAATAGTGTTTTTTATGTATATTTTTTATTACTACAAAAATCCCGAAAGTAGCGAAAAATGTGAACAAACTTTGTTGTATGGCATAGAAAGTATTTTATTATCGAAGCTAATATGACTGTATTTCTACATGCTGGCACCAAATTCATGGTTGTAAATCACTAAACAAAACACCCAGAAATAGCAAAAAATATGGGCAAAAATCAATCAACACAAAAACAGAACTTCATATCAGCTTCGAATCACATTAATAACATTATTTTTCTTTTAGTAACGAGACATCAAAAAAAGTCATCAAAGTTGGCCGAGACATATTTCTATTCTTAATCGAATTTATAACCTTATTTACTTATCAAGACTGTCACATCATATGACAGCCATTGTTTATTTTATAAATTATGACAGTCACTTGTCCAAAAGTTTGACACAACCAAAAAGCTTAGACATGACCGCTATTTCCATCTCTCTCGTTCATAGCCAGAATTGATGACTTTTTTTTTGACGTCTATTTTTTCATATTAATTTTTTCTGTAACAAATACTACTCTTCTGGCATTTGAAAATCGTTTAACCTCACCGTTTTAGGTTGTTGCATAGTAAGAAAGTGGATTTTCAAAATTTCAGGAATGTGTAAAGTATACAGTGTGGAAAAACTGTCGTTAGAAATTTTTACTTTTGAAGTGCCTGATCCGCCATGTTGGATCGGCATTTTTTAATTTCCCGAATCCGATCGTGGAATTGAAATCAACAACTCCAAAAGCCCCTTAAATGATGTAAGAAAGCAAAGGTATAGAGGATTTTTTATTATATACAGGGTCAATCAGAACAGGGTCAGAAAAAGTCAATCGAACTAAATATTCCTTACAATTAGTTGCATTTCTGTTGAAATACAATGTCCTAAAGATATCCAAGCTAACTTACACTTTTTATTTTAATATATAGAGAATGCAAAATCATATGAAGTTCTTATTTGGTGCCAGTACTTTTGATAATATCATATTTTGTATTGTTAATTGTAGTTCCACAACATCCTGTGGTATTTAAAACACGTCAAGCTCATTGCCTCAAACAAGGGAAATGGCAGTGGCTAAACAAAAAAAAAAATGCTGAGAAAAAATTGCAGGTTAAACAGGTGTATCAAAAATTTCCCAAAAGTTTCAGGGAAAATGACCACGGCCACCGTCAATTGTGGCGCCATCTACGAACCAAATTTATTTGTTTTCACATTAGAATATTGACTGCTGCTACGGAATTATTCATACTAAATATAAACTTAATACAACTTTACATTCTTGATTTATGTATTGATAAAAATGTATGTTGGCTTGGAAACCTTTAGCGTTCTGTATATCAACAGGGGTACAACATGGGACTAAGGTGTATATTTAGTTCAGTCGATTTACTTTGCCCTCTGGTGAATTACTGGTGTCATTTAAGTTACTTCATTTTGAAATACCCTGTATATAGAGTTTACTGCATTTCTTTTCATTAGAATATTAACCTGACCCCAAGTCTGTTTCTTGCCATTAATTTTGAGTGTCTGAGACAAATCAATAAGTCAAGTTAACAAGTGTCCATGTTTGTACAAATTTTATTACAGTAGTGAGTGAGCACTTTTAGATTATATTGTCGTTTTTAGTCATTTTCTGGTCTTTCTTGGGCATTTGTGAGGTTAGAAAAAAGTCCTGGCCCCCCCATGGAGCGATTTCGATTATAGATTTGGTTTTGGTGCATCGAAAAACATAACAAACTTTGATTCTAGATTTTATAGTCTTTATTTTAATAGTCTTTGATTCTAGAGGAACTTGTTACCTTTTTTCTGTGTTTTTCGCTTTCTGTATATTGTTATTTTAGCATTTGATGGGCATTTCGAGATCTGCCATCTTGGGTTTTTTCAAAAAAGCCAGACCAGAGAATTAAACATAAATAGCTATTTATACAAAATAAGCCAAACCTCAAATTTTTTGGTTGCTCCAAATTTTGAACAGGAGAGGTGGCTGTTCAAATAAAGTATGTCCCGTATTTTTGTTCCATTATTTATAATTTTAATTGGTTTTGTTTTAGGTAATACCTAGTTATCTATTTTTAAAAATTAAAATGTATCATTTCTTTTGTGCAGTAAGAAATAGCTACAGCTGATTATTATTTTCAGCAAATAAAGCTAACAAAATCATTCCAAAAAGGACAGTCAAAGTCTGTCTGTATCAACTCTTTTTTTTTTTGCTGAAGATTCAATTTTAGACCAGGGTTGGTCTTTTTCCATATGATCCCTAATTTTAATTGAAATGCCTCTGGAATATCGTTAAAAGTGATTATTTCGATATGTGCGAGTTGGAAAAGTGGAAAATTTGTTATTAAACGTAAAAAAAAACTAAAACCTCCGTTTCCCCTCTTTTCTTCTACATAACTCGAGAAAAGTTTTGTTTAGAAATAAGAAAATGCGCTATTATTGCAAAATGGCAATAATTGGAAACAAAATCCAGCGGCATTTCAATAAAAATTAGAGATCATATGGAAAAAGTCCAAACTACCTTATTTGAAAACAGATACCGCCCAGTCTATTTTGTGTATAAATAGTTTTGGAGGCGCATTGAGAAAGAAATGAGAAAAAATGTGATTTTAAAATATGATTATTCTTTTAGTAACCATTTGAAAAGAACTAATGACAATAAAATTTGCACATTTGATTATTTGTTTTTCGGTTGGTGAACTGGACAATTAGACTAAATGCACTGTGATCAATTTTAACCAAATTAACTAAAAAATGACTACTAATAGCATGTAAAGTGACCTAGATAAAGGAGTTGTTACAGAAATAACATCTAAGGCCCTTGTAAAATGAAGTTTGAGGCCAAAATATTGTGAGGTAATTATGCTTAAATAGAAGGCTTCAAACTAAATTTTGAAAAAAAAAAAATTCAATCTGGTCATTCAAATTCAGTTCAATCTGGAGATGTCAAAAAATAACACCATTATATATGAATTTTTTTCTTATAAAATTGTGGTTTTCATTAAAATTACAGCATTATAAAATTACAAAGTAAAAATCATATATCTATTAGGGTGGCCCAAAAAAAATGGAATATTTTTTTTCATGTCTCGTGTGAAAATATATTAATTTATCATGTTATAAACGCCCCCTTAAAAAATCAGCACAAAAACAATTTTTTAGAGGTCGCTCAAGATTTTTAAAAATTTCCAAAATCGTCAAAAATTGAATTTATTTATTTTTTTTCCTCATGTTATTATTTTTTAGGTTGAAAAAATGTCTTCTGAAAATTTGAAATCAATATTTTAATTTCTTAAGGTCACTCATAATTTTTTTTACTTTTCAAAGTAGTGTACCAAAAATGTTTTTGAGCAATCTCTAAATATAAATATTAATGAACTAATTATTTTTTTATTGAATTTGACGTACCTACAAAAGAATAAAAATAAAACACGAAACTGAATGAATGAATTTATAATAATTAAATAAATTAAAAAATTATAAATATTTGGTACTTACAATGTGGTAGTCAATTTTGTCTCGAGGAATTTTTTAAGTCTCGTGTTTTATTTCTATTCTTTTCAACGTTATATTCAATAAAAAAAAAAATTACTTTGAAAAGTAAAAAAAAATTATGTGACCTTTAGAAATTAAAATTGATTTAAAATTTTCAGAATCGACATTTTTTTGAACCTAAAAAATAGTAACACGACGAGGAAAAAAAATAATAAAAAAACTCAATTTTTGACAATTTTGGAAATTTTTAAAAATCTTGTGCGACCTCTTAAGAATTTTTTTTTGAGCTGATTTTTTAAGGGGGCGTTTATAACATGATAAATTAATTATTTTCACACGACACTAAAAAAAAATTCCATTTTTTTGGGCCACCCTAATCTTTATATACAGTAAACATTTTGTAGACACCAGAAAAATGAGTTGTCCGTTCCTTGATCAGGAAAAAAATACCATGTTATAATAATCTAAGTGTGAAAATGATGCCTCAAAATATAGTTTTAATCTTACTTCATTTTTAAATAGGAAGTTCAGTTTATAGTTTTACTAGTGGCACTGCAAATTTTGTATGTATGCATACAGTGACTTCCATAATGCCAGCATCAGATGGGAGACATTTTTGATTTTGATTTAAAAAAAAATCTATGGCAATAACATCTACTTGTCTGAATTTCTGCATGAAATCTTGAAAACAAAAGGGTAAAACAAAAAAAATACTGCCACAACTTAAGAAAAATAAATTATTATCTGGCTCTGACGAGATTCAGTAAACTAAAACTAACACATGATAAGAAAATGTCATTGGAATCTTTTTTAAATCAGGATTTTTTTTTTCAAATGAATATTAAAATGTTTTCCCATTTGATGCCGAATTTATGGTGGTTACTGTAGACAAGATTCTTAAAATTATCGTATTTGCATTAGTTCTACTCGTATTTATATGCTTGTTTATAAAGTTCTGTTTGGATCAACTTGCCAATAAATTGATTGTACATAAACGTAATTTTTTATGTCTAATATTTTTTATAATCTAATATCAGTGAGTGGTAGTTCTAAATTAAGCTGGTTTTGTACAATAAAAATTAATGTAATAGTCAGTCAATAACATATATCATAAGATGCGCTCTTTATGAAGGACACTGTATATTGAGACCGAGATAAGGCGATGAAAAGGAGTTTATAGGCTATAACATGTGAAACGGTGTAAGTTAAAGTCAGACTTTATTAGGTATATATTATAGTAAAATATAGAATGGTAAATATAGTAAAAATTTCAGCAATGTGAATTGATGTAACTAACCGAAGGACCAGTTGAATTTTCAGTAGGAAGACTGATTGGCCTCCAGTACCACCAATTGTACCATACTAAAAAAATAAGATATTATGAGTATGCGATAAAAATACCTACAGTCCAACCATTATGTGTGAAGAGTTCAATGACAGTTCAGCACTTTGTTTCATAAACTGTTAAACAACAGAATCATAATAACAATAAAGAAGCGCGCACCAAATCCCAAACCGTCGCACCGCACTGGAAGTGGCAGATGTGCAACTGAACTGTGAATAAAGGAAAGTAATATCTTTACAATGAGCGAAAACAGACAGCTGTCGACTAGTGTCCAACGTTGCCACTATTTGTAAATCATCTGTCGCACCTAATATAGCCGTAGCAAATTTGTCCAGTGTCAAAAGCTTACCACATGTCGTACGCACATCGATTCACAATATTATATAATCAATTCTAAAATTTCTTTTTTTAATTAGGAATTTAGGACAATTATAAATAACGCATACATTTATTAATTTGAGTATTACCGAATTATTCTAAAAGGTATATACACTGAAAAATTTTATATGGCAATTTTTTCGATATTTGTAGTGATTTAGAGATCGTTGTGATCTTCACATAATTGGACTTTAGTGTAAATTTTATTAAATAAGTTAAATAATAGCAAAATTTCATAATAAGCTCAGTGCTTAGGCAAAGACTTCAGAAAAATGTTGGGATACCTAACATATTTTTTATATAGTTAGTATTATTTTTTTGAATTAATTCTTAATAATAATAAAAAAAATATTTTTTCTGTCATGAAAAAGTATTTCAAATTGTTATTTATACAGGGTGTCTACTTTTATTTATGTACAAATCCATAAAATCCTCATTTTTCAAGATAATCGATTAAACCTTTTTTTTTATTAAAATGGCATTGAAATCGTAGATTCATGGCCTGCTACGATTTTTTTTTATACCTCCGAAATTCAATATAACCATTTAGCGATTATTTAATTTCGAATTCCCCGAATGCGAAATTTGAAGGCGATTCTCTCTATACGATTTCAAAGTTGAGCTAAATATCGAGTTTTAGAGCTGCTAGATGAGTCAAATGTGCCATGAAATTATGTCAAGACAGTTGAATGTTATTTGGAATAACTTACACTTAATGTTGACCTAACAAAAGAACTATTTCTTGCCTACTACAGTTTTTTTTTGTAGGTGCATATCACTATCAATAAACACCTACACTTAGGTGACCAAAAATATTTTCTTGTCTACGAGTTTAAGTGATTCCAAATAATATTCAACTATTTTGACATAATTCCATGGCACACTTGATTCATCTAGCGGTTCTAAGACTCAAAATTTTTTGAGAAACTTTGAGATCATATAGAAACAAACACCCTTTATATTTTTTGTTCAAATTTCATACGTGGGGGATTTGAGGAGTCATGATCAACGCTATGGATTCAGATTTAAAAAAAAAATCATTAAACGGTAATATTAAATTTCGGGGGTATAAAAAAAATTATAGTAGGCCATGGGGATGAATCTTAAAAGCGACGGTCGGGTCAGAGAAAGTAATTTTCCGATGCCCATGAAATAAAAAAAGTCTCTTCGATTATTTTAAAAAATGAAGATTTTATGGACATCCTGTATACCGATTAATTTCCATACGATACTTACAAACATATGATGGTTTCAGAACCACAGAGACAGTTTTACAATCCTGGCTGCATTCGCTCGAAGGTTTTAGAACAATAGTTCTTTCTCCCGAGCCCTGTATAACATATATGTAACTACATTCCGTGTTAGGCAATACATAAGGTTCCGCTTTCGCTCCATCGATCATTATGAATCTTTCCACGCTCTGGCCCGCCCTGCTGGGTATAAAAGAAGGCCTGGGAAAAATTTTACGTACTATCCTCGCCGGCGTCATCTTGTTAATGCGCCAGGAAATATGCGCCGTGGAAGACTTTAAGTAACTCAAGTCGGTATTAAACAGATCTTGTAAGGTAGTAATACTAAAGTTGGTCGATTTGATTCGTCTTGCGTCTGCATTTAATACGTCCTTATTTTCGATATACATGTCTTGCAGTGTTTTTTCGGTAACCCGTTTTTGGTCGGTCTGAAAGATTTGAAAACACAATTTAATGATTAGATATTCAGTTTGATGTTTAAATGGCAGAGGCATAAGTAAAATATCAGTGCCCAGTATAAAGTTTTGTCGCTTGTTGTGTTTAAAAAGTTTCATTTCTATTTCGTTAAAGTTAAGGTTCAATGTTTAAAAGGTTTTTCTTTATGGTACTCTTATGTTCGACTATAATAATAAACAAGTACAGCATTATTTTTCATTTTTTGCTATCCTAAACAGAAAGTTTGGTAGTTAAGTACATCTATTATGTACAAAACCTATTCAGAATTTTGGTTCAAACTCGATACATCTGTTTTTTTATAGTTCCTGGGCAGTTTGTTGGTTTTGTAGAGCCTATTTTATTAAAATGCCAAAACCAAACATTCCAAAAGCCTAAAAAATGTAATATATTCCCTTAGTAAGAAGTTAAGAGATAAATAATGATATTGGTTATAATTCCCCGCCAAGATCGAACCTTTAGTTAAAAAAACAGTCAACTTAAAAAAACAACACACACGTTTTAGTGATAATAATAAAAATAAATTATGAATTTCAGTCGTTTAGATAAGCAATTATTTACTAAAAAAATATTTAGAATGCTTCTCCTGTAAAACGAGTTTTTGAGTTGTAACAGTTTCCTTCCGAATGAACAATATGTATTGTTTCATTTATTTACACCCGGATGACACAGGATCACGGTATTCCCCTCACTTTTGTGTAACAATTACCTTCACAATAAAAGGTGCACCTGTTCCAGAACTGAATGCATTTTTTTCACTAATTCCTGTAAGATCTAAAACTGCGTGCACGTTTTCACAGGGCCAACATTCCATATCGGCTACATAAAAAAATGGATTTTCTACAAGGCAAGTTTCATCATACAGATCTAAAAAATATTTTTTTTAGAAAATTACAAACATATGCCAATTACCTGTTACCTGTTAAGATTGGAAACATTTTAATTACTGGTACCGACAAAAATCTCACTAATTTTAATGTTGGGTAAGTTAAACCTTGTACATTTCTCAAAACAATGCTTGTTGTTGGCTGATGTACATTCAATAAAATATAAATACAAATTGCACACACACTAAATACGATAAATATATTTATTATTTTACGGATTAATTTTTGAGCTTTGGTTCGTTTCATACATGGCTTTGAGCTATTTGTTACTTTTTTCAAGTCATTAAAGCATTTCTTAAAAATCTCCTCTATTTCTTTGTCACTTAAACCTAAATCTTTGGCACATTTTCTTACGTTATCTACATCCTTTTTATAATGTTCTAAAATTTTTTCTTTTGACATTTTACCTAACCTACCCACATTTTTAAATGGCCGAAAAGGACAGGCAACTTATGACCATAAATTCCCTAGTTGGGTTCATTCAATTCATATAATATGTTAAAAAGATAAAATGCCCAAGATATACCGCGCCTTCCTGTCTTCAGTTTTAATTTATAATATCCCCCCAGTCTTGCGTCTATTTATGTTCATTTTCACCAAATTTATGCACCACGGAAATTTGACGTGTTCTTTCTTCAGAAAATATGCACAATGTTAAATGGGGGTCCATTTTAATCCAGGATGAACAACGAGGTACAATACCAATTCATTATAAAAGGAATATTTTAATTTGTAATGGTCCAAAACACAAATACCAACGGATGTTTCAATAAACAATAGATGCTTGAGATTTGCACGAAATTCTCAGTTCCACATCTTAGTTAAAGTTTTCTCAGTTATTGGTACGTTCGATTTTGAACATCAGAAGTCAACAACTGAAGTGAGCTGAGGTAATTCATCTCAGTTAATTTTTGCCTCAATTCGTGTCAAATTGGAATCAGCTAATGACACAGTAATTAGTTAGTTGAGCGACCACCACGTGGCGCAATGTTTATTTTATGTGTTTCGGGTGCAGTTTGCAGTCAATTTGAAATTTTCGGTTGTTTCTTTTGTTTGGTGAGATTAATATTTACAAATTTGGTGTAGTGAAGTAGTTTTTGTAAAATGTCATGTATGTGTTGCGTGCCGGTGTAAAGAAAAAATGGACCGAAAGTTAAGATGTTTAATTTTCAAAACGAGCCAGCCCAGCAAGTGGATATCGATATTACCTACCTAGAAAAGATTTTATATCATCTCGAAATTCAAAGGTTAGTTAGTTAGGAGTTAAATAGTTAGGAGTTAAATTTTATAAAACAACATAATATTCGATCTACTTCTTGCTACGACCTTGAAACAGCTAAAATAATTCGCAATAAATAGACGCAATACCCTGTAATTTTTCGAATTGTCCAAAATATTTGTCGAATATCGAGAAACAACAATTAGGAGTATTAGAAATGAGCAAAGTAGAATTTCGTGAACAATATTTAACCTTTAACCTTACACAGTTTTGTCGACTTTGTGTACTTATAAGGTAAAAAAATACGGCCACGGCCAGTTCATATTTCGGTAGCGACTTTGGTTGTTTAGTAAAGTGTATGTATCCAAAGTAAATTGGAACAGATGAAAAAAGTCGGCCAAGCTGGTATGTTTGACGCGACAGTGCCGACAAAACCAAGATCTAATGGCTTTACAGATTATATTAGTATTTCCAGCAGTATTAAAGTATACGAAGTGTGGCTATTACATAACCGAACTGCTGTCATAACACTTTTTATTCGTTACCAATTACAGTAGCAACTTTTTCGCCTTCCATGTACTCGTCTTGGCGATCTCTACACCGCTCCATACGACTTTTTCATTGTTGAAAGCAGTGCCGAAAGTCCTCTTCTGTTAGCTGGTTCAGAACCTCCGTCGCTTTTGCTTTAACCGCTTCCACACTTTCGAATCTTGTCTCCTTCGATGCCGATTTGACCTTGGGAAATAAAAAAAGTCACAGGGAGCAAGGTCGGCCGAGTATGGTGGATGTTCCAACACAGTAATGCCGTATTTCGCAAAAAACGCCTTCACGGCAAAGCAGAATGGGCTGTTGCATTGTCTTGGTGAATCTTCCATGATTTGGTCTTCCATAAATCGGGTCTTCGTCTTCTCACACGCTCACGCAGGGCCGTCAGAACCTTGATTGATCGTCTGACCCAGTGAACGTAAACAATGCCTCGAATGTCAAAAAAGACGATTATCATGGTTTTGAATTTGTTCTATTCAAGTTCACGATTCATCACAAGTAATGACCGTGTCTAACAAGCCTGGATCAGGGTCAATGTTGTTTAGAATATCAGCGCAAATGTTCATTCTTGATTCTATTTGCTCGGGAGTGAGGAGTTTTGGCACCATTTTTGCGCAAACTTTGCGCATGATTCATGCAAAATCGAACACATTCTTTGTCGATTCCTGTTATTTCAGCAAGCTCTCGGATGCTTAGACGACGATCTTCGCGGATTGTTTTATCAATTTTTTTCAATGTTTTCGTCCGTTTTTGCCGTTGAGGGCTCTCCTGGGCGCAAATCGGCTTCGATCGTTTCACCGTTCACCGTTTAAACCTTCTTTTAACATTGCATAAGCTTCTGTAAAAGTTTTCCCTAGTTTAACAAGAAACTTAACCCGTTGCTCCATCTGAACACTTAACATTTTTGCTACATTCAAACGATTGCTATAGTCGAACTGAGCGACCCACTGGCTTGTCCAGCGAACTCAGGGTGGGGAAAGTATCACCAGACACAGTTCTGTTCAAACTTGTCGCGACTCGCTCTCAGCGCGCTGGTAGCAGCATCAGTTCGGTTATTTAATAGTCACACCTCGTTATACATACTTTACGTGACATTTTCGCCAAGTCTACGTGGACTTTCTATGAGTAATGTTAGTGACAAATCGCATGCATTTAAATAGGTAACGCTAGAATGTTGCGGACTTCTTGTAGAAGCCCTCTTTCTCTAGCTGTTCCAACTGACTCTGGATACACTTTAGTCAGTTCCTACATTTACACGAAGAAGGAAGGTTGAATAAATTTCAATAAATAATTAATCAAGTGTAAGAAAAATACGATTTAATATTTCAAGGGACGTTAATAATATTGAGCTTGTTGCAGGAATGTATTATGTTGGGTACCATGCATATAGCGTGTGCCTAGAACAACAATAACTTTCTTAAAAATCGGCACTGTAATCCACATAACGGCGTTTCCATAATAACAGGCGATAGCGGTTAGAAGTAAAATATTTAAATCCAACTTAAAATGATAAATAGCGTAATACGTTAATATCACAAGAAGGGCAGATAAGGTCTCCAGCGTTCCCTTTACTGCGCTCCACTTTCTCGAGCCCATGAACGATTTATAAACCATGTTCTCCGTGTAACTCGTCGCTCCGTATCCGAAACCAAACAGAAGGCAGCTGATCGTAATTATATCGTTCGTCATCTTTCCCAGTAACACTAAAAAAGAATTAACTAGTTTTGCGAGAACAAAAGAAGTGTGAAGTTAGCACCCCCAAATTGGAATTTTGAGTCCATTTTAGGCTTATTATTTACCATTATTTTGACCAAGTTATGACCAGTTTTGACCAGTAAACAGTTAATTTTGACCACCTTTTTGTTTAAAAATGCGGAGCGAAACTAAGTTTTTGAACATTTTTTCAGTCCGCACCCCCCAAATTGGAGTTTTGAACCGATTTCGGGCTCATGTATTTCTTAGCATTTTTTATCCGATTGTGATGAAATGTGTACACGCACTTTCTCTGCTCACAAACGAGTGCACAAAATGTCATTCAAGTAAGTGAAGTAGATCGCAAGATTATCCCTTGAATTCTACGATATCGAATCCTTGACTTCTACGATATCGATGGATGACATTTTGTAGTGTACAAAGTGTCATCCATCGTTTATATCCAATCGGATAAAAAAATGCAAAGAAATACATGAACACGAAATCGGCTCAAAATTCTAATTGGGAGGTGCGGACCGAAAAAATGCTCAAAAACTTAGTTTCCTTCCGCATTTTTAAACAAAAGGTGGTCAAAATAAACTGTTTACTGGTCAAAACTTGGTCAAAACTTGGTCAAAATAATGAGCACGAAATCGACTCATAATTCCAATTTGGGGGTGCGGACTGAAAAAAATGCTCATAAACTTAGTTTCCTTCCGCATTTTTAAACAAAAGGTGGTCAAAATAAACTGCTTATTGGTCAAAACTTGGTGAAAATAATGAGCACGAAATCGACTCAAAATTCCAATTTGGGGGGTGCAGACTGAAAAAAATGCTCAAAAACTTAGTTTCCTTCTGCATTTTTAAACAAAAAGGTGGTCAAAATAAACTGTTTACTGGTCAAAACTTCGTCAAAATAATGAGCACGAAATCGGCTCAAAATTCCAATTTTGGGGGTGCGGACTGAAAAAATGCTCAAAAACTTAATTTCCTTCCGCATTTTTAAACAAAAGGTGGACAAAATAAAGTGTTTTTTGGTCAAAACTGGTCAAAACTTGGTCAAAATAATGAGCCTAAAATGGACTCAAAATTCCAATTTGGGGGTGCTAACTTCACACACCTTCAAAGTAAACATTTGAAACTAATTTGAAATTCTCGATTCCAAAGACAAGCTGAAATAATATTTCGTAATAAATACGAGCATATACAGGGTGTCTACTTTTGTTTATGTACAGGACTTTTCCTTATAACTTGCCACCCGTTTAAAACGTTTATTTCCTGAGATAAGTAAAAAGGAAATACAAAAGATACAGGATTTTTCCTGAAAATATTTAATGTGTTAAACAGAAAACCAAAGGACGATCGCAGAATAAAAAAGGTTAACCTATGTTACAAGGCGTTTCTTTTTTGTACAATTTCGAAGTTGAGTCAAATATCGATTTTGTTTTATATCAACTGTCTTGACATAATTCCAAGGCACACTTGACACCTCTAGCGGATTATTTAAAATTGTATTTAAAAAAAAAGTCATCAAATCTGGCTATGAACGAGAGAGCTGGAAATAGCGGTCATGTCGAGGCTTGAAGGGTAATTTGTTGTCAAACTCTTGAAGTGGATGTCACAATTGAAAATTTTTTAACCCGTTGACGGACACCGTGTAAACAAATTGGGTGCCAAAAAAAGTCACTGCACTTTTTCAGAAATTACAATATTAGATTGTCAGAATATTATTACAAAATATGTTTTTTTTATTTTTTTTAGGGAAAAAACAAGTCGACGGATATTGACGTTATGCCCTATTTAACAGCACTTTATTTGGTGTTTTAGGGTCACCAGGGCATTGACGTCTATAGCCGTCGTATTTAAAGTACTCAAAAAGTTTTATTGAAAGTAAAAAAACGTTCGGACAAGCGCATTTTTTTCAAAAAAATTATTCACTGCCAAGCAAAAATTTACAACCACGCTTTAAAAACCTAAAATATATAAAATTACATACATTTGCAAGATAACATTATGCTGAAAATTATTATTAGCTCGGATTTGTTATGAATTTATGGCCAAAAAGATAAAACCTGCTAAAAATGCCGACTAAATGTTCTGAAAATCGAGAAACCTGTCGTAAAAATTGAATAAAAATTTGTTGCCGCGGTAACCATTAATTTCACAATTAGATCTGTCAGTCACAGGTGATTTCTGGTAGTTTTTGCGAATATTCGTTATTTTAAAATAAAAATGGGCCGTGGACGTGCGACTGATCGAAAATTGCGGCAGTTCATTGTAAAAAAAATACTGCAGTGGCAAAAAAATCCGCGAAATTGCGGAAGAATTCTGCTTTGCAAACTTGGGGACATATTAAAGCATTCGCGAGACTGGAAATTTGGACGTGAAAGGTAAAAATACTGGAAGACCCAGACTTGTTACTGAAAGGAGCCAAAGGTTGCTGGTGAAAATTGGCAAAAAAAGTCGATGGAACACCTTAAGGGATATAACAGCACAATGGAACTCTGAAGCAGGAGAAAGGCTATTCGCGAATATTGCAGAAAATACATTCATCAGTCTGGGCTCAGTTTTTATAAGGTATTACTATTTTATTTTTCAAATGTTTAATTTATAACTTTTCGTAAATGATCGTAGGCTAAAGAAAAGCCTTTATTAACTGAGGCACAAAAAATCGACTGAATTGGGCCAAATCGAAGGTATCGTTCGAAACCGTATTACTGTTCAAAAGTAATTTTCAGTGACGAGTCCAAATTTGATGTCTGCGTAGGCGATCATAACAAAAGAGTAATAAGAACAAAAAGTGAAGCCTTTCATAAGGACTGCCTTAAACGAACCGTAAAATTCCCGAAGGGTGTCATGATTTGGGCATGTATGTCCCCTAAAGGTTTGGGACGGTATGAGGTCATAGAGGGTACCGTCAACGCTGACAAATATATCCAAATACTTACGAATATCTTATTACCGACTGTTCAGGATATGTACCCAGACGGCGCAGCTTCCCATACTGCAAAAAAGACGAAAAGGTGGTTCAGGGAACAGCATATCAAAGTCCTATCATGGCCATCAAACGGCCCCGACCTAAATGTCATTGAAACACTGTGGCATAAGATAAAAATATTTTGAGAGATGATCCTCAAAGAACGGTCTCTACTTTAAAGGAAAAAATCGGCGAAATTTGGGACACCTTTTCATCAGAACTCTGTCGAGGCTTGGTTGAAACAATGCCTGCAAGAATTCGGGCCGTAATTAAGGCAAAAGGTGACGTAACGCCTTATTAATACTTAAAATATATTTTTCCGAACATTTCGAACATATAGTTATTAGGGCTCGTACTTAATTTTGGAAAATTGTAATGAAAAAAGAAGAATCCACAGTTGTCTTCCAAAAGCGATTTTTTATAAAAAAAATATTTTAAAATATACCCCGACAAGTACTTGAAAATTTTATCAATTAAGCAATAAAAATGAGTGCTTTTGAACTTGTAAACTGTGTTTACATTTTGCATTAGAATTTCCAAAGAATAAGTGGACCAGACTTTATTAGACTACTTGTAAAATTGGAACCTTGTAGCTCAAATGTCCTGATCAAGAAACTTGGGGCACCCTGTATAATTTGACACTCAGTATAATCATATATACTTACGCGCCATGCTGGTTCCAGTCAACAATAACCCGCATACAAACGTGCTCCTGATTTTTCCTTCGGAAAAGTTTATGATCAACGGCAGCAAGACGAGAAATAAGCACCAAGAAAATGCGATGTAAGACAACAGAAACGTGGCGTCCTCTGGCTGAAGATTGTTCTTTTCAGAGGCGACGTACGGTGCTAGATTTATGTAAATCGCCGAAGTGATGCCCGTGACAACTTTAGACAACAGCGACGGATAAAAATGCAAGTCTTTAAGCGAAGTCACCAAGGGCTTGAATATATTGTCTATAAGTGAGTCTGCTACCACTCGGAATCTTCTTCTCCAAATGAATTTTCTGTAGGGGGGAGCAGCAACACGCGTTGTGTTTATGGTTTTCAACTCTTTTATGAAACTCGTTCTGTTTTCCTTATAGTTTGATATGTATTCAATATTCTGGATTTTCTCCGGACCATCCAGGTAATTGTTCGACACTAAATCTTTAATATTCAAGATCTTGAGGCTGTCTCGTCTCATGGTTACGCTTTCGGCATGCTCTCCGTCTAACTCTTCATAAGCATCTGGTTCTTCCAGTATTGTGCTGCGCTGATGATTTATCTCCGTCAACCTCGTGATGACTTTGGTGAGCGTCTTCGCGGCGTCATCCTCATTGTCATTGCCGTCAATTTCGTTTTCCTTCTCCTCAGGAATCTGCGGCAATATGCTGACCCCGGCGTTTTTATAATAAATCTCGACCGTGAGGGGATTCAGATATGTCGGTTGGTAGACTTGTTCGTTAACTACGTGATTGTCATAGAACGAGTGCTCGTCGGATGCTACGAATATTTCCTTTTTCTTCCTCTTCGTCTTCTTCGGTGGAAGTCGTTTCAGATTTGTGGGGTTCTGATTTCACTGAATCGGTAAAGTTTATCATTTCTCTCATCTGACTGGAGAACCTGCAAGTGAAAGTATTAGTTCGTTAGTTTATAGAAGAAGAAGCACAATTGACATGAGAAAAACGGTTTTAGAAGGAAGTTGCTTGTTGCCAGACGTAGTAAATTAGGGGCAATATTGCATGGAGTGGTAAAGTTGAGTTATAGATAGAATTGGCTCAAATGTGCAACGCGACATAGGCGTACCCATCATAATATAATAAAACTAAAGTAAATAATGTTAAATATAGTAACGAAAGCAATACATTCACACTTTATAATCATATACAGGGTTTGTCCGGAAAGTAATGTTAGTGAATTTTTTTCCCGATACTGTACGCGCCAGCCCGCGCTTTACGTGCTGGGATTGTGGTGGGGGATCAGGCAACAAGATCCAACAAGCGTCAGTTGGGTACCGGTCGTTGTAGCGGTCGCATCACTCGTTCTTTGAGAGTCGTTACAGTGACCCGGTGCAAGAAAAAATGCAATGTGTGCTGCGGATACCATTCTAATGTTGAAGAAGGCTTTCGGCGTCGATTGTCTTTCGGACAGGCAAATTTTCCGGTGGCACAAGGCCTTCGCAGAAGGTCGGGAAGATGTCAACGACGAGAACCGCGCTGGACGGCCATCAACCTCCAGTTCCGACGACAAGGTGAAACGTGTGCGTGACTTGTTGAACACTGACCGTCGTCTAAGTGTCCGTTTAATTTCCGAAACATTAGACATTACGAAAACCATTGTTCACGAAATTGTGTCGGAGTCTTTAGGAATGAGGAAGGTGTGCGCGAAGCTCGTGCCAAAAGTGCTAACGGACGATCAAAAAGCGAGGCGCGTCGAAACCTTCCAAGAACTTTTGGACACCTGCGAAGACAACCCCGCTTTCCTTGATGACGTCATTACCGGGGATGAAAGTTGGGCACTCCCCTCGCCCCAAGAAGGCCAGTATGTCCAGGTCAAAGATCAAGACAATGCTGATTGTCTTTTTGATTGCCGGGGATTGGTCCATCATGAGTTCGTTCCGCAGGGGACAACCGTAACCGGAAAGTGTTACGTCGAGGTGCTGAAGCGGCTGAAACGTAGGGTGAATCGCGTCCTCCCAGACATCTCAAAAACCTTGGAAGCTTCACCACGACAATGCGCCTTCGCACACCTGCTTCCTCGTGGCCGATTACCTGGTCAAGGCAGGCATCACCGTTGCTCCCCAGCCTCCCTACAGCCCCGATGTGTCCCCCTCAGACTTTTTTCTGTTTCCGCGCCTCAAAACCCCAATGAAAGGACAGCATTTTGGGTCGGTGAAAAACATTCAGAAGGCTTGCACCGACGCTTTATAGGCGATTCCGGAAAACGACTACCGTGCGGCTTTTGATGCGTGGAAGACCCGCTCGAACCGATGTGTAGACGCAGGAGGAATGTATTTTGAAAGTTTCTAAAGATCTGTACACATAGAACCAATAAAAACCATTTTTCAAAGCTCACTGACATTACTTTCTGGACAAACCCTGTATGTACGAGGTGTGGCTATCAAATAACCGAACTGATGCGACTACCAGCGCGCTGCGAGCATATCGCGACAAGTTTGAACAGAACTGTGTCTGGTGATACTTTCCCCGCCCTGAGGTCGCTGGACAAGCCAGTGAGTCGCTCAGTTTGACTATAGCAGTCGTTTGAATTAGCCTACGCACTAGTGACGCGTCAAAAAAATGTTAAGTGTTCAGATGGAGCAACGAGTTAATCTCAAGTTTCTTGTTAAACTGGGGAAAATTAAAGTTATAAGAAGTGTACGGGAATAAATGTTTATCCCGCTCACAAGTTTTTGAATG
This sequence comes from Aromia moschata, assembly GCA_029963805.1. Classification (NCBI taxonomy): domain Eukaryota; kingdom Metazoa; phylum Arthropoda; class Insecta; order Coleoptera; family Cerambycidae; genus Aromia; species Aromia moschata. The sequence continues at coordinate 1,555,934 of JAPWTK010000032.1, read as the reverse complement.
GTTTAAAGGGTTTAAAGAGGGATGTGAAACGACTGAAGACGATCCGCGCCCCGGACGACCCTCAACCTCAAAAACGGACGAAAACATTGAAAAAATTGGTAAATTAATCCGCGAAGATCGTCGTCTAAGCATCCGAGGGCTTGCTGAAATAACAGGAACCGACAAAGAATGTGTTCGCCAGATTTTGCATGAATTGTTCAACATGCGCAAAGTTTGCGTAAAAATCTTGTCAAAACTCCTTACTCCTGGCAAAAGGAATCAAGAATAAACATTTGCGCTGACATTCAAACAACATTGACACTGATCCAAGCTTGTTAGATATGGTGATTACTTAAAGGCGCTGAAGGGGACAAGATGCGAAAGTGTGGAAGCGGTTAAAGCAAAAGCTACAGATGTTTTGAACAAGCTGACAGAAGCGGACTTTCACCGCTGCTTTCAGCAATAGAAAAGTCGTATGGAGCGGTGTAGAGATCACCAAGGGGAGTACATTGAAGGCGAAAAAGTTGCTACTGTAATTGGTAACGAATAAAAACTATTATGACAGCAGTTCAGTTATTTAATAGCCACAACGCGAACAAGTAATAGTCGTTGGCGGCTAAATCTGGAGAATACGGTGGATGTGGAAGCAATTTTAAGTGCAATTCGTGTAATTTTGTCACTTGTTGCTATTGACTTATGTGTCTTGGGTGAAATAACACTTTTTTCTTTTTCATTTGGGACCGTTTTTTCATGATTTCGTTGGTTGGGGAACTCTCTTAATTCGAGCGCACGAAAGCAGTCGCGCCAAGCAGTCGAGAGATCCCCCAACATGCGGCCTTTCCCCTTCGCTCGAGCGCCCGAGCGCCCGAAACGCAAAACAGCCCGGTTTTCAATGTCGTTTTTGAGATCCTTCCTCAAATTTGACAACCTTGGTCCATTGTATGATTGTAGAGCACCTCTTCACGAACCAAACGCACTTTGAAAAATTACCGTAGGTCGGAAAGAAGAAGAATTATCGTAGGTAGGTAGGAAAAATTACCGTCATTGACAATTGGCGTGCCATTTTTTCGAAAACACCTTTTTTACATTTTTTCGGATTGCTCCAAAAGTTATGAATATTTTTTTGATAAAATTTTTTACTGTAAGTAGCCGCCGAAAGGAGGTTTAGGTTATTTTAGGTATTTTAGGTTTTTTTTTTTGCAAAAAGTTGTAAACCGATTTGAATTTTTAAAAAATTATTTTTTTTCGTCTTTGCTATAAGTGCTATAACGTGCTATTTTTTTGTTTTTCTGAAATATTTTTTTTTGTACTTAAAAAAGTGAAAAAAAAAAACGGTTTTTCACACGTTTATGAATTTGTTTGGTTACGTTCCTACAAACCGATTTGATCCAAAACTAGTGCATTCAAATTGCACTATTTTTTACCTAATTATCACATTTTTTTTTAACGCTTGAAGGATTTTTTGAAAAATTGGACCTACTTTGGCTATCTTTCCTAGGCTACAAGGGCATATCCTCTTTTTTGTTTCACACTGTTTATGTGACGGCTACAATCGCGTTTGTCCCTACACAACAGTTTTTCCTTACAGACTACACATTACGATCAAACCTGTTCATATACCTATTCATCTTGACATTTTATTATTAATGTCATGTAATACAAACGCCGGTAGAGCGTACTATGGCAAAAATACATTCACAATAAAGACTTACGCCGGTAAAGTTTGATATCTCGATATTTCGTCGTATTCCTCTTTGTCATCTTCAGGCTTTATAATCAACATGGCGGGGAAAATGTTCAACAAGAACGCCGCCGTTATCAGCTTCACCTGGTAAGCGGTGTAGTAACTGACTAGGAGCAGTGTAAAATGGGGCATTATCAAGAGGGCCAGCGCCCTGGCCACTTGGATGTTTCCTTCGAACACTGCGGGATCCATGTCGAATTTCTCAGTGGCCGTCTGCTTCAGCTGCGTGTATATTAACTTAGATACCATTCCTGTGGAAACGTTTGTACGTTTGTGTATACAGGGTGGCCCATCGAAGACGAAACAGCAAAATGTACGTGTCCGAGCATTAATTCGCTCCAAACTGCGTTAAGTACCAGATAATTGGCTTGTTTTGTTTTCGATGGGCCACGCTGTATACAGTGCGTCCATAAAGTGACGCATAAATTCATTATTAGCTAAATGAACAATATTATTGAAAATTCCCGAGACAGGTCAATTTTTGATTGCGATTTACTATTTTGTCACATAATAATTTAATATACAGGGTGTCCCACCTTCGAGTAATGACGCCACCACCGATTTTTTTTAAATGGAATACTACATTTTTTTTCAAGTTTCGGATGACCCTGGCCGAGCTGAGTCCAAAAATGTATCACAAGTTGCTTCTATCTATTACAGGGTGGACAACAATACATAAAGTGTTTATGAAAAATTTCATTAGAAAGTTATACGTTTCTGTATTTTTAGAAAAGTCACAATAAATGCTCAAATTGTTCTCCGTTGACTGCTAAACAATGACCGAATCGGGCAATACATTCGCTTCTGACATTTTGTAACATAGCAGGTGTTATGTTTAACGTTTCTTGCCTGATTCGATCTTTGAGCTCACGGATGTTCTCGGGTCTATTAGTATAAACTTTAGATTTCAAATAACCCCATAAAAAGAAATCTAGTGGAGTAAGATCAGGTGATCTAGGGGGCCATTCCACTGATCCTCTTCTTCCTATCCACCGATCTGGAAAGGTTCTGTGTAAAAACTCGCGCACAGCTATAGCAAAATGTGGTGGTGCACCATCCTGTTGAAACCAAATTCTGCCGTCTAAAGTATTGGCTATTTCAATATCAGGAAATAGCCGGGTCAAGTCAGGAATTAATGTATATTGTAAAAAAATTCAGATACAATGCTCCTGTCAAATTTTCATCAAAAAAGTATGGACCAACAATTCTATTTCTCACAATACCAGCCCACACATTGACCTTTTGTGGATGTTGCGTATGGTATTCTTGCATCCAGTGTGGATTTTCCTGAGACCAGTAGCGGGTGTTTTGCCGATTAACATGCCCGTTCAAAAAAAACGTTGCCTCGTCAGAAAATAAAATATTAGCAATGAAACCGTTATTTTGATTATTGTGGTCCATCATGTACTCGCAGAATTCAGTTCTTCGGTCAAAGTCGTCTTCAGCCAATTCATGGATGAGGCGTACTCTATAGGGATGGTATTTTACCTTTTTAAAAATATTCGATACTGAAGACTTTCCAATATTCAAATCCCTAGATACTTGCCGTACTGTACAATGTGGATTTTCTAGTGCCGACAAAATTACGTCTTGTTGAACATTTTCATTAATTTTAGGTCTACCTTGCCTTGGTGCATCCCTCACGTGTCCTAATTCTCTGTATTTTCGCTCTATTCTGCTTACTGTAGATTGTGAAACAGGTTCACGATCTGGGTGCATTTCATGGAATAATCTACACACCTCTTGTTGAGTCCGCATTCTGTCGCCAACACCAATCATCATTAGAATTTCAATCCTATCCCTTTCATTTAAAGGCATTTTCAACAAAACGTTTTAAATAAATTAGATTTAGGTTTCACTTAAAGTACCTACTTTGAAGCGTTAACAATACAAAAGTGAACTCTAAATAGCCGTTTTTAATATGGCAAAAAATGACAATGACAATCAAAAAACAAATGACAAAAAAATAACGAACCACGTATCGCGCCTCGCGTCATTCGCGCGTCTTGTCCAAACTGGTGTTTATTAAAGTAGTTGTATTTTTGTATCACAATAACGTTAATTTAATTTTTTTTAGTGCGTTTAATCAGCAATACATAATTTGTAATTTTTGTACTGTTGTCCACCCTGTAATAGATAGAAGCAACTTGTGATACATTTTTGGACTCAGCTCGGCCAGGGTCATCCGAAAATTGAAAAAAAAATGTAGTGTTCCATTTAAAAAAATCGGTGGTGGCGTCATTACTCGAAGGTGGGACACCCTGTATATTAAATTAGTATGTGACAAAATAGTAAATCGCAATCAAAAATTGACCTGTCTCGGGAATTTTCAATAATATTGTTCATTTAGCTAATAATGAATTTATGCGTCACTTTATGGACGCACTGTATATTTTTTCAGTTGAGTTTATAACAGTTATACGAACCTCCAAAAACGCCAAACGACAAGATCTGTCCCGGGATTACGATCCCAATAAATAAGAATATTGTGGCCAATCCGACGATGCATCTAAAGGCACATATTCGGCTGCTTTCAAAGTAGTTACAAATGTACCTTGACCACGGACCTGAAAATTATAATCAATTTTATTTTATTTACAAGTTTTACAGTTACAAGACAATTTTTTTATTCTCCAAATAATTCGCAAAAGGTAGAATTTTGACAAAACATTTTGAAGTAAAAGCTGAACGACAAAACTGAACCAAGCGTTCAAGCTGACTAAAAAAAGAAGAAATACGCTTGAGATTAGGTCGGGCACACCTCAGATGTTGGTTAACGTTAGAAGACATTTTTATTTACGATTAGGATGCTGCCAAGACGTTTGAGGCATGCATTTTGAGAATATCCCACATTGAGATTGATTTCGTCAAGCAGATGAGTTTATTCCTTTTTTTTACTGTTAGTTTTTACAATAATGTTTAAAAATGATATAAGTTTACGCAAGATTTTTTTTATATAATAACGGTTGATATAAATTTCGTTACTTCTACAAAAGTACCTACATTACTAGTAGTAAAGTAGAATTAGTCGATTTGTACCCCTAAACGAAAAGTAACTGACACTTCGCCAAAAAAAAAAAAATTGCTTTTTGTTGACGAGGCTGAAAATATTAAATATCGTTTTTTGGGCAACAATTTAAAATTATTGCTACATTGTTTAAATAATTCGCAAAGGTGAGAAAATCCTTTTTTTTTTTAAATAAAAAAGAGAACCGTAAACTATACAAAAAAAAATGTTTGAGATAAAAATGTAACTAGTAAAAAACCCTACAAAACCCATCAAGAAATTTGCAAATCGGTTAATTTGTTTATCTGCAAAATTGAAAAAACCGTCAAAATTGCCATTTATTTCAATTGTCTATATCTAATTATAAAGTAAGCCTTGTGACTTTAAAAGTATTGGAAAATGCAGGTATCGGTGTACTTAAAAAACGCTGAAAATTTCAAATCGATATATTTTTAAGTTTTTGCAAAAAGTAAATTGTTTATTAAAAAGGGTGCTTCCGTAAAACAGCCCTTAATTTTTTTTGTAAACATCATAGAGTAACGATTCAAAATCGATTTTCTTCTTGATGAGTTGAACTATCAAGTACATCGAAAAATTCATTGAATTTCACAAATTTAATTGTTTAATGGTAATGGTAATGACAATCGTTGAATAATATTATTATATATAAAATAAGCCGCTTGGACTAATTTGATTAAAGTCATTTTTTTCACGAGCTACCCCAAATTAAAAAAAATATCATTCTACGATGTATAGTTTCGGAGATAATCCGATTTTTTTCGTGCGCTGTGATTTTGAAGCGACCGAACGAAAATCTGCGCGCAGGAGAACCACACTGCTGCCGCTGCCGTGCCGTCATCACTCATGCATCCACGCGCGTTACTAAAATAACGATGCACATTATTATACTGTTGTAAACGAAACCGACTACTACATACTTTCGAAATTCTTACATAATGCAGAGCAAGATTTGATCTTATTACTGTGTTAATTTAAAAAAAAATCAAAAAATTGAATAAGTTATGAGTGCAAGAAAAAAAAATTCTGCTCCCAAGTTACTTGGAGCATTAATTTTTTTAAATTCGCAGAAAAATCGTAGCTGTAAAATGATTCTAGTCTCAACATTGTACGATAAAAAGTGAACGAGTTATTTCATTTGTTTATAACTTTGTTTATAACGGACGAACTTTTCAATATCAATTTTAAACAATTAAATTTGTGAAATTCAATTAATTTTCGATGTACTTGATAGTCCAACTCATCAAGAAGAGAATCCATTTTGAATCGTTACTCTATGATGTTTACAAAAAAATTAATGACTGTTTTACGAAAGCACCTTTTTAATAAGCAATTTCCTTTTTGCAAAAACTTAAAAATATATCGATTTGAAATTTTCAGCGTTTTTTAAGTACACCGATACCTACATTTTCCAATACTTTTTAAAGTCACAAGGCTTACATTATAATTAGTTATAAACAATTGAAATAAGGGGCCATTTTGACGGTTTTTTCAATTTTGCAGATAAACAAATAAACCGATTTGCAAATTGGTGGGTTTTGTAGGGTCTTTTATTAGTTACATTTTTTATCTGAAACATTTTTTTTGTATAGTTTACGGTTCTCTTTTCATTTAAAAAAAAAACAACTGTTTTTCGCACATTTGCGAATTATTTAAACAATGTGGCAATAATTTTAAATTGTTGCCAAAAAAACGATATTTAATATTTTCAGCCTCCTCTACAAAAAGCAATTTTTTTTTGGTGAAGTGTCAGTTACTTTTCGGCTAAATCCTAATTCTACTATCCTAGGTGCTTTGGCCAGTTTTAAATACATTACTTAGGGTCCGGAAAGTATGTTACAAAGCGTAATATGTCATGTCATTGACGCAAGGACTTATGAGAGACTATAGAGGAAGGAGTAAAAATGTGTTAATAATGTACATACCTATCGCTTGTGTCATTCAGAAACACCGACTGTCTTCATTGCTTGAGCGTACGTTGCCACAACCAGCAGTTTTTCTGCATTTCTTCGCGTTTAACGTGAGCGATTTGGCCTGTACATATGGTTGTAGAAAAAAATGATCGTTCCACATCTACTGAAGTTAAAGGTGCAAATTCAAAAATAGGTCAACATGGACAGAGGACGACACACCATGCACGTTATTTTCACGAATTTCGCACAGTTGTTTGTATCACTAATAGTTGTTTGTTGTCATTAACATCATTACATTATTATTGTTTACAACTACAGAGGACAATGCACATGTTATTACTCTTTTTATACTTTTAGCCGTTGTTTGCAAAACCCGTTTACGAGCTATCAATATCGGGGGCGTAATATCCGAAACACCTAAAATTCGTATCAGAACATTAACGACCTTATTATCGCAAAAATCTGTTGTTTCGTCCATTGCCTTCTTTGTTATTTCCCATGACACGTTGATATATCTGCTGTAAATATGTTCTACACAATATATGGCTACTAAGCAATGGATAATCGGATACATATTTGGCAGTGACAAGTGAATATTGTCGACCACGTTCCACGAAAGTCTACATGCGCAAAATATTATACACAAATCAAACCAAAATTCCTCTTTTCTAACAGCACCAGTAATATTTTGTTGATGGATATTAGAATCTAAATGTCCATTGTAAAATCGTCGTAATCTTCAATCAACTTTTTCAGTCTATTCACAATTGGTAATAACTGTGCTATTATTGCAAAAATCCACACAAAATCAGATAATACGTATATAAATTCACCACACGAACTCTAAAAAAGAAATACGTACACGGTGCAACATACGTATCTACTCTATTTCCATTTTAAATTGAAAATAGGTAGAAAAAAGCAAGGTTGTCAGATATATTTTCTAAAATTGCTAAGCTCACTATACAAGATACTTCATACTTCAGTAAACTGTTAGTTCGTGACGTTCTTAGAAAGCTAGTTTGGAAATATTTAAAAAAATATATAAATTGATATAAATTTATTAGTTAGCATTAAAATAAAGCGTTTAAAATTGCTGGAAAAAATAATTATAAATTAAAACAACTTTATGTATGTTACTATACTTAAGAAAATTTTGAAGAGCCGGCAACGCGATGCCAGCAACACCGATGCCGGCAACCAGCAAATGCCGACCAGTATACTATAGGATTGCTTTATATGTAATACATCCAAATACTCATTCGGGCCACTGTGCCATAAAATTTTTACGACGTCGTTAAAATGATTTACGACTTTAGAAATTCCACGTGTTTAAGGCGCCAGTGACGTGTATTTCAGCTAGGTTTATTAACACAGACAATTTTTTGAGATTGTCTGGCTAAATGAGCATTATTTACAGCAAATTATATTACAAATATTAAGAGTTTTGTATGCAGGCTAATTTTAATCTCCTATATTGATTTGAATGATAAAAATTATTTCACAATTTTTGAATTTATAAAAGATATATGCACGCCCATGGAATCATAAAGTTGCACCGCTTTTTTTGTTCCCCAGGCGTATTTATCATTTTCAATTAAAATTAGAAGGGCTATACATACGTTTATTAGTTGATCGCTCACGGCACATAAAATTATTTTAAACTCTGCGTTCCACCGTTCGTCCGTCTCGCGTCGAGCCAACTTAAAACATTACGGAACTGTCGCTATCGTATATGGATAAATTGTATCTAGTCTTCCTGAATCGGCACGGGACATTCCTAGTGCGTGTCACCAGGTACGGTCAGTGGCGTACGTATGCACGGGCAAGAAATGCACGCGTACACGATTTACAAGGCGCTTAAAAAATACGGTTTATACTTTAATTATCATAGAGTTGTATAGTGTCGAACCTGCATTATAACACACTTTCCGGACCCTATAACATTACCTATACAGTAAGCGGCAGCCTAATGCGTACATAGGTGGATATTAAATGATACATTTTTATGTCATAGTTAGGCGAATTTACTACTAGCGTCTAGCCAGCACCAGGTCACGGGCGATCCGACCAATCAAACCGAAAAAGAACAACGCGCATGCTTCTAGACAATTTTACTGCTGAGAAATAAAATAAAACTGTAAATCCTGTAATCAATTTTCATTAAATAATAAGACAATTTTTGCCTGTATGGTATTTCCTTGAAAACTCAATTTTAATATCAAAAAAAGAATCAAGCTAAGTTAGTAAGGTGATTGCTTTAAACCTTTCATATCGAAGTTTTGTGACTTACTATTGACTGACAGGTATTTCTCATTGGCCAGGATCACCCGTGACCTGGTACCGGCTAGACGATAGTCGTTTGGTTAATTTATATTTTTTATTAGTATGCGAATAGTTGTTCGTGCTGGCGTATGTGTTTTAGCTTACACACGTATACGTAAAATCATTGGCAAATGGCAATATTGATTGATGATACGCACTTTTCTAATCAGGCACTAGACCAGAATAAAATATAAAATGGTATTTCAAATTTTAACTCAAACAGCCCTACCGACAAACCGGATGCCTTTCATACGCCTGCCCTTGGTTCTCACCTCATGTTTACATCTGCTCAATAAAGAAGTTAAATTATCAATTGCCCTTCATTTGGTTATGTACGCATTAGGGTGCCACTTACTGTATATGACAACTTTATCTATTTAATAGTTATAACAGTTATTCTTATACTCACAAACCTGATAAATTCCATGCCGACACATATAGAATTGTCGTCCATAAACCATCTTCAACTGTGTAATACTGAATATTAACACAATTTGACAGTATAATGCCGTAGCATAGAAATATAGATGCCAGTAACAACTAAAAACAAGTAATGAAAAATTATTATTATTATTATTTAATTAATATATGAATATTGTTTATTAGACTGGGCAAAAAAAACCTTTCAAAAAACATTTTTTTGAAAGGTACTCTGAAAAATATTATTCATGATGACAAAAAAAAATATTGTGGAAGTTTGAGCCCTTAATATTAATTTTAACAGGGCTATATCATCGCGATTATCGAATTTTTGTTCCTGATTTTTTTTTCTAATATTTCTTCGTCAGAACTGTCAAACTATCGAGGTAAAAATTGTTATCTGAACATATTTTTGAAGGAAATTGGAAGCCCTACAAAAAAGGTCTGATTAAAAATTTTCGTCAGACGAGCCGTTTCCATGTAACCAAGCCTTGAATATTGAAATGTTTTTTAAATTTTGTTGTTTGATTCTTTGTAGTATGGCAAAATGTGAGTTCATTTTTTCTCACAAATCCTTTATTTCTGACTTGCTACCGGTTTCGGTCACTAAATGACCATCTTCAGGCAACAAAAGTTACAATAGGCTACAAAGTCATATATGAAATTAGTGCATGTAATCTATCTGTTATTTGGGAAAAATTGCATGTGGTGTTTATGCATGGTTTCGAGTTTATTTTTTTTTTTTACATTTTATTTTGTTTTGTTGTTTGAGTTTGGATTTTTGTAATTACCACAAATATCAATATTCAAATAAATGAAATACATATTCTTTATTTAAATTTAATGCGCTACAAAAAAGGTCTCTGAACATTTTTCATTAAATTCACTCCTTTAAAAGTTATTCAACGTTGAAGTTGAATTTAAAAGTAATTAATCGCTTTTTTTGCGTTAAACTCAATTTTTTCAGTTGATTGAAAAATTTATGGCTTAAATATTGAAAAATTAATTGTGTAGATGTAGTATATATCTAATACACAACAAAAAAAGCGATTAATTACTTAAATTCAACTTCAACGTTGAATAACTTTTAAAGGAGTGAATTTAATGAAAAATGTTAAGAGACCTTTTTTTATAGCGCATTAAATTTAAATAAAGAATATGTATTTCATTTATTTGAATATTGATATTTGTGGTAGTTACAAAAATCCACTCAATTCAAAACATTTCAATATTCAAGGCTTGGTTACATGGAAACGGCTCGTCTGACGAAAATTTTTAATCAGACCTTTTTTGTAGGGCTTCCAATTTCCTTCAAAAATATGTTCAGATAACATTTTTTACCTCGATAGTTTGACAGTTCTGACGAAAAAATGTGATCAGGAATAAAAATTCGATAATCGCGATGATAGCCTTGTTAAAATTAATAGTAAACGCTCAAACTTTCACAATATTTTTTTTTGTCATCATGAACAATATTTTGAGAGTACCGTCCAAAAAAAATGTTCGTTTTTTTTTTGGCCCAGTCTATTGTTTATTACTAAAACGTTTTATATTTTAAGGAATTTTTAGGATTTTCAGTTTTTTCCCAAACCGTAAGCTACACATTTTTTCGTTCATGATTTGTTTTTTCAACTAAATCAACCCAAAACTGTCGCTTTTCAGTACGTAGGCGTAGGTATAATAATAATGCATTGTATGGCAATAAGGAAAATCGATTTTTAGCCCAATCAACGGGAGATAACCGGTCACTAATTGTTATCAGCAAACAAAAAATATGGTCGTATAGAGAAAGAAATTCTAAGAAAGATAGCGTTTTTTGCGACTCGAGTTTTAATGGCGAACATAATTTTTTTTAAATCGTTGTAACTCGAAAAAATATAACTTTTCATCACTCTCACTGTAACTCACATTCGATGAGAGTTACATACACCCTAGGAAATTGCACCTTTACATATTGGCGATACATGTGTAGAAGAGAATAAGTTAAAAGACACCAGTAAGGACAGACAAAGACAGTTAGATGTCACATTGTTTCACGCTTGTGCACGTATTAGAAACGTATGAGACCTGCGCGTAATATAACACGGTCTATCGCCGAATTTGAGTGGAACTCAGTACTTTTTCGCAGCTATGGATGTGTACATCGACTTAGCTGTATGAAACCAAATTCTTACGTAATTATCCTAGAACTTTTACAATTATCCTATACACTTAAAATTTTTCAAATTCAAATTTTTGTATTCCTTAACTAACTGGTCTGCAAGAAAATAAAATTGAAGCTCTATGAAAAATAAAAAAAATAAAAATATAAATCAACCCGGTTATAAGACGAAAGAAAGAAAAAAATGCCCATTGAATAAGTGGTTAATGTCGCCTCTTAATGCTTCGCAAAAACCTAGTCTATCGTAAAACTCAGTTCTTACGTGTTCTAACTTCTAACACTTCAGGGGAAATATTATTTAGTACTTGTATAATTCTGGCCCGTAAATCATTTAAATTTCGTAGTCTTTCATGTTCATGTCCGTAAACAGTTTGTTTTATTTGTTAAATATTTGTTGGCATTTAAGAAACCGTTTATAAAAAATGGCCCAACGATGGAATCGCCTAAAATACCAACCCAAACATTTAACTTTTCGGGATACTGCGTAGGCACAGGAATACTCAAGTGCTTATTTTCCGTAGACCAATAACGACATAATAATTCAATTCACATGTGCGCATTATAATTTATGGGCGGGGCGTCTTGCGTACATATTTTATTGCTACCATAGGGTACGTATAGCACGAAAGACAGAGAATAACGCTCATAAAAGTTTTAAAATGACATATCAGTCTGGCAACTATGGATATAATATTTCTCTGTCAGTTCCATTTACTAGAAGAGTTTGTTCTTTTCTATCTTTTAATGCTCGGCTTTGAAATATTGGATGTTCCAACCCTGTATATTGTTTTAGCGTTGCCGCTTCGAAACTCTCGGAATTGTGAATCTCGGAATATCTTGACGCCCATTTTTTTTTAAATACGCGTCTTTAAGCCTACTTTCAAAACTAGCCCTATATGTTTCAAGAACACCTAAAAGTCTCTGCCTACTGGGCTATACGTCCTATTGACTATCCAGTGATTATACAGATCAGTGATTTGTAGTCCAAAAAATATCAGAGTTTAAGTAACCTTCAAACAGTGGGTTGGGACTTGTTGCTGACATGTTGGGACAGAATTTATGGGATGACTAGATATAACTAAATACATAAAGGGGATTCTTGTTTCAAAGATGTTTTTCTCATTATAAGTCGCTCTCATTGTAAACGCCATTTGACAAAGGGTAATACGGTCTTTTGCAGGATGCTCCAAAGGGTTGAGGAGACGGCCTACATAAACATCAACTGCGTGGACCCTCTGGGAAGGAGCGCCCTGCTGATGGCGATCGACAACGAAAACTTGGAAATGGTGGAGCTGCTGATTGAACATTGAGTAGAGACGAAGGACGCCCTCTTCCACGCCATATCCGAAGAGTTCGTGGAGGTCGCCGAGGTGCTTTTGGAGCACGAAGAGACCATCCACAAGAGCCTCATGTAAGTCAGTCAGTCATATTGTTGTTATTTCATAGCAATTTGTGTACAGGATGTCCAATTTTTGTCACTTCCTCAGGATAACTCACTTGTTTTTAAAGATAGAGATTTGCCGTTTGCACATTCCTATCTTACTTTTTTGTGAAATGGAAGATGCAGTAAACTGAATTTTCATAGCCCTTTTAGTTTTTAACGTACAGTGTGAAACTGAAAGTTTGCACTTTTCGGACCCCCCCCCTTACTCACTCTTCTTTTTTCTTATTGAAAATATAAAGAACGGAGTTCCATACAATTTTTTATGTAGAATTCAGAGGCGTAGTCAGTGCTTGTTTCTTAATATCCGCTTTCTCAGAATATAGAAAACTACGTTTTTTTTTTAATGGAACACCCTGTATATTTTTATTTAGTTGCATTAAGTATTTTCTAAACATTTCAAAAATATATCACTCTTGGTAAGTTTTTCTCAACAATAAGCTCACAAACTGCTAATTTAAATGTGGTAGTCCAGTAGGCAGGGAGTTAAAATCATCAGAAAGTGTTCTTTAAACATATAGGGCTAGTTTTGACGGTTTCCTATGTATTTTTTTAATACAATGCTGTCAGTCCGTAGAGCTGAAACCGTCCGCTAATTTTTTTAAATTAACAATTTGTGAAAAAAAAAAGTATTTTTTTCACATTTCCGCTTATATCTATGGCATATTTTATGTAGCATGTGCATTTAAGAAGTTATAGCCTATTGAATTTCTAAAATTTTAAATCCAACCCGAAGTCTCCAAGTGCTATTGTCAACTTGCAAATGACCGCTGAAGTTGAAAAAATGCTTTTTTTCACTATTTTTTTACTTCGAAAGTAGGGCGACTACGATCATGAAATTTCTTGGAGGGACTGCTTGAAAGTTAGCTAGGGTGGCATTTTGCGAGTGGTGTTTAAACAGGTGTATTAATGAAGAGAGCTCTAATAATTCTTTTTTCTGATGTGGCGTTCGGTGAAGCCGGATTTTCTTTATCGAATCTCCCTCTACATTTGCAGAAAATCTGTGTGTGGCGTGTCATTAGTAGAACAAGATAAGACAAGATAAGACAAGACCTCACTGGATAAAGGTATAAGGAAATTTTAATACCTTTTCTCAACTATTTTCTCACTTTCTTAACTCTTGTTAAATTTGAGTCACACCACTGTTCATTTGATTTTTACTAACGAACTGGGGATGAGAAAATAGTTCCAAAAAACCTTTTGCGGGAACAAAAGGACATTAGGAGAGAAAGGTGTCTTGACTTTTTGGAATCGATTGAAAATGATGGTGGTGATGAGACTTGGGTGTTTGAGTACGACCCGGAAACCAAGCACCAAAGCATGGAATGGCACACTTCAAGCTCTTCAAGATCAAAAGCAAGAATGAACAAATCGAAGATCAAATGCAGACTGATTTGCTTTTTTGATAGCCAGGGAATTATCCACAAAGAGTTTGTACCTCCAAGCCAAACAGTAAATCAACACTTTTATAGAGAGGTTATTGAAAAACTTAAAAATAACCGAACCATTAAAAACAACTAGATGTTGCATCATGACAAAGCACCTTGTCTTAACTACAACTTTTATATTTAACTTTTGTTGATCCGAGCTATAGTTTTTTTTATATTAACGAAAAACCGTTTTTTTTTCATAACGGTACCATATTTTGAAAACATGTTTTTTATGTAAAATTTGACGGAGAATACGATAAACATATAAAAAAACTTGCTACGAGGTGAGGGCCGTTGTTAAAAATTGATTTAAACAATTAAATTGTTAATAACAATATGAATTTGTTAATAATATTTATATAAAATATTTTTTCTCAAAATTCAGTCCTTTGGCTTTAAAATGAAAAAAAAAGAAGTTTGTAGCTCAAATAGAACCGGAGTTATAATTTTCTAAAAAATGAGTCTCCAAGCCAAAAAAGTCGCTATTCTCAAATTTTCGATCACTTGTATTATCGAAAATATGTGAAAAACAAAAAAATCCTCGGACACGTTTCTCTTATTTTTCGATATAGAATCCGTGAGTTTCAAGTTTCAGCCAAATCGGAGACGTGTCGGTCAATTTTCATCAAAATCCGTACGGTTTGTAAAAGAATTACCCATATGCATGAAGAACGACGAAGTAATCATACCAGTGCACATAAAATGTATCCGCGAGAGTGTGAGGACTTATATCAAGATTTGTCAAATACTATCTCGTACAGATCCAGATATCTGTGTCCAATCTAATCGACGCTTCACTATAATAATAATTACACAATGCACCCACAGCGAAATTAAACGTGGAAAAAGAGGCGTAGTAGGTACTACATATTTCTTATTACGTCATACATACATACATACATACATACACATACATATGTAGACACTAGCAGCGCATTAACTTGTGGTTAATTTTGTTTGGTCCCCTTATCGTGCTAGTTAAACAGCTGTATTTTTAAATACCACTTTTAAACTTTTTATATGTATATGATTAAAGTTAAGCATAATCTTAAAAATCAATATTTGCGCAATTCCAAAGTACTTAACCTTTCCTGTTTTAATATTCCTCTTTAAAACATAATCTTAGATGCCAAAATTATTTACTAGTTTGTACTTACCTCGACTAAACCTATCCCAAGTTTTGCTACAAACCTCGCCTTTACGTTATTGTCATATGAATCATCGTATTTACTCAGATCATCTGAGACGGTCGAAGAGAATATTTCGGAAAACGTTACACTCCTGTACATTGTTTCAGTGCAGTATCATATGCATGTATTGATTAGTATCCGTTCACCGATATATCTATATTTAATTTCTTTGCTACACATAACTAGAAAATAATTTCAAAAGTTCGTTTGTAGCACAAGGAGAACCTCTAAAACACTTTTCGCCATTTCACAATAACCTTAGGCTTATCTTATCTAAATTTTAAGACGTATGACAGATATAGGTGTAAATATTATTCGTAATATCATTAATTACAATATTCGTCAGTGAATTCGGAACTATGATAGGGTTGCTTTTAAGGAAAGAGTAGTATCCCTGATGGTGTAGAAGGTAGGTATTTTATACAGCGTGGAACAAATTCAGTATCTCAATTGTCGTGAGTATTTATAAAAAAATCCCGAGATACTTCAATTTTACATTATGAAATGTTATTCTAAAATATGAGAATTGTATCCCTACATTTAACTCCCTTCGGGTGGCAGTTGCAGTACGCAAATAAGAAGAAGTCTAATGGCGTAAGATCTGGTGGTCACGATGGCCATTCTAGCCATCCTCGCCTCCCTATCTACCGATTGAGAAAAGTTGAGGTACTTCCTCAACTTTTTTGGAAAATATGTTTATTATCTATTGAAATATATTCTTTTTTTTTAGTCTGTGATGTCAATGAAGACACTGAATTTCACTCGATAGAAGTGTATAAAAGCTGTACCCAAATCCATTGACTTGCAAAAATCTCAGATAGTAAAATTAAGCAGATAGGACGTTTTGTTTGTGGACGGCAGTATAGTTATTAAATTTATAGTTTTTTGTAGCGAATTTCTTCACTCACATGATTTTGTTACTGTTAATGTTTGCAATAAAGTTTAAAACCGTAGCGTTTTTTGAATACAGAATGAAATTTAAAAATTTGGAGGTTGAAACTGTCACTCGGAGGGGGTTTAATTTAAGAATGAAATTGAATTTTACTTTGCAGGGTGTCATTTCAGAAACTAAAATTGATATGTCTTAGAATTTTTTATAAATATGCACAATATGTGAGATTATCTAGCGTGGCTAATAGTTGTAGGCCGGGTACTTTTACTACTGGTTAGAATAATTAAACGTTGGATTAGCGGTTTAACCATACGAACGTGTATTTCTTGGTCCTGATTAGATTAACCAATGTTTAATTGTGGGCGTGTTCTTTACCAAATTTAAATTATAGTTACACGAGGTGTGGCTATTAAATAGTTAACTAATAATTAACACTTTTATTCGTTATCAATCACAGTAGCAACTTTTTCGCCTTCAATGTACTCCCCTTGGCGATCTCTACACCGCTCCATACGACCTCCATTGTTGAAAGTCCGTTTCTGTCAGCTGGTTCAGAACCTCTTTCGCTTTTGCTTTAACCGCTTCCACACTTTCGAATCTTGTCATCACAACTAATCACCGTGTCTAACAAGCCTGGATCAGTGTCAATGTTGTTTAGAATGTCAGCGCAAATGTTCATTCTTGATTCCTTTTGCTCGGGAATGAGGAGTTTTGGCAGCATTTTTGCGCAAACTTTGCGCATGTTGAACGATTCATGCAAAATCTGGCGAACAGCTTCTTTATTGATTCCTGTTATTTCAGCAAGTCTTCGGATGCTTAGACGATGATCTTGGCGGATTAATTTACCAATTCTTTCAATGGTTTCGTCCGTTTTTGACGTAGAGGGCCGTCCGGGACGCGGATCGTCTTCGGTCGTTTCACGTCCCTCTTTAAACCATTTAAACCATTCAAAAACTTGTGTGCGGGATTAACGTATGTCCTAAAAGTTCTGGCACAAAATATTTATAGCAGTTTTTTTTTTTAATGAATAGATTTATTGAAACATCAATTATTTATCATAAACTACATCTTAATGCTTAACTAAACTATACTATCAAATTATGTGAAGCGGCCCATACTCCTCTACCAGACGCAACTTTCTTCGGGTGTCTCTCATGAGGCCATAGACGGAATTCAAGTCAATTTCTGTCAATTTGTCGAAAATTTGACGTCTTAGTTGCTGTTCGTTTTGGGCTTCCCAGCCTCTGTCATAAACTGTCTGCGACAATAAAGCCCAAAAATCCTCTATTGGGCGAGCCTGAGGCAAGTTAGGAGGATTAGCGTTTTTAGGAACAAAAGGTATGCGGTGTTGACGAAGCCAGTTTTCGGTATCTCTAGAGTAATGACACGATGATATGTCTGGCTAAAACATGATATCATCCTCAGCATGATGTTCTTGGACAAACTGGAACAATTTGGAAAGACAGTTCTCAATATAACTTGCTATAATAATAAATTTCTTGCACTTCTTACCAACCGCTCTTCCCTCTGTGCAGTAAATACTCGTGTTCTTCCACTTTTTGGAAGGTTCAAACAAGGTATTCCCTGCTCGCACTCCGCTATTGTTCGATAAATGGTTCTGCGAGAAATATTTTCATTCTCGAATATTCGAAATATTTTAGACAGTCAACAAAGTAAACAATCTATTGTTAAAAAAGGCGACTTGATATTATGTCATTATTGTTAAGATTTAAGTTCATGAATTTTGTGCCAAAACTTTTAGGACATACGTTACATTCGTTCCCGTACACTTCTTTTAATGAATAGAATTACAGTTCAGTATTGCCTCCTTCCAAATAACTTCCTTGGGAAGCCACACAGCGGTGGAAACGATTCTTCCATTCCTAATGGCTGTGCTGGAACTCATATACTGGAATAGCCTTCAGCTGGTCGGTTACAGCCGTTTGAATATTTTCTATGGTCCCAAAATGATGTCCCTTGAGGGGATTTTTCAATCTCGGGAAGAGAAAAAAAGTCATAAGGACTCAAGTCAGTCGAATAAGGAGACTGAGGAGCAACAGGAATGGTTTTACTGGCTAAAAACTCGTTTACTGAAATAGCTGTGTGACAAAGCTCATTGCATGTATCTTCGACTTGCTCATTCTTGCTTTTTAGGGTCTTGGAGAGCTTGAAGTGTGCCATTCCATGCTTTGACGTTTGGTTTCCGGGTCATACTCAACCACCCAAGTCTCATCACCAGTAATGACACGTTCCATAAAATGGGAATCTTTTTCAATCGATTCCAGAATGTCAAAAAACCTTCTTTCCTAAATATTTTTGCGCATATTTTTCTCATCCCCAATTCGTTAGTCAAAATTTTATGAACCCTTCTCCTATCATTCTTGTCGTCAACCGACGATCTGAACGCACAAGAACCGTATTCTATCGACATTTTCATTGGTTCTTGAAGATGAAGGCCTTCCGCTAAACAACCGAAAAACCTGGGCTCTTGACACTGTCTCCATAGGCATGTTGAAGTTTTGCAAAGGTATCCGTTGCGCTGTGTCCAAGTCTGAAGCTAAACCTGATAGCACACCGTTGCTCAAAATTAATGTCACTCATTTTTAAAACGCACTAGAAAAAAACGGTTTACGAAAACAGTCACAAAGAACAAACAAATGACTCTAAAAAGTTCAAACTTGTACTGAAGGTGCATTACATGTTAACCTACCGCCCTTCCAAGTCCCGTCTCCGCAGTGTTGCTAGATCGGGCGCGGGCGCTACGTTGCCAGTCTCATTACTTAATTTACACACCTCGTACATTTGAGTACCATAATGGTCTTTCTTCAACATTATAATACTTTCGTTGAACAAATAATGAAATATCACGCCTTGTTAAATAGTACTTCTACTTGTCATATTTACATTTTCTTAAGCAAATATAATTTTATTAATCAATTATAAGACCACGTGCATATAACTATACTAAATTATTATTACACCCAGGAGTCTGTAAACTTCCGGCCGTTTGTAGTTAAGTCTTTATTCAATATTTGTTCTCATCTAAAATAAGGTCGATGTTTTAAGGTTAATGACTATTAAAAAGAAAGACCGATGGTTAAATGGTTAAAAAACGTTAATGAAAGGTTTTAGTGGCCTTAAAGTATAGTATTAAAGTAAAATATTTGTTACTTTATCGCATATTGTAACAATGAAATCATTCATAGATTATACCTCATTATCTTTCAAACTCTCAATGTTATAAGGTTTTAAATCTAGAAAATATTTGTTAATATTCCTACAAACTGAGAAAACAGGCAAGTTTTCATTAAAACCTAATTTGTAGAAACAATTTGAAGCATTTGCTGAATATGTTTACCTCCTTGGTCTAAGAAACTCTGACATATATTTGTGATCGAATTGAAAACATTGTGAAAACATTTTTTTCTGACACAATAAGAGATTGTGTCAAAGATCTGCTAAAAAGTGTTGCAAAGTATATAGAACTTTTACATATATACAGAATTATCTGTGACTGAATTAAAGCAAAAACGTGCCGAAGAATTACACAAGTTTGAAGAGGAAGCTAAGGCAACAGTTCTACAAGCTAAAAAAGAAAGGGAAGAAAAACTAAAGAAGGAAGAAGAGAGAGGAATCGACGGGGCCTAGGAGAATATGCCGACGAAGAGACTGATTTATCAGAAAACCCGTTCGCACAGACAACAAACGAATAATTATACCTGGATGATCCTAAAAAAGCCTTACGAGGTTTCTTCGAAATGGAAGGCTTGGACCTAGAGTACGATTGTACTGAACAGGGGATTGGTTAATTTTTGTGTAAAGTCGAGCTTCCTGTAGACAATGAATTAGGACGGCCGATTGTTGCAGAAGTTCTTCACAAAGGAAAGAAAAAAGAGTCAAAGGAAGCGGAAGGTTAAAAATTGGGAAGAAAATGACTATTATGATAGTGACGATGACACTCTCTTGGATAGAACATGTGCAATAGAGAAGAAGCGTGAAAAGAGGATGAACGGAAAGATTCCACAAAAAGCTGAAACTTATGAAAGTTTGGTAGAAAAAGAGAATTCATTTGCAGCCTCAATAGCTGACTTGGAGAAAGGTAGCAGTTGCTCAGAAAGAAGCAAGCCGAAGGTGGTCCATCTGGAGAGACTCGCAAGATATACAGGACATAATCCACCCGATTGGTTTGTCGACGAGGATCCACCGCCTAGGACTGAAGACAATGTTATTCGTGACGAATAACCTTAAAGAAGGGAACAGTGTGACATTTGTAAAAGTGACATTAGTGACAGCTGACATTTATTAACTTTTATAGTTTACAGACTTAGTCTATTTAGTTTATACACTAGCTGTTAGTAAATAATTGTATGGCATATTAAATGATATTCTAGATGCCAGATGAATAAAATGACATATTAAATAATATTCTAGATGTCAAATGAATTTTCTAGAACATGTAAAAATTATAAATAGTGGTGTTGTTGCTAGGATAGAGTTAGTTGTGATTGGAATGTTACACAGTTAAGATCGACGAGTTGTAGATTGTTAATAAAAGTGTTTTGAAGTGAAGAATTGCATTATTTTAAGAGAAATACGCAACAATATATTATTATATCTAAAAGAGTACAACAATGTTGAATAGTTAAAAGAGATTATACAAAATTATATCGAAATAATAAATACGAATCCAGTTTGGGTAGTCAAAGCCATTAATAAATTTAAAAAGTATACCGCCTCTGTATTGAGATGAATTGTGGCAATTTTAGCATCTCAAGAAATTCGAATAGAAATATGCATTTTTTATTGTTTTGGTGTATAGTATCTGTCAAATTTTATTCTTTTTGATAAACTTTTCTTTTTCTGGAACTATGCATTTTTTACAGTTTCATAGTTAAAACTGATTGTCAGTGTTACATCTACTAGGTTATGGATTAAAAAGCAATACAATCTAAATTTATTTCATTAGATTTTGTGATATATATATCTTAACAACTGCAAGTGCGTTCTTGAATCCATTGCATACTACATGTAAAATTGTTTTTTTTTGCTTAGATTATAACAATAAGTGTAATAACCTACATATATAAATTCGTAATCAGGGAGATGAGCCCAATTTTTTAATGATATAATGGTGTTCCATAAGAAAAAAAATACGTTTTTATCACACTTTTCTGCAACGCCCTATATACATGAAAACTATATCATAAAAAACTTAACATTGCACCTTAAAACTTCTGTATTTAATATTTCTTTATATAAAGCAAAATAAAAAGTTAAATGGGAGTCCATTTATAGTGGAACACCCGGTACACCGATAATTATGTAGCAGTTACGGGATTTTTATTATCAATTTTTGCAATGATATATTTTGATCATATTGTTCTGTTAAATTAACTCTCTGATAAATTTTTACCTGAAATGCATTGTGAAAATTAAAATTAATTTTCTGTTGAAATAAACATTGGATAATAAAAAGAAATGGAGATTACATCGTGTGTGTTTATAATTGACGTGAACACACCTCAGATTTTTTGTTGAATAAAAAAGTTTTATTGTCTTTATTGTCGTATTGTAGTTTATAAGCCGCAAGGTGCAACATAAAATTGTCTTTAACTAATCTGGAGTGTAATTCGTTAAACAAATGAACAATACAAATCTTCCACATTCAGTTTTTATCTTTGTATTACGCAATACATAAAAATATACCACCTGGTGAAAGATGGGAGTAAGTAAGAAAGAAATAAGTATACCACCTGCGAGCAGTTCTTCTATTTTTTGTGTTTTCTGTTGTTACCAAGGACACCAAAATCTAAAACCAGATTAACGTCCCTCCCATATTCATGGTCATCACTAGCACCATGATTTTTCATTCAATCATTCAGGTTCAATCGTTCACAATAATTATGTTCGTCTCTCAAAACCTTTTTCTTTGAGAAAACTAACCAAATTGATGATAGTTCTATCTTGGTTTGATCCTAGATATTTGATGATCATTTGTATTATTCTCTATTCCCATTCCATGACAATATTTTACGCTTCCAGGATCTCTTCGAATCCAGGATCAAAATTTTGTGTCTCAGTTTGAACTTTGTAAGTTGACCTTCAATATGATCTTAACAGCCACGGTTATGGCAAAGTTCGGGGTCATTATTTATGTCTTAAGATTAAGAGAGCCTCTCAAAGTTGAACAACTTTTGTGTATGTTATTTTTACGTTTTCAGGTCGCCACGTTGTTAGTCTTATATTTTAGGGATCCATCAGGTCAGAATTTGTCTCTAACCTCAAAATAAGTAAAATATCCCTTTTTGTTTGTAGAAAATAGAAACTGTCCACATATTCTTACGTTTTCGGGTTCACTTGATCTAAATATGAGCTCAATTAACGTCTAACCTTTAAACTGGTAAACCTAACCTCAAAAAATTCGTCAAAGCCGTCAAAATAACTCATCTCTTGGTTAAAAAGGGAACCTAGCTTCAATATTTTAGTAAATATTATATGCATGTTTTGTTTGGGACGCTGAGTTCGAATCCGGGGTCTGTTTGACCTCCTCAAGTTAGAATTTGTCTGTAACTCTAAAAAAAATTAAAACTCACTGAAATCGTCCTTTTTTGTTCGTAGAAAATAGATACGATAGTATGTCCATGAGATTTCAGGATTACTGAATCCAAATACATTTTTTTTTATCTTCTTGGTTAAAATTTACTCCTAATCTCAAATCGTCAAACTGGGTGAAAAAATGGGCTATTTTAGCTATTTTGAGGTGTTTTTTGAAATCCGGGTCAAAGTCTGACCTAAAGTAAACCAAAGTAAATTATTTCGCTATAAATTGGAGACAATTGAGATACGGCGTAACAATGGCAGAGGATCACATAAATTTTAGGTATTTTTAGTAACTGTAACGTAGTTATCTTACTGGCGTTAATATTTTTTTGTGTTTCTATGAGAAAAATCTGCGCAAAAATGGTTCCAAAAAACCTTTCGCAGGAACAAAAGGACATCAGAAGAGAAAGGTGTCTTGATTTTTTTTGGAATCGATTGAAAATGATCCCTATTTTATGGAACGTGTTATTACTAGTGATGAAACTTGGGGGTTTGTGGCTTTTTTGATAGCCAGGGAATTGTCCACAAAGAGTTTGTGCCTCCAGGGCAAACAGTAAAACAACACTTTTACAGAGAGTTTCTTGAAAAACTTCGAAAAAGGGTCATGCGTGTGAGACCAAACATCAAGAATAACTGGATGTTGCATCACGACAATGCGCCTTGTCACACAGCCATTTCAGTAAACGAGTTTTTAGCCAGTAAAAACATTTCTCAGCCTCCTTATTCGTCTGACTTGAGTCCTTGTCACTTATTCCTCTTCCCGAGTTGAAAAATCACCTCAAGGAACGTCATTTTGGGACAATAGAAAACATCAACAATCAAACGGCTGTAACCGACCAGCTGAAGGCTATTCCAGTATATGAGTTCCATAACTGCTATGAGGAATGGAAGAACCGTCTCCAATGCTGTGGGGCTTCCTAATGAAGTTATTTTGAAGGAGACAATACAGAATTGTAATTCTATTCGAATAAAAAATGTTTAAAAAACCAGTCTCATTATTTAATTGACACACCTCGTACCTAAAATGTTCGTAAAATCACTTAGGTCATAAGGGTCCTATAGGTTATAAAGATCATACGAGTTTCATAGGCCATAAAGGTCATTTCAGGGCATTAAGGTAATAAAAGTTCATAACGTTCATTTACGTCATTGCTGTCGTGTAGGTTATAAAAGTGGATCAACTTGTTCTCCAATTGCAGTAAAATATACAAAAATACATCTAATTGTAACATACTAAAATTTGATGTCCTAGTTTCAGTCGTTTTTTTGTGACGGTTAGTAGACTTTTAATAACTACATACATACAATTTTAATAAACTCACATTATCGAAAAATACAATGTTGTTTATCATATTTATAACAAACGTTCGTAAAATATATGTACACAGGTCGCAGTTGTGTTTGTAAATCTTAATGCTTAGGTCAACTTTAAAATTCTGGGAAGTCCAACACACCTGCATTGTTTTCACGCAAACGTCGGCAACGTCTAAACATTTCGTGTGAAAACAAAGACCTTTGTTTTCGAAGCCCTCGTTTCTACTAAACGGACCACGATGATTTTGGAAATTTTAATAATTTTGCGTCTGTTGAACGATGTAATTTCATGTAATTTTATTTGGTATCAAAATTAAATGAGTTTAGGTGAAATACAGGGTGGGTCATAAGTAGAGCGCGGCATTTTCAGGACATATTTGAGGATAAGGACGAAGAAATTGTCGATTTTTTAGCAAATATGAGAAACTTGGCAGCTGGTGGAACTTGAAATTTCGATTCCATGTCTTTTGTACTGTTTGAAAATTGTATGAAGTTGGAAAAATCTATACTTAACCCTCACGGGGTACACTATATGGTTTGTACCGTTGAGCGATTTTCAATCGCTTATAACTTGGAGCCAAATCATCGTAGAGGGACGTTTTTTTTTTTAAATTCATCGCCATAATCTCAAAAAGACGAAGACGTACTCTATTTTATCTCAAATCTAAAGGTTTTTAAAATATTTAACGAAATACAAGAAGACCTTGTGAAAAAAATCGTTTTTTTTTTCAAATTGCTGTCACGGTACAAAAAAATTAAGATAAAGAAATTTTATAAGTGGTCTTCTTAAACCTTAATGATTGTACTTTAAGGCTGTAAAGGTCATTTTGCGATTGGATTAGAATAAGTGATTTTTTTGACGTTCGAAAGTTAGAAATTTTAAAAACGTATTTTTCATATATAAACCGGCCATTGTCACCAGAAAACTTGCAATAAAATCATAGAAATTTTTTTTTAGCTTACCTCATCATATATACTTACCTTATAATATATATATGTACGTAGCATCAATGGTAGAAAAAGAAAAAATTCAAATATACCAAGTGAAATCATTTATTGTTATAATAATGTTACGGAGTCCGCCGAGTCGTGCCTCTTGCGGTTGACTTCGCCGGCCGAGCGCCGGACGTAAACAGGTGACGCACCGAGTTCTATTCGGGACATATCTCGAACGTCGTACGGACGAGCCTGGTGTCATCTAGAGTTTTCGGCGACACTATAAAATAGCCGCACTGGGCGGCGGGGAATAGTTCTATTTAAATATCGGCGCGGCTTACAACGCTAAAAATAAATTGTATAGAAATAAATTAGTGTAGTTAAATAGTGTAGTAGTTGTATTAATTAAATAAATAGTGTTAGTTTAAATGTACGAGTTTAATTTTTCACACATCACGAACCCGAAATAAATAAAACGTTACATTGGTGTCCGGTGTGAGTGTGGAAAAAACTGAACAATAAAAACATTTAAATAAATAAATTCGCGATAAATAAATTAAGTGAAATGGCTTCAAGACAGGTATTTTTGAAGGACCTTAAAGTGGCGGATTTGAAAAGAGAACTCGAAGAACGGGAGTGCGAGACGACAGGGAAAAAGGCCGATCTGCAAAATAGACTTAAAGAAACTCTAGATGACACCAGGCTCGTCCGTACGACGTTCGAGATATGTCCCGAATAGAACTCGGTGCGTCACCTGTTTACGTCCGGCGCTCGGCCGGCGAAGTCAACCGCAAGAGGCACGACTCGGCGGACTCCGTAACACTGCCCCCTCCTTAAAGACATTTCGTCTCGAATTGTGTCATCCTCTGGTCCGTGATCGATACCTGCAGAATGACCCATTCTTGCATCGGGAGGTCTGGTAGAAGAAGCAGTCCACAGTTTTCTCGTTGAGCGATCTCCTGGGGTTGTAACAGCATACCAGAACCTCAATTCCAGTAAACCGGAAGAGGACTTCTAGCATACTCCTGATCACCCTCCAATCCAGGCCATCTAGTCCGCTGGCTATCTTCGGTATCGCCAAACTGCTTATGCTCTGGGACAAGAGCACATCCCTCAGCTCGACTAGTGTGTCCCAGACTGTTTGATAAGTTGGTTTATGGTGCGATAGCTGCTTGGTCACCAAATAGAAAACGGACCTCTCTTTCTCCTGCTCGGCCGCCGTGATTTGAAGGACTCGTCCAACCTCTGGTCTTTGTCTGCGTAACTCCTCCAACTGTCCAAATGCCTTCTTGAAGGTAAGTGCAATCCCTCGGGACATTCGGAGGTCCGCTGCCACACAGTGAGCAAGACAGAAGTCAGCAGGAGTCTGGAATAGGTCACGTGGTTCTTCTCGCGTTACACCGTAGCGAGCTTTCTGGCCGTTGGAATGAAGCAACATGAATTCCTCGAAAGAGAGCTCGCTGTCTGGTGGACTGACGTGTCGAACTCTGGCTTCAGCTTGTTCATCATTGCTTCCGGCGAAAGGGGCTAAACGGTTGAAGTGGACCACCCTGGGTTTTCCTCTTGGCAACTTCTGGATTCGGTAGACTACATCGTTAATCCGGGTGACGACCTCATACGGACCTTCCCAGGAGCTTTGAAGTTTGGAGATAACCCACGACGACGTTGTGGGTTATATAACCAGACTTGGTTGCCGGGCTGGTACCTGCCATCGTTGGCGTTGATGTCGTAGGTCTCCTTCATGCGGTTGCTGGCGCCCTGGATATTTGAACGGACTCGTTCGTGTATGTCGTCCATTGTCTGGCGTAGAGTACTGACGTAGTCCTCTCCAGCCACGTCGTCCCCTGGTGTACAGCCGAACTTCAGGTCACAGGGTAGACGCAGTTCACGGCCCATGACGATGCTTGCAGGTGTTTGCCCAGTTGTTTCGTGGACTGACGACCGGTAGGCTAGTAGGAACAGGTGGAGAAACTGGTCCCAGTCCCTCTGGTGGTCAGAGACTACTTTGGATAAGTACCGGTTGATGGTCCTATTCATTCGCTCCACCATTCCATCTGACTGCGGATGCAGTGCAGTTGTCCTCGTCTTACGGATGTCGAGTGTACGGCACACATTCTGAAACAGAATCGACTCGAAATTTCCCCTGGTCCGAATGTAATTCCAGAGGTACACCAAATCGACAAATCCAGTCCTTGATGAGAGCGTCCGCCACAGTAGAAGCCTCTTGGTTTGGAAGGGCATACGCTTCTACCCATTTGCTGAAATAATCCATCACGACGACGATGTATTTATTTCCATTATCTGTTTCCGGAAACGGACCTGCTACATCGATGGCAATTCTTTCAAACGGACTACCCACGTTGTATTGTCGCATTGGAGCCTTCGGGTGCCGTTGCGGACCATTACTTGCAGCGCACACCACGCATTTCTTGCACCACTCCTTCACGTCAGTAGTGCAGTTCACCCAGTAGAAACGCTCCCTAACTTTTCCCAGCGTCTTTGTTACTCCTAGGTGTCCGCCAGTGCTTCCATTGTGGATCTCCTCCAATACCTCTGGCACTCTGTTTCCTGGGGACTATCAGTTGTTTTCGCTCTTCGGTACCATCTGATTTCTCCAGAACGCGTTTCAAGAGTCCGTCGCTTAAGACGAGGGAATTCCACTGAGCCCAGTATGACTTTACGGTGGGTGAATACCGTGATACCTCCTCCCAAGTGGGTTTCCGATCTTCTTTTCTTCCAATTCACAATTGGTTTCAGATTCGGGTCATTCTCTTGGTCTTTGAAAACCTTTTCCGACAGCCAATCATCGTTCACCGCCGTCGTTCTGTATACTAAGATGTCCTTTTCTTCTGCCCGCTGACAATGTTTGCAATCCTCAAAGCAGGGTCTTCTGGATAGCGCATCAGCGTTGCGGTGAACTTTGCCTGCACGATGTTCGGTGTCGAAATCAAATTCTTGGAGTCGCTCTATCCACCTGGCTACCTGTCCTTCAGGATTCTTGAACTGTAGAAGCCATTTTAGCGCCGCATGGTCCGTTCTCAGCAAGAATTTCCTCCCATACAGGTATTTATAGAAGTGTTCGACAGATTTCACTACCGCCAGTAGCTCCCGCCTGGTAACACAGTAGTTTCGCTCAGGTTTCGACAAGGTTTTACTGAAGTATCCAATAACCTTCTCTTGGCCGTCCTGAATCTGAGACAAAACTGCTCCCAAACCTACATTACTGGCATCGGTATCCAAAATGAATTTTCCATCTGGGAGAGGATAGCTCAGGATAGGTGCACTCGTCAACGCTCCCTTTAAATGTCGAAACGCTTCACTGCATTCATCGTCCCATTGGAACCGTCTTTCTCCTTCCGTGAGTCGAGTCAGTGGCTTGGCAATATTGGCAAATCCGGGCACATATCGACGATAGTAAGTGCATAATCCGAGGAAACTTCGTAGATCATGCTTATTGCCGGGTACTGGCCACTCTCGCACTGTTTTGATCTTCTGGTCATCCACTGCCACTCCTTGACTGGAAACAACATGGCCCAGATACCTCACTTCCTTCTGGAATAGATGACACTTTTTCGGGCTAAGCTTTAGGCCAGAGGTTCGCAAACGTTGAAAGACCTCCTCCAGATTTTGTGTGGATTACCGTCAATTAAACAACGTGACAAAGAAAGACAGCTATCCATTGCCTAGAATCGATGACACCTTGGATACTCTATCAGGATCAAAGATTTTCTCAACCTTAGATTTGAAGAGTGGATATTGGCAAGTAGAGTTGGCACAACGAGATCGAGAGAAAACTGCGTTTACTCTGGGTACAGGACTATGGCAGTTTACCGTAATGCCGTTTGGATTATGTAACGCTCCGGCAACCTTCGAGAGGCTGATGGAAACAGTGTTAAAAGGACTCTCTTGGAAGACATGTCTTGTGTATCTTGACGACATCATCGTGGTTGGAAAATCTTTTGAGGATCACATGAAAAATCTGGAGGAGGTCTTTCAACGTTTGCGAACCTCTGGCCTAAAGCTTAGCCCGAAAAAGTGTCATCTATTCCAGAAGGAAGTGAGGTATCTGGGCCATGTTGTTTCCAGTCAAGGAGTGGCAGTGGATGACCAGAAGATCAAAACAGTGCGAGAGTGGCCAGTACCCGGCAATAAGCATGATCTACGAAGTTTCCTCGGATTATGCACTTACTATCGTCGATATGTGCCCGGATTTGCCAATATTGCCAAGCCACTGACTCGACTCACGGAAGGAGAAAGACGGTTCCAATGGGACGATGAATGCAGTGAAGCGTTTCGACATTTAAAGGGAGCGTTGACGAGTGCACCTATCCTGAGCTATCCTCTCCCAGATGGAAAATTCATTTTGGATACCGATGCCAGTAATGTAGGTTTGGGAGCAGTTTTGTCTCAGATTCAGGACGGCCAAGAGAAGGTTATTGGATACTTCAGTAAAACCTTGTCGAAACCTGAGCGAAACTACTGTGTTACCAGGCGGGAGCTACTGGCGGTAGTGAAATCTGTCGAACACTTCTATAAATACCTGTATGGGAGGAAATTCTTGCTGAGAACGGACCATGCGGCGCTAAAATGGCTTCTACAGTTCAAGAATCCTGAAGGACAGGTAGCCAGGTGGATAGAGCGACTCCAAGAATTTGATTTCGACACCGAACATCGTGCAGGCAAAGTTCACCGCAACGCTGATGCGCTATCCAGAAGACCCTGCTTTGAGGATTGCAAACATTGTCAGCGGGCAGAAGAAAAGGACATCTTAGTATACAGAACGACGGCGGTGAACGATGATTGGCTGTCGGAAAAGGTTTTCAAAGACCAAGAGAATGACCCGAATCTGAAACCAATTGTGAATTGGAAGAAAGAAGATCGGAAACCCACTTGGGAGGAGGTATCACGGTATTCACCCACCGTAAAGTCATACTGGGCTCAGTGGAATTCCCTCGTCTTAAGCGACGGACTCTTAAAACGCGTTCTGGAGAAATCAGATGGTACCGAAGAGCGAAAACAACTGATAGTCCCCAGAAACAGAGTGCCAGAGGTATTGGAGGAGATCCACAATGGAAGCACTGGCGGACACCTAGGAGTAACAAAGACGCTGGGAAAAGTTAGGGAGCGTTTCTACTGGGTGAACTGCACTACTGACGTGAAGGAGTGGTGCAAGAAATGCGTGGTGTGCGCTGCAAGTAATGGTCCGCAACGGCACCCGAAGGCTCCAATGCGACAATACAACGTGGGTAGTCCGTTTGAAAGAATTGCCATCGATGTAGCAGGTCCGTTTCCGGAAACAGATAATGGAAATAAATACATCGTCGTCGTGATGGATTATTTCAGCAAATGGGTAGAAGCGTATGCCCTTCCAAACCAAGAGGCTTCTACTGTGGCGGACGCTCTCATCAAGGACTGGATTTGTCGATTTGGTGTACCTCTGGAATTACATTCGGACCAGGGGGAGAAATTTCGAGTCGATTCTGTTTCAGAATGTGTGCCGTACACTCGACATCCGTAAGACGAGGACAACTGCACTGCATCCGCAGTCAGATGGAATGGTGGAGCGAATGAATAGGACCATCAACCGGTACTTATCCAAAGTAGTCTCTGACCACCAGAGGGACTGGGACCAGTTTCTCCACCTGTTCCTACTAGCCTACCGGTCGTCAGTCCACGAAACAACTGGGCAAACACCTGCAAGCATCGTCATGGGCCGTGAACTGCGTCTACCCTGTGACCTGAAGTTCGGCTGTACACCAGGGGACGACGTGGCTGGAGAGGACTACGTCAGTACTCTACGCCAGACAATGGACGACATACACGAACGAGTCCGTTCAAATATCCAGGGCGCCAGCAACCGCATGAAGGAGACCTACGACATCAACGCCAACGATGGCAGGTACCAGCCCGGCAACCAAGTCTGGTTATATAACCCACAACGTCGTCGTGGGTTATCTCCAAAACTTCAAAGCTCCTGGGAAGGTCCGTATGAGGTCGTCACCCGGATTAACGATGTAGTCTACCGAATCCAGAAGTTGCCAAGAGGAAAACCCAGGGTGGTCCACTTCAACCGTTTAGCCCCTTTCGCCGGAAGCAATGATGAACAAGCTGAAGCCAGAGTTCGACACGTCAGTCCACCAGACAGCGAGCTCTCTTTCGAGGAATTCATGTTGCTTCATTCCAACGGCCAGAAAGCTCGCTACGGTGTAACGCGAGAAGAACCACGTGACCTATTCCAGACTCCTGCTGACTTCTGTCTTGCTCACTGTGTGGCAGCGGACCTCCGAATGTCCCGAGGGATTGCACTTACCTTCAAGAAGGCATTTGGACAGTTGGAGGAGTTACGCAGACAAAGACCAGAGGTTGGACGAGTCCTTCAAATCACGGCGGCCGAGCAGGAGAAAGAGAGGTCCGTTTTCTATTTGGTGACCAAGCAGCTATCGCACCATAAACCAACTTATCAAACAGTCTGGGACACACTAGTCGAGCTGAGGGATGTGCTCTTGTCCCAGAGCATAAGCAGTTTGGCGATACCGAAGATAGCCAGCGGACTAGATGGCCTGGATTGGAGGGTGATCAGGAGTATGCTAGAAGTCCTCTTCCGGTTTACTGGAATTGAGGTTCTGGTATGCTGTTACAACCCCAGGAGATCGCTCAACGAGAAAACTGTGGACTGCTTCTTCTACCAGACCTCCCGATGCAAGAATGGGTCATTCTGCAGGTATCGACACGGACCAGAGGATGACACAATTCGAGACGAAATGTCTTTAAGGAGGGGGCAGTGTTACGGAGTCCGCCGAGTCGTGCCTCTTGCGGTTGACTTCGCCGGCCGAGCGCCGGACGTAAACAGGTGACGCACCGAGTTCTATTCGGGACATATCTCGAACGTCGTACGGACGAGCCTGGTGTCATCTAGAGTTTTCGGCGACACTATAAAATAGCCGCACTGGGCGGCGGGGGAATAGTTCTATTTAAATATCGGCGCGGCTTACAACGCTAAAAATAAATTGTATAGAAATAAATTAGTGTAGTTAAATAGTGTAGTAGTTGTATTAATTAAATAAATAGTGTTAGTTTAAATGTACGAGTTTAATTTTTCACACATCACGAACCCGAAATAAATAAAACGTTACAATAAGTATAAAAATTCAAAATGTATAGAATATACAATGAAGTTATACATGAATTTACAGATTAAGTTATTCCAAAGTGCAGGACCGCGTCTCCATTTCTGCATAAAAAAAATATTAGAGTAACACATTTTTTTCACACGCACTATACATTTACCCACTAATTTTTACATGAGTACACGATTTAAATAAACATTTGGTATAATTATTATATTTTCGCAATACTCACTTTGTCACACTCCGGGTACACTGGGTCCAGGAGACCCGAAACCAATTTTGTTATGCTTCTTGCTCCGTAGCTGATGCCGCATTGGACTGGCGCGAGCGCTCCCTCAATTCAGTACACTAAGAAGGATTTTTCCCCGCCATAACGAATTCCCTTCCCCTCCTCTCCATCGAGATATTCACCTATATGACTTTGCGCTCGGGTCTGTCCGACCCCGTGTACCCCGTGAGGGTTAAGATTTATTATTTATTGGTTTCGAGGCAATCCATTCATCAAGCCATTTTTGAAGTTCTTCAGATCATGTGCCATTGACCGGAATAGGTGATAATCTGACGGAGCGATGTCTGGAGAGTACGGCGGCTGGGGTAAGCAAAGCTTCCCGCAAATGAGCTATTGTCAATATTGTCATTTGCCAATGATTTTATCTACGTCTCTAAGCTAAAATACATACGCCAGTACATCCTCCTCAAATAGATATCCGCTGGATGGTAGTTTTGACATGCGCAGATGATATTAACACGAACTTGGTGCTTATGTCAGAATTCCGGCGAACGCAACAGAGGCGGACTCAGTAATACACTAATAAATACTCAAATAAACGTACTAACATTAAATTTGGGCCCAAAACGCGAAGAAACTTGATTAACAAGTTATAAAGTTACAATGACAATTAGAATTTATTTATTTATTTACCAGTTATAAAAATGGACTATACAGTATCGGTATTGTTGCCATAGATCACAAGTCGGTGATAGCAGTATACTAGAAAAATTAGCTGGTAATATCCTTACTGATTGCAACTTTTTTCGTCTCTTGTTTGCAGTTTTCTTACAATTGATTTCTTGTCTTGATTTGAGTCTTATTTGCGAGTTTGTTATACCTGCCAAACAGGTATTTGGAACAGGTATGCCCTTGGAATATGAATACGTCATACCTGTTATCATACAATTCTGGGTACCTCGACGTAGCGTCGGTATCTAGAATTTTACGATGATGTATGTCTTCCTGGTTTAAGAGTATACCTGTTACAAATACATGTTCTCATAATATCTGCTTTAAGACAAGTAAGACTCTAATATTTCATGAGATTAAAGGTAAAATTTATTAAGTAATACAAAATTAGTTGTAACGAAACTGAAACTGTTTAACAAGAGATGAAAAAAGTTGCAAAAAAGATCTGATAGTTAAAAAGTAATATAACTTTTTGTATTAAACATTTTATGAGTGTTTGTGGGTAAGTTTCATTAAGTCTTCACACCTAATTAACACTCCGTCGTATAATAGTTAGCTCCCCAGTACGTTTATTCGAATACTCACAATTGTATTATGACGTATTTTCTGTGAACTATCGCTTTGCAATAATAGTGACCTGAGTCCGACGCTGTTTCGACTCGCCGGAACTTTGACTGTACGTAGTTTCTGTCTTATTTCGCTGTTGTCACATCAACATAATATCCCTACTAGACATTTTAAAATTGTTTAATAGTAAAGTTGAAAAAAAGATAACAGTAAACCTTATTATACGCAACACAGTCTGAAAATGAAATTGGCTTATATTAATTGATGATCGATGCATTTTTATAAATACTGGGTTTTTATAAGACCTATTATGCAGAGTTACAGTTAGATCTGGCTAAGAAGGGGGAGGGAGGTAGATTGTTGTAACTAAGTAAAACAAGTTTTTTTAAGTGCTCAACAAAATGACTTGCAACAAAACGGAATGCAAAACGTTCACTTTCCCAAATAACGTTTTATTGTATTCTCGTCTGAGTATTTATTATCACAATGTTAATACAAAAAATATTAATTCAAGAGCAGTGACAAGAGTTTACACAAGGAAACGTGTAATCTAATCGTTATTATTTCAAACGTGTAAATAATTAAATTAACAAACTTGAAGCATAGTTACTGACGGCTCTATGTACCGCTTAACACTAATGGTCCGATCTGTGTACACTTTTACCAAAAGGTAAAAACAAACGAAAATTTGGATTTAGATAGTTGAAAATATGTACTACCCACTGAGCAATTCTTGTGCATGCGGCGAGACCTGTTTGACCTTTCGAAAAGAATTGAAATAAAAACTGAATTTTCCTTTTCGAAAATACATTTTCAATAGATAAAGATTGGGAAATATGTTTCGAATAAAACTCTATATCTGTCTTTCGTTCTTCTCTTTCCGTTACAGAGATATCCTCGATTTTTAAATTTTACTGTTCCCGGATGAGCGACCGCCCGTAGTAGACTTTTTGACATGTTTGAGGTTAAGTAGCACAGCTATTTTTTTTTCTCAAAAAAATCATGTGAGATCTTATAATACAAGTCCTTCTCTTTTAACTGCCGTTGAGTTTGCTCAACTATCTTTTTTTTTCGGCGAGATATCGCATTTTGAAATTTTCATGTTTGTGATTTTTCCTATACCTGAAAACCCATTAGGGACACATGTATATCAAAAATTTTTTTGACTTTTAGGTTAACATATCTAAAAATCCTACTTATTTTCATAATTTTCATCGTCACCATATTGAATTTTTCATTAAAAGAAATGGAAATATATCATCTAATTTGACTCCATCTACTTTGAAAAAATAGAAAATGAATGGTCAATCGAATACTCATTTATTTTATCGTAATTTCGCATGTTCGTTACCATATTGCTTCCACCATAAGGAATATAATTGTTATTAACCTTTATTTTTATTTTTGTGTTATTATTAATTTCTAGTATAAAAAAAGAATCTAATAAAGACGCCATTCTTTCATTAAAAAAAAAACATGAAAATTCCATAGACGTTATTGTAACTTTAAACTTCGAAAAATTTTGAAAATTTGACCTTAGATTCTGAACGAGCAGATCTTTTGATATAAGAAAATATTGACTTGTTAATTGTTTTTAAATATTTTTACGTTTCTTATAAAAGAAAAACATAATCTTTTGATGTAGACATGTCCCTAATGAGTTTTCATGTAAAGTGAAAATCACAAACATGAAAATTTCAAAATGCGATATCTCAGCGAAAAAAAACGATATTTGAGCAAACTCAACGGCATAAGAAAGAGGAAGACTTGTACTTTAAGATCCCATACATAGGTTTTTGAGAAAAAAAAATTCACGGTGCTACAAATATGTCAAAAAATAGTAGATAGTGCAATAACTTATGTATAAGATATGAAGAACATAAGACTTAAAAAGTAATGAAAATTATGAAAATGACATAGTCATAGTTATTATATGACATAGTCATAGTCATTATATGACATAAAATTATAGAAATGACAGAAGAACCCCAGTTTTCAGGTGAACGCATTGCCGTAATACATTTAAATATTTATCTTATAGAAACAAGTTGTTTAAAATTAGTGTACTCACTTTTAGATAGAAAATATACAATTTCTTTAGAATTATTTTCAGAATCATTGAGACATAAATTTATTGTACTCCTATAGAAACCAAATTCGGATTTTACTGGCCAAAATCTACAATAATCATCTTGGTTTATTAACCTATAACTCGGTGCCGAATTTTAAAAATATTTTTTTTAAAATTCAGTCTTGTAAGCAACCCGATTTCTGTAATTAGAAAATCGCGTAATGGAAAGAGATATCGAAAAATAGGTAGAGGAGTTTTTTGTAGAAAAATATACGAACTACAAACTTTATTCGAAATATTTATCTCCATCTTTATTTGTTGAAAAGTTATAAAAAAACGAAAAATCAAAACAATATTATTTCAGAATTTTTTAAAGTACATGCCCCGTCACTTGTAAACAAAAGCTCATTAGATAGTACGTATTTTTAACTACTTAACCCTTTAACGCCCAAGTGCACTGTTAAGAGACATGAACTTAGAGACTCATATTACTGATAGAAAAAATAAAGAAAAAACAACTAAAACCATGTATTCCTATATTTTCGAGGTCGCTCTTTCGAATGGAATCGTTAAGATTTGCAAAAAAAATTGATGTAACCTTCAATTTTTTAACAAAAATTAAAAAACTCGATTTTTTCAAGATTCTTTTTTTCTAAATCGCAATTTCAGCTATGTCATCGTCCTTTATACCACTCAAAAACAAATAGAAACGTGCACTCAAGACGTGTACTTGAAGAAAACACAATGAGAACAATTTAATTTTTCTCATTTTTTGAGGTTGGAATAACTAGATATGGAAAAATTCAAAGGGCGATATTTTTTCGTTTTTTACCAGTTGCGGGATCATTGACGCAAAAGAAGAATTTAGGAAAATTATTAGTCCTTTTGGGGTTTTTGGGGTCGCTGATCACGATCCTGATGTCAGAATTTCAAAATTCAAGATGGCGGATCCAATATGGCGAATCAAATTTCAATTTTATTATTTTGCAAATTTATTTTAATGATTTAGATATGACATGGCGACCATTTTGAAGCAAATATCGAAATTATGGTTCATTGTACCTAGAAATAGATAAACCATGGATAGTTTATCATACGTTACTTGAATTTTCACCCTCAGCCTTCGGATATCTGAAGTTGCCCGATTCTCACCACATGGAAGTGGGTGATTTTGATAATTTTTTTTTGTAATTTCTATGTGTTTTTTTATTTTTTATATTTTTTTTATATAGATTTTTTAATTTTTATAAAAAAAAATATTAAAGATTTTTAATTTTTTATAAAAAATAAATAGGTATTAAAAAAAAAACGTGATTCACAAAATCACCCACCTCCACGTGGTGAGAATCGGGCAACTTCAGATATCCAAAGGCTGAGGGTGAAAATTCAAGTAACGTATGATAAACTATCCATGGTTTATCTATTTCTAGGTACAATGAATCATAATTTCGATATTTGCTGCAAAATGATCGCCATGTCATATCTACCATCCTGAATTTTGAAATCGGAATCGTGATAGCGACCCGCCCCTGGTTTACAAAGTTTGAGGCAAAATAATCGAAAAATTTAAAATTTGATTCGGGATGGGAGCCATATTGGATCTGCCATCTTGAATTTTGAAATTCTGGCATCAGGGTCAGCGACCAGTGATCAGCAACCCCAAAAACCCCCAGAGTACTAATAATTTTTCAAAATTCCTTTGGGTCAATGATCCCTCAACTGGTAAAAAAACGAGAAATATCACCCTTGAATTTTGCAATATCTAGTTATTTGAAAACTGTTCTCAGTTCTCCTTCAAGTACACGTCTCGAGTGCAGTTTGTATTTATTTTTGAGTAGTATAAAGGACATAAATTTAAAAATAATTGAAAAATTATTTAAGTTTTTGTTAAAAATTTGAGTTAATCAATTTTTTTGTAAATTTTAACGATACCATTCGAAAGAGCGACTTCGAAAACATAGGAATATATGGTTTTAGTTATTTTTTCTTTGTTTATTTTTTATTTTTTTATTCTTTATTCTATCAGTAATACGAGTCTCTAAGTTCATGTCTCTTGTCAGTGCACTTGGGCGTTAAAGGGTTAAATCCAAATTTCCACTTATTTTTACCTTTTTACAAGGTTTCGGGTAGATACTGTGTTCATCGATCGGATTACAAGCTGCTGACGTCATTACATTTCGTCTATTTTATCGTTTTGCGATGCATCGTAGTCGGCCGGGTTAACGTTGGACGCCATCAGATACTCCTTCGGGATAAGATCTTGACATTCCAATTCGGCGTCATCATCGCAGATCAACCCGCTTGGACAGCTCTGCGGTTCTCCCAGGATTATGTATGTTCCTTTGTTTTGGACACACTGATAATAACGATTCTCGTCATAACAAACGAATCCCTTTTCGCTGCAGGAGATTCCGCGACCCCTTGCGGCGCAAATGGAATACGCCTGAAACAAATGATGCATATTCAGTTTCTGTTGTATCAAATTCGTTTCGGGTAAGGAGAGGGGTCCGGACACCTTGAATCTCCCCCTAGCTACGTCACTGGAATGTGATTACCTGATCATGAAAAAACGTTCTTAATTAAAATCTCAACAAGGTATAACGATGGGTACCCAATGAATTTACGCCACAGTTACGCTGATTCTTTAAAAACAATTAATTTATTTATTGATTGACTACTACTTAGTTCTAAACAAAAAAAGCAGAGGTTCGTTTGGAATTGCAAAAATAATTAAAAGTTGATGAAATTGTTGATATATATTCTTCAAGTAATACAATTATCTTCAGAATTGTTTGTGATTTTTTCACCATCTAGTTGGCGAGAAAAAAATCATAAAAAAAAGAAATTTAACATTAGCTCTTGTGGACGTAGCTATTGAATTTGATAAAAACTACGTTTTGAATAATTAGAAAAATCGTCTAGGAAGAACATAGATTTACATGGACATGATTGACCAGTTGTGTTGCACGCAATTATCAATTTAATGTTGAGTGTTCCACGCAATCGGGCTGGCGCTCTGTCGACGCGGCAACGCCGCGTCTCCTAATTGTTCCTTTTTGCGTTTATTCCCTGCCTCAACACCACATTGCACTCTCCGTAATTGTTTTGCTGAAATAAAACGACCTTTCCTACGTAATCTATCAGATTTCTCATTTGATTTATGAGTAGCCTAGGCAATTGCTGAAAGCAAACCTTTCAAAACATTCAGCGTTGCCGTATTTTCCGACTATAAATCGACTTTTAAAAACGCGGTTAATAAATTATTTCATTATCCAAACTTGGTATATAATAATGAATTATTAATTTATCGTGCATTACAAACATACTGCACAGAGAGTTCCATCTTAAATTAAAAATATTTGATATCAACATTTCACTTTTGCAAGTTGGAACACTGATTTATTATATATGGAAGAGATAGGAGTTTCCCCCTTGCCCCGCCCCTCGGTGACCAACCTCCTTAACTTATGAATATAGTCAGTTGTTTATTAAAATGTTATTTATATACTATCTTATTATTTATTTATTTATTTATTCACCATATCAAGTTACAGAGAGCCATACAACTCCTCGCAACTCCCACAGAGATAAACAATATTATCTGTTGGTGGGACTGGTACAAAATTAAAAAAAATTAAAACTAAAGTAAAACTAAATTTGTACAAATATATTTACAAAATATAGATATAAATATGAATATAAATTAGTAACTTAGTGTGCACAGCACTATTCTTCGTTGTATATGTATGTATTTCACATGAAAGTTTCTATTCTAATTTTATTAATTAGATAACATAGGATATAATCCATTCTTTTATTTTCTTCTTCTTATTTTTAGTTCTAATGTTTTTGATATTATTTGGTAGTTTATTAAAGAGCTTGATTGCTACTATGTAACTATTCTTACCACTAATAGTCTTTTCTCTTTTTGGTAATTGTAGACTTTTATTTCTCGTAATACCTTCAGAGATCAGGAACATGGATCTGAGACTATCGTAATGATAATTGAGAGCTTCCAGATTGAAAAGTTGTGTGATATTCAATGGATTTTCAGTTATGAAATGGTTTTTATTAATAATTTTTATTAGCCTCTTTTGAAGATTAATGATAGGGTTTAGGGCACTCGAATAAGCACCCCCCATGCTATTATGCCATAACTTACAATGCTGTTGAAAAGAGCGTAATATATGTTTCTCAATGTCTCCATGCTCATGATTCTGGCCAGTTTGTAGAATATAAAAACGAGATATTTGGTTTTACTATAAATATAATTTATATGTTTATCCCATTTCAAATTAAAATCAAACATGATTCCCAAGTACTTACAACTAGTAACTCTGTTAAGAGTTTTATTTTCCACCTTTATTTCAAAATTTGTCGGAACACTATCACAACAATTTCCAAAGGTCATATATGTGATTTTATCTAGGTTTAATGACAGTTTGTTCAAAGCAAACCAGGTTGTAATATTTTGTAATTCATCATTCATTTTTAACTCAACACCACTCCACGTACTGTCTTCAACAATGACTGCAGTATCATCCGCATATGAGATAATATTATCTTTCAGCATATCATTAATATACAGGATAAATAACAAAGGGCCCAGGATAGTTCCCTGTGGGACTCCTGTATTTACACTCATCTTATTACTTATCTTTGCGAAAACAATTTTTTTTCATAAAAATATGGTGTATAATTATTACCAAATTGATATCGAAACACCAATTGTAACAGAATGCGAAAAAATACAAAATCAAAAGTGACACAATATGGTATACAAGGTGTTTCATAAACCAAATAATAGTATATAAACTGTAAGAAGTCTTTTAGAAGTCAAAATCGTCGAAAAATTGCAAATTTTAAAAGTCTGTAGTTCCTAAACTACTGACTAGAAACTCTCACTATTATAGATTTTGGAATCGGCTTTTCGAGGAGAACCCAAAAATGTAATAATATATAAGGGTGTTCTCTGATAGTGCTGAAAATAAAAAAAAAACAGCCAAAACATTTAAAGTGCCTTCTATCACGATGTGTAAGTGACAGTAATTTAAAAAGAAAGTTTTAGTCTGCTCCAGTGATTTAAAAAAAACTAAAAAAAATTAACACCCTGTATCTCAAGAATTATGCTATCGAGAAAAACACATTTTATGATCTTTTCTTTGTGATACCACTTGATTGTGGTACCTCTTTCAGTTTTTCAGATTATTTAGGAAAAACCCACGGCTTTTGTCTCGTCCAGTCCCCTAACCACTGCGTTAGCTATATTCTGTCCATTAACTTCTGTCGTATCATATTACACGCTACCATCATTTTGACTAAATCTTGTTTGTATTTGTCTCTGTATATCTCGCGCACTCACACCACCACTTACACGAGCTTTATGTTCGTCTGTAGCAACATGTTGGAAAACATACGTTTTTTCGTGCCACGTCAGTACACTATCACACACGGTAAAACGTAGTTCACTGCCATTAAAAGTCATTTCCTCAAAATTGTCCAATGTATTCAACGATCCACTGGAACACGCGACGGACGCTGACCCGACATTTTTACAAACTTATTCGACGTTTCGTGTACACGAATGATGCATCGACTAGCGTAGTTTAACTAATATTAGCAATAAGTGTAAATTATGTTCAGTTTCGCGACTCGACCTTTGGCACGTGCCGTAATTTGGCTAGAGTAGGGCGTACAACACGGCAGTCGAGTTATATTCCATAATATGCTGGAGTTATTTGAATGGACTACTATTGTACTGTGTACCTAGATATACACGGTGGAGACTTTAACTGGAATATATTCCTAGCGGGGTGGTAATATTTTTCAAAAATTCCCAACACTCAACTTAAATTATTTACCTAATTTTAATATTACCTAACCCTCGATATTTTTCTTTCCCCTTTAAGAAATCCAAAATTTTAATTTATTTATTATAAATTAAAATTTAAAATATTTTTAAATTTTCACTTCTTTCAATCCCGTCTTTTTCCCCTTACTTTTTTTTCCTTTCCTCTTTTCCTTTCAATTTTTTATTCCCTATTAGATTCCCCACATAATCCAAATCTTCACTCAATACAATCCACCTACGAAAAATTCTTCAAATAAATAATTCTTACCTCTGTCGTATTATTTATTTAAAAATTATAAAATACTTAAAACCACCCTTTATATCTATATAAAATTTATATCTTTTCTCAATATCCATTACCACTCTTATCTTCCCTTAATTATTTTTTAATTCTTTTTTAATTATTTTCTTCATCTTTAAATCCTCATCTTATATTCTTTATTATTGCATCAAAATTCTATAAAATTTTTAATTTAAATTTTAATTTAACTTAAATTAATAAAAATTTTTAATTTTTTAAATATAAATTTAATTAAAAAATTTATATTTTTTAATATTTCAATAATTTATTTAGTTTTTATTATATTAATTATTTCTTTTTCCTTGTTGACGATGCACTTTATTAATTGGCACATATAACTCCATTCCGGTCACGTTAAGGCCGGTCCTGCAATCTATTAGTAACGTACGGGCTCTAGTAATTATGCTCTTCCCTAGAGTTTCAACCTTAGTAAAACGTAATATTTAAATAAAAAACTTAATTTTTAAATAAAAAAAAACAAGGTGCTGTATAAAAACAAACAACAACAAAAATATTATATGTGGTGATCATTTTACGAGAACAAAAATACCAACGGAAATGTTAATGTAAAAGGACAAATAGTAGAGACTTATATTTTTTACTTACAACTAATAAGAAAACTGGGGTCAGCAGTATATTATTCATTATAGCCTGTTCGTGAAGGATGTATTCTAACAAATATCCGACTAGCTAATGGTCAAATTCTAAATTTACATTCTTAATACTCTAGTCCATTACTCCCACCTTACATGTGTAATTTAAAGTATATTAAACATTTAACTCAGTTTCCTAGTAGTAAAAATAAACATAGATGTACGCGTTCATTTTGTAAAAGTTATATTACTATAGCCATATCATCAAACTGTTAACCGAGAGATAAACTTACTGGCTAAAATTGTACATCAAAGCTACTTTGAAATTAATTGAATTGTGTTGAAATTTACTTCTCGCATAATATAAGGTGTAC
Source organism: Aromia moschata (assembly GCA_029963805.1). Lineage (NCBI taxonomy): Eukaryota > Metazoa > Arthropoda > Insecta > Coleoptera > Cerambycidae > Aromia > Aromia moschata. The sequence goes on along the minus strand of JAPWTK010000032.1, from coordinate 1,512,719 downwards.
CTACTATTTACACCTTTACTACAAACTTTCAAACCTATTTTGAAAATGTAAAATCCGGATATTAGGAGAGATTAGGGACTCTATTAGTCATCAACATTTTTTTGTTTATCAACAGTTTAACTCTCTATTTGACATTACAATGTCATCATTAGTAGGAGTTTTATTGATAATTACGTCATGATCTACTTCACTGTAGCTGTGAAAGTCAGTATCGTACTTGGACCGTGACTTTTTCCCACTTTTGCATATGACGCCATCAACTTTTTTTTGCTATAACTCCCCATAATATATTATTTTTTCCACTTTTAAAATCTCCAATAAACCAATGCTCGTCGTCGTGTAAAATGCAAACGAAGTGGCTCACGAAGTCCGCAACCCAATCTCACATACGGTAAGCAGAGCCGCCTCGTTACCATGGTAACCGCCGTAAACAGCGCCGTGAAATGCAACAGATTTAAACCGAAGGCGTTCAGCGTCTTATAATAATCATTCATTATTATTTTCGTACTAATTATGGTAAATTAGTATACGAGGTGTGGCTATTAAATAACCGAACTGATGCTGCTACTAGCGCGCTGCGAGCGTGTCGCGACAAGTTTCAACAGAACTGTGTCCGGTGATACTTTCCCCACCCTGACATGCCAGTGGGTCGCTGTTTTTTTTGTTAAACTGGGGAAAACTTTTACAGAAGCTTATGCAATGTTAAAATAAGTGTACGGGAATGAATGTTTATCCCGCATACAGAGTTTTTGAATGGTTTAACGCCAAACCCCAAAAAAAAAAAGAAAAAAAAAAAAAAAAAAAAGGGGCACCAAAAAAAAAAAAGGGGTGGCCCCCCGCCCCCGGGCGGGGGAAAAAAAGGGCCCCCCCCCCCCCCCCGCACAAAACCCCAAAAAGAGGATTTTGGGCCGCAACAAAAAAAAAAAATGGGCCCCTACCCGGTTTTTTAAGCCGCGGACCGAAGGGAAGTGTGGAACGGTTTAAAGCAAGGGACGTGAAACTATCGAAGCGTATGGAGCGGTGTAGAGATCGCCAAGGGGAGTACATTGAAGGCGAAAAAGTTGCTACTGTAATTGGTAACGAATAAAATGTGTTGTAACTAGAGTTCGTGCGAGCGCGGAGTGTAACAGGACCGTAGTCAGTTTACGAATGAACATGTTAATATGTTCACAGAAACTATGTTGCATCATAGTACATTATTAAATACATTTATTACTTATTACCAAGCACGGATGTCACAGGGCCAACATTGTGCATGTCCTACCCTTGACTCATTGGCCTTCATAGCTCACAGCTGACTTGCATTACGAAAACTGCGCTAGTAATTTTAGTTATTTATGGCACGCTGTAACAGACAGTCGCCGGTATTGCATCGCGTTGATACGTTTCGTTTTCACGTATTCGCCGTGTGTTTAAATTACTTTATAAATATTAAATAGCATTTTTGTAGGTAATTTTTTGTTTTTACGCAAAATGCTCAATGCCACTTCAGAAAAACTTATTATGTGCGAATTGAACATGAAAAACCTTTGATTTATAGAATCAGTAACTCTCTTATTTGATAGAGTTATCTCAACGATGCTTACAGTTGTCAAGCAGTAAAAATACATACTCACAAAAGTAGTCGGCCACCCTTCTATTTCTAAGAACGATTGTACAAAATACACATTCACAATTAAGTGAGAGATGCACATTATGCGTAAATACGTTCCTCCATTACTCCTAATTACACTCTCCATTACATTCGCTGGGATTACCCGACCAACGCGTTTGACATATGAAAACGGACACACAAAAGTATTCGGCCAGTTAATTATGCAAAGCTGTAGTAGGTAATGCAAGTAGAGATAGTAGGGTTCTTGGCCATAGTATTAGTGTGTGATAGGTTACATATTAACTGGTATAGACTGCGTGCCTCTATTAGACAGTGTACCCTTGTCACGCAAATAAAATGCTAAAAGAACGCGAAATCACCGTACCAGAGAGACAGCATCTTATCTCCTTAGCAAAAAAAGATATTGCACAGCGTAAAATTAGCACAGACACAGGCATACCACGAAGTACTGTACAGAGTATAATAAAAAATATGAATCATAAAACGGTGTAAATAAAATGCGACCCAAAATATTAACTCAAAGAGATGAAAAGCAAATTCTCTAAGAAATAAAAGAAAATCCAAGTACTAGAGCCAGAGAACAATGCAGAACAATATGTGTTGAGATTCAGGAGAGTACTGGAAAGAATATTAGTACAGAGACAGTGCGTTGAACCAAGAAAAATGCGCTACCACGGCCGAGTTGCCCGAAGGAAACCCTTGGATTAGTACGGTCAACAGACAAAAAAGACTCACGTTTGCTGACTAGTATGTGAATGAGCCTGAAACTTTCTGGGATCAGGTTATCTTTAGCGACGAATGTAAATTTGAGATATTTGATTCGTCCAGGCAACAAATTGTATTGAGAAAACCTGGTACATCGTTAAATAAGCAAAACTTAAAACCTACCGTAAAACACGGCGGTGGATAGCTCATGGTGTGGGGCTGTATGGCGGCTGCGGGAGTGGGTAACCTTCATTTTATTGAAGTAATATTGAACCAATATTGTTATATTAATATATTGAAGCATCATTTACATGCCAGCGCCGAAAAGTTGGGATTGGGCGATCATTACATCTTTCAACAAGATAATGACCCCAAGCACTGTGCCCGTAAAACGCGGGAATGGCTGCTATACCATGTACCGATAATTGAAAACACCGCCGCAGTCGCCCAGTACTAACCCTATCGAGCACTTATGGTCACATCTAAAACGATCTCTGCAAAATAAACGAATTACCAGTAGAGAAGAGTTAAAAAATCATCTCTCAACAGAATGGAGTAATGTGACCCCGAAAGTGACCCGTAAACTGGTGCATTCAATGCCAAATAGGCTGAAAGCTATTCTGAATTCTATAGGATACCCGACAAGATATTAGATGTGCCGTTTTAAATTGTTTGTACCTTTCCTATTTTGGGCGACTTTTGTGTCATATAAATTGGACATTATCGTGTTTTGTCGGCAGTTTTTAAATTGTGTCTGTTTTGATTACTTTTTTATGTGGTAAAATAAAGCACAATGTTCATATATAATTGTGTTAATTTCTCTTGTTTGCCAGGCAGTGATAACTATTTCTTGTATGTCAATTTATTAGCAATATCTAGGGTGGCCGAATACTTTTGTGAGTATCTGTATGTATAACTTATATTTACTAAGCATTTTTTTTATCTGTACATTGACGACATTCCAGAATGCAGTAAATATTCTTGTAAACAAATCATTACTTTAAAATTTATTTTGTAAAGTAGTTAAAATTTTGTTTTACGTAGCGAATATAAAATATGTGGATTTATTTCTAGACCTGAATAAATAAAACGTTAACTGTAAAACCGGTATTAAATATAATTCCTATAATAAAACGCCAACACGATTTTGTCACGTGTAATGTAATATTTTATACTATACACAAAATATTTAAAACAAAACCAAAAGACTTGGTGTGACTATTTTTACACCCCGCCTGTTTTTATACCCCTCGATCGGTTACAATTTAATTAAATAGATCTCCTTTATTAACTTTACCACCTTAATAATCCTAATCTGTTGGTCTTACAATTCGGGGTTTTCAAGCTTTATTAACAGATAAGTAATGGTACTATACATACTATGTTTAATTTTTTTATTGGAATAGAATTACAATTCAGTATTGTCTCCTTTAAAATAACTTTCTTGGGAAGCCACACTGCGCTGGAGACGGTTTTTCCATTCTTCATGGCAGTACTGGAACTGATATACTGGAATAGCCTTCAACTACAACCGTTTGAATATTTTCTATGGTCCCAAAATGACCTCTCTTGAGGTTATTTTTCAATCTCGGGAAGAGAAAAAAGTCACAACGACTCAAGTCGAATAAAGAGGATCAGGAGCCACAGGAATGTTTTTACTGGCTAAAAACTCGTTTACTGAAATGGCTGTATGACAAGGCGCATTGTCGTGATGCAACATCCAGCTGTTCTTGACGTTGGTCTCACACATACCCGAAGTTGAAGCTGTAGGTCTTGACGTTCCTGATGGTCTCAGCATTTGGGTCTGTACTTAAATACCCAAGTCTCATCAACAGTAATGACTTGTTCCATAAAATGGGGATCAGTTTCAATCGATTACAAAAAGTCAAGACACCTTTCTCTCCTGATGTCCGTTTGTTCCTGCGAAAGGTTTTTTGGAACCATTTTGCGCAGATTTTTCTCATCCCCAATCTGTTAGTTAAAATCTGATGAACAGTGGTGTGATTCAAATTTACCTCTTCCCTGATCATTCTTGTCGTCAACCGACGATCTGAACGCACAAAATCCAGTATTCTATAGACATCTTCATCGGTTCTTGAAGATGAAGGCCTTCCGCTGCATGGTTCATCTTCAATCGACTCTCTTCCTTCTGAGAATGCCTTAAACCACCGAAAAACCTAGGCTCTTGAAAAAATACTGTCTCTGTAGGCGTGTTGAAGTTTTGCAAGAGTATCCGTTACATGTTAACCTACCGCCCTTCTAAGTCCTGTCTCCGCAGTGTTGCTAGATCGGGCCCTACGTTGCCAGTCTCATTACTTAATTTATACACCTCGTAGGTCCTGTATATATATGGTGAGTCCATTCTTTACTTCATATAGAGGGTGTCTCAAAAATGTGAGGGTTGTAAACGAATTAATCTTATGAGACATATGGCTCATCTGAAAATAATTTTGAACTACTTTCTATTTTTAAATGGAAATTTAAAAATGAAAATGGCGTTTTCTAGATGATTTTTTGTAGGTTGCGCAACCTACAACATTAGCACCAACCGCTACAAGAACACAAGGACACCATACAGAGTGTCCGAGATTTATTTACACAAGCTAGAGCTCCTCAAGGATGGGTCATCTATTGGTTTCTTTTTAAACTGAGTGTTATTTCTACATTGTCGACACTGACGCGCTTGACATTGGATATGTATATGTGGTGTGCAACCTCTGCCGTAAGAAATGGATCGTTTTATGCCTGAACAACGTTGGGAAATATCGAAAAATTATTTCCAAAGTGAATGTTGTGTTGCAGAAACAGTGAGAAAATTGAGAACAATTTTTGGTCGAAATGAAGCTCTGTCAGCGCCTGGTGTAAGAAAGTTCTTAAGGAAAGTTCGTGAAACTGGCATGCTTATGGATAACAGAAGTCTTCCACGTGCTCATCCGGTGCGCACAGCTGAAAGAACTGCTGCTGTTGCCCAAAGTGAAAACCCAAGAACCTCAACTCGTCACAGAGCATAACAACTTAAGTTCAGTCAGTCGCACTTCTCTGAGGAGAATATTGCATAAAGACCTCGGATTATTTGCTTATTAAGTAAGTTGCAACTTACCCAAGAGTTAAATGACCATCCATCCACTTCGTTATCGTTTCTTCGTGTGGGGCATTAAATGAGTTTGAAAATGACGCCGATTTGAATCGAAAAATCATTTCTTCGGACGAAGCTCATTTTCGTCTTGGAGTACATGTTAATAAACAGAAATGTAGGATTTGAGGTTCCGAAAATCCACACGTAGTCATAGAGAAGCCAATGCATCCTGCAAAAGTGACTGTTTGGTGTGGGTTTTGGAGTGGTGGCATCATTGGCCCGTACTTTTTTCAAAATGAAGATGGTAGCAGCGTTACAGTAAATGGAATGCGTTACAGAGACATGTTAACTGATTTTTTGTGGCCGCGACTGGACGATTTGGACTTGGACGAGCTTGTCACACAAGCCGTGAAACAATCGATCTTTTGCACACTAAATTCCGTAACCGTGTTACCAGCCGTTTTGGAGACATTAATTGGCCATCCCGCAGCTGCGATTTAACACCGTTGAACTATTTTTTATGGGGATATGTAAAGGATCGTTGTTACTCCAACGATCCACAAACAATTGACGCACTGAAGGAAAAGATCAATTGAGTTATTCGTGCAATAGAGCCACAAATAATCGAAAATGTACTGCAAAATTGGGTGAAAAGAATGAACTACTGCCAAGCCAGTCGCGGCGGTCACTTAACTGAAATTGTTTTTCATAAATAGTGGGAAGGCATAATTTCTTGAATAAAGCAACAATTATTCATGTATTGCTGTAACTCCTTGTTGTGTTTGTTTATGTTTATTTATATGGCATAAATCTTTTCATAATTAATCGTCATCATGTAAATAATCGTCATTTGATTTTCGAGCAATTTCTAACAACCTAGCGTGATGGAGAAATAAAATTATCTGATGAAAAATAATCTCTTTGGTATTTGTCACCAAGAATAACACAACGTAAGTGGATCACCTCATGAAAAACTAGTAATATAATAATACATATTATAATTGGCCATTAACAGTAAAAACATGTTTGTAGATATAAATGTTACCACATCTTAATCAGAATTTCTTAACTACACGAGAATAAGGTTATCATTAAGTATGGGATATATTTCAACGTAAAACTGCAACAAATTAAGCCGACAACAAAAATCAATAGAAACTGAATTCCGATGAACTGAAAAATCCGATGGGGTCAGATCAGGCGATTGGGGCCATGAATGTTCAAAATGTGTGCTTATAACGCGACCGTGAAAAACAGCAGTTTACAAGTCGTTAACTAGTCGGTAAATATACGTGGGTGCTCCATCCTACCTAAAAAATGTTTTCAATTACGTCCTCGTTTTGCAACTGTGCAATTGCATAATTTCTTAACATTTTCAGGTATCCTTCACCAGTAACAGTTACGGTTACAACTTGTCTTTGTATTTCCTCGAAAAAAATGTGGACCAATTATGAAATTAGTTGTGATATCATACCAAACAGTGACTCCTTTATTTTGTTTATTTGTTTACTTATTCTTTATTTTCAAGTGGAAATGTACACAGGGAAAAATTAAATATAAAGACTAGGGTGATTTTTTTCATTTTTTTTTCAGTCCCCACTTGAAATTTTGTTGAATATGTCAAAAAAAATCCCTGAAAGTTACAGCCCTTTATATATTAATTTTAAGTACTTTCCCAAAGCGTAAAAAGATTTTCCATTTAAAATACTAGTAAATCAATTTTTTTTTTAATTTCTATTATATCAGTCGCATTTTATGCTATTACATTGGTCTTGGTCTCGATTTACTCAGAATAAAACACTCTACAAAAGTGCCCATTGCAGCGAAAATGTAACTTGTACTGGTGAGTTGGTACGGGTCGCTGAAGTTGATTTTTTACCCAAAATTCTCGTTTTTTTTGCTGTTACCTCCGAAATTATTAATTTTATCAAAAAAAATGTAAATGAAAAATTTGTTGGAAATTTAATTTACTACAAAAACGGTCCTATAGACCAAATTGCTGAGATTAATATTTCTTGAGATATTAGACTTCAACTTAGGAGTAGTACAACATTTTTACGGTTTATTGAAGCAAACGTTTGAAATTTTTGTACTACTACTCATAAGTTAAAGTCTAATATCTCAAGAAATATTAATCTCAGCAATTTGGTCTATAGGACCTTTTTTGTAGTAAATTGAATTTCCAACAAATTTTTCATTTACATTTTTTTTGATAAAATTAATAATTTCGGAGATAACAGCAAAAAAAAAACGAGAATTTTGGGTAAAAATCAACTTCAGCGACCCGTATCAACTCACCAATACCACTGGCGGATCCAGTGGGGCACATGCCCCCCCCCCCTCTGGCACCCTTAGAAATTCCAAAAAGTATCCTTGTGATAGTCGGTATTTTTGTATAAATGGATTTTTCATTAAAATTCTGAGTGTCAGCAACAAGCGTGAACTTGAAAATTTTCAAAATTTTCGCCTTCTAGATGCCTATGACCAGTACAAGTTACATTTTCGCGGCAATGGACACTTTAGAATGCTTTACTCTAGATGGACACTGTAGAGTCTTTTATTCTGAGTAAATCAAGACCAAGACCAATATAATAGCATAAAATGCGACTGAGTTATAGAAATAAAAAAAAAAAATCGATTTTCGTGTATTTTAAATGGAAAATCTTTGCACGCTTTGGGAAAGTACTTAAAATTAATATTAAAGGCTGTAACTTTCAGGGATTTTTTTTCGACATATTCAACAAAATTTCAAGTGGGGACTGAAAAAATAAAAAAGAGTTGAAACAAAAAATCACCCTAATAAAGACAAAATAAACAACTACCTATTAATGCTCAATTACTACTACTAATGCTCACCTAAGAATGGCGCCTTTATTTAGATTCTTTTGTATACTAGAAATTTATAGTAACATGAATATAAAAATACAGGTTACCATTTTAACAATTATATTCCTTATAGCGGAAGCAATATGGAGACGAAAATGCGAAATTACGATAAAATAAATGAGTATTCGATTGACCATTCATTTTACATATAAGTAGCTGAACTCAAATTTGATGTTATATTTTCATTTATTTTAATGAAAAATTCAATATGGTGACCATGAATTCAAATGGAACAGGTAGGCTAAAAAAACTGAGGCGTCGTTGCATATTAATTTAAAGCAACATGTATTTGAATTTGAAACCAATTTAAATCCTCTAGAAAAAAAAAAAACACTTGCCAACTATTCCAGACTTCAAGGAAAACTTAAAGTCATAAATATCCTGAAACAGTTAATCTTCTCTCCTGAAGATCCAACTTAGTTGGCAAACATAAACGGCAGAAGCAACGGAGTTTTTTTCTCACGCCGAAGGTTGTACCCACCCAGGGTTATCCTCTAGACAGACTCCAAGGGACTTAAATCATAAATATAAAAAATGCTGCAACGGACTTTTTTTAAGGTTAATCAGAATCATTATTTTAATCCAAATATTAACTGTTTACCTGAGGCAGTAAACAAAAAAATGGTTGTAAGCAAATACAATGTTGTTTCCATCTTGACTGCGTTTTTTGTCACAAAAAGAACAGTGAAGTATATTTTTAAAATACACGGTGGAGACTTTAACTGGAATATATTCGCTAGCGCAACGCAACAATTTCGTACTCAAAATGTGTGTTGTTTAGTTTTGGAATGTAAACCTTACTTTTCATATGTCCCCACAAAAAATTCCAAGCAATTTTTTGCCACAACTGATATTTGTTATTTTTTGCTAGTGTTTTTACACGGCTGCAAAGAGTAATTTAGTTTGTATGCTGTATTCAGAGTTTGAAACGAAGTGTTATTTCAAATTGGTGAAAATGTCTTATTTAACTGAATCACTAAAAATCGAAATTTTGATGATGATTGGATATGGTGATAGGGCGCGAACTCAATGCGAAGTTGTTCGCTTGTTTCGAGAAACGCATCCTGACTTGCCACCACTAAATCAAGGTACCATTAGTAAAATTGAGGCACAATATCGAGAGATGGGTCATGTCAGGAAAGTACCGAGTAAGAGGCAGGCTGTTGTTGATGACGTCACGAAGTTGAATTTGTTGCTTGCTCGAGAAGAAAATCCAATCACTCCAGCCCGTCAACTGGCCCGTGATGGTAATATTAATCACAAGACAGTTTTAAAAATACTTAAATATGAGAAAAAACATCCATTTAAAATGCAAGCTGTTCAAGAGCTACTTGAAGATGATCCAGATCGACGGATGGATTTTGCGATTTATTGATGACTTGTATTGATCAAAACCAGTTATCTTTAGAGTGGATAGTTTTCTCTGACGAGGCTACTTTTACATTAAATGGGCACGTAAATCGCCAAAATTGTCGTTACTGGGCTGAAGAGAACCCCCATTGGATGAGGGAACTTCATACTCAGCGCCCACAGAAAACTAATGTGTGGGCCGGAAATATAACACGATAGAATTGTAGGACCATTTTTCTTTGATGCCACTCTTAATGGAGCAAGATACTTGCGTTTACTCCAGCACGAACTAATGCCAGTGCTATGTCATTTATTTCCAAACCCCTTAAACCCTAACTTGACCGACTAGAGGTTACGGTTTCAGCAAGATGGGGCCCCACCACACTATGCTGCCATTGTTCGTCAGTATCTGGACAGAATTTTTCCCGGTAGGTGGATTGGGAGGCGAGGTAATATTGAGTGGCCAGTAAGATCTCCAGATCTTACACCACTGGATTTCTTTTTGTGGGGACATCTTAAAAGTAGGGTTTACATTCAGAAACCCAACAACATAGCAGATCTGCAGGAAAGGATAAGAGAGGAAATCGGAAAAATAACACCGCAAATGTTGCATAATGTAAGGGACGAAACCTACCACAGACTGGGATGCTGCCAACAAGTGAATGGTGCTCATTTTGAACAATTGTTACGTTGAAAATAAATTTAATTTTCAAATTGTTTTAATTGTATGCAACCCTACAAACATACTAAAAATTAAAATTGGATCAGTGCGTTGGATTCCTCTTTGCACCAGCTTTACAATGAGGGGTCACAAGCCATAGGGTTGCATTTGAAAAAATCATGTCGAGGGTGGTTTCAGCCACCCCTGAAGGGCTATATTTTTCACATTACTTGCAAAATGTAGGTAAATACATTTAAAAGTTGACGCGTCTCGGGAATTTTTTTGAAAAAATCATTCACCACCCCGCTAGCGAATATATTCCAGTTAAAGTCTCCACCGTGTATATAAAGAATAATACATTATCTAAAACAGTGCGTAGACATACGATAGTGTAAGTAAATGTAACGACAAATGTAAATAAATTCGTGTTTATCGCTTTTTATGTTGATACCATATTGCGCAATAAATAGGTAATAAAGTAATGCAAGCGCACCGATGCAGTCGAAAAATCTTATCCTAATTAAGCCACTAATTTTAGTTTACCCACCACGACTATAGACAAAAGGTAATTCCATATGAAATCGTCTAATTGACGAAACCGACCCATTTTAGATTTTGCTGTAACTTTGAGGGACTCTTCGAGGCCTATTCGAATTAAAACTTTTAAAAATCGTCGATTTTATGCTTTATCAAATTTAGCTCTACAATTTTTCCTTTTTTACGATATCTACCCGCTTAAGGCGTCATTTTGAAGGGGAAAGCTAAGTTCTTTCTTAATTTTTTCTCAAAAATCAATAGTTCTTGAATTATCTAGAAGGAAATATTGAAAAACGGGTATTTTAGAGTTTTTTTTTATATCTTGTTTAACAACAAATTTCAAAGTTTTTCAACTGGTGCATATCGAAATTCATTTCATTCTAGAGACACATCAAGGGCGTAGCCAGGGGGGTGAAGGGGGCGATGGGGGCGATCGCCCCCCCCCAAGGGTCAAGTAAAAACCGAAATACTCGGGGGAATGCGGTTGCCCTTGGCTGTAGTGACCTTTTTTTTGGCTTTTATGTTTAATCTGCATTGAGCACCCCCCCCCCAAAGATAACTACTGACTACGCCCTTGAGACACATAGAGGCATTTCAGTAAAAAATGGGTATCATATGGAAAAAGTCCAACCCAAAACAGATCCTGCCTGGTTTAAAAGTAACTTAGAATTAGTACCGCATCAAATCTAGAAGCAGCAAAATAAACTTTGCAGTAAGATAATACTAGTAGATTTTATCAAACTTTTGTTATTTTGTTGTTGTTTTGTTGGACTAAATTGTTGCAAAAATACTAGAAAACTATTAAACATTTGTAAAAGTAATGGCAATATTATGCTTGCAATCTAGAAATACAAAATACAACATATTAGTTCATCTCTGAAAGTAAAACTTGGACTTACGGGACTATGGAACGTTGTTGACAAGATGTTCAGAAGGAGAGAACATCCGAGTAATGGCAAAATAGGAATATTAACGATTCATCATTTTTGAGACTAATTATTGAAAAATTCGACTCAAATGACGAACCAAATGACGGATCACTCATCATGACGCATCATTTTATTTCACACAAATTTTGAGACAGGCTAACGCTATGCATATAATAAATTAGAAAATTATTCATTTAAAGATAATTAAATCTCTTCAAATAAATAGGTACGACTCCTTGCAAATTTAAAGGCGACACTGCCAGATAAGGTATTTGTACAAGAATTTAGTCAGGATTTTAAAAACAATTGAAAATGGGAAAATAATATATTTGTCGATTTAATGTCTTCGTCCGGCCAGTATCAGATGAAATGTGACATAGTAACATGCGTTTGATACTTGGACTAATAATTCTGTTACATTATCATGTAAGTTTGTTTCTTCTTTTATCGATTAAGTTTGCTGTTTCGGTTTGAATGTAGTGCAGTTCTTCATGGTTTCAATATAACTTTTTACATATCTTTCTACAACAGGGTGCCTATTAATGGTACATCAAAACCACATACTTAGTCTCAAAATATTAGTAATTAACCAAAATACAGGGCGTCAAAAGTTGAAATTTGGTTTTCCTTTTTTTTTTCAATAAATTCTGAATAAATAGGGATAATGGCACGAAATTAGAGATTCGGGTGTTTTTTGAGGCGAGAAAGTCAAATTCGTTCATACATTTGACGTCACTAATAGAGGGCGCCACCTATAGCACATCGAGCTGTTTCAAAGGACACAACTATTTTACGGTTCACTGTATCGCTTTGACTATTAAAGACATCGATTCTTCTACATGTTTTAAGTAAAAAAAGGTCCACTTTGTTGGAGTAGCTAGGATTAACCGTTTTCGAGATATTTGCATCTCAATTCATCTGTGCGCTTATTACAAACATTGAAAATTTCATATTATTGTATTAGTCAGAAAATTAAGTACCATAATGTCTAATACGAATTTAATGTGAATTTAATTAAGAAAGACACACTACAAGAAAGAAGAAAGTGAGTTCTCTTTATTTTAATTTTATTAAAGCCATCAGATAGATCATTTTGTCAAAGAAGAGTCAAGAGTTTTACTGTAAATACATGTTTACTTGCTAAATATGTATTATTACATATTTTATTTCAATCATAACAATGACGGAAGTATTAATAAACAAACAGGTGTACTTTCGGCAATAAATGTTTAAAGAGTGTCCGAAGGTAGACACTTGTGTACTCGTCTATTGAACGACCGTCCAATTTTAAAAAATAACTGTTCGTTTCGAAGTGATACCGCAGCGTTGTTAATTTTCTGCCATAACTCTTCTCGGGTATTGACTTCGTGTTCATACACCAGCGATTTCATATAATCCCATACACAGAAATCAAGTGGATTAAAATCAGGGCTTCGAGCTGGTCAAGGCATCTGGCTTCCGCGACCTATCCAGCGATCAGGAAAAGTGGTATTTAGATATTGTCTTACAAGTCTAGAAAAGTGTGCCGGAACTCCATCCTGCATGAATAGCATATTTTGTCTTAACTGTAGGGGAAGGTCATCTAAGTAATTGGGTAACTGAGTTTGCAGAAAATCGAGGTATAACTCGCCGTTCAAATTAGTTGGTAGTTCTAATGGACCCAATATTATTATTATCAATAACACCACGCCAAACGTTAATCTTAAACTTGTATTGGAAATGCCGTTCGCATACCAAGTGTGGATTTTCTAAATCCCACGCGTGTTTATTCCTAAAGTTGAAAACGCCTCTACGCGTAAATGTTGCTTCATCTGTAAACAGTACTTTGTTTATTAACATCGGGTCAGCAATTTGTTGAAGTTGACAAAAAATGGGCAAAATCCAGTCGGGCTGGAAAATCACCTTGTATCAGATTTTGCACAGGCGTAAAGTGATAAGGTTGAAGCCCTCCTTTTTTTAATACCTTCCATACGGTTGACTTGCTTACTCCAGTTTCCATAGCAATGTGTCTTGTGCTTAATTCAGAATTTTCAGCTACACGAACCAGAATTTCTTCTTCCTGCTCGGGGTTTAAAGTCTGGCTGTCTCCGATTTGGATACATTTCTAAGTATCTTCGATGGGCTCTACGTCCGTTAAATATATACGCATACCATATCCCGCATTTCCTCGTTTGAAAACAAATTATGTCTCGGAATTTTGCACTTAACTTAAAATAAACACTTTTCAAGAGCTGTTTAAAGCAGAGAATAACGTGAAAGTTTGACTTTGACAGTAAACAAATTTGTTTCGTTTTTGTTCTAATTTTGTTTCAGGCAAGGCCTACTTTAAAAAACTATTTAAGATCTCTGAATCAAGATTAAGTACACGTAGGAAATTTAAAATGCAAATATCTCGAAACCGGTTAATCCTAGCGACTCCAACAAAGTGAACCTTTTTTACGTAAAAAATGTAGAAGAATCGATGTCTTTAATAGTCTAAGCGATACAGTGAACCGCAAAATAGTTGCGTCCTTTGAAACAAGCTCGATGTGCTATAGGTGGCGCCCTCTATTAGTGACGTCAAATGTATGAACGAATTTGACTTTCTCGCCTCAAAAAAACCCCCGAATCTCTAATTTCGTGCCATTATTCCTATTTATTCAGAATTTATTGGAAAAAAAAGAAAACCAAATTTCAACTTTGACACCCTGTATCTTATTATTATCAACTTTTGGACTAAGGTATGTTTGGTTAATTACTAATATTTTGACATGAGAAATATGTGATTTTGATGTTTACCATTAATTAGAGGTCACCCTGTATATTTCGAAAAATGTCGCTAAGAAATTATGTTCCTAATGACATTTTACACCTATATGCCGATTTTGAGCAGTTTTTGATTCACTCCCGTAACTAACTGATCTGAAAACATTTAAAACGCTTCAAAGCAGTATAAAGTCTGCGACTGTAATGCATACTGTGCTAATAATATTCGTAGGTATCGTTGGTTTTGAAGATTATTGATATTATTCGAAAAAAAGGTGTTGTCTGGATTATTTTCTAATTTCGAAAAAATCACCCATTGTTTTTCAACTGTTTTTTTTATTAAACTTTATTTTGTTAGTACAAAAAAGGTTTTAATTACAATTTGGCTATCTTAATAGAAACTACTACTTAAAAATAACAAACAATAAATAAATCACTTTAGACAAAAGAAACTTAATATGCAAAAAAATTAGTAATGGCCATGGAATGCCTTTGTTATAGAAAACTTTATGATAGTTTATAAAAACAAAATGACAGTTCATTAGAAAAATATTAATTATTTTTCGCTATTTTGTGAACATGCTTACAACAGCAGATAAAGTTGAAATAATTTTCATTCATAGCGAAAATCGTACAAATAGAGCTACTGCCCACATTTTTAATACCAGACATCCTGAAAAATTTATTTCCCAAGCGACGGTCAGCAAAATATTGTTTAAATTCAAGGAGAGCGGTGCAGTGAGCAATAATTAAAAAAAACACTTTGTGCATCGAAACTTGTGGAAAAGGAAGAAGATGGTTTGCTAGATGTTGTGGAACATATGGTTACTTCTGTAGCTGCAATAGCGGAAAGGACAGATGTAGCAAATACAATTGTAAGAAGAATTTTAAAAGAAACACCGTTATCACCATTATAAATCTAAATTTATTAATACGTTAAAAGAAAAAGACTTTACCCCAAGATTTTAATTTTGTGCGCTAATACCAGGTTAAGATTGCAGACAACATACATTTCTCAAAATCAGTGGCGGCTCGTGGGTGTGTTATATGGGTGGGCACAGGGTTTGTTAGTAGGATTACTTATTAGCTACCAATGGCGCCGCAGGCGAAATTTTTTTAAAATTTTCAAGGTCATGCGTTTTACTGACACTTCAGAATTTCAATGAAAAATTCTTTTATACAAAAATATAGACTTTCACAAGAATAATTTTTGGGATTTGGTAGCTTTTTTAAATAATTATTAGGCACGAATATTGAGGGCTTAGATATATTAAAATAATGGGTGGCAACATGTGAAAAAAATTTAGTATAGGTATCTTACCGTTATTTGTAGAGGAAATCAGCTCGCCTGTCCTTATTGTTCACAAAAATGTTCGCCTTTTCATTAAAGTCCCGGATTTGTTTCACAAAATTTAATACAATTAATTAATTGGTTTAAAATATGTCTGTTTTTATCCAAATTTTCATTGTGACGTCTTATATTTTCACGATAAGCACTATCAAGCTGTTGCCTTATGTCTACCTTTCCCAACACACTAAAATCTAAGATGTTATGTAAATGTTTTTCATTGTAGCTAGCATGTTTCTTAGCTCGTTCATTTAAATGTTTTAAATCACTCACCCCTTCTTGAGTCCATGCACTTCGGTTGCCACCCATCACTAAACAAATAAAACAAAATAGTTTGTTTCTTTTCGGACACCCACATAACCACTTAAATCTATCGTAGACACTACTATTAAAATTTCGTGAATAATTTCGCGATTTTCCTACGTCTGTTTTGGAAATAATCAAATCGGGTATGGGCCTTCCTAACGGTATAATTTCCGTTCGGATCTCGTATGTAATATCTTTATTAGTCAATAAAAAGTCCACCGAATTCATTTTGAAACATTTCACAATCAAAAACAGTAAAAACACACTTCTCAGCGAAGAAAATAAACAATCACTAAAAAAGGTCACTCAACAAGTGTGACCCCGTTCAGCTGATTTTCGAACGATTTAACGACGTATGTCTGCTGCCAATTGTCTCCAAACATACCAGTCACCGAGAAAGCCCTATTAAAAACGAGGGCTTGGATACTGTGTGCCCTCGGCACACGCGCGAAATGCGACTACGGTGGCTCGATGCGAATTCAGACTACGGTGGCTCGGTGCTCGATCGATAGTCTGTCATATATTTGTGATAAAAATCATTATTTGTGGTATACAAGGAATAATAATTAGAATATGAATAGTTTGTCGTATTATACAACTAATTGATATTATTGTAACAGTAATTTATAGTAAATTAACACAAAAGAAATATTTTCTATTGAAATTTGGGCTGGGCACGTGCCCCTGTGCCCTTTATCACCAGCCGCCACTGCTCAAAATACATTATGTTTACGGACAAAGCCACTTTTACCTCCAATGGAACAGTATCCTCTCAGAATAGCAGATGGTGGGCTGATGAAAATCCCAATTTTATAATAGAGTGTAGAGATCAGTATTCCTTTAAAACCAATGTGTGGTGCGGTTTTTTTAATGGAAGACTGATTGGACCTTATTTTTTTCGACAAAATTTAAATGCTAGAGGATATTTGAACTTTTTACAACACGAAATTGCAGCAATTGTGGATGAAATGCCGTTGAGTGAAAGATTCCATTTGGTTTTTCAACAAGACAGAGCGGCAATTCACTCTACTTCTGAAGTCAAAGAATTCCTAAACATTTTTTTCAGAGGAAAATGGATCGGGAGGTTTTCAGAATTTTCTTGGCCGCCGCGTTCCCCAGATTTGAACATAACAGACTTTTTCTTTTCTTGGGGATATTTAAAGGAACACGAGTACAAAGGGAGGCCATTTCAAAATATGGATCATTTAGAAAGCGGTGTAAGAGAAATATGTATAAATATTCCTAAGCAGTTCTTACTAAATTCTGTCAGGGAATTTAACCGCCGAACTGAAAAATGCATGGAAAATGAAGAAAGTCGAACAGAGATGTAAGGTTTATGCAGCTTGCAACGGCATTCCATGGCTATTACTAATTTTTTTGTATATTCAGTTCTTTTCTAAAGGTATTTATTTATTGTTTGTTATTTTTACGTAGTAGTTTCGTATTAAGATAGCCAAATTGTAATTAAAACCGTTTTTGTACTAACAAAATAACTTAATAAAAAATATAATAGTTGAAAAACAATGGGCGATTTGCTTGGAAATTGGAAAATAATCCAGACAGCACCTTTTTTTTAAGAATATCAATGTACTCGTATCTTCAAAAACAACGATACGAATATTATTAGCACAGTATGCATTGCAAAGACAGACTTTATACTACTTTGAAGCGTTTTAAATGTTTCCAGATCAGTTAGTTACGGGAGTGAATAAAAAATTTCGAAAATATATATTTTTTTGGATATCAAAATGTTTGGATATCAAATGCGCTCAAAATCGGCATTTAGGCGTAAAATGTCATTAGGAACATAATTTCTAAGTGACATTTTTCGAAATACTAACAATTTAGGCCATTTTCTAAAGATTTTGTTTTTTTTTTTGGAAAACCACAAAGTTGACAGTTTGTTAGCTGTCAACTTTGAATTGGCGCATTTTAAGTTATTTTGGAAGCAGAAGTGATCGTCACCAAAAGTTTATATCAAACTCTAATATTAAAAAAAATTCTCATATGACTCCAACTTTATGGCGGACACTGTATATACAGTCTGTTCCAAATTGGTTATGCATGCATTGGTATCTCGGCTATTATTGGAGGTTGAAAGACGGCTAAATGGGGGAAAGTTTTAGAGGATTTTATTACACCCTCAACTTTTTTTTCAAATTCGATTTATCTGTAATTTATACTTTTAATTAGTGGGCACTTTTTTTAAATATGCTTTCGGTGATGTTATTTTTCACTCACCAAATATACCAAGAGAAATCATTTATTGTTATAATAAGTATAAAAATTCAAAATGTATAAAACATACAATGAAGTTATACATGAATTTACAGATTAAGTTATTCCAAAGTTTGTGCGGGCTTCCAAAGTAGCCAGCTCTGCGACGGATCGTGTGTGAGATCGCGTCTCCATTTCTGCATAAAAAAAATAAAAAACATTAGAGTAACACACTTTTTTCACACACACTATACATTTACACACTAATTTTTACATGAGTACACGATTTAAATAAATATTTGGTATAATTATTATATTTTCACAGTCCGGGTACACTGGGTCCAGGTGACCCGAAACCAATTTTGTAATGCTTCTTGCTCCGTAGCTGATGCCGCATTGGACTGGCGCTCCCTCAATTCAGTACACTAAGAAGGATTTTTTCCCCACCATGACGAATTCCCTTCCCCTCCTCTCCTTCGAGATATTCACATATATGAATTTGCGCTCGGGTCTGTCAGACCCAGTATACCCCGTGATGGTTTTAATAATAGAAATATGTATTTTTTTTGCTTGGCCAACTTTGAGGACCTTTTAATGGCTCGTTAGTATATATTTGCTTAGTCACTCGGATACGAAGGTGATTGATTCAATTGATTGATTCAATTTGTTTATAGGTACGCAGAATTGAGGCATATATCGATTGTCATAACAAAGGCTTTCTTTGCTACGATGAGACGAGGTTTTACCAATGCGTAATAGTCGGAAATGCTACAATGGCAATTGGTTTACCGCAATATTGTCCTCCAGGACTTGTTTGTGACGATAGAGCGGATTTCGAATGCCAAGAACCCTTGATAGTAGACGAAACTACGTCCACAACTGTGCCAAGCTCCCCTGCATCAATAACGACAACAAAAATTTGGACTCCAGGAGGTGAAACCACTGTTTCTAAGTCACCAACGACAACAGAAAGAATAACCACGCCATCTCATGTTGAAACTGTGGAAACCACTGCTTCGCCTGTTTCAACTAAGGTATCCACACCTTCAGCTACCACAAGGCCTGGAAATGCAACTGTGCCAAGTTCCCCTGCATCAACAACGACAACAACAATTTGGACCCCAGGAGGTGAAACCACTTTGTCTAAGTCACCAACGACAACAGAAAGAATAACCACGCCATCTCACGTTCCAACTGTTGAAACCACTGCTTCGCCTATTCCAACTAAGGCATCCACACCTGCAGCGACCACAAGGCCAGGAAATGCAACTGTGCCAAGTTCCCCTGCATCAACAACGACAACAAAAATTTGGACCCCAGGAGGTGACACCACTGTGTCTCAGTTACCAACGACAACAGAAAGAATAACCACGCCAACTCATGTTGAAACTGTCGAAACTACTGCTTCGCCTGTTTCAACTAAGGCATCCACACCTGCAGCTACCACAAGGCCTGGAAATGCAACTGTGCCAAGTTCCCCTGCATCAACAACGACAACAATTTGGACCCCAGGAGATGAAACCACTGTGTCTAAGTCACCAACGACAACAGAAAGAATAACCACGCCATCTCATGTTGAAACTGTCGAAACTACTGCTTCGCCTGTTCCAACTAAGGCATCCACACCTGCAGCTACGACAAGGCCTGGAAATGCAACTGTGCCAAGTTCCCCTGCATCAACAACGACAAAAATTTGGACCCCAGGAGGTGAAACCACTGTGTCTAAGTCACCAACGACAACAGAAAGAATAACCACGCCATCTCATGTTGAAACTGTCGAAACCACTGCTTCGCCTATTCCAACTAAGGCATCCACACCTGCAGCGACCACAAGGCCTGGAAATGCAACTGTGCCAAGTTCCCCTGCATCAACAACGACAACAACAATTTGGACCCCAGAAGGTGAAACCACTGTGTCTAAGTCACCAACGACAACAGAAAGAATAACCACGCCATCTGATGTTGAAACTGTCGAAACTACTGCTTCGCCTGTTCCAACTAAGGCATCCACACCTGCAGCTACCACAAGGCCTGGAAATGCAACTGTGCCAAGTTCCCCTGCATCAACAACGACAACAACAATTTGGACCCCAGGAGATGAAACCACTGTGTCTAAGTTACCAATGACAACAGAAAGAATAACCACGCCATCTCATGTTGAAACTGTCGAAACTACTGCTTCGCCTGTTCCAACTAAGGCATCCACACCTGCAGCTACCACAAGGCCTGGAAATGCAACTGTGCCAAGTTCCCCTGCATCAACAACGACAAAAATTTGGACCCCAGAAGGTGAAACCACTGTGTCTAAGTCACCAACGACAACAGAAAGAATAACCACGCCATCTGATGTTGAAACTGTCGAAACTACTGCCTCGCCTGTTCCAACTAAGGCATCCACACCTGCAGCTACCACAAGGCCTGGAAATGCAACTGTGCCAAGTTCCCCTGCATCAACAACGACAACAATTTGGACCCCAGGAGATGAAACCACTGTGTCTAAGTTACCAACGACAACAGAAAGAATAACCACGCCATCTCATGTTGAAACTGTCGAAACTACTGCTTCGCCTGTTCCAACTAAGGCATCCACACCTGCAGCTACCATAAGGCCTGGAAATGCAACTGTGCCAAGTTCCCCTGCATCAACAACGACAAAAATTTGGACCCCAGGAGGTGAAACCACTGTGTCTAAGTCAATAACGACAACAGAAAGAATAACCACGCCATCTCATGTTGAAACTGTCGGAAACCACTGCTTCGCTTATTCCAACTAAGGCATCCACACCTGCAGCGACCACAAGGCCTGGAAATGCAACTGTGCCAAGTTCCCCTGCATCAACAACGACAACAACAATTTGGACCCCAGGAGGTGAAACCACTGTGTCTAAGTTACCAATGACAACAGAAAGAATAACCACGCCATCTCATGTTGAAACTGTCGAAACTACTGCTTCGCCTGTTCCAACTAAGGCATCCACACCTGCAGCTACCACAAGGCCTGGAAATGCAACTGTGCCAAGTTCCCCTGCATCAACAACGACAACAAAAATTTGGACCCCAGGAGGTGAAACCACTGTGTCTAAGTTACCAACGACAACAGAAAGAATAACCACGCCATCTCATGTTGCAACTGTCGAAACTACTGCTTCGCCTATTCCAACTAAGGCATCCACACCTGCAGCTACCACAAGGCCTGAAGAAATGCAACTGTGCCAAGTTCCCCTGCATCAACAACGACAACAACAATTTGGACCCCAGGAAGTGAAACCACTGTGTCTAAGTTACCAATGACAACAGAAAGAATAACCACGCCATCTCATGTTGCAACTGTGGAAACTACTGCTTCGCCTGTTCCAACTAAGGCATCCACACCTGCAGCTACCACAAGGCCTGGAAATGCAACTGTGCCAAGTTCCCCTGCATCAACAACGACAACAAAATTTGGACCCCAGGAGGTAAACCACTGTGTCTAAGTTACCAACGACAACAGAAAGAATAACCACGCCATCTCATGTTGAAACTGTCGAAACTACTGCTTCGCCTATTCCAACTAAGGCATCCACACCTGCAGCTACCACAAGGCCTGGAAATGCAACTGTGCCAAGTTCCCCTGCATCAACAACGACAACAACAATTTGGACCCCAGGAGGTGAAACCACTGTGTCTAAGTTACCAATGACAACAGAAAGAATAACCACGCCATCTCATGTTGAAACTGTGGAAACTACTGCTTCGCCTGTTCCAACTAAGGCATCCACACCTGCAGCTACCACAAGGCCTGGAAATGCAACTGTGCCAAGTTCCCCTGCATCAACAACGACAAAAATTTGGACCCCAGGAGGTGAAACCACTGTGTCTAAGTCACCAACGACAACAGAAAGAATAACCACGCCATCTCATGTTGAAACTGTTGAAACCACTGCTTCGCCTATTCCAACTAAGGCATCCACACCTGCAGCGACCACAAGGCCTGGAAATGCAACTGTGCCAAGTTCCCCTGCATCAACAGACAACAAAAATTTGGACCCCAGGAGGTGAAACCACTGTGTCTAAGTCACCAACGACAACAGAAAGAATAACCACGCTATCTCACGTTCCAACTGTCGAAACCACTGCTTCACCTATTCCAACTAAGGCATCCACACCAGCAGCGACCACAAGGCCTGAAAGGCCTGGAAATGCAACTGTGCCAAGTTCCCCTGCATCAACAACGACAACAAAAATGTGGACCCCAGGAAGTGAAACCTCTGTGTCTACGTCACCAACGACAACAGAAAGAATAACCACGCCATCTCATGCTCCAACTGTCGAAACCACTGCCTCGAATATTTCAACTAAGGCATCCACCCCTGCAGCGACCACAAGGCCTGGAATTGTAACTGAATCAAGTTCCCCAGCTTCAACATCAGCCGCAGAATCTTCGACACCAGGGGGAAACCACTGTCTCTGAGTCATCGACGACAACCGAAGAATCAACCACAGCATCTCAAATTCCAACCGAGGAAACGACTGTTTCGTCTGTTTCATCAGAGGCATCCACACCTGCAGAGACCACATTACCTGGAATTGTCAACGGAATCACGTTCCCCTGCTTCCACATCGGCGGCAGAACCTTCGACACCTGAGGCGGAAACCACTGTCTCTAAGTCATCGACGACAACCGAAGAGTCAACCACAGCATCTCAGATTCCAACCGACGGAACGACTGTTTCTTCTGTTTCAACAGTGGGGTCCACACCAGCAGAGACCACATTACCTGGGATCGTAACCGAATCAAGTTCCCCTGCTTCAACATCGGCAGCAGAATCTTCGACACCAGGGGCGGAAACCACTGTCTCTGAAACATCGACGACAGCCGAATGGTCAACCACAGCATCTCAAATTACAACCGAGGGAACGACTGTGTCTTCTTTTCACGAGGTCCACGAGAGACCACATTGCCTGGGATTGTAACTGAATCAAGTTCCCCTGCTTCAACATCGGCCGCAGAATCTTCGACACCAGGGGCGGAAACCACTGTCTCTGAGTCATCGACGCCGGCCCAAGAGCCGACCACGGCATCTCAAATTCCAACCGAGGAAACGACTGTTTCGTCTGTTTCATCAGAGGCATCCAACCGGCAGACATCACATTACCTGGAATTGTAAATGAATCAAGTTCCCCTGCTTCAACATCGGCAGCAGAATCTTCGACACCAGGGGCGGAAACCACTGTCTCTGAAACATCGACGACAGCCCAATGGTCAACCACAGCATCTCAAATTACAACCGAGGGAACGACTGTTTCGTCTGTTTCAACAGAGGGTCCACACCTGCAGAGACCACATTGCCTGGGATTGTAACCGAATCAAGTTCCCCTGCTTCAACATCGGCCGCAGAATCTTCGACACCAGGGGCGGAAACCACTGTCTCTGAGTCATCGACGCCGGCCCAAGAGCCGACCACAGCATCTCAAATTCCAACCGAGGAAACGACTGTTTCGTCTGTTTCATCAGAGGCATCCACACTTGCAGAGACCACATTACCTGGAATTGTCACGGAATCAAGTTCCCCTGCTTCAACATCGGCGGCAGAACCTTCGACACCAGGGGCGGACACCACTGTCTCTGAGTCATCGACAACAACCCAAGAGTCAACCACAGCATCTCAAATTCCAACCGAGGGAACGACTGTTTCTTCTCTTTCAACAGAGGGATCCACACCTGCAGAGACCACATTACCTGGGATTGTAACCGAATCAAGTTCCCCTGCTTCAACATCGGCAGCAGAATCTTCGACACCAGGGGCGGAAACCACTGTCTCTGAATCATCGACGACAGCCGAAGAGTCAACCACAGCATCTCAAATTACAACGGCGGGAACGACTGTTTCTTCTACTTCAACAGAGGGGTCCACACATGCAGACACCACAAGTAGCCTGGAAATGCAACTGTACCAAGTTCCCCTGCTTCGACAATGACAACAAAAATTTGGACCCCAGGGGGTGAAACCACAGTGTCTAAGTTACCAACGACAACAGAAAGAATCAACCACAGCATCTCAAATTCCGACATGGTCCAACTGTGTACTGAAACCATTCCTGCTTCGTCTAGAACTTCCACACTAAGGTGTACACCTGCAGCCATCACAACGACCTGAAGGCAAGGCCCCAATTCAGGGAAACGACGATTACCTGGAATGTGACCAAGTTCCCCAGCTTCAACATCAGCCGCAGAATCTTCGACACCAGGGGCGGAAACCATTGTCTCTGAGGCATCGACGACGGCCCAAGAGCCGACCACAGCATCTCAAATTCCAACCGAGGAAACGACTGTTTCGTCTGTTTCATCAGAGGCATCCACACCGGCAGACATCACATTACCTGGAATTGTAACTGAATCAAGTTCCCCTGCTTCAACATCGACAGCAGAATCTTCGACACCAGAGGCGGAAACCACTGTCTCTGAATCATCGACGACAGCCCAAGAGCCAACCACAGCATCTCAAATTCCAACCGAGGAAACGACTGTTTCGTCTGTTTCATCAGAGGCATCCACACCGGCAGACATCACATTACCTGGAATTGTAACTGAATCAAGTTCCCCTGCTTCAACATCAGACAGCAGAATCTTCGACACCAGGGGCGGAAACCACTGTCTCTGCAACATCGACGACGGCCCAATAGTCAACCACAGCATCTCAAATTCCAACCGAGGAAACGACTGTCCATTACCTGGAATTGTAACTGAATCAAGTTCCCCAGCTTCAACATCGGCAGCAGAATCTTCGACACCAGGGGCGGAAACCATTGTCTCTGAGTCATCGACGACGGCCCAAGAGCCAACCACAGCATCTCAAATTCCAACCGAGGAAACGACAGTTTCTTCAGTTTCATCAGAGGCATCCACACCTGCAGACACCACATTACCTGGAATTGTAACTGAATCAAGTTCCCCTGCTTCAACATCGGCAGCAGAATCTTCGACACCAGGGGCGGAAACCATTGTCTCTGAGTCATCGACGACGGCCGAAGAGTCAACCACGGCATCTCAAATTCCAACCGAGGAACGACGCATTACCTGGAATTGTAACGAATCAATTTCCCCGCTTCAACATCGGCGGCGACCGACCCAGGGCGACACCATGCTAGTCACGACAACACTCACGAGGAAACGACTGCATTACCTGGAATTGTAACTGAATCAAGTTCCCCTGCTTCAACATCGGCAGCAGAATCTTCGACACCAGGGGCGGAAACCACTGTCTCTGAGTCATCGACGACGGCCCAAGAGCCAACCACGGCATCTCAAATTCCAACCGAGGAAACGACTGTTTCGTCTGTTTCATCAGAGGCATCCACACCTGCAGAGACCACATTACCTGGAATTGTAACTGAATCAAGTTCCCCAGCTTCAACATCGGCCGCAGAATCTTCTACACCAGGGGCGGAAACCACTGTCTCTGAATCATCGACGACAGCCGAATGGTCAACCACAGCATCTCAAATTACAACGGCGGGAACGACCGTTTCTTCTACTTCAACAGAGGGGTCCACATATGCAGAGATCACAAGACCTGGAATGCCTGTAACTGCAAATGTGCCAAGTTCCCCAGCTTCAACATCAGCCGCAGAATCTTCGACACCAGGGGCGGAAACCACTGTCTCCCAGTCATCGACGCCGGCCCAAGAGCCAACCACGGCATCTCACATTCCAACCGAGGAAACGACTGTTTCGTCTGTTTCATCAGAGGCATCCACACCTTCAGAGACCACATTACCTGGAATTGTAACTGAATCAAGTTCCCCAGCTTCAACATCAGCAGCAGAATCTTCGACACCAGGGGCGGAAACCACTGTCTCTGAGTCATCGACGACGGCCCAATAGTCAACCACAGCATCTCAAATTCCAACGGAGGAAACGACCGTTTCTTCTCTTTCAACAGAGGGGTCCACACCTGCAGAGACCACATTGCCTGGGAGCCTGATGTAACCGAATCAAGTTCCCCTGCTTCAACAACGGTCGCAGAATCTTCGACACCAGGGGCGGAAACCACTGTCTCCGAGGCATCGACGCCGGCCCAAGAGCCAACCACATCATCTCAGATTCCAACCGGGGGAAACGACTGTTTCGTCTGTTTCATCAGAGGCATCCACACCTGCAGAGACCACATTACCTGGAATTGTAACTGAATCAAGTTCCCCTGCTTCAACATCGGCAGCAGAATCTTCGACACCAGAGGCGGAAACCACTGTCTCTGAGTCATCGACGACAGCCGAAGAGTCAACCACAGCATCTCAAATTCCAACCGAGGAAACGACTGTTTCGTCTCTTTCAACAGAGGCATCCACACCTGCAGAGACCACTTTACCTGGAATTGTAACCGAATCAAGTTCCCCTGCTTCAACATCGGCAGCAGAATCTTCGACACCAGGGGCGGAAACCACTGTCTCTGAATCATCGACGACGGCCGAAGGGCCAACCACAGCATCTCAAATTCCAACCGAGGAAACGACTGTTTCGTCTGTTTCATCAGAGGCATCCACACCTGCAGCCACCACAAGGCCTGGAAGGCCTGTAAATGCAACTGTGCCAAGTTCCCCAGCTTCAACATCGGCAGCAGAATCTTCGACACCAGGGGCGGAAACCACTGTCTCTGAGTCATCGACGACGGCCCAAGAGCCAACCACAGCATCTCAAATTCCAACCGAGGAAACGACTGTTTCGTCTGTTTCATCAGAGGCATCCACACCGGCAGACACCACATTACCTGGGATTGTAACTGAATCAAGTTCCCCTGCTTCAACATCGGCAGCAGAATCTTCGACACCAGGGGCGGAAACCACTGTCTCCGAATTATCGACGACGGCCCAAGAGCCAACCACAGCATCTCAAATTCCAACCGAGGAAACGACTGTTTCGTCTGTTTCATCAGAGGCATCCACACCTGCAGACATCACATTACCTGGGATTGTAACTGAATCAAGTTCCCCTGCTTCAACATCGGCGGCAGAACATTCGACACCAGGGGCGGACACGACTGTCTCCGAATCATCGACAACGGCCGAAGAGTCAACCACAGCACCTCAAATTCCAACCGAGGAAACGACTGTTCTTCTGTTTCATCAGAGGCATCCACACCGGCAGAGATCACATTACCTGGAATTGTAACTGAATCAAGTTCCCCAGCTTCAACAACGGCAGCAGAATCTTCGACACCAGGGGCGGAAACCACTGTCTCTGAGTCATCGACGACGGCCAAGAGCCAACCACAGCATCTCATACGACAGCCGAATGGTCAACCACAGCATCTCAAATTACAACGGCGGGAACGACCGTTTCTTCTACTTCAACAGAGGGGTCCACACATGCAGCGACCACAAGGCCTGGAAGGCCTGGAAATGCAACTGTGCCAAGTTCCCCTGCTTCGACAATGACAACAAAAATTTGGACCCCAGGTGGTGAAACCACAGTGTCTAAGTTACCAACGACAACAGAAAGAATAACCACGCTACCGCATGTTCCAACTGTTGAAACCACTGCTTCGTCTATTCCAACTAAGGTGTCCACACCTGCAGCGACCACAAGGCCTGGAAGGCCTGGAAATGCAACTGTGCCAAGTTCCCCAGCTTCAACATCAGCCGCAGAATCTTCGACAACAACGTCTGTCCGCGGCCCAAGGCCGCCGCCGGGTTTCGTTAAGGCCACCAGGCCGGGGTAAGTCTCCTTCAAGGCAGCTGCACCCAGCACGAGAGACAACCATAGCATCTCAACCACCGAGGGACCCATTACCTGGATTGGAATCTCCTTCGACACCAGGGGCGGAAACCACTATCTCTGAGGCATCGACGACGGCCCAAGAGCCAACCACAGCATCTCAAATTCCAACTGAGGAAACGACTGTTTCGTCTGTTTCATCAGAGGCATCCACACCTGCAGAGATCACATTACCTGGAATTGTAACTGAATCAAGTTCCCCTGCTTCAACATCGGCAGCAGAATCTTCGACACCAGGGGCGGAAACCACTGTCTCTGAGTCATCGACGCCGGCCCAAGAGCCAACCACAGCATCTCAAATTCCAACCGAGGAAACGACTGTTTCGTCTGTTTACAGAGGCACCAGAGATCACATTACCTGGAATTGTAACTGAATCAAGTTCCCCTGCTTCAACATCGGCAGCAGAATCTTCGACACCAGGGGCGGAAACCACTGTCTCTGAGGCATCGACGACGGCCCAAGAGCCAACCACAGCATCTCAAATTCCAACCGAGGAAACGACTGTTTCGTCTGTTTCATCAGAGGCATCCACACCTGCAGAGATCACATTACCTGGAATTGTAACTGAATCAAGTTCCCCTGCTTCAACATCGGCAGCAGAATCTTCGACACCAGAGGCGGAAACCACTGTCTCTGAGTCATCGACGACGGCCCAAGAGCCAACCACGGCATCTCAAATTCCAACCGAGGAAACGACTGTTTCGTCTGTTTCATCAGAGGCATCCACACCTGCAGAGACCACATTACCTGGAATTGTAACTGAATCAAGTTCCCCTGCTTCAACATCGGCAGCAGAATCTTCGACACCAGAGGCGGAAACCACTGTCTCTGAGTCATCGACGACGGCCCAAGAGCCAACCACGGCATCTCAAATTCCAACCGAGGAAACGACTGTTTCTGTTAAGCTGGAGACACTTTACCTGGAATTGTAACTGAATCAAGTTCCCCTGCTTCAACATCGGCAGCAGAATCTTCGACACCAGGGGCGGAAACCACTGTCTCTGAGTCATCGACGACGGCCCAAGAGCCAACCACGGCATCTCAAATTCCAACCGAGGAAACGACTGTTTCTTCTGTTTCATCAGAGGCATCCACACCTGCAGAGACCACTTTACCTGGAATTGTAACTGAATCAAGTTCCCCTGCTTCAACATCGGCAGCAGAATCTTCGACACCAGGGGCGGAAACCACTGTCTCTGAGTCATCGACGACGGCCCAAGAGCCGACCACAGCATCTCAAATTCCAACCGAGGAAACGACTGTTTCGTCTGTTTCATCAGAGGCATCCACACCTGCAGAGACCACATTACCTGGAATTGTAACTGAATCAAGTTCCCCTGCTTCAACATCGGCAGCAGAATCTTCGACACCAGGGGCGGAAACCACTGTCTCTGAGTCATCGACGACGGCCCAAGAGCCGACCACAGCATCTCAAATTCCAACCGAGGAAACGACTGTTTCGTCTGTTTCATCAGAGGCATCCACACCTGCAGAGACCACATTACCTGGAATTGTAACTGAATCAAGTTCCCCTGCTTCAACATCGGCAGCAGAATCTTCGACACCAGGGGCGGAAACCATTGTCTCTGAGTCATCGACGACGGCCCAAGAGCCAACCACGGCATCTCAAATTCCAACCGAGGAAACGACTGTTTCGTCAGTTTCATCAGAGGCATCCACACCTGCAGAGACCACATTACCTGGAATTGTAACTGAATCAAGTTCCCCTGCTTCAACATCGGCAGCAGAATCTTCGACACCAGGGGCGGAAACCATTGTCTCTGAGTCATCGACGACGGCCCAAGAGCCAACCACAGCATCTCAAATTCCAACCGAGGAAACGACTGTTTCGTCTGTTTCATCAGAGGCATCCACACCTGCAGAGACCACATTACCTGGAATTGTAACTGAATCAAGTTCCCCTGCTTCAACATCGGCAGCAGAATCTTCGACACCAGGGGCGGAAACCATTGTCTCTGAGTCATCGACGACGGCCCAAGAGCCAACCACGGCATCTCAAATTCCAACCGAGGAAACGACTGTTTCTTCAGTTTCATCAGAGGCATCCACACCTGCAGAGACCACATTACCTGGAATTGTAACTGAATCAAGTTCCCCTGCTTCAACATCGGCCGCAGAATCTTCGACACCAGGGGCGGAAACCACTGTCTCTGAGTCATCGACGACGGCCCAAGAGCCAACCACAGCATCTCAAATTCCAACCGTGGAAACGACTGTTTCGTCTGTTTCATCAGAGGCATCCACACCTGCAGACATCACATTACCTGGAATTGTAACTGAATCAAGTTCCCCTGCTTCAACATCGGCAGCAGAATCTTCGACACCAGAGGCGGAAACCACTGTCTCTGAGTCATCGACGACGGCCCAAGAGCCAACCACAGCATCTCAAATTCCAACCGAGGAAACGACTGTTTCTTCAGTTTCATCAGAGGCATCCACACCTGCAGAGACCACATTACCTGGAATTGTAACTGAATCAAGTTCCCCCTGCTTCAACATCGGCAGCAGAATCTTCGACACCAGGGGCGGAAACCACTGTCTCTGAGTCATCGACGACGGCCCAAGAGCCGACCACAGCATCTCAAATTTCCAACCGAGGAAACGACTGTTTCGTCTGTTTCATCAGAGGCATCCACACCTGCAGACATCACATTACCTGGAATTGTAACTGAATCAAGTTCCCCTGCTTCAACATTGGCAGCAGAATCTTCGACACCAGGGGCGGAAACCATTGTCTCTGAGTCATCGACGACGGCCCAAGAGCCAACCACAGCATCTCAAATTCCAACCGAGGAAACGACTGTTTCGTCTGTTTCATCAGAGGCATCCACACCGGCAGACATCACATTACCTGGAATTGTAACTGAATCAAGTTCCCCTGCTTCAACATCGGCAGCAGAATCTTCGACACCAGGGGCGGAAACCATTGTCTCTGAGTCATCGACGACGGCCCAAGAGCCGACCACAGCATCTCAAATTCCAACCGAGGAAACGACTGTTTCGTCTGTTTCATCAGAGGCATCCACACCGGCAGACATCACATTACCTGGAATTGTAACTGAATCAAGTTCCCCTGCTTCAACATCGGCAGCAGAATCTTCGACACCAGGGGCGGAAACCAGTGTCTCTGAGTCATCGACGACGGCCCAAGAGCCAACCACAGCATCTCAAATTCCAACCGAGGAAACGACTGTTTCGTCTGTTTCATCAGAGGCATCCACACCTGCAGAGATCACATTACCTGGAATTGTAACTGATTCAAGTTCTCCAGATTCAACATCAGCCGCAGAATCTTCGACACCAGGGGGAAACCACTGTCTCTGAGTCATCGACGACAACCGAAGAGACAACCATAGTATCTCAAATTCCAACCGAGGGAACGACTGTTCCTTCTCTTTCAACAGAGGGGTCCACACATGCAGCGACCACAAGGCCTGGAAGGCCTGGAAATGCAACTGTGCCAAGTTCCCCAGCTTCAACATCAGCCGCAGAATCTTCGACACCAGGGGTGGAAACCACTGTCTCTGAGTCATCGACGACGGTCCAAGAGACGACCACAGCATCTCAAATTCTAACCGAGGAAACGACTGTTTCGTCTGTTTCATCAGAGGCATCCACACCGGCAGACATCACATTACCTGGAATTGTAACTGAATCAAGTTCCCCTGCTTCAACATCTTCAGCAGAATCTTCGACACCAGAGACGGAAACCACTGTCTCTGAGTCATCGACGACGGCCCAAGAGCCGACCACAGCATCTCAATTTCCAACCGAGGAAACGACTGTTTCGTCTGTTTCATCAGAGGCATCCACACCGGCAGACATCACATTACCTGGAATTGTAACTGAATCAAGTTCCCCTGCTTCAACATCGGCAGCAGAATCTTCGACACCAGAGACGGAAACCACTGTCTCTGAGTCATCGACGACGGCCCAAGAGCCGACCACAGCATCTCAATTTCCAACCGAGGAAACGACTGTTTCGTCTGTTTCATCAGAGGCATCCACACCTGCAGACATCACATTACCTGGAATTGTAACTGAATCAAGTTCCCCTGCTTCAACATCGGCAGCAGAATCTTCGACACCAGGGGCGGAAACCATTGTCTCTGAGTCATCGACGACGGCCCAAGAGCCAACCACGGCATCTCAATTTCCAACCGAGGAAACGACTGTTTCGTCTGTTTCATCAGAGGCATCCACACCGGCAGACATCACATTACCTGGAATTGTAACTGAATCAAGTTCCCCTGCTTCAACATCGGCAGCAGAATCTTCGACACCAGAGGCGGAAACCACTGTCTCTGAGTCATCGACGACGGCCCAAGAGCCGACCACAGCATCTCAAATTCCAACCGAGGAAACGACTGTTTCGTCTGTTTCATCAGAGGCATCCACACCTGCAGAGATCACATTACCTGGAATTGTAACTGATTCAAGTTCTCCAGCTTCAACATCAGCCGCAGAATCTTCGACAACAACTGTCTCTGAGTCATCGACGCCGGCCCAAGAGCCGACCACAGCATCTCAAATTCCAACCGAGGAAACGACTGTTTCGTCTGTTTCATCAGAGGCATCCATACCTGCAGAGATCACATTACCTGGAATTGTAACTGATTCAAGTTCTCCAGCTTCAACATCAGCCGCAGAATCTTCGACAACAACGTCTCTGAGTCATCGACGACAACAGAAGAGACAACCATAGCATCTCAAATTCCAACCGAGGGAACGACTGCATTACCTGGAATTGTAACTGAATCAAGCTCCCCTGCTCCAACACCGGCCGCAGA
The DNA here is from genome assembly GCA_029963805.1 of Aromia moschata. Lineage (NCBI taxonomy): Eukaryota > Metazoa > Arthropoda > Insecta > Coleoptera > Cerambycidae > Aromia > Aromia moschata. Next base: position 1,479,778 of record JAPWTK010000032.1, on the reverse strand, counting down.
ATCTTCGACACCAGGGGCGGAAACCACTATCTCTGAGGCATCGACGACGGCCCAAGAGCCGACCACAGCATCTCAGATTCCAACTGAGGAAACGACTGTTTCGTCTGTTTCATCAGAGGCATCCACACCTGCAGAGATCACATTACCTGGAATTGTAACTGAATCAAGTTCCCCTGCTTCAACATCGACATCAGAATCTTCGACACCAGGGGCGGAAACCACTGTCTCTGAGGCATCGACGCCGGCCCAAGAGCCAACCACAGCATCTCAAATTCCAACCGAGGAAACGACTGTTTCGTCTGTTTCATCAGAGGCATCCACACCTGCAGAGATCACATTACCTGGAATTGTAACTGAATCAAGTTCCCCTGCTTCAACATCGGCATCAGAATCTTCGACACCAGGGGCGGAAACCACTGTCTCTGAGGCATCGACGCCGGCCCAAGAGCCGACCACAGCATCCTCAAATTCCAACCGAGGAAACGACTGTTTCGCTGTTTCATCAGAGGCATCCACACCTGCAGAGATCACATTACCTGGAATTGTAACTGAATCAAGTTCCCCTGCTTCAACATCGACATCAGAATCTTCGACACCAGGGGCGGAAACCACTGTCTCTGAGGCATCGACGCCGGCCCAAGAGCCGACCACAGCATCTCAAATTCCAACCGAGGAAACGACTGTTTCGTCTGTTTCATCAGAGGCATCCACACCTGCAGAGATCACATTACCTGGAATTGTAACTGAATCAAGTTCCCCTGCTTCAACATCGGCAGCAGAATCTTCGACACCAGAGGCGGAAACCATTGTCTCTGAGTCATCGACGACGGCCCAAGAGCCAACCACGGCATCTCAAATTCCAACCGAGGAAACGACTGTTTCGTCTGTTTCATCAGAGGCATCCACACCTGCAGAGATCACATTACCTGGAATTGTAACTGAATCAAGTTCCCCTGCTTCAACATCGGCAGCAGAATCTTCGACACCAGAGGCGGAAACCACTGTCTCTGAGTCATCGACGACGGCCCAAGAGCCAACCACGGCATCTCAAATTCCAACCGAGGAAACGACTGTTTCTTCAGTTTCATCAGAGGCATCCACACCTGCAGAGACCACTTTACCTGGAATTGTAACTGAATCAAGTTCCCCTGCTTCAACATCGGCAGCAGAATCTTCGACACCAGGGGCGGAAACCATTGTCTCTGAGTCATCGACGACGGCCCAAGAGCCAACCACGGCATCTCAAATTCCAACCGAGGAAACGACTGTTTCTTCAGTTTCATCAGAGGCATCCACACCTGCAGAGACCACTTTACCTGGAAATGTAACTGAATCAAGTTCCCCTGCTTCAACATCAGCCGCAGAATCTTCGACACTAGGGGCGGAAACCACTGTCTCTGAGTCATCGACGACGGCCCAAGAGCCGACCACAGCATTTCAAATTCCAACCGAGGAAACGACTGTTTCGTCTGTTTCATCAGAGGCATCCACACCTGCAGACACCACATTACCTGGAATTGTAACTGAATCAAGTTCCCCTGCTTCAACATCGGCAGCAGAATTTTCGACACCAGGGGCGGAAACCATTGTCTCTGAGTCATCGACGACGGCCCAAGAGCCAACCACAGCATCTCAAATTCCAACCGAGGAAACGACTGTTTCGTCTGTTTCATCAGAGGCATCCACACCTGCAGAGACCACATTACCTGGAATTGTAACTGAATCAAGTTCCCCTGCTTCAACATCGGCAGCAGAATCTTCGACACCAGGGGCGGAAACCACTGTCTCTGAGTCATCGACGACGGCCCAAGAGCCAACCACGGCATCTCAAATTCCAACCGAGGAAACGACAGTTTCGTCAGTTTCATCAGAGGCATCCACACCTGCAGAGACCACATTACCTGGAATTGTAACTGAATCAAGTTCCCCTGCTTCAACATCGGCAGCAGAATCTTCGACACCAGGGGCGGAAACCACTGTCTCTGAGTCATCGACGACGGCCCAAGAGCCGACCACAGCATCTCAAATTCCAACCGAGGAAACGACTGTTTCGTCTGTTTCATCAGAGGCATCCACACCTGCAGAGACCACATTACCTGGAATTGTAACTGAATCAAGTTCCCCTGCTTCAACATCGGCAGCAGAATCTTCGACACCAGGGGCGGAAACCACTGTCTCTGAGTCATCGACGACGGCCCAAGAGCCAACCACAGCATCTCAAATTCCAACCGAGGAAACGACTGTTTCGTCTGTTTCATCAGAGGCATCCACACCGGCAGACATCACATTACCTGGAATTGTAACTGAATCAAGTTCCCCTGCTTCAACATCGGCAGCAGAATCTTCGACACCAGAGGCGGAAACCACTGTCTCTGAGTCATCGACGACGGCCCAAGAGCCAACCACGGCATCTCAAATTCCAACCGAGGAAACGACTGTTTCTTCTGTTTCATCAGAGGCATCCACACCTGCAGAGACCACTTTACCTGGAAATGTAACTGAATCAAGTTCCCCTGCTTCAACATCAGCCGCAGAATCTTCGACACCAGGGGCGGAAACCACTGTCTCTGAGTCATCGACGACGGCCCAAGAGCCGACCACAGCATCTCAAATTCCAACCGAGGAAACGACTGTTTCGTCTGTTTCATCAGAGGCATCCACACCTGCAGAGACCACATTACCTGGAATTGTAACTGAATCAAGTTCCCCTGCTTCAACATCGGCAGCAGAATCTTCGACACCAGGGGCGGAAACCATTGTCTCTGAGTCATCGACGACGGCCCAAGAGCCGACCACAGCATCTCAAATTCCAACCGAGGAAACGACTGTTTCGTCTGTTTCATCAGAGGCATCCACACCTGCAGAGACCACATTACCTGGAAATGTAACTGAATCAAGTTCCCCTGCTTCAACATCGGCAGCAGAATCTTCGACACCAGGGGCGGAAACCATTGTCTCTGAGTCATCGACGACGGCCCAAGAGCCAACCACGGCATCTCAAATTCCAACCGAGGAAACGACTGTTTCTTCAGTTTCATCAGAGGCATCCACACCTGCAGAGACCACATTACCTGGAATTGTAACTGAATCAAGTTCCCCTGCTTCAACATCGGCAGCAGAATCTTCGACACCAGGGGCGGAAACCACTGTCTCTGAGTCATCGACGACGGCCCAAGAGCCAACCACGGCATCTCAAATTCCAACCGAGGAAACGACTGTTTCTTCTGTTTCATCAGAGGCATCCACACCTGCAGAGACCACATTACCTGGAATTGTAACTGAATCAAGTTCCCCTGCTTCAACATCGGCAGCAGAATCTTCGACACCAGGGGCGGAAACCACTGTCTCTGAGTCATCGACGACGGCCCAAGAGCCGACCACAGCATCTCAAATTCCAACCGAGGAAACGACTGTTTCGTCTGTTTCATCAGAGGCATCCACACCTGCAGACACCACATTACCTGGAATTGTAACTGAATCAAGTTCCCCTGCTTCAACATCGGCAGCAGAATCTTCGACACCAGGGGCGGAAACCACTGTCTCTGAGTCATCGACGACGGCCCAAGAGCCGACCACAGCATCTCAAATTCCAACCGAGGAAACGACTGTTTCGTCTGTTTCATCAGAGGCATCCACACCGGCAGACATCACATTACCTGGAATTGTAACTGAATCAAGTTCCTCTGCTTCAACATCGGCAGCAGAATCTTCGACACCAGAGGCGGAAACCACTGTCTCTGAGTCATCGACGACGGCCCAAGAGCCGACCACAGCATCTCAAATTCCAACCGAGGAAACGACTGTTTCGTCTGTTTCATCAGAGGCATCCACACCGGCAGACATCACATTACCTGGAATTGTAACTGAATCAAGTTCCCCTGCTTCAACATCGGCAGCAGAATCTTCGACACCAGAGACGGAAACCACTGTCTCTGAGTCATCGACGACGGCCCAAGAGCCGACCACAGCATCTCAAATTCCAACCGAGGAAACGACTGTTTCGTCTGTTTCATCAGAGGCATCCACACCGGCAGACATCACATTACCTGGAATTGTAACTGAATCAAGTTCCCCTGCTTCAACATCGGCAGCAGAATCTTCGACACCAGAGGCGGAAACCACTGTCTCTGAGTCATCGACGACGGCCCAAGAGCCAACCACGGCATCTCAATTTCCAACCGAGGAAACGACTGTTTCGTCTGTTTCATCAGAGGCATCCACACCGGCAGACATCACATTACCTGGAATTGTAACTGAATCAAGTTCCCCTGCTTCAACATCGGCAGCAGAATCTTCGACACCAGAGGCGGAAACCACTGTCTCTGAGTCATCGACGACGGCCCAAGAGCCAACCACAGCATCTCAAATTCCAACCGAGGAAACGACTGTTTCGTCTGTTTCATCAGAGGCATCCACACCTTCAGAGACCACATTACCTGGAATTGTAACTGAATCAAGTTCCCCTGCTTCAACATCGGCAGCAGAATCTTCGACACCAGAGGCGGAAACCACTGTCTCTGAGTCATCGACGACGGCCCAAGAGCCAACCACGGCATCTCAAATTCCAACCGAGGAAACGACTGTTTCGTCTGTTTCATCAGAGGCATCCACACCGGCAGACACCACATTACCTGGAATTGTAACTGAATCAAGTTCCCCTGCTTCAACATCGGCAGCAGAATCTTCGACACCAGAGGCGGAAACCACTGTCTCTGAGTCATCGACGACGGCCCAAGAGCCAACCACAGCATCTCAAATTCCAACCGAGGAAACGACTGTTTCGTCTGTTTCATCAGAGGCATCCACACAGGCAGAGAACACATTACCTGGAATTGTAACTGAATCAAGTTCCCCAGCTTCAACATCAGCCGCAGAATCTTCGACACCAGGGGCGGAAACCATTGTCTCTGAATCATCGACGACAGCCGAATGGCCAACCACAGCATCTCAAATTCCAACCGAGGAAACGACTGTTTCGTCTGTTTCATCAGAGGCATCCACACCGGCAGACATCACATTACCTGGAATTGTAACTGAATCAAGTTCCCCTGCTTCAACATCGGCAGCAGAATCTTCGACACCAGGGGCGGAAACCACTGTCTCTGAGTCATCGACGACGGCCCAAGAGCCAACCACGGCATCTCAAATTCCAACCGAGGAAACGACTGTTTCGTCTGTTTCATCAGAGGCATCCACACCGGCAGACATCACATTACCTGGAATTGTAACTGAATCAAGTTCCTCTGCTTCAACATCGGCAGCAGAATCTTCGACACCAGGGGCGGAAACCACTGTCTCTGAGTCATCGACGACGGCCCAAGAGCCAACCACAGCATCTCAAATTCCAACCGAGGAAACGACTGTTTCGTCTGTTTCATCAGAGGCATCCACACCTTCAGAGACCACATTACCTGGAATTGTAACTGAATCAAGTTCCCCTGCTTCAACATCGGCAGCAGAATCTTCGACACCAGAGGCGGAAACCACTGTCTCTGAGTCATCGACGACGGCCCAAGAGCCAACCACGGCATCTCAAATTCCAACCGAGGAAACGACTGTTTCGTCTGTTTCATCAGAGGCATCCACACCGGCAGAGAACACATTACCTGGAATTGTAACTGAATCAAGTCTCCCCGCTCTCAACATCAGCAGCAGAATCTTGACACCAGGGGCGGAAACCATTGTCCTGAATCATCACGACAGCCGAATGGTCAACCACAGCATCTCAAATTCCAACCGCGGGAACGACCGTTTCTTCTACTTCAACAGAGGGGTCCACATGAGTATTGCCTGGGATTGTAACCGAATCAAGCTCCCTGCTTCAACACCGGCCGCAGAATCTTCGACACCAGGGGCGGAAACCACTATCTCTGAGGCATCGACGCCGGCCCAAGAGCCCACCACGGCATCTCAAATTCCAACCGAGGAAACGACGGTTTCGTCTGTTTCATCAGAGGCATCCACACCGGCAGACATCACATTACCTGGAATTGTAACTGAATCAAGTTCCCCTGCTTCAACATCGGCAGCAGAATCTTCGACACCAGAGGCGGAAACCACTGTCTCTGAGTCATCGACGACGGCCCAAGAGCCAACCACGGCATCTCAAATTCCAACCGAGGAAACGACTGTTTCGTCTGTTTCATCAGAGGCATCCACACCGGCAGACATCACATTACCTGGAATTGTAACTGAATCAAGTTCCCCTGCTTCAACATCGGCAGCAGAATCTTCGACACCAGGGGCGGAAACCACTGTCTCTGAGTCATCGACGACGGCCCAAGAGCCAACCACGGCATCTCAAATTCCAACCGAGGAAACGACTGTTTCGTCTGTTTCATCAGAGGCATCCACACCTTCAGAGACCACATTACCTGGAATGGTAACTGAATCAAGTTCCCCTGCTTCAACATCGGCAGCAGAATCTTCGACACCAGAGGCGGAAACCACTGTCTCTGAGTCATCGACGACGGCCCAAGAGCCAACCACAGCATCTCAAATTCCAACCGAGGAAACGACTGTTTCGTCTGTTTCATCAGAGGCATCCACACCTGGCAGAGAACACATTACCTGGAATTGTAACTGAATCAAGTTCCCCAGCTTCAACATCAGCCGCAGAATCTTCGACACCAGGGGCGGAAACCATTGTCTCTGAATCATCGACGACAGCCGAATGGTCAACCACAGCATCTCAAATTACAACGGCGGGAACGACCGCTTCTTCTACTTCAACAGAGGGGTCCACACCTGCAGAGACCACATTGCCTGGGATTGTAACCGAATCAAGCTCCCCTGCTCCAACAACCGGCCGCAGAATCTTCGACACCAGGGGCGGAAACCACTATCTCTGAGGCATCGACGCCGGCCCAAGAGCCCACCACGGCATCTCAAATTCCAACCGAGGAAACGACTGCTTCGTCTGTTTCAACAGAGGCATCCACACCGGCAGACACCACATTACCTGGAATTGTAACTGTATCAAGTTCCCCTGCTTCAACATCGGCCGCAGAATCTTCGACACCAGGGGCGGAAACCACTATCTCTGAGTCATCGACGACGGCCCAAGAGCCAACCACGGCATCTCAAATTCCAACCGAGGAAACGACTGTTTCGTCTGTTTCATCAGAGGCATCTACACCGGCAGACATCACATTACCTGGAATTGTAACTGAATCAAGTTCCCCTGCTTCAACATCGGCAGCAGAATCTTCGACACCAGGGGCGGAAACCATTGTCTCTGAGTCATCGACGACGGCCCAAGAGCCAACCACGGCATCTCAAATTCCAACCGAGGAAACGACTGTTTCGTCTGTTTCATCAGAGGCATCCACACCTGCAGAGACCACATTACCTGGAATTATAACTGAATCAAGTTCCCCTGCTTCAACATCGGCAGCAGAATCTTCGACACCAGGGGCGGAAACCACTGTCTCTGAAACATCGACGACTGCCGAAGGGCCAACCACAGCATCTCAAATTACAACCGAGGGAACGACTGTTTCATCTGTTTCATCAGAGGCATCCACACCTGCAGAGACCACATTCCCTGGAATTGTCAACGGAATCAAGTTCCCCTGCTTCAACATCGGCGGCAGAATCTTCGACACCAGGGGCGGAAACCACTGTCTCTGAGTCATCGACGACGGCACCGAAGAGTCAACCACAGCATCTCAAATTCCAACCGAGGAAACGACTGTTTCTTCTCTTTCAACAGAGGGGTCCACACCTGCAGAGACCACATTGCCTGGGATTGTAACCGAATCAAGTTCCCCTGCTTCAACATCGGCCGCAGAATCTTCGACACCAGGGGCGGAAACCACTGTCTCTGAATCATCGACGACAGCCGAATGGTCAACCACAGCATCTCAAATTACAACCGCGGGAACGACCGCTTCTTCTACTTCAACAGAGGGGTCCACATGCAGCGACCACAAGGCCTGGAAGGCCCGGAAATGCAACGGTGCCAAGTTCCCCAACTTCAACATCAGCCGCAGAATCTTCGACACCAGGGGCGCAAACCACTGTCTCTGAATCATCGAAGACAACCGAAGAGTCAACCACAGCATCTCAAATTCCAACCGAGGAAACGACTGTTTCGTCTGTTTCATCAGAGGCATCCACACCGGCAGACATCACATTACCTGGAATTGTAACTGAATCAAGTTCCCCTGCTTCAACATCGGCAGCAGAATCTTCGACACCAGGGGCGGAAACCACTGTCTCTGAGTCATCGACGACGGTCCAAGAGCCGACCACGGCATCTCAAATTCCAACCGAGGAAACGACTGTTTCGTCTGTTTCATCAGAGGCATCCACACCGGCAGACATCACATTACCTGGAATTGTAACTGAATCAAGTTCCCCTGCTTCAACATCGGCAGCAGAATCTTCGACACCAGGAGCGGAAACCACTGTCTCTGAATCATCGACGACAGCCGAATGGTCAACCACAGCATCTCAAATTACAACGGCGGGAACGACCGTTTCTTCTACTTCAACAGAGGGGTCCACACATGCAGCGACCACAAGGCCTGGAAGGCCTGGAAATGCAACTTTGCCAAGTTCCCCTGCTTCGACAATGACAACAAAAATTTGGACCCCAGGAGGTGAAACCACAGTGTCTAAGTTACCAACGACAACAGAAAGAATAACCACGCTACCGCATGTTCCAACTGTTGAAACCACTGCTTCGTCTATTCCAACTAAGGTGTCCACACCTGCAGCGACCACAAGGCCTGGAAGGCCTGGAAATGCAACTGTGCCAAGTTCCCCAGCTTCAACATCAGCCGCAGAATCTTCGACACCAGGGGCGGAAACCACTGTCTCTGAGTCATCGACGACGGCCCAAGAGCCAACCACGGCATCTCAAATTCCAACCGAGGAAACGACTGTTTCGTCTGTTTCATCAGAGGCATCCACACCTGCAGAGACCACATTACCTGGAATTGTAACTGAATCAAGTTCCCCTGCTTCAACATCGGCAGCAGAATCTTCGACACCAGGGGCGGAAAGCACTGTCTCTGAGTCATCGACGACGGCCCAAGAGCCAACCACGGCATCTCAAATTCCAACCGAGGAAACGACTGCATTACCTGGAATTGTAACTGAATCAAGTTCCCCTGCTTCAACATCGGCAGCAGAATCTTCGACACCAGAGGCGGAAACCATTGTCTCTGAGTCATCGACGACGGCCCAAGAGCCAACCACGGCATCTCAAATTCCAACCGAGGAAACGACTGCATTACCTGGAATTGTAACTGAATCAAGTTCCCCTGCTTCAACATCGGCAGCAGAATCTTCGACACCAGGGGCGGAAACCATTGTCTCTGAGTCATCGACGACGGCCCAAGAGCCAACCACGGCATCTCAAATTCCAACCGAGGAAACGACTGCATTACCTGGAATTGTAACTGAATCAAGTTCCCCTGCTTCAACATCGGCAGCAGAATCTTCGACACCAGGGGCGGAAACCATTGTCTCTGAGTCATCGACGACGGCCCAAGAGCCAACCACGGCATCTCAAATTCCAACCGAGGAAACGACTGCATTACCTGGAATTGTAACTGAATCAAGTTCCCCTGCTTCAACATCGGCAGCAGAATCTTCGACACCAGAGGCGGAAACCATTGTCTCTGAGTCATCGACGACGGCCCAAGAGCCAACCACGGCATCTCAAATTCCAACCGAGGAAACGACTGCATTACCTGGAATTGTAACTGAATCAAGTTCCCCTGCTTCAACATCGGCAGCAGAATCTTCGACACCAGGGGCGGAAACCACTGTCTCTGAGTCATCGACGACGGTCCAAGAGCCGACCACAGCATCTCAAATTCCAACCGAGGAAACGACTGTTTCGTCTGTTTCATCAGAGGCATCCACACCTGCAGACATCACATTACCTGGAATTGTAACTGAATCAAGTTCCCCTGCTTCAACATCGGCAGCAGAATCTTCGACACCAGAGGCGGAAACCATTGTCTCTGAGTCATCGACGACGGCCCAAGAGCCAACCACGGCATCTCAAATTCCAACCGAGGAAACGACTGTTTCGTCTGTTTCATCAGAGGCATCCACACCGGCAGACATCACATTACCTGGAATTGTAACTGAATCAAGTTCCCCTGCTTCAACATCGGCAGCAGAATCTTCGACACCAGGGGCGGAAACCATTGTCTCTGAGTCATCGACGACGGCCCAAGAGCCAACCACGGCATCTCAAATTCCAACCGAGGAAACGACTGTTTCGTCTGTTTCATCATTGGCATCCACACCTTCAGAGACCACATTACCTGGAATTGTAACTGAATCAAGTTCCCCTGCTTCAACATCGGCAGCAGAATCTTCGACACCAGGGGCGGAAACCATTGTCTCTGAGTCATCGACGACGGCCCAAGAGCCAACCACGGCATCTCAAATTCCAACCGAGGAAACGACTGCATTACCTGGAATTGTAACTGAATCAAGTTCCCCTGCTTCAACATCGGCAGCAGAATCTTCGACACCAGGGGCGGAAACCACTGTCTCTGAGTCATCGACGACGGCCCAAGAGCCAACCACGGCATCTCAAATTCCAACCGAGGAAACGACTGCATTACCTGGAATTGTAACTGAATCAAGTTCCCCTGCTTCAACATCGGCAGCAGAATCTTCGACACCAGGGGCGGAAACCATTGTCTCTGAGTCATCGACGACGGCCCAAGAGCCAACCACGGCATCTCAAATTCCAACCGAGGAAACGACTGCATTACCTGGAATTGTAACTGAATCAAGTTCCCCTGCTTCAACATCGGCAGCAGAATCTTCGACACCAGGGGCGGAAACCATTGTCTCTGAGTCATCGACGACGGCCCAAGAGCCAACCACGGCATCTCAAATTCCAACCGAGGAAACGACTGCATTACCTGGAATTGTAACTGAATCAAGTTCCCCTGCTTCAACATCGGCAGCAGAATCTTCGACACCAGAGGCGGAAACCATTGTCTCTGAGTCATCGACGACGGCCCAAGAGCCAACCACGGCATCTCAAATTCCAACCGAGGAAACGACTGCATTACCTGGAATTGTAACTGAATCAAGTTCCCTGCTTCAACATCGGCAGCAGAATCTTCGACACCAGGGGCGGAAACCATTGTCTCTGAGTCATCGACGACGGCCCAAGAGCCAACCACGGCATCTCAAATTCCAACCGAGGAAACGACTGCATTACCTGGAATTGTAACTGAATCAAGTTCCCCTGCTTCAACATCGGCAGCAGAATCTTCGACACCAGGGGGCGGAAACCATTGTCTCTGAGTCATCGACGACGGCCCAAGAGCCAACCACGGCATCTCAAATTCCAACCGAGGAAACGACTGCATTACCTGGAATTGTAACTGAATCAAGTTCCCCTGCTTCAACATCGGCAGCAGAATCTTCGACACCAGAGGCGGAAACCATTGTCTCTGAGTCATCGACGACGGCCCAAGAGCCAACCACGGCATCTCAAATTCCAACCAAGGAAACGACTGCATTACCTGGAATTGTAACTGAATCAAGTTCCCCTGCTTCAACATCGGCAGCAGAATCTTCGACACCAGGGGCGGAAACCACTGTCTCTGAGTCATCGACGACGGTCCAAGAGCCGACCACAGCATCTCAAATTCCAACCGAGGAAACGACTGTTTCGTCTGTTTCATCAGAGGCATCCACACCGGCAGACATCACATTACCTGGAATTGTAACTGAATCAAGTTCCCCTGCTTCAACATCGGCAGCAGAATCTTCGACACCAGGGGCGGAAACCATTGTCTCTGAGTCATCGACGACGGCCCAAGAGCCAACCACGGCATCTCAAATTCCAACCGAGGAAACGACTGCATTACCTGGAATTGTAACTGAATCAAGTTCCCCTGCTTCAACATCGGCAGCAGAATCTTCGACACCAGGGGCGGAAACCATTGTCTCTGAGTCATCGACGACGGCCCAAGAGCCAACCACGGCATCTCAAATTCCAACCGAGGAAACGACTGCATTACCTGGAATTGTAACTGAATCAAGTTCCCCTGCTTCAACATCGGCAGCAGAATCTTCGACACCAGAGGCGGAAACCATTGTCTCTGAGTCATCGACGACGGCCCAAGAGCCAACCACGGCATCTCAAATTCCAACCGAGGAAACGACTGCATTACCTGGAATTGTAACTGAATCAAGTTCCCCTGCTTCAACATCGGCAGCAGAATCTTCGACACCAGGGGCGGAAACCATTGTCTCTGAGTCATCGACGACGGCCCAAGAGCCAACCACGGCATCTCAAATTCCAACCGAGGAAACGACTGTCATTACCTGGAATTGTAACTGAATCAAGTTCCCCTGCTTCAACATCGGCAGCAGAATCTTCGACACCAGGGGCGGAAACCATTGTCTCTGAGTCATCGACGACGGCCCAAGAGCCAACCACGGCATCTCAAATTCCAACCGAGGAAACGACTGCATTACCTGGAATTGTAACTGAATCAAGTTCCCCTGCTTCAACATCGGCAGCAGAATCTTCGACACCAGGGGCGGAAACCATTGTCTCTGAGTCATCGACGACGGCCCAAGAGCCAACCACGGCATCTCAAATTCCAACCGAGGAAACGACTGCATTACCTGGAATTGTAACTGAATCAAGTTCCCCTGCTTCAACATCGGCAGCAGAATCTTCGACACCAGGGGCGGAAACCACTGTCTCTGAGTCATCGACGACGGTCCAAGAGCCGACCACAGCATCTCAAATTCCAACCGAGGAAACGACTGTTTCGTCTGTTTCATCAGAGGCATCCACACCGGCAGACATCACATTACCTGGAATTGTAACTGAATCAAGTTCCCCTGCTTCAACATCGGCAGCAGAATCTTCGACACCAGGGGCGGAAACCACTGTCTCTGAGTCATCGACGACGGCCCAAGAGCCAACCACGGCATCTCAAATTCCAACCGAGGAAACGACTGTTTCGTCTGTTTCATCAGAGGCATCCACACCGGCAGACATCACATTACCTGGAATTGTAACTGAATCAAGTTCCCCTGCTTCAACATCGGCAGCAGAATCTTCGACACCAGGGGCGGAAACCACTGTCTCTGAATCATCGACGACAGCCCAATGGCCAACCACGGCATCTCAAATTACAACCGCGGGAACGACCGTTTCTTCTACTTCAACAGAGGCATCCACACTGCAGAGACCACAAGGCCTGGAAGGCCTGTAAATGCAACTTCCAAGTTCCCCTGCTTCACAATGACAAAAATCGGAGGGAAACAGGTCAAGTACCAACAAAGAAAGAAAACGCACCGGCAACGGAAAACTGCACAACAAGGGCCAGGGGGGCGGAAAGAACGCCGAGCTTCAACATCAGCCGCAGAATCTTCGACACCAGGGGCGGAAACCATTGTCTCTGAGTCATCGACGACGGCCCAAGAGCCAACCACGGCATCTCAAATTCCAACCGAGGAAACGACTGCATTACCTGGAATTGTAACTGAATCAAGTTCCCCTGCTTCAACATCGGCAGCAGAATCTTCGACACCAGAGGCGGAAACCATTGTCTCTGAGTCATCGACGACGGCCCAAGAGCCAACCACGGCATCTCAAATTCCAACCGAGGAAACGACTGCATTACCTGGAATTGTAACTGAATCAAGTTCCCCTGATTCAACATCGGCAGCAGAATCTTCGACACCAGGGGGCGGAAACCACTGTCTCTGAGTCATCGACGACGGCCCAAGAGCCAACCACGGCATCTCAAATTCCAACCGAGGAAACGACTGTTTCGTCTGTTTCATCAGAGGCATCCACACCTGCAGAGACCACATTACCTGGAATTGTAACTGAATCAAGTTCCCCTGCTTCAACATCGGCAGCAGAATCTTCGACACCAGGGGCGGAAACCATTGTCTCTGAGTCATCGACGACGGCCCAAGAGCCAACCACGGCATCTCAAATTCCAACCGAGGAAACGACTGTTTCGTCTGTTTAGAGGCATCCACACGGCAGACATCACATTACCTGGAATTGTAACTGAATCAAGTTCCCCTGCTTCAACATCGGCAGCAGAATCTTCGACACCAGAGGCGGAAACCATTGTCTCTGAGTCATCGACGACGGCCCAAGAGCCAACCACGGCATCTCAAATTCCAACCGAGGAAACGACTGTTTCGCTGTTTACAGAGGCATAACCAGAACCACATTACCTGGAATTGTAACTGAATCAAGTTCCCCTGCTTCAACATCGGCAGCAGAATCTTCGACACCAGAGGCGGAAACCACTGTCTCTGAGTCATCGACGACGGCCCAAGAGCCAACCACGGCATCTCAAATTCCAACCGAGGAAACGACTGCATTACCTGGAATTGTAACTGAATCAAGTTCCCTGCTTCAACATCGGCAGCAGAATCTTCGACACCAGGGGCGGAAACCATTGTCTCTGAGTCATCGACGACGGCCCAAGAGCCAACCACGGCATCTCAAATTCCAACCGAGGAAACGACTGTTCCGTCTTACCGCAGAAACATTACCTGGAATTGTAACTGAATCAAGTTCCCCCTGCTTCAACATCGGCAGCAGAATCTTCGACACCAGAGGCGGAAACCACTGTCTCTGAGTCATCGACGACGGCCCAAGAGCCAACCACGGCATCTCAAATTCCAACCGAGGAAACGACTGTTTCGTCTGCTTCAACAGAGGCATCCACACCTGCAGAGACCACATTACCTGGAATTGTAACTGAATCAAGTTCCCCTGCTTCAACATCGGCAGCAGAATCTTCGACACCAGGGGCGGAAACCATTGTCTCTGAGTCATCGACGACGGCCCAAGAGCCAACCACGGCATCTCAAATTCCAACCGAGGAAACGACTGTTTCGTCTGTTTCACAGAGGATCCACCTCAGAGACCACATTACCTGGAATTGTAACTGAATCAAGTTCCCCTGCTTCAACATCGGCAGCAGAATCTTCGACACCAGGGGCGGAAACCACTGTCTCTGGAGTCATCGACGACGGCCCAAGAGCCAACCACGGCATCTCAAATTCCAACCGAGGAAACGACTGTTCGCTGTTTCACAGAGGCATCAACCCAAGACCACATTACCTGGAATTGTAACTGAATCAAGTTCCCTGCTTCAACATCGGCAGCAGAATCTTCGACACCAGGGGCGGAAACCATTGTCTCTGAGTCATCGACGACGGCCCAAGAGCCAACCACGGCATCTCAAATTCCAACCGAGGAAACGACTGTTTCGTCTGTTTCATCAGAGGCATCCACACAGCAGAGACCACATTACCTGGAATTGTAACTGAATCAAGTTCCCCTGCTTCAACATCGGCAGCAGAATCTTCGACACCAGGGGCGGAAACCATTGTCTCTGAGTCATCGACGACGGCCCAAGAGCCAACCACGGCATCTCAAATTCCAACCGAGGAAACGACAGAGGATGCACTTACCTGGAATTGTAACTGAATCAAGTTCCCCTGCTTCAACATCGGCAGCAGAATCTTCGACACCAGAGGCGGAAACCACTGTCTCTGAGTCATCGACGACGGCCCAAGAGCCAACCACGGCATCTCAAATTCCAACCGAGGAAACGACTGTTTCGTCTCTTCAACGTCCAACTGAGATTACCTGGAATTGTAACTGAATCAAGTTCCCCTGCTTCAACATCGGCAGCAGAATCTTCGACACCAGGGGCGGAAACCATTGTCTCTGAGTCATCGACGACGGCCCAAGAGCCAACCACGGCATCTCAAATTCCAACCGAGGAAACGACTGTTTCCCGTTTTCATCAGAGGCATCCACACCAGCAGACATCCTGGAATTGTAACTGAATCAAGTTCCCCTGCTTCAACATCGGCAGCAGAATCTTCGACACCAGAGGCGGAAACCATTGTCTCTGAGTCATCGACGACGGCCCAAGAGCCAACCACGGCATCTCAAATTCCAACCGAGGAAACGACTGCATTACCTGGAATTGTAACTGAATCAAGTTCCCTGCTTCAACATCGGCAGCAGAATCTTCGACACCAGGGGCGGAAACCATTGTCTCTGAGTCATCGACGACGGCCCAAGAGCCAACCACGGCATCTCAAATTCCAACCGAGGAAACGACTGTTTCGTCTGTTTCATCAGAGGCATCCACACCTGCAGAGACCACATTACCTGGAATTGTAACTGAATCAAGTTCCCCTGCTTCAACATCGGCAGCAGAATCTTCGACACCAGGGGCGGAAACCATTGTCTCTGAGTCATCGACGACGGCCCAAGAGCCAACCACGGCATCTCAATTTCCAACCGAGGAAACGACTGTTTCGTCTGTTTCATCAGAGGCATCCACACCTGCAGAGACCACATTACCTGGAATTGTAACTGAATCAAGTTCCCCTGCTTCAACATCGGCAGCAGAATCTTCGACACCAGAGGCGGAAACCACTGTCTCTGAGTCATCGACGACGGCCCAAGAGCCAACCACGGCATCTCAAATTCCAACCGAGGAAACGACTGTTTCGTCTGTTTCATCAGAGGCATCCACACCTGCAGAGACCACATTACCTGGAATTGTAACTGAATCAAGTTTCCCTGCTTCAACATCGGCAGCAGAATCTTCGACACCAGGGGCGGAAACCATTGTCTCTGAGTCATCGACGACGGCCCAAGAGCCAACCACGGCATCTCAAATTCCAACCGAGGAAACGACTGTTTCGTGTTCTTCAGAGGCACCATCTGCAGGACCACATTACCTGGAATTGTAACTGAATCAAGTTCCCCTGCTTCAACATCGGCAGCAGAATCTTCGACACCAGGGGCGGAAACCATTGTCTCTGAGTCATCGACGACGGCCCAAGAGCCAACCACGGCATCTCAAATTCCAACCGAGGAAACGACTGTTTCGTCTGTTTCATCAGAGGCATCCACACCGGCAGACATCACATTACCTGGAATTGTAACTGAATCAAGTTCCCCTGCTTCAACATCGGCAGCAGAATCTTCGACACCAGGGGCGGAAACCACTGTCTCTGAGTCATCGACGACGGCCCAAGAGCCAACCACGGCATCTCAAATTCCAACCGAGGAAACGACTGTTTCGTCTGTTTCATCAGAGGCATCCACACCGGCAGACACCACATTACCTGGAATTGTAACTGAATCAAGTTCCCCTGCTTCAACATCGGCAGCAGAATCTTCGACACCAGGGGCGGAAACCATTGTCTCTGAGTCATCGACGACGGCCCAAGAGCCAACCACGGCATCTCAATTTCCAACCGAGGAAACGACTGTTTCGTCTGTTTCATCAGAGGCATCCACACCTGCAGAGACCACATTACCTGGAATTGTAACTGAATCAAGTTCCCCTGCTTCAACATCGGCAGCAGAATCTTCGACACCAGAGGCGGAAAGCACTGTCTCTGAGTCATCGACGACGGCCCAAGAGCCAACCACGGCATCTCAAATTCCAACCGAGGAAACGACTGTTTCGTCTGTTTCATCAGAGGCATCCACACCGGCAGACATCACATTACCTGGAATTGTAACTGAATCAAGTTCCCCTGCTTCAACATCGGCAGCAGAATCTTCGACACCAGGGGCGGAAACCATTGTCTCTGAGTCATCGACGACGGCCCAAGAGCCAACCACGGCATCTCAAATTCCAACCGAGGAAACGACTGTTTCGTCTGTTTCATCAGAGGCATCCACACCGGCAGACATCACATTACCTGGAATTGTAACTGAATCAAGTTCCCCTGCTTCAACATCGGCAGCAGAATCTTCGACACCAGGGGCGGAATCCACTGTCTCTGAGGGATCGACGACGGCCCAAGAGCCAACCACAGCATCTCAAATTCCAACCGAGGAAGCCACTGTTTCTTCAGTTTCATCAGAGGCATCGACACCTGCAGAGACCACATTACCGGGAATTGTAACTGAATCAAGTTCCCCTGCTTCAACATCGGCAGCAGAATCTTCGACACCAGGGGCGGAAACCACTGTCTCTGAGTCATCGACGACGGCCCAAGAGCCAACCACGGCATCTCAAATTCCAACCGAGGAAACGACTGTTTCCACAGTTTCGTCAGAGGCATCCACACCTGCAGAGACCAAATCACCTGGAATTGTAACTGAATCAAGTTCCCTTGTTTCAACATCAGCCACAGAATCTTCGACAACAGGGGCGGAAACCACTGTCTCAGAATCATCGACGACAGCCGAATGGTCAACCACAGCATCTCAAATTACAACCGAGGGAACGACTGTTTCTTCTCATTCAACAGAGGGGTCCACACCTGCAGAGACCACATTGCCTGGGATTGTAACCGAATCAAGTTCCCCCTGCTTCAACATCAGCCGCAGAATCTTCGACAACAGGGGAAACCACTATCTTTGAATCATCGACGACAGCCGAATGGTCAACCACAGCATCTCAAATTCCAACTGAGGAAACGACTGTTTCTTCAGTTTCATCAGAGGCATCCACACCTGCAGAGACCACATTATCTGGAATTGTAACTGAATCAAGTTCCCCTGCTTCAACATCGGCAGCAGAATCTTCGACAGCAGATTCGGAAACCACTGTCTCTGAGTCATCGACGACGGCCCAAGAGCCGACCACAACATCTCAAATTCCAACCGAGGAAACGACTGTTTCTACAGTTTCGTCAGAGGCATCCACACCTGCAGAGACCACGTTACCTGGAATTGTACCGGAATCAAGTTCCCCCTGCTTCAACATCGGCGGCAGAATCTTCGACACCAGGGGCGGACACCACTGTCTCTGAGTCATCGACGACAACCGAAGAGTCAACCACAGCATCTCAAATTCCCACCGAGGAAACGACAGTTTCTTCAGTTTCAACAGAGGGGTCCACACCTGCAGAGACCACATTGCCTGGAATAGCAACTGCATCTAGCACCTTCGCACCGGTAACAACCACAGAAATTTCTACATCAAGCGATGCGACAAGCCTTTCTGATCTGTCGTCGATGGCAGAAGGAACAACAGAGTCATCATCTCCTGTCGCGTCTACCACAACAACTCCTCTATTCACAACAGACGGTTTTACTGTTTCTAATTTAACATCATCAAGTGATTTATCATCTGAATATACCGGCGTTACTAGCGAAAGTACTACATCATCTATTCTCGGTTTCGCGTGTGTTGCGCCAGGTAAATATGCAGATTTGGAGAATTGTAGCCGATTTCATGTATGTGTAAATGTAGCCTTTGAGATAATAGACATTCCAATGGAGTGTCCGAAGGGTACTCTATACGATTCATACAATGAACTGTGTACCTCTGATCCTGTCCAATGTCCAGGGGAACCACAGCTGGCATGTCCGTCACAAGGAACCTTTCTGCATCCTGGCGACTGCAGTAGATATTACACTTGTACATGGAGTTTTGTGTACAATAAATTCGAGCTGAAACAATTTAAATGCCCAGAAAAACATACCTACAGTGAACAATTGGCTGGATGTGTAAGATCGTCGTCGTGCCAAGCTTCTTCGTCAACAACCTTAGATGAGGAATTAACTACTCCATTGACAGAACGCGGTTTCGTTTGTGCAGAACCTGGGAAATTCCCGATCCTACGAATTGTAGCGTGTATCACTTGTGTGTAAATGCTGCATCTGAAGTCGTTGACGTGTCTATGGAATGTCCAGTTGGAACTTTATACGACTCTTACAATGAAATTTGTACGACAGATCCTGTACAGTGCCCTGGAGATGTACAGCTGTCCTGTACGCAGGAAGGTCTGTATCCACATCCCGGGGATTGTAATAGATACTATGTGTGCGACTGGAATTTCGTGTACGGAAAGTACGAGATGAGACAGCATAGATGTCCTGTTAATAATTCATTCGATGACGTACAGAAACAATGCGTAAAATCGTCGTCGTGTATTACTAAAATTGTTTCGCATGAATGTTTAAAAGAAGGAAAATTTGCAGTTGATTATAACTGTAGAGAATATTACCAGTGTAAATATAATTCTATGGGAGTTTTGCAACAAAGAGTCAGAACATGCGGTTTGTTTAAATTATTTGATAGGGAATTAAGAAAATGTCGTTATAGGTGTTTCGTTCATAATTGCCCCTTTACTAATGAATTTGATGGCATGTGATTAGATATTTATGCGCATAATCTGTTTACTTAATACAACATACTAAATTATTCTGTTATTGCTCTAGTCATTACTACATGTAATATTACACAACTAACGTTACTTGTAAAATTGACGAATAAAGAAGTTCTTAGCTGGTAACTCTTAAATATACATATATATTTTATATACTTAATTATATTGCTAGATCAGTGTTTATACAAGACAGCAAACTTTGCGTTAAAAATGATAATAAACTGATATCAATATTTGACTAATGTTCTTCTTCCACACCTAGATTTTTACGCCTTTCCCTTTACGCCTTTCCCTTTACAGATTTTCTTTTCACAGCAGTGTCACGAGGAGAATGCTGAATACATCATTTTCAAGCCCTTTTACTCACTTTTTCTGTCTATTTCTCAAATTATGACTTTTTCAATCCTACTTGAGGAAAAACTGGCACTGGTGACCAGAGATGTGCCACGTCAACAGTGTCATGTCAATTTTTTCGACAGTGTCGACAGTTTTTTAATACGTCGAGAAAGTAAACAATGTCGGCAGTCAAAAATATAGTAAACCAGTTAAAAATATTTCCAGAACTCATACAAATGAAAAAAGTGCTAATGCTGCTAATACCCATCGACATAATAACCAATAATTGTAAAAAGTCCAAATTCCATGAATTTGAAAAAAAACTATAACAAAAATCGAATATATAAGCTTCATATCAGCAGTGGAACGACGTCCAACACTTCATCCAACATAAAGCTAGGTCATAGAACGTTGGACCAGAATGTAGTACATGGTCCAGAACCGATATACAGTGTGTTCACGTTAAGGACTTACCATCCTTGTAAAATCTTTATTTTTCGACCGATTTTGATGAACTTTTTTTTATTAGGTAGATATTCAAAATGCGCATTCACCGAGTGGATAAGTTTATTCTCGGTCTTTGGTCAAGGCAACTACGACCACTTTTATGGGCTCAAATGTCAAAAACTACTATTAGGATTTTTTTAGAAAAAAAACTGATGACGAATTCTTCTGTATCATTACCTAGGACATAGCTGAACCGATTTTCATTGTCTAAAAATATAAGGTGTCCGAGAAAAAAACGGATTCCCTTTTAAATTGTAGAATACAATATTTTTTTTACAAAATTGAGAAATTAGAATACAACAAAAGGGAAGTCGGTAAAAAAGTTAAATCGTAGTCATTTCGATTAATCCACCCAATTCCCTTATACATTTTTCAATGCGTCGACGATTATTCCTCATTACATTTCGTAACTGTTGTCGAGTTATACTCTGACATGCTTCTAGTGCGATCAGAAAGTTCTTCTCGGGTCTGGGGCCTTAGCATACACTTTATTTTTTTATTGTCCCCCAAAGAAAGAAATCAAGAGGCGTAATGTCTAGGGATCTCGGCGGCCAACGAATAAGAGGACTACTTCTTCCGATCCAGCAATTAGGAAAATTCTCATTCAACCAATTTTTCACTATTACAGCATTATGGATGGGTGCTCCATCAATTTGTAAATGTAAATTGTAGCGATAATCAAGAGAAAGCTCATCAAGTGCGTCGGTAAACTCTGTTTGTAAAAATCTGAGAAAACTGGCAGCATTCAAATTATCATAAAAAAAGTATGGCCCAATAATCTTTTCATTTAAAATGCCATAGAAAACATTTACCTTCGAGGAGTATTGTCTCATTTTTACACTCAATTACCCAATGTGGATTATTTTCACTCCACATTCTGATATTTTGTGACGATACAATACCGTTTGTCGTGAATGTAGCTTCATCCGTGTATAAAATATTTTGTAAAAAATCAGGATTCTCTAGGTACATACCTTGTAGCCATAAAACAAAATTCCATTGCCTCAGTATCTCCAGCTTGAAGTGTATGAAGAAACTTTGGCTTAAATGGTTTCTTACCGCTTTTTTCAAACACGTCCAGATTTTGCTTTTAGAAATTCTTACTAGCATCTCTAAGGCTTGAATGTGGGTTATCATTAAAATAATCAATAATTATTTGATTTCCTCTTCGCTCCCGATCACGATGCTAGATTATGAAGGCTCTCAACTGTACCATGTTGGTCAAAATATTTGTTAATATTTGAAATTGTTACATGGTTAATATTGCGTTCTGGATGTCGTCGATTAAACTCATTAGCTGCTTCACGAAAAGTACGTGTTCCGTCGCGAACTAATCTTATTATTTCTACCTTTTTTTGTAAAGAATAAGGCATTTTTATGCTTTTTACTTCTTTAGAACAGTATGAACTATCAGTATTTGACAGCTGGTAATTAAGATAACTTTGTTTTCACAGCACACCCCTTTTTTATCAAATAGCAAGAAAAACTAAACACTGATAACTTTCGAGCGCGTTGAGCTATTGTCTTCAAATTTGGTAAACGCAATAAACTCGACAGGGGAAAGGTTCCAATTGTTTTTGAGCAAAATCCCCCAAAGGAAAGGGGGTGAAAATGTGCGCTGAAGGGGGAATTTTTTTCAAAATACGAAATTCTGTTTCTCGGACACCTTGTATTTTAGAACAATGAAAATCGGTACAGAATTCGTCATCAGTTTTTTTCTAAAAAAAAAAATCCATAATAGTAGTTTTTGACATTTGAGCCCATAAAAGTGGTCGTAGTTGGCCATGATTACAGACCAAGAATAAAGTTACCCACTCGGTGAATGTGCATTTTGAATATCTACCTAATAAAAAAAAATCATCAAAATCGGTCGAAAAATAAAGATTTTACAAGGGTGGCAAATCCTTAACGTGGACACACTGTATATGCTAAATGACAATCGAAATCCAAAGTAACGAAAGGCAAAATATTGAGCAATAGACTCTAATTAAATATGTCAACAACAACTAAGTAAATGTACAACAAAAATATTCGTTTAGTTACTTGTGACTTTGTAACCTTACTGATCTAGTTTATTTTAAAACGGCCTTACAAAAATTGCACTTAGCAGTATGCTTGCCGTTTATTTCTGTTAAATCAAATTTAAGATCTTTAAAATGTTTGTTGTACTTTCAACTTCTTATCATTTAAAATCACATTTTCGATAAAGGGATAGTAATAACTATATAATTTGGTTATTAGAATTATATTCATGTTACTACATTGATTAAAAAGTCACATATTGCTTTAAAACTTTTTTATAACAATGTCAGTATTATAAATTTTTAAACTTAAAAAAACTGTGTGAGTCACATGTACTTCCAATTTTAAATTATTGCAATATCGTTTACTTCCCTTGACTTGACAAACAAACATAGCATCGCTTACAGAAAGTCCAAAATACTTGTAGATTCGTTTTTCGATTAAATAAATTTGATAGAGTAAGTAGAAAGACAAATGAGCTTCGATGGCTTCGTGTGAGCAATATGTTCAAGTACCAACTAGCAGTGTATGTTCATAACATCTTACAGAAAAACACTCCTCCTTACCTCCGTGAAAAACTACAGTTTAGGTATAATATTCACGAAGTTAACCTCAGATTCGTGAATCGTCTCTCACTCCCTAGATATCGATCAGCTATGTTCCAGAGGTCTTTTTCATATAATTGTGTTATTATTTACAACAGTATTGACTCTAATTTCAAATCTTGTTCTGTAAATAATTTTCGAAGGAAGTTAAAAGTTCACTTTTTAACAACACACCAATAACACTTGAGATGATTTGTCAACTATTTGTCTATGATTATAAAACTATATACAGTGCGTCCATAAAGTGACGCATAAATTCATTATTAGCTAAATGAACAATATTATTGAAAATTCCCGACAGCAAGATTGCGTTTACTATTTTGTCACATAATAATTTAATATACAGGTGTCCCACCTTGAGTAATGACGCCACCACCGATTTTTTAAATGGAATACTCATTTTTTCAAGTTTCGGATGACCCTAGCCGAAGCTGAGTCCAAAATGTACTCACAAGTTGTTCCTTCTATCTTTACAGGGTGGACAACAATACATAAAGTGTTTTGGAGAAAAATTTCATTAGAAAGTTATACGTTTCTGTATTCATAGAAAAGTCACAATAATGCTCAAAATTGTTCTCCGTTGACTGCTAAACAATGACCGAATCGGGCAATCGTCTTCTGACGTTTTGTAACATAGCAGGTGTTATGTCTAACTTTCTTGCCTGATTCGATCTTTAGCTCACGGATGTTCTCGGGTCTATTAGTACTAAACTTTAGATTTCAAATAACCCATAAAAAAGAAATCTAGTGGGTAAGATCAGGTGATCTAGGGGCCATTCCACTGATCCTCTTCTTCTATCCACCGATCTGGAAAGGTTCTGTGTAAAAACTCGCGCACGCTATAGCAAACGTGGTTGTGCACCATCCTGTAGAAACCAAATTCTGCCGTCTAAAGTATTGGCTATTTCAATATCAGGAAATAGCCGGGTCAAGTCAGGAATTAATGTATATTGTAAAAAATTCAGATACAATGCTCTGTAAATTTTCATCAAAAAAGTTGGACCAACAATTCTATTTTCACAATACCAGCCAAATTGACCTTTTGTGGATGTTGCGTATGGTGTTCTTGCATCCAGTGTGGATTTTCCCGAGACCAGTAGCGGGTGTTTTTCGATTAACTGCCTTCAAAAAAACGTTGCCTCGTCAGAAAATAAAATATTAGCAATGAAACGTTATTTTGATTGTTGTGGTCCATCATGTACTCGCAGAATTCAGTTCTTCGGTCAAAGTCGTCTTCAGCCAATTCATGGATAGGCGTACTCTATAGAGGATGGTATTTTACCTTTTTAAAATATTCGATACTAAGACTTCCAATATTCAAATCCCAGATACTTGCCACTGTCCATGTGGATTTTCTAGTCACAAAATTACGTCTTGTTGAAGATTTTCATTAATTTTAGGTCACCTGCCTGGTGATCCTGTGTCCTAATTCTCTGTATTTTCGCTCTATTCTGCTTAAGTTGTGAAACAGGTTCACGATCTGGTGCATTTCATGGAATAATCTACAACCTCTTGTTGAGTCCGCATTCTGTCGCCAAACCAATATCTTAGAATTTCAATCCTATCCCTTTCATTTAAAGCATTTTCAACAAAACGTTTTAAATAAATTAGATTTAGGTTTCACTTAAAGTACCTACTTTGAAGCGTTAACAATACAAAAGTGAACTCTAATAGCCGTTTTTAATATGGCAAAAAATGACAATGACAATCAAAAAACAAATGACAAAAAAATAACGAACACTCGGCCTCGCGTCATTGCGCGTCTTTCCAAAGGGTTTAAAGTGTTGTATTTTTGTCTCACAATAACGTTAATTTATTTTTAGTGCTTAATGTTAAAATTTTATTTTTTACTTAGTCACCTGAATAGATAAAGAACTTGTAATTTTTGGCCCACCCGGCTAGGGTCATCGAAAATTGAAAAAAAAAGAGGTTCATTAAAAAAAATCGTGGTGGCGTATTACTCGAAGGTGGACCTGTATATTAAATTAGTATGTACAAAATAGTAATCGCAATCAAAAATTGACCTGTCTCGGGAATTTTCAATAATATTGTTCATTTAGCTAATAATGAATTTATGTACTTTTGAACTGTATATTACATACATATGTTCATCGTTTATTTTTTTAATTTTTTTTTTCGGTAATTATGTATAGGTATCCATATTCATTTTCATTCATTTTATGTATTTTAGTTTAAGGCGCTTTTATTTATTTTGTATTATGCTATACCATGATTTTGATAGGTTAAGTTGAGTAGCCCTGGGCTAGACTTCGCCTTTGTATTAACCAGACAATAAATACATTTTATTATTATTATTATTGTTTGTGGACAATAAGACATTGTCGATATTGTCGACATATTGTTTAGGTCGACAATGAAAGTCAACTCGTAGACGCCTATCTCTACTGGTGGACCAGTTTGGCTAAGGCGAAGGCCAGAAGTCGCTTTCAAAGGCCAAGGACGAAACTAACAATACATTCAATTTTTGATCTTGAATTCATCTTACTATTTTTTTAAAAGACTCAACCCAGAAATCACCCAGTATTATTATATTTACAATTAGCAGTGTTTTAATTTCAAACTAATACATACACTATTTAATCTTTAATTGTTTAATCCTGTTTAAGTTTTCCTTAAATTGTTTAAGATTTCTTCTTTTTTTTCACTCACGATCACCTGTTTATATTGATCTTTATTTATCAGTAGGAAATTAGTAATTACTATTACTTACTGATTGTGTATTTTCCATATTTACAAAACACTGATCTGTAGTTTTATATGAACGTGCCAATATCACACTGTTTATAATTTTGATATTATTGATATTATATAAATTACTGTTGGCAAATTAATAACAAACTTGGTTAGTCCACATCTTTTGTAATGTTGTGATGTATCAAGTTAAAAATGTTCTTAAAAATATATAACATCCAGGACTATCTTATAAGATTAATTTTATTGGTGAGTTTTATCTTAAACTAAATGAAGTGTTATATGTGTAGCTATTTTAGTTATAACAGATTAATAAAATATTATAGAAGGGTTAGTAATACAGGGCGAGTCAGATTTAACGTCGGGGCCACAGTATGTGACAGTACATAAAAAAAATAGGTAGGGTTTTTAAATACACAATTTTTTATTTAAACATTTTCTTTTCGAGATACAGAGTGTTGAACTTTTAAGAAAACAAGTTTTTTTTTAATATTTCCCGAACCAACAGAGATATTTATACCAAATTTGGTACACAGCGTACTGAAAGGGTTTGCCAGAATACTCTAAGGTACCTCATGTGCTACCACGGGCAGAAATATGGGTTATCACTTTTACAAATGTATAAATAAGTGTTACGGCCCTGCATATAATGCATTTTAGGCAGAATCTAGAATGTTTCTAGATTTTTTTTGTGTCTGTCAACGTTTGTCTGCAAATTCAGTATTTTCAACTCGCCATGCTTTTAAAAAAAAGCACACCACTGAATTCATCTGATTTTTAACCCATGTTATTTATCGTTTATTTATATCACGTATTTAAGCAATTCATCAGTTTGAACACAACTTTTAAGTAAAGTACACACAATTTAATATTTTTAAGTGAAACTATTCTGAAAAAAATTGAAACCCTTATTAAAACCTCCATTTAAATGTAAATAACTTTCTGAAAGAGACTACCCCCTTAAAATAATTTGTAGAGTGTTAGTTTCAAATATTTGGACCGATTTTCGGGAAATCCTGTAGATGTTCAGTTGCTCTTATTTTGTATAACAGGATAATAGAAGATAAAAAAACGTCCCCAAAATAT
The DNA here is from genome assembly GCA_029963805.1 of Aromia moschata. Taxonomy (NCBI): domain Eukaryota; kingdom Metazoa; phylum Arthropoda; class Insecta; order Coleoptera; family Cerambycidae; genus Aromia; species Aromia moschata. Next base: position 1,452,365 of record JAPWTK010000032.1, on the reverse strand, counting down.
GCCATGGAATCGATCCCGCATATATTGAATTATAACTCTTAGAATAGTCAAGTTATGATTTTTTTTATTATCAAGAAAATTAAATATGGTAATCACAACAGAACAAAACTTATGATCGAAAGTTAAAAATGGTAGAAGGTTTGATGGCCAGTAGATTTATTTGACACGGAACGCCTTTCAGTTTTACATAGACAGAATTACGAGAGTTTGGTATCTGAACAATTACACAGGCCCACAAAAATATTTTTGTTTTGACTATGGATAAGAACATAGTTTTTCTCTGTATTTTCTGAGGCTGAATCCAAATCCGGTGTCCGTTTAGTGGCAGTGGTCACCATCTCCAGCATCCTCTGGGGCAGCAGGCACTCAATATGCACGCACATGCACACAGTCACGCACACATGCACTTACATACGCACACAGGTACACACTTACGCATACACGCTTTTATACACACGCGTGCATCAGCGCACACACGCAAAAGTGTGTGTCTGGTTGAAGGAGTCTAAACACGTTTATTCAATGATTCACTCACTGATTTTCAGTAAGATGATTACTATGTAGTTAGACGATATTCAGTAAGGTGGCTACGAGAATTGGTATCAACTCATCTAATGTACAGGATACACGGACATAGATATCTTTTACCTTAACAAACAATAGCAATACATTCACGAAACCGAAAATCCTTAACCACATTTCCCTAATACAGCCTAAGGTACATGATGAAAATGAGACCATTTACGGTCTTCTATCATGGGTTTCACATTTGGATTCAGCAACTTTAAAAACATAAAGACACAAACTTTTGCCTCATTAATACGTTTTTTAGTGATTTAACCTTTGAGTGCCCTTCGAAGTCACGTGATATGGAAAGAATAACATTAGATTCTAATTCAGCGATCCCAGAAACATAAAGATATATGGGTTTATTCTGTTTTACGCCTTTATTTCGCGATTTGACCTTGAAATGATCTTGATCCTGACGTGCTGCGGAATTTTTGTTGTTGTTGTTGGCCTGTGTTATTTATTGATTTCTTTTGTTTCAGATGCATGCCCTTGCTGTAGGCATGCCATTTACCGAAAACGAAACTCAACAACGTCCTCCTCCAAATCACACTGCATCTCACGATAGAATCAGCGCTCCTGATTACAATGGACGTACCGAACATATCCTAGAAAGACCATGTCATTTTTGGAACGATATTAAAGGAATGGGAACGTCAGGCGATCTTAAAATCCATAAAGAAATCAATGCAAATGAACACTTCAAGCGTTTGTGTTGGGCTGAACTGCTTATACTCACCGAGGATAACAAAAGCAAGAATAAAACTCTGTCAACGGAATACTCGATAATTTTGGAAAATCCTAAAGACGACGCAAGCGATTTAACATTTAAAGAACAGATAATAGAACCGTATGAAATTTTTGACGAGGTGACGAATAAGAGCAAAACTTTGAATTTCACCACTATTGGTAGGACGAACGACGCGACTATTAAAGAACATAGAACGATGTTTTGCGGTACCGGACCTGTTTTAACTAAAATATATTACGAATGGCCGAAACTAAATAAGGAGAAGATTGAAATAAGGCTCTCGCCTACAACTTGTACATCGTGGAGGGTACACGACGAAAATGCAAATCTAAAGCAGATTCAGTATACCCAGTTTCCAAGTTACAGCACATTTGACACTACCGCAACGAATCCAAACTTCACTACTACGGAGACTGTAATGGAAGATGTGTTCAGGATAACTGACAGTCCTTTTTTGTTACAAGAAAATCCTAATAAACAAAATAAATTTAAAATCAACAGTAACAAGAGTACTTCGCAACTGTACGAATTTGATGAAATGTTTGGTCCTCACATATCTAGTAAAAACACGGATGTGCTTAGTAATAACGAAGAAGAGAACATCTTAGGATCCGATAATAAAAAAATGAATGAGAATGATGTGCTTGACCCATTAGAAAATCCAGATGTTTTGGGACAAAGCAAACTTAGAACACATGAAAACGAGAGAAGAACGACATTCAGTCCCACTTCAGGCTGGACAGTCCAGAACGTTTTAGAACCACTAAAAGCCACAGACGATTTCACTGGCGCTCCTCCTGTTCCTTAAATTTTAAACCTAAACTAAATGAAAACGACAGAAGAACGATATTCAGTCCCACTTCAGGCAGGACAGTCCAGAACGTTTCAGAACCACTAAAAACCACAGATGATTTCACTGGCGCTCCTCCCTCTTAAATTTTAAACCTAAACTAAATGAAAACGACAGAAGAACGATATTCAGTCCCACTTCAGGCAGGACAGTCCAGAACGTTTCAGATCCTCTAAAAACCACAGACGATTCCAGTGGAGTTCCACTTCTCTTAAATTTGATTTGTTCAAGTAAACCATTAACGAATTTACTAAGTGCAAACAGTTCCAATGATAAATTTATTTCGAAAATTAGTGTACGTTTAGAACATAGAATAGTCGACAATGTGAATGGCACAATCAATGAAAAAAACAGATTCGGTTGTAGACATAGAGGAGGAAAGGGTAATACATGTAAAGTCAAAAACATTTTGAAAGGCTTCTCAATGTCGATGTAGTTATTTTAGATGGTAGATATGTATAGAGATAGGTATATTCTATACACTAGTAACAAAAATTAAAGGATATTAAAAAAATTCCAAATTTTTGGGTGATTTTCAACGAGGGATAACTCGGAGAAAAATGGTCGTACAGAAAATAAAAAAAAAAAGGAAATTGTAGCCTCAAGTGTCTAGTTTTCAGATCTGAACGTAAAATTTTTTTTAGCGAGAGCGGTTCTCACTTTTCACGTAATTATCCGAAAAGCAAAAAAAATTTTATTCCAAATTTTTGCTCCACTTTAAAATGGTTTGTGGACTTCAAAAAAAATGTTTTCATCATTCAACTATAAAGCTCTTTTAGACAATTTAATCAGCTTTAATTTGACCTCTTAACGAGCTCCGTACGATTATATGCCGCGGAGTTATCGTCGATCAAAGCAAAAAAGACCTTTTCAACTTTGACAATGAATTACTCGGGAACTAATGATCGTACAGAAAATGGAGATAGGGTTTTGGAAACTGCAAAACATTCTCTATAAGACACAATTGGGGCCGATTGATAAAAACAATTTTTTGAAGCGATAATGTTGGCTGAAAAAAAAAGAATTTGCGAATTTAAGGATATTTGGAAAATTTGGTATAACTTTGGATATAGTGGATGAACGAAGGATATCGTCGGTAATTTTTTAACCTCAAAGAGTCCCCAAAAAACCTTCAAAGTTGCAAAGCGCTGCATTTTGTTTTTCTTAGTGCCCCGAAGGTTTAAATTATCGTTTCGGCCAAAAATCACCGTAACAAGCAATTTCTCGATTTTTATGCATTTTTCCAACCTCAATATGATTTTTTTTGGGGACAATCCATTTGTACAGTGGGGGACACAACATTACTCGTTGGAAAAAATCGAAAAAAAATGTTTATTTTCGAAAAATTATTTTTAAATAAATTTTTTTTCCAACGAGTAATGTTTTTGAGCAAAAAAACATGGATTGTCGCCAAAAAAAATCATATTGAAGTTGAAAAAATGCATAAAAATCGAAAAATTGCTTATTACGGTGATTTTGGTTCCCGGCCAATTTTTTCTGGGGTTGAAATATGTTGTACTTTGAATCCCCCTGAACAAAGGTTTTCAAGGCACCAAGGTCCAAAAATCAACTCCAAGCGAGTTACGAGCCGTCAAAAGTCAGATATCTGACTTTCCACGAACAAAGATTTAAGAACAAAAATGTCTTAGAATTAGTCAAAGAATTTTTTTAAGAATTTTTAGAGATGATTTTTTGGTTTTTTTAAAAAATGGCGAAAACTTGCAATTTTTCATTTCAAAAAATCATCTCTAAAAATTCTGAAAAAATTTGATGGTATTCTTTGACTAATTTTTGTTCTTAGATAATTTTTGCTAAGCTTAATAGATTCCAAAAAATTCCGATTTCGACGGCCGTCAAAAAGTCAGATATCTGACTCGTAACTCTCGTAACTCGCTTGGAGTTGATTTTTGGACCTTGGTGCCATGAAAACTTCTGTTCAGGGGGATTCAAAGTTTCAAAGGGATTCAATATTTCAACCCCAGAAAAATTGGCCCGGAACCAAAATCCATATGGTTGCTGTGGGGTCCTTTACCTCCTTCGGGGCACTAAGAAAAAAAATCGCAGCGCTTTGCAACTTTGAAGGTTTTTTGGGGACTCTTTGAGGTTAAAAAATTACCGACGATATCCTTCGTTCATCCACTATATCCAAAGTTATACCAAATTTTCCAAATATCCTTAAATTCGCAAATTTTTAACTTTTTTTTCAGCCGACATTATCGCTTCAAAAAATTGTTTTTATCAATCGGCCCCGATTGTGTCTTATAGAGAATGTTTTGCAGTTTCCAAAACCCTGCCTCCATTTTCTGTACGATCATTAGTTCCCGAGTAATTTATTGTCAAAGTTGAAAAGGTCTTTTTTGCTTTGATCGACGATAACTCCGCGGCATATAATCGTACGGAGCTCGTTAAGAGGTCAAATTAAAGCTGATTAAATTGTCTAAAAGAGCTTTATGGTCGCATGATGACAAAAAAAATTTGAATCTGTACGACCATTTTTCTCCGAGTTATTCCTTGTTGAAAATCACCCAAAAATTAGGAATTTTTTTAATATGTTTTAATTTTTGTTACTAGTGTATAACAAGATAAAACTAGTAAAGGATATCCCAGATAAACGCGGAATATTTGTTAAAGCTGAAAGGAATATTTTTTGCTGAAATAAAGATTTGAAATAAACTCCAAAATAAATATTATCTTTGTTCAATGATACAAACCTATATATTATTATGTAATATATGTTTACGAAATAATGATTACTGCATTTCATTTAAACAATCCAGAAGGTATGTATGTATGTATATATTTGTTGTAGGCATGCTATGGATCTTTTGTTAAATACGCTTTGTACTTTCTTATACTAATGACGCTACCTAATGAACTTATTAAGTTAATTAGATACTGAGCAAATTAGCAATATTAATGTCAATATTGGTTTAATTAAGCTATTATTTGCAGGTTTTATTGTTGCTGTTGTGGTGACGGTTATGGTAAATATCTCCTGTCCCATTTTTTTGTTTTTTGAGAAAATATTTTGAACAAGTTTGAGGATCAAGATATATTTGAAATATACAGGATGTTCCATTATTAAGGGGATACAGCGAAACTCCAGATCCTTTGGGTAAAAATATTGCGATTTCACCACACTTACTTTGATCTAAAAAAATTTGATAAATAAGTAAGGTACAGGGTGTCAAAGTTATAATTTTTAAATTTGGTGATTGGGGTTCTTTTGGGTAGAGGAATTTTAATTTGTCAATGTGTCAGGGTGCTCTCTGTGGCATTCTGAGTACATAATAACCATTAGTGTCGTGTCTCAGCGGAATTTTGGATGGGGGGTTAAAAAATTTAGTATTTAGAAAACGACCAATACGAAGTGTGGCTATTAAATAACCGAACTGATGCTACTACCAGCGCGCTGCGAGCGTGTCGCGACAAGTTTGAACAGAACTCTGTCCGGTGATACTTTCTCCACACTGAGCTCGCTGGACAAGCCAGTGGACCGCTCAGTTTGACTGTAGCAGTCGTTTGAATTAGTCTACGCACCAGTGACGTGTCGAAAAAATGTTAAGTGTTCAGATGGAGCAACGGGTTAATCTCAAATTTCTTGTTAAACTGGGGAAAACATTTATAGAAGCTTATGCCAGGTTTAAAAAGGGACGTGAAACGATCTAAGGCGATCTGCGCCACGAACGGCCCTCAACGTCAAAAATGGACGAAAACATTGAAAAACTTGGTAAATTAATCCTCGAAGATCGTTGTGTAAGCATCCGAGAGCTTGCTGGAATAACAAGAATCGACAAAAGAATGTGTTCGCCAGATTTTGCATGAATCATTCAACATGCGCAAAGTTTGCTTAAAAATGGTGCCAAAACTCCTCACTCCCGAGCAAAAGGAATCAAGAATGAACATTTGCGCTGACATTCTAAACAACATTGACACTGATCCAGGCTTGTTAGATACGGTGATTACTTGTGATGACAAGATTCGAAAGTGTGGAAGCGGTTAAAGCAAAAGCGACGGAGGTTCTGAACCAGCTGACAGAAGTGGACTTCCAGCACTGCTTTCAACAATGGAAAAGTCGTATGGAGCGGTGTAGAGCTCACCAAGGGGAGTACATTGAGGGCGAAAAAGTGCTACTGTAATTATTGGTAAGCATTAAAATGTGTTATGATAGCAGTTCGGTTATTTAATAGCCACACCTCGTATATCAGAGTAGTGATACAAAATGACGCCAACTAACAGTTGGATGGAATTTGACAACGAAATTTGTATCTAGGGTCATATAAAGAGTGTGAAGTATTGCGGAATATTCGAGATGAAAATTACAAAAAACCGAATAAGCGAAATAGTGCATTTAAATACATGTAACGTAAAATGAATAAGAAGAATTTGACAATTGTTATGATAGAGAAAAAATTAAATGTATTAGAAACACCTAAGTAACACGTGGAAAAAAGGTTACGAAAAAAGTAAAAAAAAAATTAAAAAACAATTTTTAAAATTATTTTTTCAATAATTGACTAGTACTAGTACAAGTGGTATCCTTGTATATTAATTTTATGCGAAATTAATTTCGTTTTGCTTTTTGCCGAAATTTTCACTAAAATGTATATGTAAGACGCCTCTTTCCAAAGCCGCAATAAAAATGGGGGTTGCCAATAAAAACTCTTATTAATAAATCACATTTAACGATGATTTTCTAATTTCGGTCGAGAGAGAAAGTGAAAAGTAGGCGCATGACATTTCTGAGAAAAGAGTTTATCGCCAGGCAAGATAGTTCTACAAAGTGCTTTATAGGTACCCCTAAACATAAAGACGAACAACAAATAATAAACCCTAATCTCTTTACAACATTGACTCTCCAATCGACTACATTCTATATCCTTATCATATAAATTAGTAACGTTGTGAGGTGTGCTCATTTTTTGTAATGTGCAAAATAAGAAGTCTAAAGTAATGTGCAATGTTTATTGTAGAAGTTCTTGTTTTGCTTACGGTATGTACAATTCAAATTTACCAAGGAATTAGTTATATAATTGCATATACTAATTGTTATTTGATATTATAAAAATATAATGCATCTTTTAATACTTATAATTAGTACGTCTCTTTAATTTAATTATTACCCCCCAGCAATAAACTCATTTAGCAACATATTTATAAAATATGTTGTTAAATGAGCTCTTCCAGATACGTAGCTCTAATTTTGTTTTTTATTTTTAGTCTTATTTTTATTCTAGTCATGATGAATAATTACTGATAATAATGCTTGGGTGGGTTAGGGTTTCATCTTACAGTCATGTCTTTGTTAAAAAAATCAAACATAAATATATATACATACGAATATCTAAATATACTTAAGTATTTATATCATATTTAAATGTCATACAACTCAATAGAATAGAAAGTTTCTGTCGAATTTTTTTAATTTATAAAGTAATCGATTTAGTAATATAATCTTGTAAAAATTACTTAAAGGATAATTCCTAAATTGAGTTATACAGGGTGGGTCACTATTTTGTAGCAGGACTTTAATATTCGATAGAACACGATATTTTGAGAAAAAAGTTCCTATAAACATATGAACTATCTAGCTTCAGAAAGGAGATACATGATATTAACTTTTTTTTTAATTATTGTGTAATATATACTGAATGGAATGACGTATTCCCTTAATATTTTACACATGTCTTAATCTGTGTAGGATTAATATTTTGTATTGTTCCTGTCGCAAATACTATACCGGATGTTACTTTTTTTGGGTGCTCAGGCTATTGTGCTTAATATAACCTTTTTATCGTATGCCACTGACATTATCTGATAGATATTTCCAGAATAACGTTTTTTTGGTAACCATTCTGATCTCTTGTAATTTTGCTCTAACTGCGACGGTTTTCGAGATATTGGCCGTTCTTTCTCTGACGGTCATGTCATTTTTCAGTCAACGAAACAAATGGCGTGCTATGAAAAACAAAATGTAACGGTAACTGTCAAACCATAATAATCCGTTCGGTGGCATTTGTAAAATTGTCTAGTTCATTTATAAGTTTGATAATCTTCATTTCGATATAAAAAATGCTTTTGGTTACAATGCTACAAACAGTGGTTTTCCCTGGGGTGAACCATTCTTTTGTAGCAGGATTTTAACAATCAATAGAACATGCTATTTTGAGAAAAAATGTTCCTAAAACATATGGTCTATCTAGCTTCCTATGGGAGATACAGGGTGTTAAAGTTTCATTTTTTACGATACACGATATGTTTTAACATGGATGAGATCAACATATTTAATGTTCTTGTCGAAAATACTATAGTGGATGTTACTTTTTTGGATGCCCATGTGACTTCGTTAAGAAATAAAATGAAAACTAAAAATATAATTTTTTCGTTGCCACTTAAGATCAGTATCATCAGACTGAAAATGACCAATATCTCGAAAACCGTCACAGTTAGCGCAAAATTGCAAGAAATAAAAATTGTAGCTAAAACATCATTCTTTTACAAATGTTATTCAAATAAGGTCAGTGGCGTACGATAAAAAAGTTCTGTTAATCTAAATAATCTGGGCACCCGAGAAAAGCAACTTCCAGTATAGTGTTTTCAACAAAATCAATAGAAATTGTTGCTCCTATTGAGGTTAAAGCGCGTGTAAAATATTAAGCGAAAATACCATTTCGTTCAGAAAATATTGTAAAAAAAACTTAAAAAAAACTGAAGCTGAAACTTTAACACCCTGTATCTCCTTTATGAAGCTAGATAGTCCATATGTTTATAGGAACTTTTTTTCTCAAAATATCGTATTCTATCGAATGTCGAATGTCCTGCTACAAAAAAGTGACCCTGTATATTTTTTAATAACATGTAGAACTATTCAAAACAGACTTTTTTAAAAATAACGTTTATTCGGACTTGTCCTCAATTTAAAGAAAAAAGCAAATTCGAAACATCAGAAAAACACAATTAATGTTTATCGCTTTTTTGTGAATCATTTATCCCTAATATTTGTTTATCTTAAACGTTTATGTATTTATAATTCCGCCTTTTCTTTAAAAAGACAGGACCGGATTAATGAGATTTTCGAAATTAATAATAAGGCAACATTTTTTATTTTCGAGTTTTTTTTTAAATGTTATTTGAAGAAAATATCACGTGGGCTTACTGCAAAAATTTGATCAAACTAGAGATAACTGAACTATTAAGCCAAAAAATTAGTAGAGTAATAAGACTAATTACAATGCAATTTGTACTGCCCTTTAAATGAGCTTTTTAGTTTTACCTAAACTAAATAGTGTGATGAAAAAAGCAGATTTTTCCTTTGAGAGTTTCCTTTCCTTGCAGTAACCTCACGATTTGTTTGAATATACGCTGTTAAAGAATATTACAACTTAGGAATCGCCCTGTATGTACAGGGTGAAAATTGTCACAGAAGTGAGTTTTTCTAAGAAACGCCTGAGAGGAATTCATTTTTGTGAAAGGTAAATAACTTTTATTCTCTCAATCAGCACTCAAAATTAGGGCAAGAATAATAAATATGTCTTTACGCTAACGTCGCGATGCCTTTTTTTTCCATCAACATACCTTTTTTACTTTACCATTACAAAGGTACATTCATCGTGAGTTCTTTTTTTTTTTTTGTGCCTTACTTATTTCAACAGGTATGGTCGATTTATTGTTGTTTTTCTCTGTTTCTGTTTCTTTTGTATAGTGCAAAAAAAACAGTTCTTATCTAAATAAATACTTATTTAGCATTCATGACACATTAAAAAAAACGTCTAATGGTTTCTAAAATGTTCTTAAATCTCGAGGAGATTTTAACTTGATCCTGAAAATAATTTGGTCTACCTGTCTGGTTGTCTGTCTGGCTGTCTGTTAACATTTTCGTGTACACGATAACTCGAGAACAAGTTAAGATATCAACTTGAAATTTGGAAGGGCGTGTGGATCATAAAGGTCATACAAAAACCATAAAGGTCAGTATTAGCCATAAAAGTAAATAGTATTGAAGTTTATTTATGTTTTATTTAGATAGTTATTGATATTAATTTCTGCACTACAAAAACCGGAAGTTGAAAATCATATCTGTTGGTTGGAAAATAATGGTTGAAAAAACCATTACCAGTAGTTACATAACTGTAACTATATATTTCAAAATGTTATGTTAATTACATAAAGAAATTAGAGGCTGCTACATGTTTCCTGTGTCACCCGGTATATTGTTGCAAAGCAAAGTATGTACTTTTTCCAAAAATATGTACGAGTGTATGGTGTTCCATTCAAAACAAGGAAGTTAGTCAACACACAGAATTATATGAACACCCTGTAGATTCGTCGATATTTAAAAAAATGCAAACAAGAGTACAAACATTTTCTCACATTACACTTGTGTGTGCGTGTATGTGTATTGTTTTAATGAAATAACGCTTCTACAAGGTGTGGCTATTGAATAACCGAAATGCTGTCATAACACTTTTTATTCGTTACCAATTACAGTAGCAACTTTTTCGCCTTCAACGTACTCCCCTTGGCGATCTCTACACTGCTCCATACGACTTTTCCATTATTGAAAGCAGTGTTGGAAGTCCGCTTCTGTTAGCTGATTCAGAACCTCCGTCGCTTTTGCTTTAACCGCTTCCACACTTTCGAATCTTGTTCCCTTCAGTGTCACCGTGTCTAACAAGCCTGGATCAGTGTCAATGTTGTTTAGAATGTCAGCGCAAATGTTCATTCTTGATTCCTTTTGCTCGGGAGTGAGGAGTATTGGCACCATTTTTGCGCAAACTTTGCGCATGTTGAACGATTCATGCAAAATCTGGTGAACACATTTAACCGTTTAAACCATTCAAAAACTTGAGTGCGGGATAAACATTAATTCCCGTACATTTATTTTAACATTGCATAAGCTTCTGTAAAAGTTTTCCCCAGTTTAACAAGAAACTTAAGATTAACCCATTGCTCCATCTAAACACTTAACATTTTTTCGACGCGTCACTGGTGCGTAGACTAATTTAACCCTTTAACGCCCAAGTGCACTGTCAAGAGATATGAACTTAGAGGCTCATATTACTGATAGAAAAAATAAAGAAAAAACAATTAAAACCACGTATTCCCTTGTTTTCAAGGCCACTTTTTTCGAACGGAATCGTTAAAATTTGCAAAAAAAATGATGTAACCTTCTATTTTTAACAAAAACTATTAAAAAATGCGATGTTTTCAATATCCTTTTTTTTTTAAATCGCAATTTCAGCTATGCTATCATCCTTTATACCACTCAAAAACAAATAGAAACGTGCACTCGAGACGCGTACTTGTAGGAAACGCAATGAGAACAATTTAATTTTCTCATTTTTGAGGTTAGAATAACTAGATATTGCAAAATTTAAAGGGTGATACTTCTCGTTTTTTCACCAGTTGCGGGATCATCGACGCAAAGAATTTTGAAAAATTATTAGTACCAATTGGGGTTTTTGGGGTCGCTGATCACGATGCTGATGTCAGAAATTTCAAAATTCAAGATGGCGGATCCAATATGGCCACCATCCCTAATAAAATTTCAAAGTTTTCGATTATTTTGCCTCAAACTTTGTAAACTAGGGGTTTTCGGGGTCGCTAATCACGATCACGATGTCAGAATTTCAAAATTCAGGATTTCGAAATTTGCTTCAAAATGGCCTCCATGTCATATCTACCATCCTGAATTTTGAAATTCTGACATCGGGACTCCGAAAACCCCTGCTTTACAAAGTTTGAGGGCAAAATAATAAAAAATTTGAAATTTGATTCGGGATGGTGGCCATATTGGATCCGCCATCTTGAATTTTGAAATTCTGACATCAAAGATGATCAGCGTGACCAGCCAAAAACCCCCAAAGTACTAATAATTTATCAAAATTCTTCTTTTGCGACAATGATCCAACTGATACAAAACGAGAATTGCCATATCTAGTTATTCTAACCTCAACGGTGAGAAAATTAAATTGTTCTCATTGCGTTTTCCTCCAAGTACACGTCTCGAGTGCACGTTTCTATTTGTTTTTGAATGGTATAAAGAACGATAACATAGCTGAAATTGCGATTTAAAAAAATAATCTTGAAAAAATCGCGTTTTTTAATAGTTTTTGTTAAAAATTGAAGATTACATCATATTTTTTGCAAATTTTAACGATTCCATTCGAATGAGCGACTTCGAAAACATAGGAATACATGGTTTTAGTTATTTTCTCTTTATTTTTTCTATCAGGAATATGAGCCTCTAAGTTCATGTCTCTTGACAGTGCACTTGGGCGTTAAAGGGTTAAACGACTGCTCAGTCAAACTGAGCGACCCACTGGCTTGGCCAGCGAGCTCAGTCTTGGGAAAGTATCAGAAGACACAGGTCTGTTCAAAATTTGTCGTAACACATTTTTTGTCGCGACACGTAGCGCTCTGGTGGCAACATCAGTTCGGTTATTTAATAGCCACACCTCGTATACATGAAATACGCGTTACAAATCATCTTGTATAATGGGAAATAGGATGAATTGTATATCTGCAAGTTCTCGTCGGTGCTAAATTTGTATGACAACCGACTACAAGTGGCCATAAAGCTACATCATTTGATTGTGTTAAATATAGTTTACTGCCGCAAATCCAAGAAATAGTGGAGTCAGTATAGATAAGAGTCCCAGAGAATAAAATAATATATTTTTTTCCAGTTAGTTTAACTGAAATCATTGTCGGAATTAGTACTCATATCACATTTCTTTTTACGAATTTCCAACCTGAAATAAAATGTCAACTGGCGTAGTCAGCGGGGCATTTCGGAAAGAATTTTTCGAAATAAAAAGATGATTTTAGTTTCGCGATTTATCTCCGAAAGCGTGACTGTTTTTTTGTTCCTAAGAAAAAGTCAATAAAACAGGGATATGCTGTGAACATTCGATGAAGAGGATTATGTTTCTGATGTTAATGTAAGTTTGCTCCACGATTTTGTATTCCTCCGATGTACGCTTAAAATATTACTGGCTTTCCGATTCCGATATCCATAATTTTATACCTCCCCCTCCAACCCCCTTCGAGTGACAGCTACCCCTTTAAAATTTTAAATGGAACGAAGGTGCGTGTGATAGCTCATTTGAAAGGGTTCTTAATTATCTATTCAGCAATATAAGGTTTTTTGAATTTCTATAATTTTTTTTATTGAAAAATATTACATTTTTAATGTTACTAAGTAAAGAAAAGAACATGAAACAGAACAGAAGAACAGTTTAAATCAAATGTTCAAACTAGGCGCCCGTTGCTTCTTGACAATAATGGATGCGTTGCTGAAATTTTTCTAAAACATTTTGTATTGTTTCCGCGTTGATTTGATTAATGTTTTACCTTATTCTGTCTGTTGAACCTTCTACGTTATTTGGTCTATTGAAGTAGACTTTCGATTTTAAGTAACCCCATAAAAATAGTCAAGCGAGGTCAAATCGGGAGAACAGCAATTTCACTGCGTCTATGGATCCATATATTGGGAAAAACTTGATTCAGATAGGCTCTTACTTCCAATGAAAAATGTGGTGTAGCTCCGTCCTGCTGAAACCAAATATTTCTATCAATTTCATTGGGGTTGTCATCATCTGGGAAAAGCGTTCTTAACTCTGGAACTAATAAATTTTGCAAGAAATCCAAGTAACTCGCCAGTTAATGTGCCATCAAAGAAATATGGTCCGATAATTTGAGAATTTGTAATTCCAGCCCAAATGTTCACCTTCTCAGGATATTGAGTATTGGCCTCCATCATTCAATGTGGATTTTCTGTACTCCAGTATCTACAGTTATGTTTGTTGACTGTTCCATTTAAGACGAATGTTGCTTCATCAGAAAAAAAATGTTTTTTTTTTTTTATAAATAAAGGATTATCTTGGCACCTATTTGCCACGATTTTGCAAAATTCCAATCGGCCATCAGGGTCATCGTCGTTAAGTTCTTGAATCAAATGAATTTTATATGGGCGGTATTTTTCGTTTTTTAGAAGACGCAATACGGACATTTTACTAATATCATTATCGGCATTACTTGTCCTGTAGGTTTATTTGGATTATCTTGAATATCTAACAATATATCCAATTTCTGTTCATCGTCTAAAATGCGTTTCCTACCAGATTTAGGAATATCTGTGCCATTTCCAAATTCACGAAATTTGTTTTCTATTCTATTAACCGTAGACTGGGAAATGTGGCGGTTAGAATACTTATTATTGAATATTTCGCATATCTGCTTCTGCGTTCTTGTTTTATCACGACATCCTAATAATATCAAAATTTCAATTCTTTGGGTATCCGAAAGACTCATTGTGTACAGCTATTTTGGTTATGAATTAAAACTGACTGATGTATAGGCGTCAGAATTTAAGATGCCAGCGCCAGTGCGGAAAAATTGCGAACTAATCATTGGGCCATTAGCCGTTTGTTTTTACATTGCTTTTAATGTGTTTTATATTCAAGTTGCCGCTTTAATTTATTATTTATGTGTGGTATTTGATTATTTACTGCCTAAAAACACCTTTTGTGATCAAGGTTTACTGTTTACAAGTTGCTGGCATAATTGTAGTTGTTTTCTTTTGATTTTTAGACTGATAGAATATACCTATGGAAGATACATTTTTAGGTTGGATCGGTTTATTTTGAAAAGTTTTAATAAATACTTCAAGGTATACATGTGTTTTTTTACACAATTGTTAAATACATTAATTGAAAACATTTTAAAGTAGAATGACAGATATTAGATTGAATACCTTGAAATATATGGAATATTTAGATAGCACTGTAATTTCAAAGTGTGTATAAGAGAGTGAACATTTCTGAATGCAAGCCATTCATGATTTCATGAGTTTGAAGGTACTGTAGCTTTTTCAGTATCTTCCGCTTTTTTTGAATCTCTAGCTGAAACAGACAATAATAATTAGATATATATTTACATTAACCTTAAAATACTAAAACTTACATCGATAAAAGTAATCCTCCTCAGCAAAATGAAGAGAACAGACTTTCATAAATACCAACGGGCTTTCCTATCCTCAGCTTTTGACCAAATTTATTTATAAGGAAACTTGATGTTTTCCTGACTTTGACTTTCCTTGTTTAGGAGTTATTTGAAAAGTTAATTGGGGATCCCTTTTAATCCAGGACAAACAGCGAGGTACACAACAGTAGTGATTCATTTTAATTATAATACTCACAAAATAACTCTAATACTATATATTTTTTTATGAATACAACACAAATATAAACGGAACATTTTCAAAATACAATAGCACTCAAATGGACGTTTGAATGCTATGAAACGATGGCCCAATCGATTTTTTGTTTTGATTGTTGTCATGTTGTTCTTTTGTTTTGCTATTGTTAATTAATATTTTCTATTTCACATTTATTATTACGAGTGTTTTATGTAACTTTTAATATAATGATTGTCTAAATAGGTGTGAGTCACACGGTATAATCCGAACAAACAGTTCTTGTACGTATTATGAAAAACCACATCAAACTGATTTTCATTTAAAATTATCCGAATAAAATATTCTATTTTATTATTTTATTATTATATAAAAAAAAAATTGTCACTAAAAAACACCTATGTCAATCGCTAATTCAAAATAATTTTGGCAAGTGAGATTTGTCTATTTCGGTAAAGACAAAGTTACGAATAACGTAGTTTACTTTTGACTGGTTTCAAACAAGGTTGCTTATTTTAGTGATTACATCTCAATAATAGTTATCTGGATTTTCATTAGCACATTCTCCTTTGCTTTGTGTTGTATGATTGAATCACTTATTTCCTTTTTCATATACATATGTATTATTTTATTGTGCCACTGTGTACCTGTGAATATATTTTTTTGTACTTTTTATATGCCATGACTTGCTATCTATTATGTTTTTCTGTGTTTCGTATTTGTATATATATTTCGTGTGTTTATTAGAAATAGAGGTTTTTTTCCTGTTAAATCTTCGGAGTCTTATTCGCCCTATTCCTTAAATTTTAAATCAAGTCAAAGATATTACACTGCATTACATTCTCATAGAATTTCTAATACAGATAATAATTTTCAGATCTGGCGTCAGCACACTGTGTTATCCGCTAACGAAGAATGTTTGGAGAATTGGACAAGTGTGTCAATTGTTTGCAAAGGAAATCGTAAATTTAAAGACGCGAGCGATCCAACTTGTACACATTATTATGTTTGTACGCAATACGCATCTTCGTACATAATTACACATGTATCGTGTCCAACGGGTACATACTTCGACGTTGAAGATCAAGCCTGTTCGAAGAATTTCACATGCGCGACAACACCAACTTACGTCACATCCGATTCCCACAACCAACAACAATTTGTCAACAACTACTCTGTTTCCAATGACTACTTTATCTACTCCAGATGTTACCTTAGAAAGCGACATTACAGGAAGTACAAAAGGGTTCTCAAGCACTACACCATCGGAGATCACGAAACCAAGAACAAGCACTTTAACAGATTTAACAACTCTTTTAAATACTACATCTGTTGCTTGTCTTTTTACAACTGATCCTGATTATTTTGAATGCACTGCGACTGGACGGTACCCAAATCTAAACGACGTAACGTGTGTGACCTATTTCTTATGCAGCTTATTGAGAAATGGTTCTTATCTGAAGACAAAATACAGTTGTCCACCAACGTCTTATTTTCATCAAGAGACACATGTTTGTGACACAACTTACAACTGCCCATGCAGAGAGTTGACAACAGTTTCGCCATTAACGTCAACTGCAAGAGCTTCAACAGATACAGAATCTACTGTAGAGGTCTCTACAGAACCTACGGAAGATACGGCAATATCAACTGTTACTGGATCCTCCACAGCGATTGTTTTTTCAAGCACTGTACCAACCGCACTAGAAGAATCAAGTCCATTAACAGTTACTACAGTTCTATCGTCTCATTCCACACTTACACCATGTCTTTATAATGGTGATCCTGATTATTTTAGTGTACTTCGATAGGTAGGTATCCAAATATTAACGATCCTACATGTGAGACTTACTTCTTATGCAGCTTATTGAGAAGTGGTTCTTATCTGAAGACAAAATACAGTTGTCCACCTACATCTTACTTTCATCAAGAGAGACGTGTTTGCGACACAACATACAGGTGTCCATGCAGAGAATTAGTACCGAGTTCTGAAGCTACATCGTCAACTACAGAATCTACAGTAGAGCTCTCTACAGAACCAACGCTAGATACTGGGCAATCAATGATTACTGAGTCTTCCACAGGTACTTTCCTCTCAAGCACAGTACGAACCGAAAGTACTGAACTAAGTACAAGTGCCTCAACAATAATTACAGTTTTATCAAATCATTCCACACCTCAGATATGTCTTTTTAACAGCGATCCCGATTATTTTGAATGCTCTGCTACAGGTCGGTATCCAAATCTAAACGACCCCACATGCGAAACCTATTTCTTGTGCAGTTTATTGAAAAATGGATCTTTTAGGGAGACAAAGTACAGTTGCCCTCCAACATCTTATTTCAATCAACAGGCCCGTGTTTGTGACACTAGTTATAGTTGTCCATGTAAAGAATTAACAACATCCTTCTACAAAGGTGACTACAGAACCTGCGACAGATATCGAGCCATCAACACCTACTAAATATTCTACAGTTGCGATCTCCTCAAACGGAACACCAGCGGAGGTCACAAAATTAAGTACAAGCAGTGTAACAGATTTAACGACGGCATCAAATACTACAACTGCGTCTTGCCTTTTCAATACAGATCCCGAGTACTTCACATGCATTGCATCAGGTCGGTATCCAAATCTGAACGATCTAACATGCGAAACATATTTCTTATGCAGCTTATTGCGAAATGGATCTTATCTGAAAACAAAATACAGTTGTCCACCTACATCATATTTTCATCAAGGTACACATGTTTGCGACACAAATTACAGGTGTCCATGCAAAGAATTAACACCAGGTTCTGAAGTTACATCATATACTACGGAATCTATTGTAGAGCACTCTACAGAACCAACGCTAGATATTGGGCAATCAACGACTATTGAGTTCTCTACAGGTACTTTTCTCTCAAGCACTGTACCAACCGAAATCACTGAATCAATTTCAAGTACCGTAAAACTTATTACAGATCTATCAACTCATTCCACAATTCAGGTATGTCTTTATAACAGCGATCCAGATTATTTTGAATGCTCTGCTATAGGTCGGTATCCAAATCTAAACGATCCTACATGCGAGACCTATTTCTTGTGCAGTTTAATGAGAAATGGATCTTTTATGAAGACAAAGTACAGTTGCCCTCCAACATCTTATTTCAATCAACAGATCTATGCTTGTGATACTACTTACAACTGCCCATGCAGAGAATTGATAGCGGTTTCGTCTTTAACATCAACGCCAAAAGCCTCAACAGATACAAAATCTACTGTAGAGGTCTCTACAGAACCTACAGACGATACAGTGACATCATCAGTTACTGGATCCTCCACAGCGACTGTTTTTTTCAAGTACTGTACCAACTGGAATAGAAGAACCAAGTCCATTAACAATTCCTACCGTTCCATCATCTGACACCACACTTGAACCATGTCTTTTAAATAGTGATCCCGATTATTTTGTGTGTACTTCGACAGGTCGGTATCCAAATCTAAACGATCCTACATGCGAAACCTATTTCTTATGTAGCTTATTGAGAAATGGGTCTTACCTGAAGACAAAATATAGTTGTCCCCCAACCGCTTACTTTCATCAAGAGACACATGTTTGCGACACAACTTACACGTGTCCATGCCGAGTATTAACAACTCGTTCTGAAACCATATCAACTACAGAATCTACTGTAGAGCTCTCTAAAGAACCCTCAACAGATACTGGACTATCAACAATTACAGAATCTTCGACAGCCACTGTTCTTTCAAGTACAGTGCTGACGGAAATCTCTGAACTAAGTACCGTAACAATTATTACAGATGTATCAACTCATTCCACACCTGAGGTATGTATTTTTAACAACGATCCCGAGTATTTTGAATGCTCTGCTACAGGTCGGTATCCAAATCTAAACGACCCCACATGCGAGACCTATTTCTTGTGCAGTTTATTGAGAAACGGATCTTTTACGAAGACAAAGTACAGTTGCCCTCCAACATCTTATTTCAATCAACAGGCCCGTTTTTGTGACACTAGTTATGGTTGTCCATGTAAAGAATTAACAACAACTCCATCTACAAAGGTGACTACAGAACCTGCGACAGAAATCGGGCCATCAACACCTACTAAATCTTCTACAGTTGCGATCTCCTCAAGCGGAACACCATCGGAGGTCAAGAATTAAGTACAAGCAGTGTAACAGATTTAACGACGGTATCAAATACTACAACTGAGTCTTGCCTTTTCAATACAGATCCCGAGTACTTCACATGCATTGCATCAGGTCGGTATCCAAATCTGAACGATCTAACATGCGAAACATATTTCTTATGTAGCTTATTGCGAAATGGATCTTATCTGAAGACAAAATACAGTTGTCCACCTACCTCTTATTTTCATCAAGGTACACATGTTTGCGACACAACTTACACGTGTCCATGCAAAGAATTAACACCGGGTTCTGAAGTTACATCATATCACTACGGAATCTACTGTAGAGCACTCTACAGAACCCTCAACGCTAGATATTGGGCAATCAACAACTATAGAGTTCTCTACAGGTACTTTTCTTTCAAGTACAGTGCCAACCGAAATCACTGAACCCAAGTACCAGTGCCTCGACAGTAATTACAGTTTCATCAACACATTCCACATCTGAGGTATGTATTTTTAACAGCGATCCCGATTATTTTGAATGCTCTGCTACAGGTCGGTATCCAAACCTAAACGACGCAACATGCGAGACCTATTTATTGTGCAGTTTATTGAGAAACGGATCTTTTACAGAAGACAAAGTACAGTTGCCCTCCAACATCTTATTTCAATCAACAGGCCCGTGTTTGTGACACTAGTTATAGTTGTCCATGTAGAGAATTAACAACTCCTTCTACAAAGGTGACTACAGAACCTGCGACAGATATCGGGCCATCAACACTTACTAAATCTTCTACAGTTGCGATCTCCTCAAACGGAACACCAGCGGAGGTCACAAAATTAAGTACAAGCAGTGTAACAGATTTAACGACGGCATCAAATACTACAAGTGCGTCTTGCCTTTTCAATACAGATCCCGAGTACTTCACATGCATTGCATCAGGTCGGTATCCAAATCTGAACGATTTAACATGCGAAACATATTTCCTATGCAGCTTATTGCGAAATGGATCTTATCTGAAAACAAAATACAGTTGTCCACCTACATCATATTTTCATCAAGGTACACATGTTTGCGACACAAATTACAGGTGTCCATGCAAAGAATTAACACCAGGTTCTGAAGTTACATCATATACTACGGAATCTATTGTAGAGCACTCTACAGAACCAACGCTAGATATTGGACAATCAACGACTATTGAGTTCTCTACAGGTACTTTTCTCTCAAGCACTGTACCAACCGAAATCACTGAATCAATTTCAAGTACCGTAAAATTTATTACAGATCTATCAACTCATTCCACAATTCAGGTATGTCTTTATAACAGCGTCCAGATTATTTTGAATGCTCTGCTATAGGTCGGTATCCAAATCTAAACATCCTCTCAACCTATTTCTTTTTAATAGAAAACTTTTATAAGACAAAGTACTTCCCTCCAACATCTTATTTCAATCAACAGATCTTATACTATTACCTCCCAAAATTAATTTCTTTAACACCCAAGCCAACAACTTTATCTTAAGAACCTAGAGATTATCCTCCAGGCGAATTACCAACTGAATAGAAGAACTCCATTAATTCCTATTCCATTTGACACACTTGAACCACTTTATCCCATTATTTTACTTCACAGGTCTATCCAAATCTAAACGATCCTACATTGAGACCTATTTCTTATCACTTATTGAGAAAGCTCTTTCTTAAGACAAAATATAGTTGTCCCCCAACCGCTTATTTCATAAAAATGTTGAAATACGTGTCCATGAAGTATAAAAGTGAAACATATCAAACAGATCTACTGTGCTCTCTAAAGAACCCTCAACAGATACTGGACTATCAACAATTACAGAATCTTCCACAGCACTTTTCTTTCAAGTACAGTGCTGACGGAAATCTCTGAACACAGTACCGTAACAATTATTACAGATCTATCAACTCATTCCACATCTGAAGTATGTATTTTTAATAACGATCCAGAGTATTTTGAATGCTCTGCTACAGGTCGCTATCCAAACCTAAATGATCCTACATGCGAGACCTATTTCTTGTGCAGTTTATTGAGAAACGGATCTTTTACGAAGACAAAGTACAGTTGCCCTCCAACATCTTATTTCAATCAACAGGCCCGTTTTTGTGACACTAGTTATAGTTGTCCATGTAAAGGACTAACATCACCTCCATCTACAAAGGTGACTACAGAACCTGTGAGAGATATCGGGCCATCAACACCTACTAAATCTTCAACAGCTGCGATATCCTCGAGCACTACACCATCGGAGGTCACAAAATTAAGTACAAGCAGTGTAACAGATTTAACGACCGTATCAAATACTACAACTGCGTCTTGCCTTTTCAATACAGATCCCGAGTACTTCACATGCATTGCATCAGGTCGGTATCCAAATCTGAACGATCTAACATGCGAAACATATTTCCTATGCAGCTTATTGCGAAATGGATCTTATCTGAAGACAATATACAGTTGTCCACCTACATCATATTTTCATCAAGAGACACATGTTTGTGACACAAATTACCGGTGTCCATGCAAAGAATTAACACCAGGTTCTGAAGCTACATCATATACTACAGAATCTACTGTAGAGCACTCTACAGAATCAACGTTAGATACTGGACAATCAACGACTACTGAATCTCTCCACAGGTACTTTTCTCTCGAGCATAGTACCAACCGAAGTCACTGAACCAATCACAAATGCCTCAACACTAATTACAGATCTATCAACTCATTTCACTCCTCAAGTATGTCTTTTTAACAACGATCCCGATTATTTTGAATGCTCTGCTACAGGTCGGTATCCAAACCTAAATGATCCTACATGCGAGACCTATTTCTTGTGTAGTTTATTGAGAAACGGATTTTTTACGAAGACAAAGTACAGTTGCCCTCCAACATCTTATTTCAATCAACAGGCCCGTTTTTGTGACACTAGTTATAGTTGTCCATGTAAAGGATTAACATCAACTCCATCTACAAAGGTGACTACAGAACCTGTGACAGAAATTGGGCCATCAACACCTACTAAATCTTCAACAGCTGCGATCTCCTCAAGCGGTACACCATCGGAGGTCACAAAATTCCAAGTACAAGTACTGTAACAGATTTACCGACTGTATCAAATACTACAACTGCGTCTTGCCTATTTAATACAGATCCTGAGTACTTCGCATGCACTGCATGCAGGACGGTACCCAAACCTAAACGATCTAACATGCGAAACATATTTCTTATGCAGCTTATTGCGAAGTGGATCTTATCTGAAGACAAAATACAGTTGTCCACCTACATCATATTTTCATCAAGAGACACATGTTTGCGACACAACTTACCGGTGTCCATGCAAAGAATTAACACCACGTTCTGAAGCTACATCATCAACTACAGAATCTGCTGTAGAGCACTCTACAGAACCAACGTTAGATACTGGACAATCAACGTTTACTGAATTTTCCACAGGTACTTTTCTCTCAAGCATAGTGCCAACCGAAATCACTGAAACCAGTACAAATGCCTCAACAGTAATTACAGTTTCATCAACTCATTCCACTCCTGAGGTATGTCTTTTCAACAGCGATCCCGATTACTTTGAATGCTCTGCTACAGGTCGGTATCCAAACCTAAACGACCCTACATGCGAAACCTATTTCTTGTGTAGTTTATTGAAAAATGGATTTTTTAGGGAGACAAAGTACAGTTGCCCTCCAACATCTTATTTCAATCAACAGGCCCGTATTTGTGACACTAGTTATAGTTGTCCCTGTAGAGAATTAACAACTCCTTCTACAAAGGTGACTACAGAACCTGCGACAGATATCGGGACATCAACACCTACTAAATCTTCTACAGTTGCGATCTCCTCAAGCGGTACACCATCGGAGGTCACAAAATTAAGTACAAGCAGTGTAACAGATTTACCGACTGTATCAAATACTACAACTGAGTCTTGCCTTTTCAATACAGATCCCGAGTACTTCACATGCATTGCATCAGGTCGGTATCCAAACCTAAACGATCTAACATGCGAAACATATTTCCTATGCAGCTTATTGCGAAATGGATCTTATCTGAAGACAAAATACAGTTGTCCACCTACATCATATTTTCATCAAGAGACACATGTTTGCGACACAAATTACAGGTGTCCATGCGAAGAATTAACAACACGTTCTGAAGCTACATCATCAACTACAGAATCTACTGTAGAGCTCTCTACAGAACCAACGCCAGATACTGGGCAATCAACAATTACTGAATCCTCCACAAGTACTGTTCTTTCCAGCACTTCACCAATCGAATTCACTGAAGCAACCACAAGTACCTTAACGATTACAACAACTCTATCATCTCATTCCACGCCTAAAACATGCCTTTTCAATGCTGACCCTGACTATTTCGAATGCAATTCGACGGGTCGGTATCCAAATCTGAACGATCCTACATGCGAAACCTATTTCTTATGTAGCTTGTTGAGAAATGGATCTTTCTTGAAGACCAAATATAGTTGTCCACACACGTCTTATTTTCATCAAGAAACCCATGTGTGTGATACAACTTATACCTGTCCTTGTAGTGAATCGACAACAGTTCCGTCGGTAGAATTTTCCACTGGACCTACAACGGATATTGGAATATCTACATTCCCCGATTCGTCATTAGCTTCTGACTTCACAAGCACCATTCCGACTTCACAAGCGTCTGAGACCACAGAACCAAGTGTAACCCGCTTAAGCAGTTCTACAGTCTCGTCTTCACAAGTTACCCCTGGAGAATGCGCTTTTAATGCTGATCCCAATTATTTTGAATGCACTGCTATTGGACGGTATCCAAACCTAAACGATCTAACATGCGAAACTTATTTCTTATGCAGCTTATTGAGAAATGGGTCTTATATGAAGACAAAATACAGTTGCCCACCGACGTCCTATTTTAATCAACAGACTCGTATTTGTGATACTAGTTATAACTGTCCATGTGTAGAGAATTAATAACTGTTCCGCCAATAGAACAAGATCTAGAACAGGTGTTCAGAATTTTGCATATTTGCTCTCTTCTAATTAACTTGTGAACATCTCTAGGACATATGCAATAACAAATATTACAACCAGCACTCAATAACTGCTTACGATTTGACACGGAACTGAGGAAACATTTAGCTGAGATGAGTTATCTTGTTAACCTTGCCTCAATTTTGACTCTTGCAGTCCTTGTGATGTCAATGTCGCAGAAGGCTAACAGTGTGAGAGAAAAAACAATTGGTGTATTGCAGTGGCGGTGCGTGATATTTCAGTTAGCCATATCTTGAAAACGACGCATGGGACCCACTTCACTTTTTAGGTGATGACTGTACACCTCTTACAGAAAGGAATTATAGTGAAAAAATCGTCAGCAAAGTTTGCGAAAACATTTTCAAAAACACTGGAGCACTCCCTGGGTTTCAGTAATGCTCTGTGGGATATTTGCAGTATATATTTTTTTCATAATCTAGAAACAAAAATAAGGAGACGTTTTTCGATTTGTTGCAAAAGATTTTTTTTTTCAAAAAGTTATGGCCATTTTAATTTTAATTTTATAGGAACATTTTGTTTCCCAAAATTAAAATGGCCATAACTTTTTGAAAAAAAAAATATTTTGCAACAAATCGAAAAACGTCTACTTATATTTGTTTCTAGATTATGAAAAAAAATATACTGCAAATATCCCACAGAGCGTTACTGAGAAAACCAGGGAGTGCTCCAGTGTTTTTGAAAATTTTTTTCGCAACCTTTGCTGACGATTTTTTCACTATAAATCCTTTTCTGTAAGAGGTGTATAGTCATCACCTAAAAAAGTGAAGTGGGTCCCATGCGTCGTTTTCAAGATATGGCTAACTGAAATATCACGCACCGCCACTGGTGTATTGAGTGTGATTTTATGAAATTTAATAAAAAATCGCACATAAAATAATATTTTTATCAGCATGTTTTCATCTTAACTGGGATACGCTGTATTTTTGTGCAATTTTCCCATATACAGCGTCCGCCAAAAAGATTGTACTACTAGTCCAGGCTAGATAGTTTGTTTTTTTGAAAAGAGTCCTGAATAAGGTTTCTCGACGCGGTAATTAGGTAAAAAAATAGTAGAAATTGATTGCGTATGTTTTGGATAAAATCGGTATGTAGGAACCTTAGTAAAAAAATCGATAAAAGTGCCGAAAACCGTTTTTTTTGCGGATTAAGGGACGAAAAATATTTTTTTTTTCGTAAAACAAAAAATAGCACGTTGTAGCGCTTGCAAAAACGAAAAAAACGAGTTTTTTGGTGATCAAAATCGGTTCAGAAGTTTTTGCACAAAAAAATAAAAACCGATTAAAAATGCCCATTTTTTGAAATCGAATTACAAGGGTTCTAATGGTGGCAGAAACTTCTGCTTTTTGTTGTACTGTAGCTTTGGTGGTGCCTATCTGCAATAAAAATTTCATGCAAAAATAATAAGAACTTTTTGCATAAATCGAAAAAAACTAAAAAAAGGTCTTTTCGAAGAACAGCTTGAACAAGCCGAAAAATGGTCGTAAAGCATATTTCCTGGCTTAAATTACTCGTCATTAAATTCTCTACAAATCCATTATCGTGACTTGTGGAACAGGTTCATTCAATCGGCTGAAAAGGCGTTTGAAAATCAAGCGTCTCGTTGCTTCGCGCGCTTGGGTAAGCGAATGGACGCGTGGTGGGGGAAGCTTCCGGGAGAGGCTTCGCCCACCACGCGTCCACTTCCCCTTCACTCGCTTACCCGAGCGCTCGAAGCAACGCGACGTTTGATTTTCAAACGCGTTTTTCAACCGATTGACTGAACCTCTCGCACAAGTCACGACAATGGATTTGTAGGGAATTTAATGACGAGTAATTTAAGCCCAGGATAAATGCTCTACGACCATTTTTCGGCTTGTTCAAGCCGTTTTTCGAAAAGACCTTTTTTTAGTTTTTTTCGATTTATGCAAAAAAGTTCTTTTTATTTTTGCATGAAATTTTTACTGCAGATAGGCACGACCAAAAAGCTACAATTTAAACCGAAGCAGAAGTTTCTGCGACCATTAGAACCCCTTGTAATTCGATTTCAAAACATAGGCATTTTTCATCGGATTTTATTTTCCTGTGCAAAAACTTCTGAACCGATTTTGATCACCAAAAACTCATTTTTTTCGTTTTCTCAAGCGCTACAACGTTTGTGTTACGAAAAGAATTATTTTTCGTCCCTTAATCCGCAAAAAAAACGGTTTTCGGCACGTTTATCGATTTTTTTTACCAAGGTTCCTACATACCGATTTAATCCAAAACATACACAATCCATTTCTACTATTTTTTTACCTAATTATCGCGCCGAGAAACCTTATTCAGGACTCTTTTTAAAAATTGAGCACTTTTCTGCTATATTGCCTGGATTATACAGCGTGTTTCGATTTAGAGGCGCAGTCAATAATTTGGTGCATAATTTTGGTGGACGCTGTATTTAGTAAACTTTTTTATGAATCCAAATTGCTATGAATCGATTAAAAGAACAATTTGGATGTGAAACGTGGCAGTTTCTATTTTTAACACAGCGAGTCTTAAATGATATCAATTCGATTAAATCGTTTCAAACGATTTTAAGGAAACCAGTAGAATAACACAAAGTCTGTTTATATACCTTTTTTTTTTAAACCGGTGCCACTTTTATTAATTGTCAGACAATTTGTGTTCATACAGCATTTATCGTGTTTTATCTTCATGATTTATTTTTTTACGAAGTCCGTATTCACCCTGTATTAAAATAATTAATTCTTTACGACAATGTGAAAAAGTAGTGATATACATACATTTACATTTTTACACCATTATTTTTATATTATAATTATTGGATTGGGACAAATTAAACAAGTTTTAGAAAATGTATACATTATAATTATAAAAAGACTGATTAGTATATTTAGTTAGTAATAGAAAAGTTGCTTACATCTATTTTTATCTAAAACTTGTCACAAAAAGCATATCCGTAGTATCAAGTTATGTAATTTAAATTATAATTTAATCATCTCTTTACCTAACAAAGTAAAAGCCCTATTGTACATTTTGTATTAACTAAGACAAAATCTGAAGATTTAACATTTTTCTTAAAAATGTTTATTTAACACCCCTCTTATTATGTCACTCTTGGGACATTCTTTTGTATATTTTCTCCTAAGTGAAAATGTTTATACAATAAGTTAGATATAAAATACATATCTATATATATCATATATGTATATTTAAAGTTAGTATCTACATATAGTATGTCGTGGATTTATTGCAAAAACCCTTTAAGTCCATATCTCAACAAACTAGATATATTTTAACTATTGAGCCAAAAACTAGTAGAATAGTACGAATAATTACAATGTAATTTGCACTACCCTTTAAAAAAAGCTTTTTAGTTGTTCCTAAACTAAATAGTTTGATGAAAAAAGCAGATTTTTCCTTTGATAAAAAAATGTTAATGTTCTATATCTCGACAATTACTTTTTTTAGTCTTAATAGATTTTTTGCAGTAACCCCACAATATGAAATAATCCAGAATGTTTAGGGTCCATTACTGATTTCTAAATAAAAGGAAATGTAAAACAATACTTAATATCTTAAGCCTTAGTTACTAGCCGTAATACTTACCTAATTAGTTACTATTGTTGGTGAAGGTTTTTGAAGAATTTTTTGTTTTGTTTTATGTATAATTAATAGGTATTAAAATAATTGGCGGCTGGTGGAATCCGAAATTCTCATATTTTTCTCAGTCTATTACTAGAGTCAAGTAGAGGGCCGTAATAGCAAAAAAAAACCTTTAAATTATACTAGTCAACATTATAAGCTGCTCGTCAAAATTAGCGTAACACTTTTACAGAGAACGTACACAGAACTTATTGAGGAGGTGTGCCAGGATGTGTGCCAGGATGGAGTTTTTGCCCGACAGCGTCCTTCTTAGTCAATTATGTATGTCTCTGAAATTGGCATTAATATCTTGCGAATTCAAATTTCGACATATGGTTGCTTTAAGTCACAGAGTAGTGACTTTGCGGAGTAGTCTCTAACTCGAATAGAACGCAAATGGCGCTAAATTGTTACGGTAATTTTGACGACCAGTTTATTTGAAATTCTACTCAAATTCTACTGGTCGACACTATATTTCAGGCTTACATATGCTTTTTTAGAACATGTAATATATAATAGAGAATATAGAAGACTATACTAAGTAAACTATGTAATTTCTTAATATTTTACTCTGGCCGTCGAACAGATATAGTAATTGCGTGTCCTTAAGTGTTTTACTTGTCCTACACAGTGCAATACTTTTATGCTAACTCTAGCAACTGTCACATATTTAATCACGGTGTAAGACAGCTTTGCAAAGTATTCATAATAATACACATACGTCCAAAATTCTTGGCCCCCCTGGTATATTCTTAAACCGTTTACTGTAGAACGACAAAAAATTGTATATAAAAACTTTATTCTCTTATCGAAAGATTAAAAAAAAAATTGATACCAAAAAATTGTTTTGTTCAGAAAATAAACGGGTATCTTGAAAAGCAAGCAGTTTTAAATTGTAATCGAAAGAATACATTTAAACAAATTTTGTGCAGAATTCCGGGAAATCCGATTTCTAAGTTAATAGAGGGAAGAATAGTGGCTTTACACCAAGAAAGTTTGTCAAACCACCAAATTCCGGACCGTCTTAACATCCCCAGGACCTCAGTGACACGCATAATAACTTTGTTTCAAGAAACTGGAGATATTGACTGAAGACGAGGAACTGGTCGTCCTAGAGTAACGACACATAGAGAAGAATGTTATGTGACTGGTTGTCCGGAGGAATAGGAGAATAACGGTACCAGCTCTCCGAAGTCATTTTTTACGTACGTACCGCAGACGAATTTCGATAAGCACAATACGAAGGCGATTACATTCTGACAATTTAAGAGCCAGAAGACCTTTGAGAGTGCCTAGGCTTTCACTTCAACATAAAGCTGCACGATTGCAATGGGGCCAGGAGCGTAGAAATGGGCTTTTGCCACAATGGAGAAATGCCCTTTTTCCGATGAAACAAGATTTGGCCTAGAAAGTGACAGCCGCCTGGAACGGGTATGGAGGGGTCCAGGAGGACTAGAGCGACTTATTTTTAGCAGAGAAATTGTTTCGTACCAAGGGGGTCAGTCATGTTTGGGGGGGGGGGGTATAATGTACGGGCGGCGAACTCCCCTTATTCTTATCGAGTGGACCATGACAGGTGCCATATACGCTGAAAACATTATAGAACCTATCATTCAACCCTTGCGCGATGAATTTGGTGTAAATTTTATTTTTCAAGATGGCAACGCCAGGCCACATCGTACTCAAAGGATACAAAACATGCTTCGAGAAGGAAATATCGAACGATTGGACTGGCCTGCGAACTCGCCAGATATGAATCCCGTCCAACATGTTTGGGACCATATTTCTAGGGAATACAAGAAAGAGAAAACCCGCCTGTAACCCGTCAGGGACTTGTTATAGCCGCTCAAGAGGAATGGGCCAACATGCATCAAGATTATATTGACAACCTAATTCACGGTATGCCAAGACGTGTTGGTCAACTCATTGAGAGAAGGGGCAACCATACTGATTATTAAAGTTTTGTTATGTTGTATCCTCACATTTTTTTATAACAAAAATTAAATACATTTTTGCATATTTTTTAGTTTTATTCTTTTTACAGAATTTAAGCAGCAAAATAAGAAAATTTAGGACTGCAAATTATTAATAATAAAGCAATAAATTAAATCTAATACATGTTTAAACTTTAATGAAATTAGATTTTTTAAATACCCGGGGGTGGGCCAAGAATTTTGGAGGTGTGTGTAATAACCAACCAAAGAGTTAGCAGACACAGACTTACTGCTGATTACTAGATTTGTTCTCCTGCCGAATATAGTTACAACTATGTAGTTGTATTTGATTTTTTTAAAAAAACAACAACTTTAAGTTAGAGATGGTCTTTAGAGAAACAACTTTAAATGAGAAATGTCTTATATTACTATATATGTCTTATATAAGATATTTTACAATAATTAATGGTCTACATATGCATATAACTAGGTACTCTAGTCTTTAAGATCAGTGAGAGAAGCTTCAGAAAAATGTGTAGGTATATTCATTAATCTTTTTTAAGCACAGTTATATGTAATTTGTTTTTTCTTTTAATATTTTTGTGAATATATCTATGTAATTGATTGTGGCTGGATAGTGTGTTATAGCAAATATATTTTTAAACATTTGTTTATTGTTATTATTTCGTATCTTAAAAATTCTGTAATGCTTTTATACCTGAACTATGGCCGTGGAGATAGCTCACTGGGTAAAGCGCCAGGTACGAGATGACGATCATTAAAAGATATTTTTCGAAGACACCATATTGATAAACCATTGGCAGAACTGAAGAGCGTCCATTCAAAACTGCACATGTCCGTTAGAAGTAGTTTTGAGTTATCTTCTAAAAACTGTTTGTAAATTGTACTTGTACTATTATTGAAGTTAATATCACTGAATATACTTATATTGGCACTGATTTATAAAACATTTTGAAAGAAAAAAAATTCTGAAAAAATAACTACAAAATTATCACTTTTAATTTGGACATGTTCAATTTTTCGGACTAAGTGACTGTTTAATTTTGATTGAAATAGTAACGGACATGTGTTATTTTGAACGATTTTTATTGACACAGTAAAGAGATGAAAATATACTGAATGACAAACCGAAACATTGTTTTCTATTAAACAAAAATAAAAATAATTATTTGTAAGTGCAAACTTGTCTTCTTCGCGTTTTGATATTATCGTCTTGCTCTAGAACCACGTTATTACCCCACCCCGTTTTTTGTTTTTTTTATGTTAACTACACACTAATCACTTGGAAATCACTGTTTAAGAATTTTTATCTCTAGAACGTATTTCCTTCTTAGCGGATTCTGACACAAACCAAGCACCAAATAGCAATAAAGAAATCTAATTTATTGGAAATTCATTTTGAGTAACCCTGCGAGACCTATTATTTCTGGATGTGTAATTATGATCGAAATGCTTATTAATTGCTGCCGTTGACATGCTTGTTATGATTGATTTCTGTATATTGCAATGGGTTTACCAAATGACAACATCGTTTTTACACAATTCCTGACATTACAGTTGGGTATAATTCAGAAAATCCTTCAACATTAAATATTTAACTCATTTCGAAGACGACCGGAATGTGCAGTTTTGCATACTATGGACGCCCCTCAGCTGTTGTCATAGAGATTCATCCCTTTTGAGAATTTCATGTGTGGGTCGCAGACGATATGGATGGAGCTCCCAAATTATCTTTCAAAATTCGTTGACATTGTACAAAAATAGGGCAGATTCAGTTTGTCCATTATCACTTGTCTACCCATTTCAACGTTTTCTTCTGTCCTTACTCTGGCTCTGTCAGTTCTTATTTGCGATTGACGCTTCCACTTTGCCGGTACAAATTTAGGAAACGTTTTACTGACCGGCTGAAATGATCGAAATGAATAACTGTGTCTGGGAAAACTCCCCTCATATGCAGCTCTCATCCATGTATATCCAGTTTCCATTGATTCTACTGTCATTTCTAAAATAAATTTAAAGTGAAACACGTCTCTGTTCTTCATTAACTATGAATTATTTTATTTATTTTACAATTATTGTGACAGCCACTTCAAAACTTTGACAACAAAGTTTCGCTTCGACATAACCATTCCATCTCTCTCGTTCTTAGTCAGATTTGATGACGTTTTTTTTAAATGTCTCGTTACATACGAAATAAAGTAACTGCTTTTCCTTCTACGTTCTTCTCAAAACACTTGCTTTTGCTTCTATCTTTTTCCTTCTGAGCAGTGAGCATTTACTTCATTTTTATTTATACGATTGATTATCTCGAGTCAAGCGGGGTGGTAGTAAGAAATAAAAAATATTAACAACGATGATCCATTTCAAATAATGGGACTCTGATGCCAAATGAAATGACATAATGGACTGATAATGTCACAGCGTAATTTACATACATTGTGTTTCCTTTTTGTATAGTTAAAATGTATAGTTTTATGTCTTGTGTTAAGGTAAATAATTCAAAATTTATAATGCCAACAGTTTTAAAGTCATTTATTTGAAACTTCAGGTTGTTTGGATTTTCTACATCTCTTTGGAATTAGCTGTAAACGCGGTGGCTGAAGAAACTGATGGAAGCAGCAACATCAAAATTAATAAATGTAAAGATAAAGTTGACATAGTGGTAAAAGATCCCCGACGACAGAAAGAATAAGTGCACCACTCCCTGTTCAGTAGAAGAGACCAAACCAGATATATGTCCACCTTCTACTACTGCTTGTACTGTACCCACCACCATATGCGCAGAAACTACAACAGAATCACCGTTCGTATGCACCAAACAAGGAACCTACCCGGATCCCAACAGCTGCAACGATTTTTTCATTTGCCACAGGAAATGTAAAGACAACAGGCTGGAGTTGGAGAAGATAAAATTGACCTGTCCAAATGGGATGGCCTTCGATACTGATATACACAAGTGTACCAAAGCAGCTGTAAAAAAATGTTTTCATAGGTCCCGTAAAGTTGACAAGTTATCTGTAAAGGGGCAATAAATTCCGAAAAAGAAAATTTTAGGAAATCTGTTTTACTTATTAATATAATTCGTTCATACTTTGTAAATGTGCACTTATTGCTAATAGTAAAACATACCGGCTATTTTTTTAATTTGTAGCTTATTTTACTTTAATTAGTTGCAGTAAATTAAATCAAAAATGAGAGGAATAGAAGCAAAATGTATAGGGTTTTCCGGAAATAGGTGCTAATAATGGAAGCTATACAGGGTGGGTGATAAGTAATGATAGACGGTGATTGAGATATCACAGGAAGTGAGTTTTTTTAAGTGAAGAAGGAAGTGGTGTGAGAAAAGACTGAGGTAAAATAATTTTTGTAAAATATAAATCACTACTATTTACCTTCACTTAAAATTAAGGCAATAATAAAAAAATGTCTAAAAGGCGCTAAGCTTTGCGCATTTTGAATGTTTAAAAAGTTATGGTCGATTTGTTGTTGAGTGCACTATTTGTTTTTCTCGTAAACTGCTAGCTAAATGAATATAATATCTGTATAAGTGTATATCAATTTATTGTACTTGCTTTTACTAAAGCCATAAGCTTTCACCGTTTAAGACAGAAATAAAAAATACGAGATGTGGCTTATTAAATAACAGAACTGATGCTGCTACCAGCGCGCTGCGAGCGTGTTGTGACAAGTTTGAACAGAACTCTGTCTGGTGATACTTTCCCCACCCTGAGTTCGCTAGACAAGCCAGTGGGTCGCCCAGTTTGACTGTAGCAGTCGTTTGAATTAGTCTATGTACCAGTGACGCGTGATCGCAAAAATGTTATGTGTTCAGATGGAGCAACGAGTTAATCTCAAGTTTCTTGTTATACTGGGGAAAACTTTTACAGAAGCTTATGCAATTGTTAAAAGAAGTATACAGGAATGAATGTTTATCCCGCACACAAGTTTTTGATTGGTTTAAAGAGGGACGTGAAACGACCGAAGACAATCCGCTCCCCGGACGGCCCTCAACGTCAAAAAATGACGAAAACATTGAAAAAATTGGTAAATCAATTCGCGAATATCGTCGTCTAAGCATCCGAGGGCTTGCTCAAATAACAGGAATCGACAAAGAATGTGTTCGCCAGATTTTGCATGAATCGTTCAACATGCGCAAAAATGGCGCCAAAACTCCTCACTCCCGAGAAGACCGGGTAAAAGGAATTATGAACAGGAAGAATTAACATTTGCGCTGACATTCTAAACAACATTGACACTCATCTAGACCTGTTACACGTGATGACAAGATTCGAAAGTGTGGAAGCGTTAAAGCAAAAGCGACGGAGGTTCTGAACCAGCTGCTTCCGCACTGCTTTCAACAATGGAAAAGTCGTATGGAGCGGTGTGGAGATAGCCAAGGGAGTACATTGAAGGCGAAAAAGTTGCTACGTAATTGGTAACTTAAAATATTATTATCTACTAACATCATCTAATCAATCTACTATTACTGCCAATAATATCAATCTACTAAATAGTCTATTTCTAATTTCACACCATGTGACTATTCTAATACTAGAACTAGTAATAAGCCGTATTCAATTTTAAAAACTTTCAAATTTTTATTAACTTTAACTTTTAAAATTATATAGATGCTAATGGAGTTCTAGATCAATCGTTATGCAAAAACCAAATATTTTCCCTCCAGCTCATCAGATGGCCCACCTACCACGTCTAGAAATTTGGGGAAACTCCATCTGATGCTCATCTTCATTTCTTCAACCCATCCCAAAATATCAGCAAAAGTATCATCCCAACCCGAATAAATTTTCGGATTAGATGATTCAAAAATTTGGTTTTGTAACAATATTATGGAAAAAAAGCCCAAAATTTCCTAATTGGATGTTCAATCATGATCTGTATATAGGTGTCAAAATATAAACGACAACCCTGTATATACGCAGTAAGTGCTTCAGTTCGATTACATGTTTACATAAAATGATATTGACACATTTAC
The DNA here is from genome assembly GCA_029963805.1 of Aromia moschata. Taxonomy (NCBI): domain Eukaryota; kingdom Metazoa; phylum Arthropoda; class Insecta; order Coleoptera; family Cerambycidae; genus Aromia; species Aromia moschata. The sequence continues at coordinate 1,417,196 of JAPWTK010000032.1, read as the reverse complement.
AGAGCTAAAAACGTTATAGGGATCCATTTCTATAAGAAAATGATGCTCAAAGACCCGTTTCTATTTCTCTTAGCCTTGGTTGTAATACTGGTTGCCTAATATAGACTATGTAAATTGGAGTTTTAAGACGAAAATTGATTTTATATGTTGGCAGCAGTGCCGGCGTACGGGCTTTTGATAGGGTAAAACATAATTAGAAGCAGTGACGGTTGGTACTTCTTTAAAATTCCTGTAGAATCCTGGAACTTTAAGGTCTATTCAGAATCAGTTCTTGGAACACTGGCACTATAAGTTCTAAATGTTTAAATCGCCCTGTTGGAACGCTAATACAGCTTTGCGCAAACTCAGTAAAGTTTCGAATGATTTTGAACTATTGTTGGAACAAGCCTTTTGATTTCGATTTTTCTTATACACTCATGTCCCTTTTTTTATTCTCTTCTCAATTTAAATTGCCAAACAATAAGACACGTTCAAAACATATTCAAATGAGTGAAATCTAGTGTACGTGTTTAGAATTTGATAGGATGTTTACTCTTCAATAGCGTTACAAAATTTTATTACCTATATTAGAAATTGAACTCATTGTAATGTCGGATATTTATTTTGTCATTTAATTGGCAATAATTAATGTGTGGTTTCAAATACTCATGTGTGACGAACATGGAATATAAACTGGAAATTGTGTTTGTACTCGTATGACATTTCTCTTTCTTTGTTGATTTAACTAACATTTTCAACAGTATTTATGAAATAAAATTAGGTAGGTATATTTTTAGCCAGTAAAAACAATCCTGTGGCTCCTCAGCCTCCTTATTCGCCTGACTTGAGTCCTTGTGATTTTTTTCTCTTCCCGAGATAAAAAATAACCTCAAGGGACGTCGTTTTGGGACCATAGAAAACATTTAAACGGCTGTAACCGACCAACTGAAGACTATTCCAGTATATGAGTTCCAGCACTAATATGAGGAATAGAAGAACCGTCTCCAGCGCTGTGTGGCTTCCCAAGGAAGGTATTTTGAGTAAGAAAATACTGAATTGTAACTCTATTCAATAATTTTTTTTTAAATCAGTCTCATTACCTAATTTACACACCTCGTATATGTAGGTATACAGAGGTGTTCTGGTTCTTAACCGGCCACCCTGTATGTAGGTAACCAAATAGTTTTATTAACGACCTTATTGACTTAAGAAAAATCTTTACCTAACACCTAATGGAAAAACAGGACAATAAAACATGTATATATTTCATGTAACTTTTACTTTTGATATCAATTTTACAATAATGCATAATACAATAGCTGTGGTTTACATTCGACATGTTCTCATGTTAAAAGTGTTTAGTTATGTTAAATAAATTAAAAGCTTTAAACAAATTAACATATTTAAATAAAATATTAATATCTTAAATGCTACAATCACAGTAAAACAAGTTCGATAAAACGCTTAACATATGCAAAATTCTTAATACTCAAAATAGATATATTTGTATTCAGATTATTATTAATTTTATGTACATACATAAATATAATGTTATCCAATACTTGAACAATTTCCTCAATATAATGATCAACACCTATTTTGTGTAGTGACAGGGTAATACATTCAATTCTTTAAAATTATGGTTTTTTATTTTTAACTTGAAAATTGACACGTGAACTATAACACGTGACTAGACCAGACTACAGCCGACTTACTTGACTAGAAAGTAAATGGATACAATAAATACTTATTATTACTTGAGTTACAATAGTTATTACAAATTTTTAATTTTCTTGTAAGTTTCGTTGGGCGTTGATATCTTTGTTTCCTCGTCTAGGCCTGGTATGTCGGCGGTGCTTACTTTGGCGGATTCTGGGTCTTTAAGTCTGAAAAAAATATATTAATCAAGTCTAGTTATTACATTGAATATGTCCAAGAGATGCAGACTTCGTTAAATGGAGAAAAACTTTCGTCTTTCAAAAGGTCTTAATAGTTACAACGCATTTGTTAATAAAGCCGACCTAAAATTTAGTGGAGTATCCAAAAATGTATAAATATACAAGGTGTTCCATTTAAAATACCGAAAATTGCGTAGCAGTTACATGAAATGGAGCACCCTGTATGATTAGAAATATTTTACAAACATGCACTAAATCATTTTGGACAACTTTTATTTGAAACCATTTTTTCTTAAATTACAGTAACAGAGTTATGGAAGAAACCGCCTTAGGTGGAACACCCTGTATAAAATACATTTAGTACAAGGCTTAACCTCTGAACATCCTCAATGGTGATTACATTTTATTGCCGAAATAACACTAAAACTTGGAGACGCTTTTGTTTAAAAAAATATATGACAGCAGATTTCATAAAGGAATAAACTGCTAATTCTGTTCTATGACTTTAAAATTTCGTTGGAGTTCACAGTTCAAAGCATTATTTGAAAAGCGGCGCATAGAGTAGGTACTACTACCACTTTTACTCATTTTTACTCGAGATGTATATTATAATTTTGGTGTGGTTCACTTGGACTGTTACGGTCAGGGTCAAGCACAGATAGACCATGGTCAATTATGAGCCAATTGAGCAAGATCGTTGTCTGCTCCTATATTTTTATGTATATTATAAAATCTGGGTCACACAGGTATTGCTTTGTTCATTTAATACGATAAAACTATGTATGAAGTATAAATAGACATGTAGGTAGTTATATAACACCTTATTTTGTATCTCAATTTTTAACAATATTTTATATTTTCATTTCATTTGACAGTTCTGTCGATTGTAATTTTATGTGGGTTTTGTTTACAGTCACCATTCTATGATATTCACAGTTTGCCCAAAGGTTTTAGTTATCGGAGAATGACTGTAACAGTTTTCTACCCATAGAACCACATACTCCAAAGCACTTTGGCGTTATGTATGGTGAACTACGTGATGTTTTTATACACTGCAGTACCAATTCTGATAGGAGTATAGCTTGTGAAATTATGCGTATGATAAATCCAAGTTGAAGGTGTTATGTCGATGATGTAAAAAGATATTGCTAAAAAAAGTAAAATTGCGACGTTTTCAAAAAACTGTTAAGAAACGTTCAAAAACGTAAAATATCAAAATTAAACATATGCATTGACATTAAAAATGGAATGAAAGATCTGGCCAAGTGGTTCTCAATTTCCAACCAATGACTTCTTGGCAATAAGCAAGTCTATCTACAAATTCACTGAGTACATTGAGTAAATTAATTGAGTAAATGACTTCTTCTATAACTTTAATTTTGCACCGTATCATGTTCTTTAATGTTATTTCTTTGTTTGTTCTCTAAGCTTTGTGGTCTGGTGGTATATACTTTTGCCTTCAAACATACCCAAAGAAAATAGTCCAGGGGCGTAAGATCTGGATATCTCGGAGGCCTCTTTATTGACCCTCTTCTACCAGTGCCCAGGAAAAATGTCACTCAAGTAATCTCGTCATTGACGTTGTACTTAGTAAATTTGTAGATAGGCTTGCTCATTGTCAAGAAGACAATGGCTGGCAATTTGAAAACCAGTTGCATTTTAGTTATCTGTTAAAGATAATTTAATTTTTACTGGTCTGTGCAATATTTTTGCCGCTCTCTGTATGTAAGTGTCTCTTAATAGGTTTAGAGATGGATGAAAATGTTAATAATTTATTAAGTAAATATGAAACCTTATGATGCCAACTTTGTTTGTCTAGTTTTTTTTTATAATACAGTACACCAAAATATGAATGCTTTTTTTTAAATTCTAAACCTTGTTAAACACTTTCATAAAACGTATAATGCATTATATAAGGATATTTTTAGTATCAAATGCTCGGAAGAGTTCATGCCTGAAAGTTGTTTTTTTATCGCTTTTGTCGTTTCTGTTATTCAACTTCAATCATTGTCGGAACAACTTTTTTCTGACAAAAACAAATTTTCTACATGACGCGCACTTTTTTGATACGGTTGCATTAGTAAATAACAAACACAAAATAAGTCAATATTGCAACGAGTTAATAGAAAACTTACCCATAAGACGCTTTTTCAGCTCCTTTAAACAACTTTATCCCACACTCCTTTTAAAAAAGTTGTATTAATATCACAAACGGTTCCGTTTTAATGACGGTTAAGCACAGCCAGTAATACCGTTAAAAATGGAGATCTACCTGTTTATGGTACAGATAAACATGTTTTAAGTACATAGTTGTTAATCTTGTGTACCTAGAATAATGCAACACGGCAATAAAATCCACGACTAGTAAATATAGTGAGCGGGAAACTTAGTAATAAGCTATTTTTGTATTTTTGATTCACCAATTTGGCAGAGAGGTGTGTATACTACAAAAATATTTGTTCAAATATTAAATCGAGGTGCGTTTAATACATGTTTATTTTTATTTGATGATTTATCAGGAGAGAAGATGGGAGCGGAGATTAACGGTTAATTCTTCAATTAATTAATAAGTGACAATACGGAGATTATAATTTCCTAAGTTGAAACACGTGTCTTAACAGCAATAAAAAGGCGAAGCACGGGAACTACACTCGAACCCCTCTTAATCCACCAAATCCGTGCATCATCGCCTCGCTTAAGTCGCGAAATTTAGTCTCGCTTAAGTCGCGATCATAACGTCAACTTTTTCGTGTTTTAGCTGCAAAAAGAAATATTTAGAGATATACCACAGCACTTGTTATAACGAAAAAATGAGCCAACTGAACAAAAGAATCAACGTAAGTATACCCAATCGTGCGTGACAAAGTTCACTTTGATTGTTTTTTTTTGTTGATTCAACCTTTTTTCCTTGAGTCCGTTGCGTAGTGAGATAATTCAATTTTCAGGAAAGCAGATTTATTAAAAGATTGTCAATTGCAGAGAAATTACAAGTCATCGAATATTTTAAAAATGGGATGAAAAACAAGGATCTGTCAGAAAAGTACAAAGTGCACCACTCGGCCATCTCAAAAATCATTCACAACAAAGATAAAATACTACAACACAAGGAAACTATGGAAAAAAATACGGCGTAAATAAAAATGTACTCAGATATTCATCAGTTCACGATAGTCTTTTTGAGAAATGTACATTTTTGTGGTTCTGTCAGAAGAGAGCACTCGGCGAACCTGTGACTGGGCCTGTTCTACAAGCAAAAGCCAAGCAATTTTATGCAAGTCTTAACGTGGACTCGAATTTTTCGGCGAGTAATGGCTGGCTTGCCAGATTTAAGAAACGTCACGGGATAAGATGTTTAAATATCAAAGGAGAAAAACTTTCAGCAAATGAAGACGACGCCAATGCGTTTCGAGAGGGGTTATAGGCTTTCCTTGAAAACCATGGATATAAGCTCGATAACATATACAACGGCGACGAGACCTCGTTATTTTGGAAACATTTTCCCACCAAATCTTTTGTGTGTCGAAACGAAACTGAAGCACCAGGTCGAAAAGCTTCGAAAGATCGTGTTACCATACAAGTTTGTTCGAATGCATCGGGCACACATAAAATCACATTGACCGTCATTGGGAAGTCAGAACACCCTCGATGTTTGAAAAATGTGTCCACGTCAATTGTCTACAGGGCACAAAAAAAGTTGGATGGATCGCAACGTTTTCATTGATTGGTACAAGAATGTGTTCATACCCAGCGTAAAGAAAAGAAATTCTGACCCCGAAGCAAAGTAAGTACACAACTTTATTTTCATCATATGTGCATGGAAAAGACGTTTTTCCTCGCGCTGCGCACTCGGAAAACTTCTGGGCGCCTTCCCATGTACATATAGGTTGTAATGAAAAATATTGTACGTTACAAGGAGAAAAAACAATTTTCTACTAGTGTGGCGTTATCAGCCTTAGCCGAAGGCGAGGGATGATGCCACACGAGTGAAATATGTCAGTGTACATATAATATGTCAATGTAATGTACTGTGACATTTGTTAAGTGCCATTAGTGACAGCTGACAGTCATTAAGTTTTATAGTTTACATATTTAGTCTATTTAGTTTATACACTAGCTGTTAGTAAAGAATTGTATGGAATGACATATTAAATATTCTAGATGTCAAACGAATTTTATAGAACTTGTAGAATTTCTAAATAGTGGTGTTGTTGCTAGGATAGAGTTAGTAGTGATCTGAATGTTACACAGTTAAGTTCGACGAGTTGTAGAGTGTAAATAAAAGTGTTTGGAATAGAAGAACTTAATTATTTAAAGATAAACACGTAACATTTTGGTGACTGCGGTGGGATATTGAAGAATTTGAAGAGGAAAAAATTGTTTATGGTGAATACGATGTCAACAAGATATGACGAAAAAACGACAATCATGGATGTGAGTGAAATACTAAAATTTTTGCAACAAGGAGAAGAGAAGCGACAGCAAGAGGATGAAAAGCGACGACAGGAGGACGAACGACGATGACAGTAGGACCGTGAGGAGGCAGAACGACGACGACAGGAGGACCGTGAGGAGGCAGAAAGGCGAGAGGAAAAGCGACGACAGGAGAACCGTGAGGAGGCAGAACGACGACGACAAGAGGACCGAGAAGAGGCAGAGAGGCGACATCAGGAAATTAGTGAGTCTCAAAAAGTAATAAACTCTAGGTTGACTGAATTTTCCGGAAGAATTGATGGTGTAGAACAACACATTAATCGAATCGAAAAGGTGGTTGAAGAGAATAAGGAAGAAATGGAAAGAAAACTGGAAGACACCAAACGGCAAGTGCAGAAAGACATACTGGAAAGGATAGAAGGACTGGGCCACCAATTGCATCGTACGTCGATAACCGACTTAGGAGATGGTTCGACCTCACCAGCTACTCCGTTACAACATTCAAGCCTTATGCATGCTGAAAGGTCAGTACACAAAATGCTTAAGCCTCCTACGTACGACAGACAGTCATCATGGTCCATGTACCGCAGACAGTTGAGGCTGCGGCAAAGGTGAACGGATGGATGTTACAAGAAATGGCAACTTCGCTTGTCATATCTCTCAGAGGTCAGGCTCTAGATATTTTACAAAGCATCCCCGAAGAGCAGCAAAACGATTATGATAGAATTGTATGAGCCTTAGAGATAAGGTATGGACATAAATATATCCGGCAAGTTTACCAGTCCCAGATCAAGAGCAGACAACAAAGAAGCAACGAGTCTCTTCAAGAATACGAAGCTGACATCGAACGACTCGTCCATTTGGCATACCCTCAAGCACCTAAAGAATTTCTCGAACAAATTGGCATCCAGACTTTTATTGATGGCCTAGTAAACACCGAAATGTAGCAAGCTTTGCGGCTTGGGAGACACACCACGATTAGTGATGCACTCGTAGCTGCTTTGGAATTTAAAGCAGCTAAAGAAGCATCGAGGAGCTACAAAACCAGAGTAAGGCAAGTTAAATTCGACGAAAAAAACCGTGGATAAATTAATGCGAGAAATTAAATGAAATCAAACAGTCGAACTCACCACAAAAGGAGACAAGAAGCTGCTACAACTGTTGGAGAATTGGACATCTACAACGCTTTTGCAGAGCCAGATCTAGGTCCCAGTCAAGAGCTAACTCACCAGACCGACAACCGGAGAAGAGATCAAGATCCAGGAGCCCGAATGAAAGGAACTGCAGAGAAGAAAACAGGACACCGATGAGTATACAGCACATAAATGGTCGCTTCCTTCCCCAGAGCGAGAATCTTGTTCCAGATCACCAGCGAGAGATTCGGAATAGGACAATTAGTCGATGCTAGGGGGGCGCGTGTCGACTACTTATACTCAATGCCTCAAGATTTCTATCTCGGATAAAAGTAGTGATTCAGAGAGAGAACAAGGATGTGTAAGTGCGGGAGATGCCCAATCAGCACCTCTTTGTGGCCAGCATGATGAACGAGTCAGCGATATCAAGAAACAAGAACGGGTCCATCTGCGTGGATGTCATGGACAGGCTAAAGAAGGAGTTCTACCTGTACTCGACTCTTCGAATGAGACCTGCAATCAACTGTTAATGGCAACAACAGTACAAGTCGAAGATGGATGGTTATCGGAGGAACTAAAGAAGAGCCAGAAGAAAGACAGTGACCTCAAATTAATCCGGAACTGGGTAAAGAATGGAGTTCGACCAACTTGGCAGGAAGTTTCCAGATATGGTACGACTATAAAGGGATACTGGGCTCAATAGAGTTCCCTATTGAGCGATGGCGATCCTGTATCCGCGATGGCCTACTGCATCGGAAGTGGGAGAGTCCCGATGGAGTATCCGCAGTCTACCAGTTGGTCTTGCCTAAAGCAAGAATCCACCAAGTGCTAGAAGAGCTTCACAGCAGCCCATCCGGAGGACATTTTGGAATAACCAGGACTTTGGCTCGAATAAGGGACCGATTTTATTGGGTAAACGGTCGCCGAGACGTAGAAGAATGGTGTAAGAGATGTGATTTGTGCTCTGCCAAAAAGGGACCAAACACAAGAAGCCGTGGTAAAATGGTGCAGTACTTATCTGAAGCACCATTCGAGAGGGTAGCAGTGGACATTCTTGGACCATTACCTGTAACCGACCGTGGCAACAAGTACTTGATGGTGGTAATGGATTATTTCTCGAAATGGCCCGAAGCAGTACCCCTCCCCAATCAAGAGGCAGATATTGTAGCCGAAGCGTTCATCGAGAATGTCATAGGTAGACATGGAGTGCCCTTCGAGCTGCATTCCGATCAAGGAAGAAACTTCGAATCAGAGCTGTGGCAAGAAGTGATGAAAACACTGGGCGTTAAGAAAACCTGAACTACTGCGCTTCATCCCCAGTCGAACGGCATGGTTGAACGCCTTAACAGAACCATATGCCACTACCTGTCTAAATTCGTGTCTGAAAATCAAAGGGACTGGGCAAACTTGTGCCTCTGTTCTTGCTGTCATATCGAAGTTCCCAGCATGAATCAACTACCTACACTCCATCTATACTGACCTCTGGAAGAGAAATGAAGCTGCCTACTGACCTCATGCTTTGCCATCCATTAGAAGAGACTGAAGAACGATCTCTGCCCGAATTTGTGGAGGATTTGCTAGAGAGAATGGACCGGATCCACCGATTTGCCAGGGAGAAGCTGAAAATTCACAGCGACAAAATGGAGCAGCGTCTCGACACTACATCAACAGAGACTGCATTTAAGCCTGGTGATGCAGTATGGTTGTACGCCCCGAAAAGGACGAAAGGAAAAAGTCCAAAGCTTCAGAACAACTGGGAAGGCCTGTACACCATAATAAAGAAAATCAACGACCTGGTGTACCGCATCCAGCTGTCTCCAAGAAGCAAGCCGAAGGTGGTCCATCTGGAAAGGCTCGCAAAGTACACAGGACATAATCCACCCGATTGGTTTGTCGTCGAAGATCCACCGCCTAGAACTGAATACAGTGTTATTCGGGACGAATAACTTTGAAGAGGGAGCAGTGTGACATTTGTTAAGTGCCATTAGTGACAGCTGACAGTCATTAAGTTTTATAGTTTACATATTTAGTCTATTTAGTTTATGACACTAGCTGTTAGTAAAGAATTGTATGGAATGACATATTAAATATTCTAGATGTCAAACGAATTTTATAGAACTTGTAGAATTTCTAAATAGTGGTGTTGTTGCTAGGATAGAGTTAGTAGTGATCTGAATGTTACACAGTTAAGTTCGACGAGTTGTAGAGTGTAAATAAAAGTGTTTGGAATAGAAGAACTTAATTATTTAAAGATAAACACGTAACAGTACTATTAAATACGTCAGAAACAAAGAACGTTGAAAAATTTTGACATGTTTACTCTTTTTTTAGATTCATCTTAATCTTAGGCAATGCACCAGCACATCCTTCGTCTACAGAGTTGAACGAAGTCGATCCCCAATTTTTCGTCGTATACTTGGCACCTAATGTGACGTCACTTATTCAGCCGATGGATCAGGGCGTAATTTCGGCTTTAAAACGACGCTACAAGACCATGTTTTTAAATGAACTCTTAGCCAAGGAATTTGAAGAGAAAGGAAGTGTAGACGAATTCATCAAAAAATGGAATCTCCGAGACTGTTTCCATTTGTTACAAAATGCTTGGGACAGGGTTATAATAGATACTCTCAAGAATTCGTGGAAAAATCTACTACAGCTTCATCTGCTGGTCCTGTACAAACGCAAACCGTCGCAGGATTACTTGAAGTGATACGACGTATTCCCGGCTGCGGTGAAATGTCTCTCAAGGAAGTCGAGAATTGGATAGATAAAGACCAATATGAACCGCCGTATAAAGTGTTTAATGATTCGCAATTGATTGAAATTGCCAAAGGGGGGATAGAAGAAAGTGACTCGAAGAAGAATTACTGAATTCCAATAACAATAAGGATTCAGATGAAGAGTCACCGAACTTTCTTCCTCCATCGCTAGATGAAGTATTGCCATCGATTTTGCAGATTCGCCGTTGGAGTCGTGGAAATAAAATAGTCACAGTAGAAGGAAAATCGTAGTCTTGACAGTTTGATGGAGGATACTTTTCTCGATGAGCGTTTCGTCAACTAATTTAATAGATTAGTTAATAATGAAGCATACATTTAAGAGAACCCTGTACAATTCCACGACTTTTCGTAGAGATACTGACAATTCGAAATTTGTTTCGTTACTATATGAACCTAACTTCACCCGCGGACTTCACTACGGACAAAAAAAAATAATTTTTTTTGAAATTAATATTTGAAAATTAATTTTTATGTACTTCAATACATGTCATTAAATTATAAAATATATTAAATTTTATGTTGTAACATATTTTGGAATTTTTAATTTCATTTACGGCGATTCTTTCTTTTACCACCTTTTAGGGGTGGTTTCTACCCCTCAAAAGCATATTCCGGAAGAATAAAAAAACAGGGGTTCAATATATTTTAGTATTCTATGAGTGTGCAGTTTCATTTAAATCGGTGAGTTTTGTAATGGGTTGGGTAATGTTACTTGTAAGTGAAAATTTATAATTTTTTTTTTTTTAAATTGAAATATCTCTAAAACCGTTCAATTTGGATATAGACAATGTTTATTGAGTCTAGAACCAAACATGGCAATAAAAATATAGCATGCCATTTAAAATGTCGTAGTTAGTACTCCTTCCGGTTTACTCGGAAGTATCAGAAAGTGGACGTTATTTCAAACGTATAGAACCTCCCCGAAAACCCCCCATATACAAATTTGCAGTCCCATATTATTTATAGTTTGTGAAGCAGCCGGTGTAGAAAAAAAAAAGTTAATCGAACCACCCGATTTTTGAGTCGTGCAAAAAAAAAACAACTTCTATTTACATAAATATGTCATTGCGTCATGAGATGGATGCCAATCCACAATCGCCTGTCTTCATCATTCAATTTACAACGTGCGTGAAAGGAATTTACTACGTCTGCTAAAATTTATGAATGCCATAAGATGCATTGTGCACCGTAAACAGGTAATAAAAGATCATGACCGTTGAATTAGTACGCCATCTACGGAACATTAGGCCGCGCCGGAGAAATCGTCCTCATCATAGTGTCCATTGCCAGTAATAGTTAACATTACATGCTAGATTAGTGTCTGCAAAATACAGTTTTGGAAGAAAATATACAGAGTGTCCCCGGATTGAGTTACCTATAGGCGAAATTGACAAAAAAATTAATTTTTCGACAAAGTCATTCTTCATAAAAAGTTTTGCTTGTCTTGAAACGTCCAGAAAGTTTGTTGTTTGTTCAATTTAACATACAGGGTCTTAGAATAGAAAAAAATTAGATAATAGAAAAGAAAAATAGAAAAAAATTAAATAATAATGAAGAGTAAAGTACCTTAAATATTAATGCTATGTAAAAAGGTTATTAAGAAAAATTGTTTGCAATTAAATTTAATACTGAAATATGAAAGCATGGCCTACTAGTCAATATTAAGTATTTTGAAGAGATTCCGCAATGTTTATCATTGTTATATGTTTGAAGTATAGCCATTTTCCTTTCCTTCAATCATTGGTTATTAATTACAAATAATGCTTACTTTACAACATAGAATGTATCTTATTAAATGTTATTGGATTGTTTCATGAAAAATATCCAGTCGAAATTGGCCGTCAAAATTTGAAAAAGTCAAAGTACGAAAATTTAAAATGCGGAAAAAAAAATCAAAAAGGTCCATGATGACGATGATGTACCCACACAATTCTAGTTTTAAATTCAGTCGAAGAAACTACAAAACTATCTAATAAAATAGTATCTAATAAAATAGTATCATTTTAGTTTTACCTCTAGAAAACTGACTGCCTTAACTCTACCGGAAAACTTGTTTTCAGACAATAATTTTGCGAATACAAATTTTGAATAACTCCTGACCTATCAACAATCGTATAATAACATAATATATGGTTATTTTAATTGTAAATTATCTCTTCCATCTCCTGATTTCGTTTGATCGTTGACTTTTGGGACACCCTGTATACAGACAGCGTGGCAAAAAAAGTCGCGCATAATGCCTATAAGTTTTTAATAACCTTGTATATGAAAAAATGTCCTGAATAAAAGTTTTTCATCAGTTTATTTGTAATGATTCTGCTAAGAAATCACATTATTCTGTCTTGCGTTCTTACATTCATTTACAAAAATTAACTCTAAAAGTATTTTTTTTGCTAAAATTTCATTAGATAGTCTTTTCAAATTTTTAGTGTAGTAAAGAGAAAAGGCTGCTTTTTCGGATATTGAGAGAAAACCTGTGGGATTTAAAAAATAAAGTTCATCTCCATAGCAACCAAACGTGAAAGGACAAATTATTCCATGTTGACAGAAACATGGCAAACAAACTGATTGACGTCAACGTTTCCTCCAAATTATAACAGCATAACAGTAAACTAGGATTAGCAGATTATACTGTTTTGAGTTTATCAGGTCATTTAGGTGAATACTTTAGTACTTTACTTTATAAGTAAATAGGACATAGGTAAATTATACTTTGTATATATTATGTACTTGCTTGAAATGGTTCTGTCGCCGATTGTACATATCGCTGGTAAGACCTATGGAGAATCTCCCGGGTATGGCCGTTCTAAACTGTACTGTGTTCGTTGTGGGCAATGCAAAAAATAGATTATAATTCCGTTTTGCAATTATTTAAATTTCCTAAATTTGTATAAAAACTTAAAGTATATCTCTGACTATGATAACCTCATACCTATTTACAGGGTGTTAAAAAATGTCCCAAACCTTGAGGGTGGACAGTATTACCCAAAATATGTAGAAAAGTCTTAATAAACATGGTTCCTCCAATAGATGTTGTCGGTGATGCGAGTCTTATCGTGTTTACATGATTGTTATAGTCATTCGATAAACAAATAACAAAGATAGCATGTAAAAAAATATGTTGCATGAACCCGGCCTTATCAGTAAATACCCAAGAGTCAATATAGTTCAAATTTTGGGTAAACCTAGACAAAAATAATATAAAGCTAATTTTTGGTTCAGATCATAATTGAGGTCTAAATAGTAATATACAAAAGTCCTGGAGAATCCTCCTTCCGCAACCCCTTTTTTCGCCCCCAACCCCACCCCTTTTAATATTTTGGTGATTTTCTCGAAAACTATCCACTTTAAAGAAAAATTTCAAATGAGCATTTTTGAAGCTGACAAAATTTCCCTTCCAACGACGTATTTTGAGCCCATATAGTACCACGTGGTACACACCAGTGGCGTATCAAAAGAAAGCTGTTCCGAGATTAATTGAAATTTCTTGAAGGACACGTCGAATTTACTGATTTTTACCAAAAACTATAAGCTTGACGAAAAATATCGTTACCAAATTTTTTTGTAGGTGATAAAATTGCAAATCCATTGATGTAGAGAACGACCCTAGAACCAAAAATATTGAAACTGCTATTTAATTTGTTTTTTATTTAGTTTCAAAACAACATTTTAAACATCTTTCTCAAGAGTAGAATCTTCTGTAACAGTTTCCATAATATGATTGCATGTTTCGCCATTGCAAGGGGAACAAAATGTGCTACACTTTTGGCCTGAGTGTCTACAAGAGCATCTACCAGCACAATTGGTTTTGTAATGGCAGTAAACCAGAGAGAGAAGTGATTCGGGTGCGGGAGGTAGCGTAGTTTTGACAGGCAACAATTGTCCTTCGACTAACTTCCAGCCCCATTCAGTAGACGGTAGCCGGTTTCCCAGCCACTCTTGTACCTTAAAAAGCAATAGAAATGACACAAATAAATTTTTCTTTATCCGTTGCTCACCTGAAAGTATACTCTCAGCGAATGTTGGGCACATGCTGCTTTTGTGGGCGGCAAACTGGATAGATCTAGGAGTGCAGAAGGCGATTGTCTTGTCATTGCTTTATTATAAAGATGATGGCGAAGGTTATTGATATCTCCAAATTTTGGACCATCAGGATAAAGAGATCTGACAAATTCTTCCCCACATTGTATCACATTTTCTTGTAATTGATTAGGTACATTAAATATCTCGCAAACTTTATTCCTTAAGTTGGGATTTTTCTGTAACTGCATGTATACAATTTTTTTCCCTTTTCTGTATAAGGCAGATGTTTTATCGCAGCCAGAAACTGCATGAGCAAAGAGAATAACTTCTTTCAAACCTTCTATTGCAGTTTGTACCTCAGTTATTGCATATACTTTTCCAGCCGTTTTCCATATTGGTAGTAAAAATGAATTTGCTCCAGATTTACGTAAAACTGAGAAGTCTCGGATAAACTTTTTTTTTTTGGCTGAAGTAATTGCGATGAACTTCTAAAAAGATTCGTAAGTAGACTATCTTTTAATAGTCGTTTTAGAGAAAAAATATGTTTCCTCTAAAAAAATTATACTTAGATAAAAAAAATGAGAATAAATAGCAAAAAGTATGTTTTTTAAAAGTAACCCTTCATTTGATACGCCACTGGTGGATGGCATGTGCTACTGAATATGGATTGCGATACGTCATTGGAAGGGGAATTTCATCAGCTTTAAAAATGCTCTCTTGACAGTTTTCCTTAAAGTTGATAGTTTTCGAGAAAATCACCAAAATATTAAAAGGGCGGGGGTTGGGGGGCGAAAAAAGGGGGTTGCGGAAGGAGGATTCTCCAGGACTTTTAGTATGTTACAATTTAGCCCTCAGGCATGACCTCTACAAAAAATCAGCTTTATATTATTTTTGTCTAGGTCAAATGCTATCTTGACTCGGGTAAAACAGAATGTTGCTAACAAAATTTTCTCTCTGCAGATTGCGCAGGAACCAGCTGCAAAATGCTGTATATTTCAGAATATATAAAAACTAGTCATAAAATCATCTTTTCTTGCTTTGAGATTTTGAACAATTCCACGTCTCAATCATACATCAACTAAAACATGTTTGAAGAGCAACGGTGAATTTTTATTTTTACACAGACGAATGTAACAAATCTCTATTTCACACTGCAACGGTTTTATTACCAGAAGCGCTGGCTGCTATGTATTTCATGCACATGCTGGTCTCCGCCACATAATTTCTGGAGAAACTCGCGATGTCTAATGCATTGTGTGAATATTAACCAATTATGTGCAAACTCGCCGCGCCTTGTTTGGGACTTCAGCGCTTTACCTACTTTCGTAGTACGCATATGTACTTTATTTGATTAACAATAGACCATGAGAGTGCATGAGAAGCGGCGTAAACAGGCAACACCTCGAGAAATTTTCTGGGTTACTGAGAATGTCTAATTCGTAGTGGTTACATGTCCGTCGCCTCTGCAGTATCATCACACCATACATATGAATGTATTTTACTCTAGATTCTGACGTGCATGTCGTATTAGTTTACTTTCCATTTTATAGAAATGGACATGCATATGTATATTTATAGGTACATCTTTGTAGAGTGGTAGCAGCTCTGAATTGTTAAACGTTTGGGCACTAAAAATCCAAACTAAAAAATAAAAAAGGACCCCGCACAAAACAAATGGAAAGTGGGTCCAGGTCGACTTGTATAAAAATTGATTATATGATAGTTCTCGACTTACTGACTCGATAGTACTGACTAAACTAAACTGACTAAACTGGAAGAAAAATCCTAGATATGAACAATTTCTAAAATTGAGCCAAAAACATCATAAAACTTCAAAACTTTACCATTCTTACTATAGTTATCGTAAAAATCACTGTTCATGAAATTTTAATGAAACACAGCAAGTTCTAGCGGAATATTAACCCATTATTTTTTTTAGTTATGTGTGGCTTATAGGGCTTTTCTGAGTTTTGCCAACTTTCGTGGATATATTGTATATAAAAAAATTGGGAAGAAAATAATAAACGAATTATATTTTAAATCGAAAGATTATTGTATAAGTATGTACACCTACATAAGTGGTTCTGCTCTGTAAAGCATGAAAGAACCATCGTCATATGTACGTATTTTGCTCTTGACAATGAAAAATAGTATTATGGGAATTCATTTATGCACCAAAATCACAGGTTGCTACGCGGTCTTAGTCAGCCTTGCAGTGAGCTACCAGGTAAAGCTATGTTGAAGAATATCCATAGTGTATCAACAGTAGATTTACATCTGGCTGCGGAAAACGCAATAGACAAAACCTGAAATTGTGTCTGAGCTCATTTATATGCATTCCTCCCTACGCCCTATGTTATCAGTGGCGTATCCCAAGGATCAGTGCTCGGTCCCATTTTATTTGTTGTATTTATCGCCGATCTTGTGTTAAATGTGAGTTCCAAGGTCTCATTGTACGCGGATGACACCAAGTTATATGGTAACCCCAACCTTGCCTATGCTTCACTTCAGGAGGATCTGAATAATATCTCGCAATGGTGTGGCGACTGAGTGTTGCCTCTAAATGCTAGTAAATGCGTAGTTCTTCATCTTGGTAAGAATAATCCATGCCTACTACCTTATACCCTAAATAATACGCTTCTCAAACCGGTTACTTCCTACACCGATCTTGGCGTTATTATAACGAAAGACTTATCGTGGTCGGAACACATTGTTTCCATTTGTAAACGAGCTAACTCAACGCTGTACCTTCTCAAAAAACTTTCTGTAAATCTTCCTTTCCAACTTTTATACGTTCATATAAAATGTTATGTCCGACCTCTGTTAGAGTTTGCTGGCCCTGTTTGGAACGCCACATGATGCAGAGACCAAAACTTGTTAGAATCAGTTCAGCGTCGCGCTACTCGTCTACTATTTGAACGGAATCGTCCCTCTTATAGTGTGAGACTATCTGCTGCTAAATTAAATCACTAAATCGAAAGCTTCGCGGTGACTTAATTATTACGTTTCGATCGGTTAAAAACTTAATCGGAATTGATCTAAATACTTTGTTTCTGCTCAACCATGACGAACGTTTAAGAGGTAACCTCAAATTAAAAAAAGCACACTTCAAAACAACGGTTGGACAAACATTTCTCTCTAACAAAATATTTAACGTATGGAACCCATATCTGTAGTTAGTGCACCATCTGTGAATTCTTTCCAAAAATCGCTTAGACTCTGGTACTTGAATAGGTCTATTTAGGTTGTGTTATAAATTGCTTTGATAGTTATATATATTTCAAATAATCTATGCGTCTTTACTGTCTATAATATTTTGTCATGAATTATTGAAGCATATATATTTTCTCAGTGTTTAATTATAAATTTTCCGGGCTGTATAGAATTTCTCAGCCCGTTGTCCATATTGTAATAATAATAATAATAATAATGTTGTAGCCACACTCGTGAACTCTTCGAGAAGTACAATCTGAAGAATATTTATTTGTTGATGGCAGTGGTGCCTGGTGGAATTTGATGCTGGAGGAATTACTAGACCTAAGTAGGAGATTATAGTAGCAAAAAACCTTTAAACGAATTTTAAATTGTGTGCCCCACCCAAAAATCTTGGAAACGAAATGAAACGTATATGCGAAATGTTTTTTGTTTTGAAAATTGATTGAGTTTTTATGTACATTCGGTAATTGCGAAAAGAATATATCACATTTTTGAAAGCTGTTTCCAAGATCTTCTGGTGGGCATTTGAGTGAATTGGTAAAAAGTCTGGTGAATTTGAGATTCTCGTATTTTGGTTCCGTATATGGGTTCCATGACCCACATTAGATTGTAGGGGTGATTACTAAGCTGGAGTAGTAGTATACAGTGTGGTACAGCCAAATGGAATAAATTCAGTAGCTCCATTATTATGCATTTTTTTAGAAAATTCTGAGACACGTCAATTTCTAATTCTAATTGACATCTTGCGACGTAAAAATGTCATCCCTAAATTCAACCCCCATCAGGTGTCAGCTAAAACCCCTAAATTTTCAAATTGGAAGTAGGGGCTTGTGATACTTCATTTGAAAGGTCTTTTCATTCTCTGACTAAAACTGCTATGATTTTAAATTTTATTGCAGAAATTAACAAGAAAAAAAGTTTTCAGCGTAGGAAATTCGTTACATTAAAATAAAAATATAATCATTATTAATGCAGCAGATGTTCAAAATGCAATACCTCCAGCATCTTGGCAGCATCCTAGACGTAAATAGAAATGTCTTCTAACGTTAGTTAACGTACGCAGGCGTAATCGACCTAATTGCAAGTGTTATTCTTCTTCTTCAGTCAGCTTAATCGTCGGGTTTAGTTTGTAGACCATAGTTTTTACATATCCCCATAGGAAGAAGTCTAACGGCGTGAGATCAGGTGATCGTACATGCCATTCTACAGAACCACGTCTCTTCATCCGGCGATTTGGAAAGATTTACTGTGGAGATATTGCCGGACATTGACTTCGTAATGTGCTGGTGCACCATCGTGCTGGAACTATGCTGGATACAAGTTTGCCATAGTCGATAAAACATTATTTTGGAGCAGCGCTAAATAAGTTTCTCCATTCAAATTGCAGTCAATGAAGAAGGGACCAATGATATTTTCCTCAATTATTCTTGCCCAAACATTAACTTTATCAGGGTTTGCGTGTGGAGTTCCCCCTCCCTGTGAGGTTTTCTCTCGACCAGTAACGATAGTTTTGGATGTTAACATGGTCGTGAAGTGTAAATGTAGATTCATCCGAAAATAAAGCATTTTCTATTTGTAAAGTATTGTCATCTATCATTTGCATCATTTGTTCAAAAAGAGAAATTCGTCTATCAAAATCGTCTTCCGCGAGCTCATTAGTTGGTACCAGGGTGCAACATGGGTGCATCTGATTTTCTGTCAATACTGTACAATACAATAAAAATTATTATTAAACACTAACCATCTTTTGCGCAAATTACTCGCAAATTTACGCAAATTATTAAATTACGTTAGCGAATCAAGGAGGCACCGTCAGGGAGCTTGTCAAAGTTTCGCGTCCCGTTTTTGTTTTTTTTTTTTTTTGGTGGTTTTATTATATTTTTTTGATAATGATATGTCTGGTAAAAGTAGCAAAAAGCCATAAAATGAGCCATTTTTGGGGTTATTTCCTTCAAAATGGGCATTTCGGAGGGATCTAAGCCAAAATCTGACATCATGATGTTTAGCAGATTCCAAATACGGCAATGATATGTGTATAAATGCAATGATACGAGATGTGTACTTAATGTTGTCAATGCTACCAAGTTCGGCAGTCAGGGCATATTTCAAAAATTACCACGGCAGTCAGGGGATAAGAAATTGTTTAAGTTTTCATTGTTATAAAACAACACATAGTATACGGGACAGTTTTTTAATAATATAATTGGTATTAATAATCGATCCTTTAAAAGAGAGTGTACTGTATTTCTTATTCTGTCGTGTATTTTTTATAATACGCGAGTAAACTATAAAATTACGTTGAAAATTGCGTAGAATTAAAATTGATTACGTAGGTATAGCTTCGAAATCGTATTACAATGTGAATATTAATATCAAGCATTTTGTGTTGTTCAATAACACGATTCAACGTCTATAGAAATAATGGTTGTTGTTACAAACAGTTGTAATTACGAAAAGCCGGCGGCATTGCGAGTATTTCCAGAAGGATGTACCGGAAGAAGCCTCTGTGTAGCAATTTATTATTAAAATACAGATATTAAGTTCAGTATTGTTTGCTGAGCATAACCGGTTACACTACTTTATAAACAAAACTCGGAATCATTCATCGAAAACAAGGGACGTTCACTGGCATACTCGCAGTGGAACCCACATGTATAGGGTGATTGTTTTATCTTACCACCCACTTTTGTTACGAAAATGGCTAAAGGAAACTACATTAGTAATAAAAATTAAAGGATATTAAAAAAATGCCAAATTTTTGGACGATTTTCAACAAGGGATAACTCGGAGAAAAATGGTCGTACAGAAAAATAAAAAAAAAAAAAGGAAATTGTAGCCTCGTGTCGAGTTTTCAGACCTGGACTTAAAACAATTTTAGCGGAAGCGGTTCGCCCGTAATCAACCGAAAACCAACAAAAACATTTTTTCCAAATTTTTGCTCGTCTCTTTAAAACGGTCTGTGGACTTTTTTTCAACATTTTTTTCATCATGCGACCATAAAACTCTTTTAGACAATTTAATCAGCTTTAATTTGACCCCTTAACGAGCTCCGTACGATGATTTGCCGCGGAGTTGTCGTCGATCAAAGCAAAAAAGTCCTTTTCAACTTTGGCAATCAATTAATCGGGAAGATTCTTTATAAGACACAATCGGGGGCGATTGATAAAAAAACATTTTTGAAGCGATAATGTTGGCTTAAAAAAAGTTAAAAATCTGCGCATTTAAGGATATTTGGAAAATTTGGTATAACTTTGTATATTATATTGGATGAACGAAGGATATCGTCGGTAATTTTTTAACCTCAAAGTGTCTCAAAAAAACCCTCAAAGTTGCAAAAGCGCTGCGATTTTTTTTTTTCTTAGTGCATGAAGATTTAAAGGACCCCGCACCAATCATATGAAATTTTCCAAATATTTCCTTAAATTCGCAAAATTTTTACCTTTTTTTCAGCCGATATTATCGTTTCAAATTTTTTTTATCCAGTCGCCACCGAAGAAAATACCGGGAATTAAAAAAGTCATAAAGTACATTAAGAAAAAAAGTTATGGCCATTTTAATCCGTAAAGAGTACTATATACAGAGCCCCTCTAGCGGTTACAATAAAACGATGTTCATAATAGACTTTCTCATACCAAAAACCCCCGTGTATCAACTTTGAATGCAATACGTTGAAAAATGTTTATGATATTAAAAAAATCGTTTATAAGTTGTTGTTATGATTTTAATGGTTTTCTTTTGAATTTTAGTTTTGATAGAAATAAGATAAGGATAAATAAAATCCGTTTTTAGGTTGGATAGGTTTATTTGAAAAAGTAGAACCCCCTATAAGCTATATCTGTGTTCTACTACGGAAACTGTTTAACATACAGTGTCGAACAGCCAAATGGAATAAATTCAGTAGCTCCATTATCATTCATTTTAGAAAATCCTGAGACACGTCAATTTCTAATTCTAAAATCACATCTTGCGACGTGAAAATGTCATCCCTAAATTCAACCCCCTTCAGGTGACAGCTACAAACTACAAATTTTCGAATTGGAAGTAGGGGCGTGTGATACTTCATTTGAAAGGTCTTTTCATTCTCTATGGGCACTCTGGGGCACGGGTAGGCGGAAGAGTGGGTTAAAGCACCGTCTTTCCAGTCGCGATACCTCTGTGCGCGTTGTTTGGAATTCGGCCGGGGTAGCGATTTTTAATTGTCTCGCTTTCTCCGCCAGGAGCTTGATATGCAACCAATGTACTAGTGTATAGATATGGATGCATAGATGCCAATCCAACCGCATATGCCCTAGATTTGGTAATGTTCTGAGTTTTCTGGGTTTCACTCAAACTGTAAAAACAAATGCGTTACCGAAATAATCCTTAGAATCACTCCCAGTGCGCCCATGGCAAATAATAATAATAGCCACTCCTTCCGCACTGGTCCCTGAGAGGACCTATGGGGTTACTCTTCGGAGTAATTATAGGGTGAGTATTATTATTATTCGGGCTGCTATGACTTTAAATGTTATTGCCGAAATTAACAGGAAAAAAACGTTTCTCCGGCGTAGGAAATTCGTTTAAAATAAAACTTTTATCAGTAACACTATTTGTCAATTTTTAGGTTCTGACATGTTAATAATAACAAAAAATAAATGTCTGTAATTGCCGACATTCCCTACTATAAGATAAAAACTTACTAATAAATAAGTACGTACAATTTTTCGCTTGACAAAAGAACGACAAAAACGAGGAAGCAGTAAAAAAAACCGACCACAAATTTTCGAAGTTGGCCATTATCAGCTTTAGTGAAATTACCTAGAAAAACCGTTCTTGTCTTTGTAACAATAGTTAACAGTTATCAGTGTTAAACTTTTTGCTTTAGTTTTCGTGTTGCAATTCAGGGTGATGGTTTAACTAACAGAAATGCATAAGATAACGATTCTGCAGATGATTGGTAACGGGAGACAGAACACGAACGCAGGCCGAAGTTGTTCGCCTATTTCATGAGAAAAATAGAGAAACCGAAGTAAAAAAAATAGAGAAGCAATTTCGGGAACGTGGACATGATAGATGAGAAAAAAAAAAAAAAAAAAAAAAAAAAAAAAAAAAAAACAAAACTTTTTTTTTTTTACAAATAGAAAAATAGTGGTTTATTTTCGGATGGATCAGCATTTACACTTCACGTCCATATGAATCGCCAAAACTGTCGTTACTGGTCGAGAGAAAATCCTCACTGGATGAGGGAACTACACACGCAAAACCCTGAGAAAGTTAATGTTTGGGCAGGAATAATTGGGAGAAAATACCATTGGTACCTTCTTCATTGACGGCAATTTGAATGGAGAAACTTATTTAGCGCTGTTCCAAAATAATGTTGTACTGACGATGACAAACTTGTATCCAGCTGAAGGAAACCCACAACTTCCACTTTGAATAGATAATGAAAAGACCTTTCAAATGAAGTATCACAAGCCCCTACTTCCAATTTGAAAATTTAGGGGTTGTAGGTGTCACCTGAAGGGGGGTTGAATTTAGGGATGAGATTTTTACGTCGCAAGATGTCATTTTAGAATTATAAATTGACGTGTCTCAGGATTTTCTAAAAATGCATAATAATGGAGCTACTGAATTTATTCCATTTGGCTGTTCCACACTGTATATATTCATTATATTTTTAAGTAGAACGTCGGACATCTATCTGAGTATCTTCAAACTTACATTGCGATTTTTTTCTTCATCCGAAAAGTTCAGTATGATCATCATTTCCTCCATCATGTTCTTTTGCAGCGGTAATTTATTTGAAGATACTGCAGGTTTTATTTCAATACCTTCCGCTTTACCCAAAAGTAACCATTAGTGTTGGCCCATTCTTTTTGATTCACCCTGTATACTTCCACATTAACTGTGTGGATTTGGTATTAAAAAAATTAGAACGGATACAAGACTAGTAAATCTTCGATCACGACATTTTAATGATCTCGGTGTGTTTCAGAAACTGCAGCTACTGCGAAAATGTAAATATTGAGAATATTAAAATATAATTTACATATATTTCCATAATCGAAACGTTAACTAGTCTATCTCGGGTCAATATGTAATTTTATGTGGTTTTGAATTACTTTTATTTTCATCAATCAATGGTAATCAGGGAGAAAGTAATGCGCATTTTACACGCGCAGAAATACTTTCTTTGTTATTTCCAGAATTCTCGAAAGAGGAACTGTAATAATGACCATCTAACATGACCAGTTACTATCGAAAGCTCGTGCAGTCTTTAAGGGTTAGGTTGGGTTTGAAAATTTCAAAAAAAATCGATTTTTTTTTGTCTTATTAAATAGTACAATATGTTTTAAATATTCTCCTAAAATTTTCAAATCGATCCGAGTAAAAATTCTAAGAGATAGACCCTTCGGAAGTTCCGCCCATCAGGCACGTCAGTGCGCGCTTCGCATGGTATTGTCGATTTCAAAAAAGAATGCGCCCCCTAGGCGTGTGACAGTTGATTACTCGCTTTCTCCATGTTTGTTTACGTTTGCCAGCTTTATCTGAGTCATTGAATGAAGGATTTTTTTTTTATTATTATTACAAACAATTTTTTCGAGCCAATACATGGTGAAAATTTGACCAAAAAATATGTTTTTTTGTTCAAAGTCTGTCAAAACTTCAATTTTATTTTATTTTTTTTCCTTGGTCCAATAACGAGATTTATCCATGTACTAACGAAATATTTTTGGTTTTTTGATTTTGGATGAACCAATAATGAGTTATGCTGTCCACGGCAAGAGCATTTTTTTTGAGACGTCAAGGGAGTTGAGGTAACAATGGCTTATTTTCGGAATTTTTAAATAAAAATTTCACAAAATACTGTTTAAATATGTATCTTTGACATGCTGAATTGTTTAAATAAAATATATGATTGTATATATTAAAAAAATAGTAAAAATGCCCTTTTTTGAACCTCTGAAACCCACCTAACCCCTTAATAACCTCTTGTTCCTCTATAATAAATAAACAAACTTATTTCACCAACGAGTTTTGGTTTGATATACAGGGTATCGCGGGATGTTACGCAAAAAAAGATGTCCCTTTTTTGTGTGTACCTTTGTAGTTTGTACTGAAAATCTCGTTTTTTTGTCGTCCTTTTTATTCCAAATGGTTCTTCATCACTGGGAAGGGTGGTTGTTTGTGTTTTAGAGATAGCAGTAAACCATAAAAATCAGGGCCGCACTTAGTACAGTAAATGTGAAACAAAACATTTTTTGGAAAATCCTCGAACAGGTCGATTTGGTTCAATAAAAACAAATATTTTTGAGGAAACGTCTATTTTCATGTCATTTGTTTTTGAGTAATGACGTCATCAACTTATTTTTCAAATTGCAACCCCCCCCATTTTTTTAAATTTAATTTGAGAGATTTCATTGTCGATTTAACGATATAAAAATGTTGCCACCTTACATAAAAATTTTTTTGAATAAATGACAATTGAATGTTACAAAATGAAAAATATATGTTTCACAATAAATTAACGAAAATTTCTATTTCAATAATAAGCAAATATATTTTCAACCAAATTTTACACAAGGTGTATCGAACGTAATCGTAAATCGAACACCAAATTTTAAATTAGGTGTTCTGAGAATGCCGTCCATCAAATTCTTGGCAATATGCAAGCCTGTGTACAAATTCTTCTTGTACATTCTGAATTACTTCCGGGGTAATGGATCCCATTTCATCTCTGATTCGATCTCGTCGGTCGGCTAAATTGTGTGGTCTTCTGTAGTAAACTTTTGATTTCAAATAACCTCTAAATATAATCAAGTGGTGTAAGATCGGGGCATCTCGCGGGCCATTCTATCGGTTCGTCTGTCAATCCACCTCTGAGGAAAGATGACGTCTAAATATTCACGAACTGAGCGCGCATAATGCGGGGTGCTCCGTCTTGCTGAAACCAGAGTGTGTTATCTGGAATGTCAGGATCATTCTCGTTTGGGAAAATTACTGCAAGCGCTGGAACTAGATCGTTTTGCAAGGACTCCAGATATCTTTCTCCTGTGAGAGTTTCTTCAAAGAAGAAAGGCCCTATTATTCTGTTTGCGACAATTCTGGCCCATACATTTCATTTCTGCGGATGTTGAGTATATGCTTCGATGATCCAATGAGGATTCGTCCGACTCCAATACCTGCAATTTTGACGGTTCACTATGCCGTTTAGACAAAACGTGGCTTCATCAAAAAAAGTATTTGCTGGTGTAAATTTGGATTTGTTTGACAAAGATTCATCATAGTTTCACAGAATTGCAGTCGCCGGTCGGGGTCGTTTTCGTTGAGTTCTTGCACACGAAGAAATTTATAGGGATGATAGTTTTCTTTCCTCAGGATACGTAGAACTGTCGTCTGACTAACTTCATTTTCTGAGGCAACTAGTGTAGAGGTACTCGAGGGTTCTCTTCTATACTTAACACAATGTCAATCTTTTATCTTGGTAATTTTTGGACGTCCTGATTTTGGTAGATCTTTAACATCACCAATTTCTCTAAATGTGAACTCAATACTACAATATAAGTATAAATACTAACACGTTACATTAAATTTTCGCA
Source organism: Aromia moschata (assembly GCA_029963805.1). NCBI lineage: Eukaryota > Metazoa > Arthropoda > Insecta > Coleoptera > Cerambycidae > Aromia > Aromia moschata. Next base: position 1,391,157 of record JAPWTK010000032.1, on the reverse strand, counting down.
CAATTTAATGACAAATCTTCTGATTAACTGACAGTAAAAACCATGGATACGTCAAAAAACTTAATCTGATATTTTTTTTGCTTAGCAACGTACTTTTTTGCTATGTTTTATTTGGGTTCAGTTTTTTTCCAGAAATAATATTCGTTTATTTATTGTGAAAATATATTTTTCATTTTGTAATATTGAATTGTCATTTACTCAAAAAATTTGTTATGTAAGGTGACAACATTTTTATACCGTTAAATCGACAATAAAGGGGTCTCTCAGATTAAATTAAAAAAATGGGGGTTGCCATCTGAAAAATAAGTTGATGACGTCATTACTCAAAAACAAATGACATCTGAAAATAAACTTCCCTAAAAAAAGATGTGTTTTTATTAAACAAAATCGACATGTTGGAGGGTTTTGTCTAACAATTTTTTGTTTCACATTTACTGAATTTCCATACTTTAGGCGCGCACTGTATTTAAAAAAACACTACCTGGTTTTTACCCAACACTGAAAACATGTAGGTCTCATAGACGTTTTTATTTTTTACTATTGATCATACTCCTTTACGAATTGTTAGTACAAATTTCTGACGGATATACATACATTGCGCTAGATAAATCTCATTGTGGTACATAGAAATTTTTACGCGAGTAACAGTTTGAAACAGTATTTAAAATTTGAGGACTTTGTAGTTTTCGCGACAACGAAAACACATTAAGTACAGCTCATTGGGGAAAATGCCTCATTTTTCTGAAGATTCTTCAGCATTTTGCTGAAAACTGAAGATAGATGGTGGAATTCTGACACCGGATTCATGTTCAGTGTATTGTCATTGAATGACTTAATAAACCAACTTCATTATAAGCTGTATCAGAGGTAGATAATATTATTATTGATAAAATACTTTGAAGTCTTTTCCCATTATTATTTCAAGGGAGGAGGAGGTCTATAACTCAAAAACTGAAAACATTTTACCTGTTTTTTGTCGTCCTTAATATAGAGTTAGACATCGTTGGTATAATTTGCATACACCCCGTGTAATATTTATGAATCTTCTAATACGCTGTATCTGCTGTACCCAATAACACACATTGTTGTGGCAAACAATTACTACTATTTACACTAATAGAAAATCTGTTGCGAAACGGAGAATTGTGTAAGATACAAATTACAGTGGTGCAAAATTACAGATTAAATAATCTCTTTAACCTCTACGCATGCAAGATTATCCATTGCAAGTCAAACATGACTCTATTAAATGTTTACCTAGACCGTTATGAAAGGAATTATAATAATTGTTGAAAGTCTGATCACTCTACCGTCGTAACCTTTTGTGCAAGATTAAAATATGTACATTTATCTAATTGTCTAAAAACGTATTACATCCTGGCAGAAAAAAATGCAATAACAGAGTTACCCAATCCCGCATTTATACCCAAGTCTTGTTTACGCTTACTATTAGTCGAGAGTTTTTTTTATCCTGTTTAATTAAAACAGTAATGCGACAACTAGAAATTGAAATTCCATTATTAAACTCAAATAAAAGGCTATTAGGTACAAGATTACACAGACCTGCAAGGATTTTTTTACCCTAATAGGCGATTCTGAAGGTTTTTGACATGTTGAACATAATACCGTTGTCCGCTTTACTCTACCACGGCACAATTTTCAGAAAACCTAACCTAAAACTACAAAAAAGGCTCTTTTGCCTATATTGAGGCATTCATAGCTCGGCAACGAAACGAGATTGGGTAAAATGGACTCGACCATCGTATTCAGTAAATCAAAACATACAAAAACAATAGTAACAATAACAAAATTTTTTATGTTAATTAAAGATAAATACTTTATACATACAGGGTGTCCTCTAATTGATGGTACACATTAAAACCACATATTTCTCATGTCAAAATATGAGTAATACGTAACATACCTTAGTCCAAAAGTTGATAATAACCAAGATACAGGGTGTCAAAGTTGAAATTTGGTTTTCCTTTTTTATCAATAAATTCTGAATAAATAGGAATAATGGCACGAAATTAGAGATTCGGGGTTTTTTCGAGGCGAGAAAGTCAAATTCGTTCATATATTTGACGTCACTAATGGAGGGCACCACCTGTAGCACATCGAGCTTGTTTCAAAGGACACAACTATTTTGCGGTTCACTATATCGCTTTCCACTTCGTTGGAGTCGCGTTGGAATCGTAGGTCCACTTATATTGGGTCGCTAGGATTAACCCGTTTTCGAGATTTGCATTTGAAATTTCCTACGTGTACTTGATCTTGATTCAGAGATCTTAAATAATTTTTTAAAGTATGCCTTGCCTGAATCAAAATTAGAATAGTTAAAAGCGAAACAAATTTGTTTACTGTCAAAATCAAACTTTCACGTTATTATCTGCTTTAAACAGCTCTTGTAAAGTGTTTATTTTAAGTTAAGTGCAAAATGCCGAGACATAATTTGTTTTCGAACGAGGAAGTGCGAGATATGGTATGCGTATATTCAAAGGAAAATTTTAACGGACGTAGAGCCCATCGAAGATACTTAGAAATGAATCCAAATCGGAGACACCGATTTTAAGATTTTTAAAAATCTTTACGGCAGATTGGGAGAAACAGGTTCTTTTCGCCCCAAGCGAGATTCCGCAGGTCGTCCGAAGAGGAAGAAACCCCGAGCAGGAAGAAGAAATTCAGAATAGATGGACTATAAGTGAATTTAATGTAAAATATATTATTTCTAGAGCTAAAAATGCATGCAGAAAACTACATTAGAGTACTAAAATTCGATAATTTGACATCTGAGGAATTTGATAATATCTGGAAAGATTGTTGGCAATTCCGTTTAGTGTTCATAGAAATAAACGAGACAGTAGAGATAATCAACAAATGGACTTGTTACAAAAATCCGTCAGAAAATCGACTGGTAAAACATGTAATTCTTATTTTAGTTTGATACTAAACTTATTTTTATTTTTAGATCGACATGGATGTTAAAGTAGCCTTCAACACCAAAGACATATTGTTGACTGAATGAGATAAAACATTGAGATTATTGTTATTCTTAATGAATAATTAGCACATGAAAGACATGCAGATATCTTTGTGAACAGCTCAGAATCTAATACAATAAAGAGACATTGAAAATGTGCGAGTTTTGTTAAAAATCTCTTTTCGTAATGTTCATTCTTCCACGACCAATCTGTTTTAAAAAACAACTGACAGTCAGTGGCGGATTTACAAATTTGCCGCCAGTAGGCTATTTAATTTTTGCCGCCCCTACTGACCCCTAAAATTCTATACCCCTAGTTCGCATATTAATTACATTTTATTCTGTCAATGAAATTGCAATTTCATTGAGATTATTTCTCCAACCTACGATTTAGTCAAGATTACATGAGAAATAGTTTTGGTATACTTCTGAGCTAAAAAAAGCTCAATCATGTACTAATTATAAGGTGGGGTAAGGTATGCCGTAAAACTTCTAAAAATTTGCCGCCGCTGGTAAGTCCGCCACTGCTGACAGTATTAATAATCATTGTGATACCAATGAGGATTATTATACATGAGTAAAATCAACGAAAAAAGAGCACTAATGAATGAATGCATCCCATTAATAGTATGATTTTGTACATAGAAACAACGTAATCCATTCATTAAAACAACGAGTGAATTCATTGAAGTAAATTATTACGTATTATAACCATGAAAAAAAAAACATTATGTTACTCAGGGTTGAATTAAGAACTTGTGCTCGTGATGAAATGAAGCGGGTGTTCTGCAAATGTTTACTCACCTATTTTTTGAAAGTTAATTCAATCCCACGATCCTTCATAGAAGCAAACTTGTCTATAACCTTGTCGTTGAAACCATCAATTTTTGATATAAATAATTTTTCAATGGAGAGCATCGATAGAGCTGTCAAACGATCCTGGTCATCGAATTTTGGAGGAAAGTCTTGATTCTTTTTAAAGTTGAAAAGCATCTTTCAGCTTCTGATGTTGACATGGGTGTTGTTGCAACGATTTCTAATAATTTTTTTGTTTCCCGAAATGTTTCGTCTAAATTATTTTGTGTTAGAAATTTTAAAAGGGGTAATGCACCATTTAAATCTCTACAGTCGCTTCTAAAATAAATAACAGATAGCTCTGTTCTAAGTCGCTCCTTTTCAAGTGTGGGGTAAGCTAGGCAAGTAGTAGTCAACTTGTCATCGGGAAACTTAACACAATACTCTCGAAAATGCTCAGAAAAAAAGAGACGCTGCTAGTAGATGATCTTTAAACATAAATCTATCTTGTGCAGACTTCGTAATAAGATCACAAACTTCTAAGGCGGCAATACGGTGATCAAATCTGCTGTTATGAGGGCGTTTTCTTTTTTTTCTTGAGGCTCCGTGCAGACATTTGATGAGGCTTCAGTAATGATGACATCAATATTATTCCGAACGTGGGTGATGCTTTCTTCGAAATTATTGATATCGTTTTTTACTTGAGTCGGATCGGTCTTTCTCTTCTGCAGCTGATTAAACAAAATGTCGACGTGTGGCATTACATGATGAAAAAAAGTTAACCAAAAAACAAAAACAGGATCTTCCAACATACGCCGAATAGATGAAGCTGCATTGCATACAGTTTCATTTTTAAATTGGTTTTCTATTTCTTCCATACATTCAATAAGCGAATCTCTGTTTTCAAATACAACGTTAATGGTCCGTATATTAAAATTCCAGAGAGTCGTAGCACCTTGGGGAATGTTTCTTTCCACAATTGTATTTAGTACTTCTACTCGTTGCGGTGAGTTGTTGAAAAATGCAGGAACCTCTTTAAGATTTCCAAAAAACACACGCACTTGAGAATTTATGGAAGCAGCTTTAGACATAATTAAGTTTAATTGGTGTGCGTAACAGTGTACAAAATAAGCACAAGGATACTTTTTGTTTAATTTTTGCTTGAACTCCTGCATATTGACCACTCATTACCGCTGCTCCATCGTAACTCTGCGAAATTAGCTTGTACGGTGAATTTTCTACTAGAGGGTCTATAACGCTTAAAATATTTTCCGAAAGAGTTTCAGCGTCACATTTCGTAGGTCTTAGGTATGTCCAAAAACGTTCAATCGGTTCACCATCAAGGACATATCTTAAGACTACCGCTAATTGAGTTTTTGCAGATACATCAGTTGTTTCGTCTGCCATAACTGCCAAAAATGAAGATTTGTTAATTTCTTTAATTATTTCTTCACGACATACTTCTAATATGCAGTCTAAAAGGTCGTTTTGTATTTCTTCAGAGGTCGCTTTAAATACTGAAGCCTTTTGTAGATGCTCGCTTAAACTTGTATCAAGCTCGGCAGAAAAATTTATTAAACCACGAAATATCCCTGGGTTTTGAGGTGTTTCAAGTCCGTCATGTCCTCGCAGCGCCAGTTCAAAGGCCCCACAAAACTTCATACAGCTAATAATTTTTGATAAAACGTTTTCTATTTTTTGTCACATTGTCATTATATTTTTGTACATTTATCCAATAAGCTGGATCTAGCTGTGCTTTAAGATTTGTTGTTCCTAATAAGGCTAATTCAATTGAATTATGAAGATGGCTTTTGGAGTTGTCGTGTTTTTTTATTTTCTCAGTCAAGTGCACTAAATCAGTCACGCCTACTTCCGTCCATGCTTTATCACCGCCAAAAAAGTAAACAAGGAAAGCAAAATAAAGCATTTTTTTTGTTGCACCCACATATCCAATTATTCCTCGAATAAATGTTTTTATTAAATTGACGCTTATATGCTTTTCCGCGACTTACACCTGGAGTCTCAATAATAATATCGGGCAATGGCCTACCTTTATTTTTCAAATCAATTTTTTCTTCATACGAGTATTTAAAATTTCTTCACATGAATCAAACTGTACACTAAATCCATTATCACTTATGTCTTATGTTACTATCACAGTTTGTAAATACCAATATGTAATTAGTATAATAAAAATAAATCAATACACAAATTAGAAATCAACAGATTTGCTTTCAATCTACGCGAAACACGATCTACGCCGGCCGGGTCGCCCGCTAAGTCTACGAGAAATATGTAAACACGCAGCGATTAGCTGGAAAAAATGCAGCTCACTGACAAGTGTGGAGCGCCGCGGGAAGTGAGGGGAAGCGCGCGGGTATGCCAAGGCGTGCACAGAACGGTCTCGCGCAGTGTTGCCAACTCTACCAACTTTTCGGTAGATCTAGCAACTTTTATTGTTTTGCACAAATCTACTACCTTGCACCAAAAATCTACCAACTTTTTAAATTTTCGAAAATTTAAATCATATCTCCATAAAAATGATAATGATTTATATTTTTTATCGCACTAATCTTTCTATTTATTTTTTATCCATTGATGTATTTAGTGAATGTAATGGAGAATAGATGGTGTTGCAGGTTATTGTGCAACCACAGAATATTCTATCCAAAATGTTTACACTCGACATCCACATATCCGAACTTTTCGTTCCGCAAAATTCCACATTTCCGAACTTTCTTCACCTTGGGATAACCGAACCTGGCGCATGCGCAAGGGGTTTTTCTGGCTGATTCGACAGCGATATTCGACATTCGACAGCGACAAGTTCGGTTGTGTGGAAGTACAAGTTCGGAAATATCGTGAGAAAAATTCGGAAATATCGTGAGTTCGGATATGTGGATGTCGAGTGTATTTACTTTTTACATCATGGCGGCGTTTGATGTTACCAATTCTTGATTCTAGTAAGCGATAAATTATATTTTTTGTTTTTGGTGATAGGAAACAGTTTTAATTTAACATTATTAAAAATGAGTGAAAGTGAGAGTGAACATGAGAATTATTTCATATAATAACACTTCTTTAAAATAAAGGTTAAACATCGAAAAATACGTCTTGATAAGCCATACCAAACCTTGAGCTAATATTTTCCGATGATAAATATTTAAATTTAATACACAAGCTCACTTGAATACAAGCTCAATTTGTATAATATCCGCGATTCTGTGTTCGAACTTATTTAATGCCTTTAAACATCTAACAAGATCTATTCTATACTAATTAAAGTTTAATTAAAACTACTTTTACTTAAAATAAAAAAAAAGTTTTCTCAGAGAACCTAAGCTGCCGCATTAAATTGAAACGAATAATGATACTAAATAAAGTATCCAGCCAAGTAAATCAATTACTATAAATAATATATAAACTGCACTTGAATTAAAGTACGCTTGTATACTCAAATTAACTAAATAATTAAATATTTATAATCAGGAATTATTATATTCTGATATGATAGACCTATGACTCGTTCTTCAATTTTTGACTTATTTCTATTCTTATTTTGAATATTGACGAGTGTAATTTTGCTTTGTCATTAGTTCCCTTATGTCAATAGTTAAAATTTGTCTTATCCAATCGAAAAATAAATTCAGGATACCAGATCCTAACTCGGGGATCTCTAAAATAGATGAAAATAAAGGTAGTAGATCTACCAACTATCTTTTCATAGTAGGATTTGTTGGAAACTACCAACTTTTAAAATCGTATCTCCCACCTTGACACATTTTGAGTTGTCAACACTGGTCTCGCGGCCCAGTACAATAATGTAAATGTACCGCGACGCGTTCGACTAGAGACCCAGAGAATGTATTTGGTCTACTACTTAGCACAGGATGGCCGGCCGGCAAAGCGGCAAAAAGGCGATTTTACGGAAGCACGACAGCGTGGGGTGCGCCGTGGACACACCAAAATTATTTAATTAATAAATTTTAGTAATTAGGTCGCAAAGATACAGTTACTTGCAAAAGTATTCGTACCCTGAATTGATGTGTAGAAATTAACAGCATTTTATTGGTATTATTAATTATTGGTTCCAACAAGACAACGATCCAAAACACACTGCTTACATAGTGAGGCAATGGATTGTATACAATACTCCCCATCAAAGCCCTGATTTAAATGCAATTGAGCATTTATGGTCGGAAATGAAATGACAGTTACGAAATTATGAAATAAAAGATAAAAACACTCTTAAACAGGCAATTACAAATGTATGGCAAAATATGGACCCTGATATCACACAAAAATTGGTAGCAAGCATTCCAAAACATTTGGAGGCTGTGATCGCAGCTAAAGGTGGACCAACCAAATACTTGAACTTGGCCAATTTCACCAAAAAATTCTGAAGTACGAATACTTTTGCGACCCGTAATTTTGCAATAGAGAATAATTTAGTTTTTATTTTCTAAACAGTAAATAATACGAAAATCAAGTTTAATTTATATAATATTTATACATGTATGTTTATAATAAAAATATTATTATTAATTATACTCAGACCCATTAAAAGAAAATTGTGGTTATTTACAAATTCCCGGTAAAGTACGAATACTTTTGCGAGTAACTGTATTAAATATCAATTTTTTTTGGCAGTTCTGCAGCTCTGCAGCACCCATACACTAGCCGCCCCTAGTTATAAATAACCTCGTTCATCGGCTAAAAAATGACAGTGAAATCAATTGGTTTGATGATCTTTTTCATTGCATGTAAGTTCACCTTTGGTCCAGTAAACCAGCTACAGTCCAGTAGGCAGAGATTTTTATGTGTTCTTGAAACATATAATGCTAAAACGTTGAGGTTCTCACGATGAAATCATGAGAATTATATATTATGCACTTAGGGATGCCCGGGCGCAAACTAGTGTATGTAAGTACAAAGCCTACTTGTTTCTCGTGGTGCATATACGATTTTTTTCACACCCACCAGAAAGTACGTTCTACATACTATTCTTTGAATAAATATGAGGGAAGTTCCGGAAAAAAAATCGTCAATGCGCCCGAATTCAAAATATATATTTTCTATTTATATGCGGAGAAGTTCCGAAAAAAAATAATTCTTCAATGCGCCTACATCCCTAAGTGCATAATATATAATTCTCATGATTTCATCATCATTTCATCAGAACCTCAACACCGGAAAAAACCTCGTTTTGAGGTTAGAATGACAAATAATTTTTTACTCAGATAGAACGCATTTATAAAAAAGATTGAGAGGGCATTTTCCATCAGAATTCTACATAAAATATGACTGTAATTGTTTCCGTTTTCAAATTTTGAATTTTCAAGAATGATGTCCGCCATTTTTGGATTTCAGTCTTTTTTTCACCAGGAATAACTCAAAATGTTACTAAAACATGAAATGACATAGGAAAAGTATAATTACAAACTCCTATTTACTTTTTATAATGAAAAACGCGTCATTTCTTGAGAAATCCGGCCGCCATTTTGAATCCGCCATCATTGAAAATTGAAAATTTAGTCAAATATATTCTGTAGTATTGTTTCGACTGAGGAAAATGACTGTGGATCGAGAAAAACTCACAATAACATTATTTTCTCGTTAATACTAGAGAAAAATTCATATTTCATGAGATTTTATGCAATGTCCGCCATTTTGAAAAGATTAGAGTCAGTTGAGGTCGGCAAAAAAAATCCTATCATCAACTCCAACTATTGCCTCCACCTCCCACCACAATCCGGAGTAGGTGGACTAAAAAAAAAATATAAAAAAATCCCCAAATTTTCAGTACTTTTTTCCATAGTCAGCCATATTTTTTTTCTAGAGCATTTAATCACAATTCTGACCTCGGAAATCGAAAGATCACATCCGAAAACATTAGGATAAGTGGTTTTTATTGAGTGAATTCATTAATTTCCATTCGAGATTGACGCTCCAAAAAGGACGAAAAATTGTGTCCGTTTGGGCGTTAATGGGTTAATCAAAACAACATTTAAGAACTTTCAATCCAGTCGTTCTTTTATTTTTCAATCGGTTGGAACCTAAAAAGTGACGTGATATCCATCATATGCCATCAGTGATGCCATCCAACAAAATTTGCTGTTGAATAAAAGAACACGCCCAAACTAAAACGGGTTCTTCCACACAATGGATTCGTTTTTTAAACCACTAGCCGTGAAAACGTAAACGGACTCGTAATCTAAAAAACGCGCGGTAAAAGCGCTTTTAAATCGTCAGACGCATTCCGCGCCCGGTTTCGAATACCAAACGCCGCCGGACCGAAAGTGAACTTAAATCGCCCTTTTAACGATTCAACGGTACAGGTAAAATCACGGCGCTCGCCTACCTCCATATGGGTCAGCGGTATATAACACCTGATGAGCTCTTCTTCGGTTATTTGACGGCCTGGGAGCCAGTAAAACACGGTCACAGAGTGCCATTTCACTTCTTCCGCGCCGCATCCGCCGCCGTTGCTTTCTCCTAAAGGTCATTTGCGTATTTCGAAGTCACTCGCGTGCCTGGCGAAGTTTCGCACGGTTCAGTGCCGACTGGATGTGATGCGTCGAGTCGATTGATTGTTGACCCTCAGGAGAAAAAGTGCCGATCGTTTGATCGAACGTCTACAGGTGTAAACAAAGAAGAATTAGGTATCTCCGTTGTGTTGTGGATAACATTTGTGTTATGTAAGTGAGATTTTTACAATAACATTTTTTTATTTTTACGAAATGTTAAGTTGTTTAATTCAGGTGCCTACTACTAACACTACTACTAACCCTGCCTTAGGCAGGGAGCTAAAATCATCAAAAAGTGTTCTTGGAACATATAGGGCTAGTTTTGACGGTTTCCTATGTTTTTTTTGCGTAGAACACAATGCGCGGAGTCCGTACAGCTGAAACCGTCCGCTAATTTTTTGAATCAACAATTTGTGAAAAAAAAAACGTCTTTTTTTCACATTTTCGCTTATATCTCCGTTCCTTGGCATATTTTGTATGTCATATGATATAATAAGTTGTAGCCTATCGAATTTCCTAAATTTTAAGTCCAACCTGAAGTCTCCAAGTGCTATTATTAACTTGAAAATGACTGCTGAAGTTGAAAAAGTGTTTTTTTTCACTATTTTTCCACTTCGAAAGTAGGGCGACTATTATCATTAAATTTCTTGGAGGGACTGCTATTTGTAGTATGAAGTTACAAAAAAAATTCAGTTCGATCCGGAATCCGAATTTTTTTGCAATCCTTAATTAACAATTACGCCATTTCTTTGTTTATTGTACGATATTGATCGGGTTGGGCTAGAAAAATGATAAATCTCAAGTTTGCGAGGCTTTTTTGAGATTTTGAAAAATATTACTATTACACTATTTTCTACGCGACTACCTTTTTGACGCGACGTATATATTGTTTTAGCGTTGTCGCTGCGAAATTCTCGGAATTGTGACTATAATATCTTGACGCCCATTTTTTTTTTAAATACGCGTCTTGAAGCGTACTTTCAATTTCATCAATTTCAACAATATACACGTCGCGTCAAAAAAGATAGTCGCGTAGAAAACGTTATAAAACTGGCCCAAATTAATATTTTTCAAAATCTCAAAAAATCTGGCAAACTTGAAGAGATTTATGATTTTTCTAGCCCAACCCGGCCAATATCGTACAACAAACAAAGATATGGCGTCATTATTAATTAAGGCTTACAAAAAAATTCGATCGTTAATTACTCGAAAAGTTATATTGTAACTTCATTCGAGACACAAGAAAAAAATTGTTAAAACAAGTTCAAAAATTATTTTCTGCAGTGAGTGCCGTTTGCCATGAAAAAAACTGTTGTAGAATTGAAATACATGACACAGCAACAACGTGTTTTCAAAGCCAAAAATGGTGGTTCCTATAACCACCATTATGTCCTACTGAATTGTGAACAATTTGTCCCACCCCAAGGACAAAACATGACCAAAATTCGGTTGTACAGTGTTATAAATGTTATTGGAATAATACACTAATGGAAAAAATTAAAGGGTCAAAACATTTTTCCGAATTTTAAGTGATTTTTCAGAATGCTGTATCTCAGTGAAAAATGGTCTTATTGAGGTCTAAACAAAAGCATTTTGAAGCTTCAAGTTTCTAGTTTTGAGATATTTTTTGCAAAAACAAATTTAGAGCTACATGTTTCGTGCAATTTTAGGAAGTAGTGTAAGAAAAAACATTTTGCGACTTTTTTTTGCTTTTTTTCAAGTCCACGAGCTTGAAAAAAATTGTTTCTAACTTAGCTATGGTATGGACCTGATTTGTTTATTCAGCTTCAATTTGCTTTTTTTTTAAATCTCGATATAACCATTTGTTGCTGAGACATCGAACTTTAAATCAAAAAGGGATTCTTTTGTCTTTGATCGACGATATCTCAGCAACCAACGGTAGCACAGAAAATCTAAGGGCAGTTCGGAAAACCGGAATAAAACACCTACAAGGTTCTGCTGCGATTTTTGAGGAGAAACATTTTTTCTTATCCTTGACATGAATTTGAAAAAATAGGAAAAAACGATTAATTGATGGTTTTGAGAATTGATGGTGGTCAGAACATCAACGGCTGAAATTCAAATCTTCATGAAGTGACTAATGTTGCGTAACATGTAGCTCTAAAATTTTTTTTGCCGAAATATCTCAAAACTAGAAACTTGAAGCTTCAAAATGCTTTTTTTTTGTAGACCTCGATAAGACCATTTTTCACTGAGATACAGCATTCTGAAAAATCACTAAAAATTAGGAAACATTTTTTTGACCCTTTAATTTTTTCCATTAGTGTATTATCTACTCTGATATTTTAGATAGCAGGCAGATTCAGGTTCTTGTAGCGCACTAATCAAAATCTTTAACTGGAATAAACGCTTTTATGATAATTTATAGCTATCATTAATTAAAAGAAAACTGGGACACTTCAAGTCTATACACTTCAAATATCTATTAATTTCACCAATTTTATGACAAGTTAGGAATACTAATTATATGTTTATATAGAATGTGGTTTTTGTAACATGTTAAAAGTTTATTTTCACCTTTCAGTTTCTTGCACAAAAAATGAATAAAATTCTCACATACAAAATGCACGTATTAAAATTGGGGTTATTTCTTTCTTTACACTTTGAACTAACAATTACAATGGAAATTTAAAAATAATTTGAGAAAATAGTATGTATTCTAGTACGAGGCTACAATTAACTCCGAATCGACTTTCTTTAAAGAGTTGCAGTTCCAAGTTAGCCAATCAGATAGTCCTAATGAATGATAAAATTTTATGGGTATTTTGTACGTGGTTGTTGTTTTATACAGGGTGAATTTTTAATGCATATTTGGTCAATAGAACTGTCGTTTCATAGGAAATATTAAAATATAATACATACGATTGTTTACATCCTTTTTTTCCTACTTTTTTTGAAATATTGTCAAACTGTATGACGTTCATGTACTTCTGTGAGTCGACCACCTTTTTAATTATAAATGGAAAATCCTATGAAAGTTAAAGGAATTAAAATAACATGGAACTCACATCATATTTGGGGAATGATTATTACACCCAAATAGAAGGCTATAATAACAAATGAAACTTACAACAAAAGAACTTAAAGACTTATCAAATGGGTATAAAAACTCATCATAACATAGTATAAAACAGTCGCTTCCCGCTGTCTGTCTGTCCCTATGTATGCTTAGATCTTTAAAACTACGCAACGGGTTTTGATGCGGTTTTTTTTAATAGATAGAGTGATTCAAGAGGAAGGTTTATATGTATAATACAGGCATAATATAGTAGAAAACACTGATAATTTTAGAGATTTCTAATGTGATGTCGTAAACCGTGCGAAGCCGGGGCGGGTCGCTAGTATTAATTAAAATATGATTATATCTTAAACTGAAAATATAAAACGATATCATAAACGAAAAATATAAAATATAAGGAACGAAATGCTGGTATGAAACACAAATTAAAATTCTCATACCAATAACAGATCTCGAGATTTCGAAAAAGTAACAAGAATAAAAAGACTATATTTACTTGACGATTAAGAAAATTTTACATTATTATTATTAATTGAGAAAAATTAAGAAAAATATTTCATAAATATTTTCCAAGCCGTTTGCAAAATTTTCTGGTGAGGCAGATATTTTTTGAAAGTTTCACTTGAGGTTTGTTTTTGTTATTACATCATTCTATTTAGGTTTAATAATCACTTCCTTAAATACGATGTGCATTCCGTAATTTTTAATTCTACCAATCATCACTTTTACCTATGTTCTTTTTTTAATACAGTTCTGTTAGGGCCCGCGAATTTCTCAACTCTAATCATAACCTATACCTAAACCCAATCGTATCTGAGATGTTTAATATATTTTTAAAAAATTTCCATATGTTAGGGTCTGTAATAACTGCCATAACTCATTTCTGGCATGACGTAAAGTGATTCACTTTTTGGAATAAAACTGAAAATTATAGATCATTTTTTACTTTACCATATTTTTTGTTAGTGCAAAAAACAGGATACATTTTTGTACACACTTCTCCTAAAAAATAAAAATATAATAGCCAGCAAACAACTACTAGAAGTAGGTTTTTTACTGATTTCAAAATACTTAAATTGAACTATAAAAAAGAAAAAAACAAATAAGCAAGTCATAATTAGACTGTTTTACATTTACTAATTAATTGCACAGTAAATTGTAGAATTTATTTTTCAATAAATTGTCCAATTTTAGTAACTGTTTACACATTGCATTATTTGTAACAATTTATTGGCCAATTTCAACACTGCCAACTTTCAATGACTAAAACCTAAGAGTTATCATAGGTTTGTCCCTAAGAGAAATCGCTTATCTCATTATGAGGTTGGTACAATGAAATAAATGTAAACAGTTACTAAATATCCCTAAATTGGCTAAGAAATTGGAGCAAGTTCTAAATTCTACAATTTATTGTGGACAATAAATTGGGCACAATTTCTGTTTTACACGTATTCCAATAAATTGAAGGTCAACTCGTACAATTTATTAGTTAGTTTTGTTAGTTTTGTACATTATACCTATGTATGTTTCTGTCAACTTAAATCACAATTATCTAATATGAAATTTTAATTAACAATTTTTTAGTGTACAGTAGATATATTTTGCATCATCTTCAAAGTATTCTCTTTCTGTCACTTTTTGCAACTTTTTGCAGAGAAAATCGTTTTTCATTTCAAAACACAACAAACAATAGCTATTTATGTCGTAAAGGACAATAAACTGCATGCATACGGGTAATTAGTACCCATTTAAAATTGCGGAAGTTTGGCATATATATCTCTCGTAGCTTTTTCCATATTCTCTGATAAGTCCCGCATTTGAATTATAAAATATCTGCAAATTAAACATTACTCTCACTTACATACTTGTGTTATGTAAATCTGTTAAGCGTATTCGGATTCTCTTTCCGGAAAAAGGTGTTAACTGTGTAAATTACACAGCCACACAAAAAAAAGTTTCTGACCTGGAGGTCTCACTATTAGGAGGAGGAGGTACTATATGTTTTGGGGTCGCTGAATCCGAATCCGGGGTCAGTTTCATCCCAGCACGTCTGCGTTCGGCCATAACCTCAAAAAAAAAACACCCTCAAACTGATTTTACAGTTCTCAAGCAAATATACACTATAAAAAAAATCTATAAATAAATAAATCTGTAAATAAATTAATGAATCTGGGAATGCCAGAACTCCGACTGTATATATTCATGTACCGGGTGGGCAAATTTCGATGTTTTTATAGGGTATCTCGGTAACTGTAAGGGCTATGGAAAAAATGAACCCACCTTTCCCGACCTCTTTTTTCGAGATAAATTCATTGGTGAAAACCAGAATTTGCTATATCTTTTCGTTTTCGAGTTGTAAACGAAAATTGATTTTTTTGAGTTTTCGATTGGTGTCGATAACTCGGTTGTTTGTAAAATTAGAAGAAATCTGTTTGCACGTTCTACAGGCACTTTTTTTAAGTAGGAATAGGATTTCCTTAACAGATTTTTTATATCTTGTGTAGTTTTCGAGTTATGGCATAAACTTCTATTTTTTAAATGGAAACCATAGTTGGCTATGATTTAGCTAAAAAGAGGATTTTTTCTCTTTACAACGATATATAGTTTGTGGGGTCTATGATGAGTGTTTATGCGGAAACAGTTAAAAACATATGTTTTACTAATAAAGGACAGTATAGTAATTTCAATGATTTTGCACAGTAGGCGCCTGTCATTTTGAAAACAGAACAGTTGGATATTGGGATATAAATACACAGTTACACATTACTGTTTGATTAATTGTTTATGTTTGGTTTTTGCTTGCATTATAGTTTTAAAAGTTTCGATTAAAGAAATTGACAAGGCGCGATGGCGTATCAAAATTACGTAAAGTTTAATATGCTAGAGTGTTTTATTCAAAATGGATATAATTCTGAAGCTGCATCGGAAGCATATTTTAATCGCTACCCTGAAAGGAGACAACCTAATATGTCCATCTTTGGTAGACTAAAAGAAAACCTCGTTGAATACGGAGGATTTAATAAACCAAGACCAAAAAATTATCGTATTCAAGATGCTGAGGATGTTGCCATAAATGTTGTTGGTATGGTAGTCGTAAATCCTTCAATTTCAAGTAGGCAAATTGAAGCAGAGTCTGGTATATCGCGACGAAGAGCACTTTCAGTTTTAAAAAACACAAATTTAGACCTTATACAATAAGGAAACAACAACAGCTCCTTCAACTGATCCTGAACGCCGACTGGATTTCTGCAATTGGTACCTACAACAAATTGAGCAAGACCAATTATTTTTAAAAATATCATTTGGACAGATGAAAGTTACGTAAGTAGTGCCGGAATTTTCAACCGACACAACAAACATTATTGGTCTGAAGATAATCCTCATCAGACTGTTGATGTTCAAAATCAAAGACGTTTCGGTTTTTAGTGTATGGTGTGCCCTATATAATAAACGCATTTTAGCTTACCAACTTTATGATGACAATTTAAATGGTCAACGGTATTACAATATGATAAACTACCACATAGTAGAAGAATTTTTAGACAACTTGCCACTTAACGAAAGACGACATGTATTTTTCAACAAGACGGGGCACCACCCCATAATACTAATTTAATCTCGGAATTATTAAATACTAATTTTGGGGAGAAATGGATAGGGAACAATGGGCCAGTAAAGTGGCCTCCTCGGTCGCCAGATCTCTCACCGTTAGATTTCTTTTTTTGGGGAACCATTAAAGACAATTTATACAAAAAGACAAATAATACACTGGTTCAACTGAGAGAAAATCTTATAGACTGTCTGAATTCCGTTTCAAATATTCACATCTATAATGCAACAAAAAAGTGTTTCAAAGCGATGTGAACTGTGCATCGCAAACAACGGACGACAATTTGAAAACTTTAGGTAAATAATCATGCTCGTATTTTTTTTAATCTGTCTAGTTTTGTTTTTGTAAAATATATTGTATCGTATTTTTTACATACATTATTTGTTACAAATTTGATTGTGTTAAAACTTTTCTTGTTATGAATATGTTATAATTAATTATTAATTAGTCACTAATATGTCATAATTAGTTATTTAAGTTTAATATACCATTCATTATATACGACTGTATGTTACTATGTATTTATGTTACTTTTCGCAGGAGTAAATTTCCATAGCAACAGTTATTATTATTAAAACATTGTTGTAACAATGTGTTACTATAGAAACTTACTCTTCCTGCAAAGAAAAAACAAAGTTAGTATACCTATACAAAAAATTAAAATTTTTAACTGTTTCCGCATAAACACTCATCATAGACCCCACAAACTATATATCGTTGTAAAAAGAGAAAAAATCCTCTTTTTAGCTAAATCATAGCCAACTATGGTTTCCATTGAAAAAAATAGAAGTTTATTCCATAACTCGAAAACTACACAAGATATAAAAAATCTGTTAAGGAAATCCTATTCTACTTAAAAAAGTGCCTGTAGAACGTGCAAACAGATTTCTTCTAATTATACAAACAACCGAGTTATCGACACCAATCGAAAACTCAAAAAAATCAATTTTTCGTTTACAACTCGAAAACGAAAAGATATAGCAAATTCTGGTTTTCACCAATGAATTTATCTCGAAAAAAGAGGTCGGGAAAGGTGGGTTCATTTTTTCCATAGCCCTTACAGTTACCGAGATACCCTATAAAAACATCGAAATTTGCCCACCCGGTACATGCCGTAATCGAACGTAAGTACAACCATTGGGTTTATTGTATTATATGATTATGAGGTTTCGGAGCCATAGTGTTTGTGGTTTTAACGGATATAGCAAATTTGAGGGTGGTTTTTGAGGTTATGGCCGAACCCAGACGTGCTGACCCGGATTCAGATTCAGCGACCTCAAAAACATATAGTACACATAGTGAGACCCCCAGGTCAGAAACTGAAAAACTATCAATTACCCGGTTTTTCCTATTTTTTTCAAATTCATGTCAAAGATAAAAAAAATTCTCAAAAATCGCAGCAGAACTTTGTAGGGGTTTTATTCCAGTTTTCAGAACTGCACTTAGATTTTCTGTGCTACCGTTGGTTGCTGAGATATCGTCGATCAAAGACAAAAGGGTCCTTTTTGATTTAAAGTTTGATATCTCAGCAACAAATGGTCGTATCGAGATTTAAAAAAAAATCAACTTGAAGACGAATAAACAAGCTATCCGGTCCATTCATGGCTAAGTTTGAAAAATTTTTTCAAGCTCGTGGACTTGGCAAAAAAATAACAATTTTTTTCTCACACTACTTCCTAATTTTGCGAGAAACATGTAGCTCTAAAAAATTTTTTGCCGAAATATCTCAAAACTAGAAACTTGAAGCTTCAAAACGCTTTTTTAGACCTCGATAAGACCATTTTTTCACTGAGATACAGCATTCTGAAAAATCACTAAAAATTCAGAAAATTTTTTTGACCCTTTAATTGTTTCCATTAGTGTATTTATCTAATGTTGTTGTTGAGGTCATTAAAATTTTCTGTTTACTTACAATGTAGTTTCTAGTTAAACCGCCATTCATACAGTGTTCGATTAATTATTTTATTGTAGGTTAATAACTCCAGGAAACGCATGATGGTTTTCTCCATCAAAAGAATAGAAAACGGACCCACAATGCATCTCCTATGCCCCTGATTCATCACTATCTAAACCATGATCAGATATGAGGTAAGTCACATATTAAACAATTGCAGACGAGGTAATGCTGGATGCGACAAGACTTAAAACAATGATAAGATGAAGATAAAGAATAGCGTTTATAATAATAAATAGATATCCATTTTCGAAGTATCAATACTTATTTTAACTATCCATGTTAATGTTCACTCATTTACCGTTAGGTTTCCAATAATCACCGATTTTGACTTTTTTTTCAATATTTAAACTCATGATCTGTTTTATATGCGACTAATGACTTTCTGTTATCGTCAAATTCACTATAATTTACACTTTTCCTGATAAAGAAAACTTAATAATTAATATTTCAAAACAAATCTAACAACAATTAATAATTTTGATGCTTTCTTACTCAGAATGACTTGTAAATTAAAGTTAAACAAAAATATAGAGGGTGTCCCATTTAAAAATTTGAAGTTCCTATTTAATTCTTAGATTTAGTTGGTTATTGAAAAATGGGAAAAATGTACGTATGTAAGACTCGAAGCATTTGCTGTGCACCACTGAAAATCCAAACAGTGAAAACCCGAAACACGTATTTCATTCCGTTCAAATGTTATTGAGTGTATATTATTTTCGTAGACACCAGGTATACCTAGAATGGTGAATTAAACTGGCTACAAAAAATCTTGAAATTACATTTACGCTGTGTATCGGTGAAAACCAACTATATATTACACATTTAATAAAAAATAATATACAGGGTGTCTACTTTATTTATGTACAAATGCATAAAATCCTCATTTCCAAGATGATCGGTTACATTTTTTTTGTATTTATGGGAATGAATCTTAAATACGATGGTAAGGTCAGAAGAAGCAGTTTTCGATGTCTTTTAAGTAAAAAAAAAATGTAACCGATCATGGAAAATGAGGATTTTTATGGATTTGTACATAAAAAGTAGACACTATGTAGGTACACCAAGAATAGTTTTGCCCGCGAATTGCACACAGCGAAAGTAGTACGAGGTAGAACGACCATTCCCGATATATGTATATGTACCATATACAGTGTGGAACAGCCAAATGGAATAAATTCAGTAGCTCCATTATTATGCATTTTTTTAGAAAATTCTGAGACACGTCAATTTCTAATCCTAAAATGACATCTTGCCGTAACGTAAACATACTTGCATCTTGACGTAAAAATGTCATCCCTAAATTCAACCCCTTCAGGTGACAGCTACAACCCCTAAATTTTCAGATTGGAAGTAGGGGCTTGTGATACTTCATTTGAAAGGTCTTTTCATTTTCTATTCAAAACTGCTATGGTTTTAAATTTTATTGCAGAAATTAACAAGAAAAAAGATAAGTTTCTCCAGCGTAGGAAATTCGTTACATTAAAATAAAACTTTTATAAGTAACACTATTTGTCAATTTTAGGTTCTGAAATGTTAATAATAACAAAAAAATAAATGTCTGTAATTGCCGACATTCCCTACTATAAGATAAAAACTGTCTAATAAATGCGTATAATTTTTACTGTATTGTACAGTATTGACAGAAAATGCACCCATATAAACTGGTACCAACTAATGAGCTCGCGGAAGACGATTTTGATAGACGAATTCTGTTTTGTGAACAAATGATGCAAATGATAGATGACAATATTTTACAAATTGAAAATGTTTTATTTTCGGATGAATCTACATTTACACTTCACGGCCGTGTTAATCGCCAAAACTATCGTTACTGGTAGAGAGAAAATCCTTACTGGATGAGGGAACTACACACGCAAAACCCTGAGAAGGTTAATGTTTGGGCAGGAATAATTGGAGAAAATATCACTGGTCCCTTCTTCATTGAGAGCAATTTGAATGGAGAAACTTATTTAGCGCTGCTCCAAAATAATGTACCGACAATGGCAAACTTGTATCCAGCTGAAGGAAACCCACAACTTCCAGGTAATGCAATATGGTTCCAGCAGGATGGTGCACCAGCATATTACGAAGTCTCAATATCTCCACACAATCTTTCCAAATTGCTTGTTAGGGAGACGTGGTTCTGTAGAATGGCCTGCACGATCACCTGATCTCACGCCGTTAGACTTCTTCCTATGAGGATATGTAAAAAGTATGGTCTACAAAACCAAACCCGACGACTTGTTAATGTCTGTAATACAATTTAAAAGCATAGTAGTTTTGAATAGAGAATGAAAAGACCTTTCAAATGAAGTATCACAAGCCCCTACTTCCAATTTGAAAATTTAGGGGTTGTAGCTGTCACCTGAAAGGGGTTGAATTTAGGGATGACATTTTTTACGTCGCAAGATGTTATTTTTAGAATTATAAATTGACGTCTCAGAATTTTCTAAAAAAATGCATAATAATGGTGTTAGTGAATTTATTCAATTTGGCTGTTGCACACTGTAAATGAGATACACACAAAGAAACAATAATACATTGTAATTCTTGAAGCGTTTACAGTTGCAGTTGCAAAAGAAATGAGCACAATTTCAGGTTTTGTCTACTGCGGTCAAGGGCAAAGCTACTGTTGCTGAACTGGGCTACGTAGAGGTATAAAAACAGTATTTAATTCGCTATAAATATGCAATTTTTTCACTTATGAAGTTCGTTTTATCTAATCGAAGTCTTGCGAGTTTTTATATAAAAAAATTGCCAAGTGTGCAATCAAAATTTGGCGATTTATGCTGACAATATAGGGATGTTTAGAATGTTACAATTACACAGGTCTACAAAAAAAAGTTCTGTCTTTGCGATCAGACCCGTCATTTCCTGTGTATTTTGATTCACTGAAACCAAATTTGGCAAAAAAATTTTCTACCGCATCAATTTTTCTCTCCACTCCCATATAACCCCCATAAACTCTTATAGAGGAAATTAAAAAAATATGTATTTTGATTTTTTTGGGACGCCGTCAATAATAAATTTCGACTTAATGACAGCTGTCAACAAGCTGTCAAATTTCACTAAAAAGTAAAAAGTTGATATTAAATGCATATTATTAAGTTTTTTGGGTTGCTGATTACGATTCTGAAATTAAAAATGAATTATGTCAAAAATCATTTTTCATCACAGAATTAAATAGAATTTAATAGAAAAATTAAAAAAAAAATCCTCTATAAGAGTTTATGGGGGTTATATGGGGTGGAGAGAAAAAATGATGCGGTAGAATTTTTTTTTCGCCAAATTTGGTTTCAGTGCATCAAAATACATAGGAAATGATGGGTCTGCTCGCAAAGACAGAACTTTTTTTTTTGTAGACCTGTGTTATCTAAGCCCAGTCGAATATATCCGAACTTCTGCCTTAAACTGATAAAAAAGGCAGACTTACAACATATCGTACGCACAATCGGCCTACATTCAGTAGACGTAAGTACACAGTTATTAATTGTTAGGTTACAAAATAATAGTTAACACTATCATCTTCGAAGATATATATTTTTATTCGGTGTTATGTACACTAAATTAGTGCCAGCGTAATCTTCCAAATAACAGACATTAAGACGGGAAGAGGAACTTGCCGTTACTTCATTCTTGTTAAATTTACGGAAGCTTGTATGTAGATAATTATGTAGCTGCAAATTGAAGCTTTTCGCTTAATTAATTAGCAGAGCGGGGTATTGTCTCCGCGATACATAGGCGTGCGCTTCTGTCAGTAAGTACAATAACATACTCTGGCTATCATCTGGTCATCTGGTCATCTGGTCATCAACTCTGGCTATGAACGAGTGAGATGGAAATAGCGGCCATGTCTAAGCGTTTCGGTTATGTCAAACTTTTGACAAGTGACTGTCACAATTTGTAAAATAGACAATGGCTGTCATATGATGTGACAGTCTTGACAAGTAAATAAGGTTATAAATTCGATTAAGAATAGAAATACCCCTTTTTTTCTCGGCCAACTTTGATGACGTTTTTTTTGGATGGCTCTATATATAAATTTGATAATATAAGATCTAATCCTTTATTCTTCTTGTTAATTTTTAATACAAAAAAAAAAATTACTTTTATCTTTGGAACTTCTTGAAGTCCAAACTTTTTTCGTCCCTTCTTGTTAGAAAATCGTAGGTTTTTTAAGAATTGGTATGATGTTAGTTAATGAGTTTTACATTTAAGCCGATGATTTACTAAGTTATGAGTATGACTGTATGTACAGGGAACCATATCTGCTTTCTGCCTGTAACGACATCGCCAGTTAAGTTTTCTAGTATACGAGGTGTGGCTATTAAATAATTAAACTGATGCTACCAGCTCGCTACGAGCGTGCCGCGACAAGTTTGAACAGAACTGTGTCTGATTATACTTTCCCCAGCCCGAGCTCGCTGGACAAGCCAGTGGGTCGCTCAGTTTGACTGTAGCAGTCGTTTGAATTAGTCTACGCACCAGTGACGCGTCGAAAAAATGTGTTCAGATGGAGCAACGGGATAATCTCAAGTTTTTTGTTAAACTGGGGAAAACTTTTACAGAAGCATATGCAATGTTAAAAAAGTGTAGGGGAATTAATGTTTATTCCGCATAGAAGTTTTTGAATGGTTTCAACGGTTTCAAGAGGGACGTGAAACGACCGTAGACGATCCATGCCCCGGAGGGCCTCAACATCAAAAACAGACGAAAATATTGAAAAAATTGGTAAATTAATCTGCGAAGATCGTTTGTTAGACACGGTGATTACTTGTGATGAGTCGTGGTTTTTTAATTACGACCCCGAAACAAAGTGTGGAAGCGGTTAAAGCAAAAACGACGGAGGTTCTGAACCAACTGACAGAAGCAGACTTCCAGCACTGCTTCCAACAATGGAAAGAGTCGTATGGAGCGGTGCAGAGATCGCCAAGGGGAGTAGATTGAAGGCGAAAAAGTTGCTACTGTAATTGGTGACGAATAAAAAGTGTTATGACAGCAGTTCGGTTATTTAATAGCCACACCTCGTAGTGCCCTGGGATTTTGAGAATGTCGGGGTGTTCCCGTGACGTCATCCTAGACTTGTGATCTATTGCAAGAATACAGTTTTATAATTGTGAATTAAAAGTAAAATTTTTGTTATTTTAAAAGTTTCTTTGCATTTTAGGCCCAACTTTTTTTATGGGTTCTTTTAAGTGTTATTTTTTCGTAATAGTTAAGCTCCTAATAGTATGTTCAATCGAGTATAGATCATTGTAATATGATGTACGACTCTGGAGTCCGACTCTGTTGCAACTCGCCGGAATCATGTCTCTAATAATTACTTTTAGAAACTTAAGTATACGTTTAATGCACCTTCAATAATTGAGAAAACTATTCTTAGCAGTTCGTCACTTTCATTAGACGTCGGACCTAGATATCTCCCGTGAAAACGGCTTTGATTCTGTGTTAATGAAGTGAGATTTTATGTAAATACATACATGTACGTGTATTAGATGCTTCATCACGTACTTAAGGAACGAATGTTTTCTCGACTGGTCGCTACCGTGTAAGTACCGCCGCGCCGGGTCAGACTATGTCATTTACGGTCAGCCAACAGCATTAATAGTCCAGTAGGCAGGGAGATATCATCAAAAAGTGTTCTTGAAACATATAGGGCTAGTTTTGACGGTTCCCTTTGTATTTTTTTGCGTAGAACACAATGCGCGGGGTCCGTAGAGCTGAAACCGTCCGCTATTTTTCACATTTTTCACATTTCCGCTTATATCTCCGTTCATCGGCATATTTTATATAGCATACGCATTTAAGAAGTTGTAGCCTATTTCCAAAATGTTAAGCTTAATCCGAAGTCTCTAATAAACCAGGCGACCTGTGTCAAAAAGTATCAAAAATCGACAAAATAGTCCATAAAAGAAGTCTCAACGGTTTCATATAGAGGGAACCGTCCTGATTAAAGATCCGAGAAGGCGGATTCACGCAAGTGCTTGCAACATGTTTTAAATAAACAATTTTTTTCTGAAACACTGTTTTTTTCGAATTATCTCGAAAAGTATGCGTCTTACGAAAAAATATCAAGGGACAAAAGTTGTTTATTATTAAATTTCCCATCGAAATATTTCGATGGGAATATTTATATTTAGTGGTTTCGATTATTGCAAAGTGTTTAAACAATTTTAGTTAACTCGGTTAATAATAATCGTATCGTCACGAAACTTGCCTTTTTTTATTGTTAATAAGCTCCCGCAATAGGCAACAATTTGTTATTCTGCCTTGGGCTTAACAATTCTGTCAGTCCGAAACATAGATCGCCTAGACTATAAGTGCTACTGTTAACTTGCACATGACTGCTGAAGTTGAAAAAGTGCTTTTTTTCACTATTTTTCCACTTCGAAAGTAGGGCGACCATGATAATGAAATTATTGGAGGGACTGCAATTTGTAGCATGAAGTTACAAAAAAAATTCAGTTCGATCCGTTAATAAATTTTCGAGTAATTAACGATCGAATTTTTTGGATAGTGACTATAAAATTTTGACTTCCATTTTTTGTTTAAAATACGCGTCTTGAAGCGTACTTTCAATTTTATCAATTGCAACAATATATACGTCGCGTCAAAAAAGGTAGTCGCGTAGAAAACGTTATAAAACTGGCCCAAATTAATATTTTTCAAAATCTCAAAAGTCTCGCTTTGAAGAGATTTATCATTTTTCTAGCCCAACCTGGTTAATATCGTACTGTTACGTATTTCTGTCTAAATAACTCGCTGCTTCAATTCAAACACGTTTACAATCTACAATTCGTCGACCTTCACTGTATAACATCCAAATCATAACTAACTCTATCCTACCAACAACACCACTATTTATACCTGTAGTTTTACATTTCTAGAAAATTCATTTGACATCTAGAATATTTAATATGGCATTCCATACAATTCTTTACTAACAGCTAGTGTATAAACTAAACAGACTAAGTATATAAACTATAAAACTTAATAATGCTGTCACTAATGTCACTTTTACAAATGTCACAGTACAATAAACAAAGATATGGCGTCATTGTTAATTAAGGCTTGCAAAAAGATGCTATCGTTAATTATTCGAAAAATGATTAACGGATTGAGCTGAATTTTTTTGGTACTTAAAAAGTAAAAAAAAAAAACGGTTTTTCACACGTTTATGAATTTTTTTTGGTTATGTTCCTACAAACCGATTTGATCCAAAACTAGTGCACTCAAATTGCACTATTTTTTACCTAATTACCAAATTTTTTTAACGCTTGAGGAATTTTTTGAAAAAAAATTTCTACCTTTCCCTTATTTGTAGATTTTCCGCTATCTCTAGCAGTAGATCTAGTTATTTTTCGAAATCAATTTATCAATTTATTTATTATAATTATTTATCAAATCGAAAAGGTCTTCCCCGGTGATTTTTTTCTATTTTACTAACTGTAGATTGTGACAGGTATTGACTGGGGTATCTATTATTAAACATTTCGCGAACCTTCGTTCTTGTTTAAACTTTAATTATCGTAGATGTATACTGCCTAGCCTGCGTTGTGTCACACTTTGTAGACCCTAGTAATTACAAACAATTCTACTCCATAACCCACTTGATATATTTCGAAAGCACAGTTAATGGTTTCCTTTATACATTTTTTTGACTAAATTTCTCGTGTCTACCTTAAAATTATGTTTTCCTTTTCTCTATTATCTACATGACATCCGTTTCAACTTTTTTTTAGAAAAATAAGAACCAAAAATACTGCGTTTACAAGATATCAACTGAGTTTACAAGATATTAATAATGGTCTGTATTTTAAAAATTATTTTTTTCGGTTATTAATGCACTATAATTTTGGAGAATGTATTGTCATAATTCAGAGGGTGTAAATGCATGAAATTTTATTTCATAGATTTTTAAAAAATATTTTTAAAAAACTCTTTTTCCGTTAAGTTGTTGTTTGCGGACAGCCTGTAGATTAAACCTGCCCGCGTTAGGAATGCATCAACGGCTGTGAGTATAATTTACTTGATGCGATAAAACATATCATCTTGCAAAAAATCTCCTTAATCACCGAAAAGGAATACCATACCGGAAACAGGGTTATAACGATTAGCATTAGATAAAAGTATAGTTTTCTCTTGTCCTCTTTAAACACGTCTAAGATAGGTAGTGAAAGATTTGCAACTTGTGTTTTACCGTATAATGAATACAACATTTCTTTAGAAATTAACAGACGCATACTTTTTTGTCCGGTTGCTTTAACAAATGACAAACTACACGATACAGGATAAGTTGCAGGCCTATGCATTAGCCTGCTAATAACCCAGACTTGAGTCCTTCGGACTTTTTTCTGTGGGGACTTGGTAGGGCGGGTTGAACTTGTTAGAGTCATTTGTTTATTCTTTTGTGACTGTCTTCGTAAACCGTTTTTTTTTTCTAGTACGTTTTAAAGATGAGTGACATTAATTTTGAGCAACGGTGTGCTATCAGGTTTTGGTTCAGACTTGGACACAGCGCAACGGATACTTTTGAAAAACTTCAACACGCCTTCGGAGACAGAATTTTTCAAGAGCCCAAGTTTTTCGGTAGTTTAAGGCATTCTCAGAAGGCAGAGAGTCGATTGAAGATGAACCACGCAGCGGAAGGCTTTCATCTTCAAGAATCGATAAAAATGTAGATAGAATACGGGATCTTGTGCGTTCAGATCGTCGGTTGACGACAAGAATGATCAGGGAAGAGTTCAATTTGAATCACACCACTGATGAGGAAAATTGCGCAAAAATGGTCCCAAAAAACCTTTGCAGGAACAAAAGGACGTCAGGAGAGAAATGTGTCTTGATTTTTTGGAATGGATTGAAAATGATCTCCATTTTATGGAACGTGTTATTACTGGTGATGAGACTTGGATGTTTAGTACGACCCGGAAACCAAGCGCCAAAACATGGAATGACACACTTCAAGCTCTCCAAAACCCAAGAAAGCAAGAATGAGCAAGTCGAAGATTAAATGCATGCTGATTTGCTTTTTTGATAACCAGGGAATTGTCCACAAAGAGTTTGTGCCTCCATGCCAAACAGTAAATCAAAACTTTTACCAGAGAGGTTCTTGAAAAACTGCATGGGTGCAAAAAAGGTCATGCGTGTGAGACAAAAACATCAAGATCAACTGGATGTTGCATCACCACAATGCGCCTTGTCACACAACCATTTCAGTAAACGAGATTTTAGTCAGCAAAATATTCCTGTGGCTTCTCAGCCTCCTTATTCGCCTGACATGAGTCCTTCTGACTTTTTTCTCTTCCCGAGATTGAAAATGCATCTCAAGGGACATCATTTTGGGACCGTAGAAAACATTAAAACGGCTGTAGCCGACCAGCTGAAGGCTATTCCAGTATATGAGTTCCAACACTGCTATGAGGAATAAAAGAACTGTCTCCAGCGCTGTGTAGTGTAACACACTGAATTGTAATTATATTCGAATAAAAAAAATTAAAAAAAATCAGTCTTATTACTTAATTTACATACCTCGTATTATCTCATATTTTAACGAAGTCATTAAAAATGTTCCCGTTACTCGATACCTATAATATTTTCAGATTTCATTGACAACGTAGGTCAACCATCGGATTTAAAATTATACGTAATTATCGCATTAACCGAAACATTATTCGCCGTTCTACAGAACAGGTACAAATAAAGTGTTATATTCACTTTCGTTAACTAAAGACGCGATTGCGTTTATTTCCACTTTTAAATTTACAGTTATTTCGTGATTCCCACGATTAATTTCCTTAAAATACAAACATGACAACACTAGTAATAACAACAGACGGAAACGTACGAGAAGTAGCTGTACATTTATCACATTTACAAAAGGGAAATTTATTTTCTCAGCTGTCATTTAAACGCATGCATAAATTTGACAAATTAAACTTTCTTCGGCACTCATAGAACGTCTGCGTCCCATCCAGTGTTGTCTGAAGAACTACTTATATTCTGGGTCAGTCATAAAGAATTCTTTGGTTAAACAATAAGTGTACGTCGAATGCCAAATGACGCTTTTCTTCAATCTGTGTAGGTATTATGTACTAGTTTTCATTTGTACATGGTGAATCAAAGTAATGTGAAACAATGTAATGTAGTGGTCAATTATTGAAATACAGTTTTTTTATTGTTGTTTACCTCTCTGTAAAATTGTTGATTCTTGCTTTTTTTGGGTCTTGGAGACCTTGAGGTGTGCCATTCCATGCTTTGGCGCTTGGTTTCCGGGTCGTACTCAACACCCAACACCCAAGTCTCATCACCAGTAATGACACGTTCCATAAAATGAGGATTATTTTCAATCAATTCCAAAAAAATCGACATCTTTCTCTCCTGATGTCCTTTTGTTCCTGCGGAAGGTTTTTTGGAACCATTATTGCGCAGATTTTCTCACCTCTCTGTAAAATTGTTGATTTTTGCTTTTTTTGGGTCTTGGAGACCTTGAGGTGTGCCATTCCATGCTTTGGCGCTTGGTTTCCGGGTCGTACTCAACACCCAACACCCAAGTCTCATCACCAGTAATGACACGTTCCATAAACTGAGGATTATTTTCAATCAATTCCAAAAAAATCGACATATTTCTCTCCTAATGTCCTCATCATTCTTGTTCCGATCTGAATGCACAACATCCCATATTGTGTCGACATTTTCACCAGTTATTGAAGATGAAGGCCTTCCGCTGTGTGGTTCATCTTCAATCGACTCTCTTCCTTCTGAGAATGCCTTAAGGGGGTTAATACAATTAGACAGGCAAAAATAACGCATTAAAAACCATCATTTTTTACCAAGAAGGTTTTATTTAATAATTACAAAACTTTGTATATTTGTTAAGATAAGAATGAAGAATTCAAATTTCTTTTTTTATTTTTCAAAACAAAATGGCGGCTGCACGCTGGCGCAAAGTGGACCTACAAAAAAAAAAGACATCGTAATTTTGATCTGTAACAGTCCAGGAAATAAAACTTATGTTAAAAATACATATTCGGTAACATTTGTCGGTAAACCTCACAAAATTAAAAAAAAAAATTCTACGTTTGGCAGAAGTTTATCTAGAAAATCGGTGATTTTCCGTATTTATTCAGACACTTTTGCATTAATAATTAAATTTTGAAACATGGAATTCTAAAACATTTGTTGGTTTACAGACAAGCTAAGAGTATAAAGAAAAAACCCTGAAAGTTTCAGCCAAATCGGCTGAGTAGTTTTTGAGTAACCGTGGTTGCCAATTTTGAAAATGTTGTTTTGAGTAAAATTCTTTTAAAGTTTTGAATACCGAAAAATGGTAATTACGACTCAATCAGCGATTCCAGAGGCGTACAAAATGCCTTCAATATCTTCGGACATGCTGTTATTCATCTGTTGTATATGTATTACATATATAAGATATATGTAATAGATAAAAGAGTTCGAATTTCGCTCTGAAACTTTCACGAGCGTATTCTACGGGAAATTTCCTAACTCTTTAGAGAAAACAAAACGATTTTTTTGACCACCTAATTGTATTTACCCACTTAAACCACCGAAAACCTGGGTTCTTGAAAAAACACTGTCTGCGAAGGCGTGTTGAAGTTTTGCAAAAGTGTCCGTTGCGCTGTGGTGCAAGTCTGAAGCAAAACCTGATAGCACACCGTTGCTCAAAATTGCTCAAAATGTCACACTTAATATTTTTAAAACGCACTAGAAAAAACCGGTTTACGAAAACAGTCACAAAGAACAAACAAACGACTCTAACAAGTTCAAACTACCGCCCTTCTAAGTCTCGTCTCCCCAGTGTTGCTAGATCAGGCGCTACGTTGCCAGTCTCATTACTTAATTTACACACCTCGTATAATAAATTAAAAATAATAATGTGACAGTAAATACTTAGTCGAGAGAGAGAGACATAGAGAGAGAGAGAACTTAAGATTTTAGTTTTCAATTTATCAAAATAAAATATTATCTTAACAGTTACTACTACATAGTTATTACTATATAGTTAGGTACTTTAAATCATATTTAGCCAATGTTATTGATTAATATTGACTGTGATTAATATAACGACTGTTTTTCAGGAAAATTGAAAAATATACCAACTTAATTTTATTTAATCATATATGTCGAAAATGATGTCCATTTTCTCTAATGGCATACTAGCCTAGGAAAGATAGCTCCAATTTTTCAAAAAATTCCTCAAGCGTTAAAAAAAAATGATAATTAGGTAAAAAATGTGCATTAGTTTTGGATCAAATCGGTTTGTAGGAACATAACCAAAAAATTCATAAACGTGTGAAAAAACGGTTTTTTCACTTCTTAAGTACCAAAAAAAATATCATAAAAACAAAAAATAGCACGTTATAGCGTTTAAAAAAGGCGAAGAAAATCAGTTTTTAAAAATTAAAATCCGTTCACAACTTTTTGCAAAAAAAATAATAAAAGGTTTCGAAAATTGACCTTTTTTTTTACTATCTAATTACTCGGTCTACGAAAGTCGTAGGGACTTTCGCGAGGCGCTCGGGCGCTCGAGCGAGGAAAGGCCGCATGGTGGGAGAACTCTTCACTTCGAGCGCACCAAAGCAGTCGCGCCAAGCAGTCGAGAGTTCCCCCACCATGCGGCCTTTTCCTCTTCGCCCGAGCGCCCGAGCGCTCGAAATGCAAAACAGCCCGGTTTTCAATGTCGTTTTTGAGATACTTCCTCAAATTTGACAAACTTGGTCCATTGTCTGATTGTAGAGCACCTCTTCACGAACCAAACGCACTTTGAAAAATTACCGTAGGACTGTTACTGACATTTGCCGGGCCATTTTTCGAAAACACCTTTTTTTACATTTTTTCGAATTGCGCCAAAAGTTATGAATATTTTATGATAAATTGACTGTAAGTAGCCGCCGAAAAGAGCTACAATTTGGTCGCTCGCATTAGTTTTTAAAAACTGATTTTCTTCATATTATTAGGCGCTATAAGGCGCTATTTTTCGTTTTTCTGAAATATTTTTTTTGGTACTTGTTGGAAAAAACGGTGTTTTTTTTTGGAAAAAACCGATTTTTCACACGTTTATGAAATTTTTTGGTTATGTTCTTACAAACCGATTTGATCCAAAAACTAGTGCACTCAAAGTGCACTATTTTTTGCCTTATTATAATTTTTTTTAACGCTTGAGGAATTTTTTGAAAAAAATTTTCAATCTTTTCCTAGGCTATACTCGCAAACTATTCCTATCCTTTGTAAATAAAATAAAAACAATATATATATATATTTTATTTTCAGTTTTTCTGTGCCTTACTTCTTGCACTATGTTGGTCCACCACTTCAAAAGAACAGCCGAAGGACGGAGCGGTCGAAAGAACTCCCGGACTGAAATCAGATAATTTATATCTTCACAAATCCGAGCAGCAGCCACAAAGAAGGAATGACTCGTTGTTTTCATCAAGCCTTGCTTCGTGGATGTTCCCGACTGGGGGGTATTTGGAGAATAAAATCGATTCTGTTCCGGCCGCAGGGGGTTACAGCGGACCCCAATACTTACCTCCCCAGTCAGTACCAAAGCGATCTTAGCTGTAACCCTTGCAATCAAGAACCTTGGATACCCATGGCATCAAATATAGGTCATGAAACTATAATAAGCTTCTTACCTGATTTTTCTAGTCAAAGCTCTAGTTTAAGTTATTTAAATCCACCTTTACCTCCCTACGAAACACAATTTAAACAGTATGGTCCGCAAATTCAGTTTGATCCAAAAATTAACGTACATTTACCAAATCACGTGAGACACGAAATAAAATCATCCCCCAGTGATGACCAAGTTATAATAGTGGATTATATGGTGCCTCCTCCTTTGAATTTTAGGATTCCTTCGTTAAATTATGGTCCACCTAAAATTGGACCACAGAGACCGATATACGGTCCACCAAAACCAGAATATGGACCACCTAAGCCAGTTTATGGGCCACCTAAACCAGTTTATGGACCACCTAAACCAATATACGGGCCACCGAAACCAGAATATGGACCACCTAAATTAAACTATGGACCACCGAAAGCAACGTATGGTCCTCCCAATCCTCCATTTGAATATCCTCCCAGGCCATCGTATGGTCAAGTGCCCTCCAACCAGTACTTTCCACAAAAACCGATAGAACAGTATGGACCGCCGCCGGTTACTAATTTTGAACCTCCTCCATTGTCGAATCAATACGGGCCACCACCAAGCAGTGTTCATCAAGTGCCCGATAATTATGCTCCACCTCTGTCACTTCCCAGGACTCCTCCTCTTGATAACAATTACGGAGCGCCCCCACCATCACCCAATTACAATCCTACCCCTTTAAATGCCTTTCCGCCTGCAGTCCCTTCAGATAGCTACGGGTGTACCTGTAACAGGTGACAGCTTACACTACGTGCCACCAACGGAACAGCTGTCTTTGCCAAGTGGAGATAGTGAACATTTAGAAAGGCCGATTCCATTCCCTAATCTGAGTTCAATTCCTGTAGCGCCTATACACGATTTTAATGAGTTTAATCAGGGCTTCGGTAACCCGCATCGTAGTTCGCACACTGATACTGAAGAATCTCAGCAACCTGCTGACGTGGAGATACAAAAAGAGCGTTAATGTGGTTGATTACTTGGCATCTATAGAACATCCTATCAATGTGATACAGTCGCCTTTGGTTGAGGTGTCGATCAAAGACAATTCTGAAGGAGAACACACAAGCAATGATTTCAACGTGGCAGTTAACACGCAGAATGAAGACAAACCTTACAATAATATCAATGAACAGTTACAAGCTGATAATGCGTTACATAGTCGTACTTCTATAAACTTAAATGAAAATCCGATTGTTGTCGAAGACGTACCATGCGGCCGCCAGTAACGTAAATAATTCATTTGTCGACGTAAAAGAAACTCCAGTCAAACGTACCAATGATAAACATTTGGCTGTTGTAAATTACAACGACGAAAATAAAATGAACATAGTAGAAAGTAAAATTAGTACAAATATTATTAGAGATTTGCTACTGAAGCAGGAAGATAGGGAAGATAAAGACCGCAGTACTAAAAAAATCGACCATTTCCCTAGCAATATAAGTGTTTTGACAACACCAAGGCTGGATTACAGCGACTGGCAACCTAGTTATGGAACTGATTCTACAACCAAGAAGCCTAAACAGATAATTATACCGTATATAAGTAATAAGAAATTCGTGAAGCATGACAAAAACTGGCCACACAAGAAGAGTGGAGTAATACAACATAACAGTGCATATACTACTCTACTGCCAGTTTACACTCCTCCGTCATCGACCGAAGTATCGATTTGGTCTAAATTTGTGGAAGACTTCAATTTAGCCGAATCTAAACGGTTGGAAGCTACCCCATTTTCACCCCCACCACGGCGGTGTATAATATAAGGGATTTGCTAGCTCAACACTTACCATACGACATCCTCTCTTTACAAAAGAATATAGACGACTGGACTCAGGAAGCGTATTCGAGTAAGTCGCCCAAGAAACGTACAAAGGAGCACAGAGAAACTTCTGACGTCGAAGAAGATACCCGATGAGTATTTCACCACTTCGTCTTATACCGGATCTGGCGTGACTACTCCCAAAACTGATATTTTCGATAACGATTCCGCTGCGTCATCAAGAAACGAATCATTTGTGAAACATGACGATGACATAGAGACGAACCTTATTCAAAGCGAAGCAGCGACAGAAGCAGAAACTTCTACGACTACGAAGGCGCCATTTCCATCTCCTTTTTCTCCCAAGGGACAGAGATCCTTGTGGAACATATCGCATACCACTATATCTCCCTCTCACTAGGGAAAAAGTATACGTTGTGACGCCGCAAACTTATAGTTTCTTCACGTCGACGCCTGCGACAGCGTGGAGTATGGCCCCAAAATCGAAAATGGAAAAGTCAGCAACGCTTCTACGTATGATTCGCGTAAATTTTCCATTCGGATAGAATCCGAGAGTAAAGGCAAGGAGGACGAGGCGAAGAAGGATTTGAAAGGCGCCGTGAAAATCGTCTACAGCGAGTGGCCTCATTTAAGTAAGTCAAGTTTAATTATTTCACGTGGTACCCAATTAACGAGCTTTATGACGAAGCTATGCAAATAGTTGTATTAAAATTTATTTCCAGTGACAATGGCTATTCATTATTTGAAAAGTGAAAAGTCATTTAACGATTTATAAGCGAATAACGGTTAAGACAGTGAATTTAGAAGCTTATAATACAAGGTTAATATAAAGTAAATAATGTATTTCAATTTGCAGTAAACACTAGGTGCAGAAATTAAGGGGTTACATGGGTTTCGGAGGCCAAAAAAGCTAATTTTCTCGATTTTTTTACTCTTACTACAGAAGAGTTTTTTTTGCATATTATTAGATAAATTTTGAACAACATTTTAAAAATTTTGATGAGAAAATATGATAAATTGAATTGATGGCAGTCGATTTTCGGAGGTGCCTCGACAAAAAGGTAGTTGGCGGTAGTCAAAATTACTTGCGACTGCTTCGTCTGAAAAATAAAAAAAAATTTCTTTTAGTATTAGAGTAAAACTAGTCCCTGAACGAAGGATTTAAAAAAAATGAAAATTGAATTTTTTGGCAGTTGTTTGAACGAAAGTGTCACTTTTTCATAAATTTTCGGTATTCATTACGTTGTCAAATGTTTTGTAGTCGAAGGAAAAAATAATCCTTCGTTCAGGGACTACGAAATGATATTTCAAAGAAGTGTTTAAAATTTGGGCGAGATCAACCGATTAGTTTCCGAGAAATTTTGACTACCGATTTCGAAAAGTGTGTTTCGAGAAAAACGCGTTGAAAGTTTGTGTAACTAAAAAGTTGCAACTCGAAAATACCACGTGGCTTGGCTACTAACACTGTACTACAATATGTGCTCCTTCACACAGTCAAAGAAAAAAAGATAGAAAGAGATACAAACGAAAAGAATCAGCTGCGACAGCAGCGTCGAGCTATCTGCGGCGCTTTCGGGCACTACAGTCATGAGAGGAAAAGTTCAAATGCTATAGAGTTTAAGTCGGATCGACTTGAAATTTTGGGAATATATTCTTAGTGTTGTACTATCAAATAAAAAAATTAAAAAAAAAACGATTTTTTTGAAAATCTGAAACCCATGTAACCCCTTAAGGGGTATAAAAAATACCAAATTTCTAAGTGATTTTCAAAGAGCTGAATCTTGGGAAAAATGGTCGTAGAAAAAAAAAGTTGAAGCTCGAAGTTTCTAGTTTTCAGATCTTGACTTTAATTTTTTTAGCTTCAGCAGTTTTTGAGTAATAATAAGAAAACCACGGAAAAAAAACAAAATTTTTTGCTAGTCTTTTTAAAAGGTATATTTTAGAGCCCTGTACGATAACATAGCTTCACAAAAAAAAAATTCGTTTGCAGGGGTCTGACTATGTACACTATATGTTTTTTGGGTCGCTGAAACCGAATCCGAAGTCCGACTGAAATTGCTCCATCAGATCCGGTTCTTTCCTAACCTCAAAAAACACGCCTAAAACCATGAAATTCAAGCTAAAAACTATATAGTAATTTGATAAAAACCCAAACTATGGAATATATGACATATATTTCATCAATTCCATAACCGTATAATCTTAAAACTCTCCTCCATAACCTCTAAAACCCAATAACCTTATGATTCTAAAACCCCATAACTCAGTAAAAAATAGACTTATACGCGCTTACGAAGTGTAAATCGATATGTTTGAAACGGATTTGCCCTTCAATCCCAGTACCACTTAACCTCAAAACCGCGTGATCCTAAAACCTCATAACCTCAAAAATCCCATAACCTTGTGATTGAAAAACCTTATAAACCAGTTAAAAAGAGACTTATACGCATTCAAGCAGTGTAAATCAATATGTTTGAAACGTGCCCTTCAACCTCTTGAAGTTTCCAAGATTATGAAGTTTTAGGATCACGTGATTTTGAGGTTGAGTGGTAGTGAGATTGAAGGGCACACCCGTTTCAAACATATTGATCTACACTGCTTGAATGCGTATACGTCTCTTTTCACGGGTTTATAAAGTTTTTGAGGTAATGAGGTTTTAGGATCACGTGGTTTTGAGGTTAAGTGGTACTGGGATTGAAGGGCAAATCCGTTTCAAACATATCGATTTAGACTGCTTAAGCGCGTATAAGTCTCTTTTTTACTGAGTTATGGCGTTTTAGAATCATAGAACCCAAGGGCAAATAACCTCACATTTTACATTTTAGCATACTTGATCAAACAACCGTTGTATAGACCAAATACAAACTAAAAACTCACCCTCTGCTGTCTTTCCTGTCTTAGTAAACGATCTCCAAACGACAACCCCGAGGCCAACCTCGCGTCATCCACTCTTTGGGCTGATGGACATTTCTGCATATACACCTCCACCAAATTCTACAGTGGAAACCATTTCAGGGACATTCACGAGTAAGTTGAATTTTTTCTGTTTTGTCAGCGGCAGGGATAAAAATGGTAAATTGCAGTGTATGAAGACAAATTGGTTTATAATTAGTAAAACTGGCAAAGGTTTTTGAGAAATTCCCATTTGAAAAAAGTATGTTCAATTACCTGGAAATTAAAAATTGCTCTTAATTTTACAGTTTTAATAAAAATCGATTTTTGGTACACGTTTTTCTGATAAAAATAAAATGTTTTGATGTTATTTTTTACTTCATCTATAAAACTCACTAAACTAAATTAAAAAATGAAAACAGAAATTTTGGAAAAGAGTTTTGAAGTAATTATTTTGGCGTCTTTTTATTCAAAACGACTTTACCGAACGACATTTTGACACCTACTTGTAGGGTGAACCTTAAAATATGCAAAAAAAAGAACCCTTAAATACGATAGTTTTACATATAGTTTTTCGCATTACGTATCTTAGTATCATTTGGTATCATTATAAAAAACAAATGAATAATTAAAACTTAAAAAAACAAGAAGACATACTTGTTTAAAGGGATCACTAGAATTACCTCTAAAAACGTTTAGTAGTAATTCTTATCACGGTCATCTAGATTTCAAATTCATCCAAACTTTGTACCATTTAAAATTACATATTTCAAAAGAGGCTGAACGAAACACATACAAACACTGTAT
Source organism: Aromia moschata (assembly GCA_029963805.1). NCBI lineage: Eukaryota > Metazoa > Arthropoda > Insecta > Coleoptera > Cerambycidae > Aromia > Aromia moschata. Next base: position 1,353,102 of record JAPWTK010000032.1, on the reverse strand, counting down.
ATTTAAAGAAGGGAGAATATGATATATCCATATATCGAAAAATATACAGGGTGTTTCATGAAAAAAAAAACATGTCTCGTTGTTTCTTCGTGTTTTTGTTTTTTTTTTCTGATGATGCCAAAATTTTTCTAAACTTTATATAAAAATCTGAACCAAACATAAACAAACCCTATATGTTTAAAGAGGGGAAGATGGGGAATATCGATATATCGAAAAAATATACAGGGTGTTTCATGAAAAAAAATGTCTTGTTGTTTTTTCGTGTTTTTGTTTTTCAGATGACACCAAAAAATAATGTGTATATGAAAAATAATAAAAACTCGTATATAAAGGTTCTTTGTATCTTTTACTATTCACCCTGTCGCTAAGTGTCAAAATATAAAAGGACAAGTACAATGTACTTTATGTACCATTTCGATATTTATTTTTGTAACAACTGTTTTTTTTCCGCTATTTAAATAATCAGTAAGTGGTTTTGGAACTATCGTCAATTTCTAAACCCGCTATTAAATACCATGGAATACAAGACGTTCTCATGTACTAGTTGCGTCTCACACTCTAACAATAAGTACTCTTGTCATCGCTATTTCCGGTAATGTACCAAAGTGGATTCAAAGTGAAACTTTCATAAGATTATTTACATTTTTAAGAGCCTAATACTCCTACACCGTTCTACCAATACATATTTTTTTCACACGGAAAATTACATGAGATGAAAGGAATGTCATATATGTATATATGTATATTTTCAATTATTTAATTCATTATTGTTGAGTATATGAAAATTTGAGAACAGTTTGTTACTGATTTTTGACTCACTTAAATTTTGTCGTTGATATAATTTTTATCGTTTTTGTTAGCTAAGCTAGAAACCTTTAAAAATGTTAAAACCATAGCTAACGATTCGCACTTCCACATTAAATTTTTCCGCATTTTTCTAAATTAAATATTTAAAAACAGGTGGTTTCCATCCAACAGATGGTGACCATCAGATGGTTTATTTTTTCTTCTTAAATTTGCCATTAAAACTACAACGTTGAATATTTTTAAATTATTGTTGCTTTATTCAAGAAAGTATGCCTTCCCATTATTTATGAAAAACAATTTCAGTTAAATGGCCGCCGCGGCTGGCTTATCAGTAGTTCATTCTTTTCACCCAACTTTGTAGTACATTTTCGATTATTTGTGGCTCTATTGCACGAATAACTCGATTGATGTTTTCGTTCAGTGCGTCAATTGTTGGAGTAACAACGGTCTTTAACGCCCAACGGTTTGTTTCACGATCGTGCTGGAACCAAAGCTCGTCCAAGTCCAAATTGTCCAATCGCGGCCACAAAAAATCAGTTGACACGTCTCTGTAACGCATTCCATTTACTGTAACGCTGTTACCATCTTCATTTTGAAAGAAGTACGGACCAACGATGCCACCACTCCAACACCCACACCAAACAGTCACTCTTGCAGGATGCATTGGCTTCTCTATGACTACGTGTGCATTTTCGGAACCCCAAATCCTACTGTTATGTTTATTAACATGTCCTGCAAGATGAAAGTGAGATTCGTCTGAAAATATGATTTTTCGAATTGAAATCGGAGTTATTTTCAAACTCATTTAAAGCCCACGCGAGAAGCGATAAGCAAATAATCCGAGGTCTTTATGCAATATTCTCCTCAGAGAAGTGCGACTGACATTAAGTTGTTGTGCTCTGTGACGAGTTGAGGTTCTTGGGTTTTCACGCACACTTTGGGCAACATCAGCAATTCTTTCAGCTGTGCGCACCGGACGAGCACGTGGATGACTTGTTATCCACAAGCATGCCAGTTTCACGAACTTTCCTAAGAACTTTCTTACACCATCACCAGGCGCTGACGGAGCTTCATTTCGACCAAAACTTGTTCTCAACGTCTCATTTCCCAACGTTGTTCAAGCGTTAAACGATCCATTTCTTATAGCTGAGGTTAAACACCACATACATGTCAAATGTCAAGCGCGTCAGTGTCGGCAATGTAGAAATAACACTCAGTTTAAAATGAAACCAATAGATGGCCCACCCTTCGCCTAATAAGGGCCAGAACCAAAATTAAATTAGAATTAAATTAGTTAATTGAAAATGTGTGATGTAATTTAGGTGTTTAATGTTCTATAATAGCCATTCCTTCTCCACACAGTTTGTCTAGAGAATATCTCAGCTGTTACTCTTGGAACTAATTATTTTAGAGGAATATTATAATTTTTATTACCTAACTCCAATAACAGATTATTATTTTCATTCAATAAGACATTACGTTTACATTACGTAACAAACGGTATATTTTTAAGGGACAATTAAAATTCATCGTTTCTTAGCACTATCACGTTACAGTTGTCAACGTGATATGGTAATTATTTAAAGATATTGCACCGTTTTAATTATTTCGTTAATTAAGGCCTCCAAAACAAACGTGATCATGCAAGTAATAGGTGATGTAGGTCATTATTAGACAGTTCATGGGGTTATTATCTCGTGAGAACTGTTTTAATAATGTAATGAGTTCTTTTAATTCTACCTTTTTTTATTGTATTAATCTCGAATTAACATTAATAAGACGACGGGAACTTTAAATTGTGCTCGCCTTAAAAGAAATTTAAAATTGGAAGGAGTAGAATGTCTATTATACGCATAATATTGTCAGGAAAGTAAGTTATTTAACACATTTGCGGTTTTTTAATAAAATAACATGCGCGGTCCACATGTATGAAATAAATTAATTTTGAGCCTGATTATGAAATTTTCGAAAATATCCTAAAAGAGGTCGATTTTTACTTTGAAAATGCAATTGTTTTAGGGGGTACACCACCCTAGAGGCCGAAAAATCAAGCAAATTTTGGGATTTTTTTTCAAAGAAACTAAACAAGATATCGAAATTCGGTAAAAGAACATTTATTGTACAAGTATTGAAGTGTGCTTGTATTTCTTTTAGAGCTGTCAAAAATAAAATGGCGGCTTATCAGTAGTTTTCCCAAGGCATCTTTTTTATGGCTCCATGGCCGAACCGATAACTCCTGCAAATTTAAAGATAGAGCGATGAGCTAGGAAAATTTCGATTTAGTATTATATCAGGCTCAACAATACGTAGGATTTTTTTTAAATTGATTTTTGCAGATATGGCGTGTTTTTTGAAAAAAAAAAGTCCGAAAAAACGAAAAAAAAAACCGCTCGAAAATTATTAATAACAATTGATCTATACAATATAATAAAAAAATCCTACATACTGTTGTGGAGAAACTAGTTTTGAATATTCAGTTCAAATTTCAAGCCAATCGAATAAAAATTGTTCGAGATATTGGTTCGGCCTAATTGAAATTTCACGTTTCGAGAAAAACGCATTTAAAGTTTTAATCTGCAATGCATACCACCATACAGTTGACCTTCGAGATTGACCTCCTTCTCCTGCTTTTCTTTTCTTAGTGATTTTGAATCGATCCTGACCTTTTTTTCTTCATCAGACAAGGACAGATGCTCCAATTCTCGATACCAACAATGGTACCTAGATTGCGCTCGCATAGAGCAGCGAAAGGGATCGCGCTAGATTCAAAATTCGAGCCCTTACAGGTTTCTCCCACACATAAAACTCTTCCACGTAAATTTTACGATGTAAGAGACATTTTAAGAAAAAAAAATCGAATTTTGTATGTACGAGTGTACTCCCTTAATAAAAAATATTAAATAAGGGAGGGGGTGGTGGCACTCCTCGTTCTGGTCTAGAGAGGGGTTTTGATTGTCTTTTCTGGAGTACTTTGGTTTTTAATTTCTTCGCATGAATAACCCAGAAAATTAATTTTAAAAAATGTCTTCTTAGATTAAAAAAATGTTATTAATGCCTTCTAAACTCAGTTGAGGTGATTTTTGTTGAATTATTGTTCTGTGGAAAGAGTTCAAACGGATATCATGTAGATAATACAGTACAGGAGAAAGCCCTTTCAAAGTAGCCACTAAAAAATTAGTCAAAATCGTATATTTGCGATATTAAGTCTGATATATGTACAGTACGTCCCCGGATCGAGTTTAAAAGAGGAAACAATTTTGTGTTTTTGATTTCTCAGAAAAAGTCACTCTTGATGATTTGCCCTACTTGATTTCAAACCCTCAAACGCAAATTACTTTTTATATAACTCAAACGGTTCTCGAGATAATACCATTTTTCTTCATAATTTGGACTTTGGAAAAAAATTCTAGTAGGCGGATTTCATTGCAAGATATCACTGACAACTGCTGACAACTAATAAGTCAATAACTTTAATATGCTATAATGTTGACTCTAGAACAAAGAATTTATTTGATTCAATGCTACGGAACTGGGGAAGAGTGCTATCGTGTTGTTATTAATAAATTTAACGAAAAATACCCGGAAGTTTACATTTCTAATGTCGGAGCGAAGAAGTTGGTGACCAAGTTCTTAGAAACAGACTCTGTCTTAGACATTAAAAAATAAAGAGAAATGGTTGAATGAAGATGATGCTGCTTCAGTTCTTGCCCTCCATTCCGTGAGAGAAGCTCCAAGATTATTACTTAGAAGAAGGGCAATTGAAACTGAAATAAGTAAATCATATTTACAGAGAATTTTCAAGTAGAACCGGATTTTACCATTTAAACCAAAATTCAGGCACACCTTAAAGGAGGGTGATGAAGCCCAACGTTTGGATTTTTCTTTGGAGATGGGCAACATAGTTTTAAATGACGTAGGATTTAATAAGCGAATTTTTGTTCTCCGATAAATCTACTTTTTCAACAAACGACGTCGTTTCCTCTCAGCATTGCCAGTATTGGAGTGAAACAAATCCCCACTTTACTATTTCTTGTCGAAAACAATATTTCAAAAAAGTTAATGTGTGGTGTGCGGTTTCATATACAAATGACATTATTGGTCCATATTTTTTCAAAGAAAATTTAAATCGTAATACATATTTGGAGATGGTACCAAATTTTTTTGACAGATAAACTTGATGAACTTCCTTTAAGTTATCGAACGAGAATGTTTTTCCAACAAGATGGCACCCATCTTGTTGGAAAAATAACTGCTCGCCATGCCGTTACTGTGCGTAATTGGCTCAATTTCGAATTTAATGAACACTGGATAGGAAGGGATGGTCCCATTTTATGGCCGCCGAGAAGCCCGGATCTGACAATATTGGACTTCTATCTATGGGGACGTTTAAAGCAAATTGTTTATCGTGAACCACTAGAAAATGATGAAGAGCAATTAAAACAAGGATTCAAAATGCAGTCAAGTCCTTGTCAATTGAGGAAATTAGAAATAGTTTTAACGAATTTAGAGCTCGAATTGAAATTTGTGCAGAAAAAGGAGGAGCATTATTTGAATAAAAAAATTCTGGTTTAGTTTTGATTTCATTTTATAATCAGTATCAATGATTAAAACATAGTATTTCAATGATTAAAACATGAGACTAAGTAATTCGAATATTTTTTTAGCTAACTAATTAATTGAGTTTCTATAGCATATAGTATCCTAGACAACGAAATTATTGGGTTAAATCCGCCAACTAGAATTACTTAAAATTTTGTGAAAGTCCAAATTATGAAGAAAAATGGTATTATCTCTATAACCGTTTGAGTTATATAAAAAGTATTTTGCGTTTTGGGGGTTTGAAATCAAGCAGGGCAAATCATCAAGACTGACTTTTTTCTGAGAAATCAAAAATACAAAATCTTTTCCTCTTTTAAACTCTGATCCGGGGACATACTGTATATACTTCGTACAAAATTAAAATCGACGGACGTCATCAAACATGTGTTTAGGATTTAGAGCGCACTGATGCAGATTGTTATAAAATGATGCAGTATTTAGAAATAATTTTTACTAGTATATGGATGGATTCTTTGTGTTTGTTTATTGTTAAATAACTTGTTTTTTCAATATTAAAAAAGAAATAATTTTAAAAATTGTGTATTTTAAAAGACATTGGTTAGTGCATAAATATGTAAGTACAAAAAAAGTAGTAAAAGTTCGTGAATATGTTTTTTAGAGAGAGGAAAAATTAGTACAAAAGATTCACACGGAATTTTTGATAATTTTAAATATATATAAAAAAATTAAAGATTTTCTCACCAACACAATTTGGTTACAAATAGTGCAGTGTAGTTTTGTACATAATCATCAATTATTATAAATGTTTCGAATAGCACTCGTATTCACTGTTACAGGATTTGTATCCTGTTTGTATGAATCCAATAAAACAAAAATGCATTTTTTTTTGAACAAACACAACCGGGGGTAACCCCTAACATCCACGTTCTTCACTTCTACGGCTTCTACTTGCTGTAAATATTTTGTTTATTTCATGGTTTAGCTGGTTTTTGTTTATTTTTTTTAAATTTATTTTTGTTTTAGGTTGCATCGGTAACACCGTCTTCTGTACCTACAACGAAAGTCTTAAAAACCGTGGCAAGGGAAAAAAAGGAAACCACCACTGAGAAGGCACAATAACAAATTAACTCTGAAATTAACTGTGTTTTTCTGTGTTTGTATATGTTGCCTGATGTATTTTGAAATGGACTATATATATTTCTAAATGACGTATAAATAATTTTAACTTAATTTAATATGCGTAAAGGACGCTTGTGTACAAAATATTTATACATATGTTTATAAAAAATAGGAGATACTTTTTTCTATTATTAAAACCTATCTATAAAAAATTATACCTATATATATTTTAAACGACAAGAATTATTAAAGAAATAGTATGTATTAATTTATTTATATTATATATGTTTATATGTATTATATCTATCTATTGTTATTTTTAAATTTATTAGTTGAAGTAATTGACGGAAATATAAAAATATCCTCATTTTTTAACGTCGATATCGAGTTGAGGTACGTTGAAACGTATATACATATGTATGTATGTATTTTAAAATTGTACAAATTGATTTACAAAGTGAAAATATATGTATATTTTAGTATAGTATTTTAATTATTTTTATTTAACTTGAGGTTGTAACCAAAATCTTAAGGAGCCTATTAAAACCACATCTATAAGATTATACAGTGTGGAACAGCCAAATGGAATAAATTCAGTAGCTCCATTATTAAGCATTTTTTTAGAAAATCCTGAGACACGTCAATTTCTAATTCTAAAATGACATCTTGCGACGTAAAAATGTCATCCCTAAATACAACCTCCTTCAGGTGACAGCTACAACCCCTAAATTTTCAAATTGGAAGTAGAGGTTTGCGATACTTTATTTGAAAGGTCTTTTCATTCTCTATTCAAAACTGCTATGGTTTTAAATTTTATTGCAGACATTAATAAGAAAAAAAAGAGTTTCTCCAGCGTAGGAAATTTGTTACATTAAAATAAAAAACAAATCATTATTTATTAATGCAGCATCCTAGATGTAAATAGAAATGTCTTCTAACGTTAGTTAACATATCTGCGGGATAATCGACCTAATTGCAAGTGTCATTCTTCTTCTTAAGTCAGCTAAATCGTCGAGTTTGGTTTTGTAGACCATACTTTTTACATATCCCCATAGGAAGAAGTCTAACGGCGTGAGATCAGGTGATCGTGGAGGCCATTCTACAGAACCACGTCTCCCTATCCAGCGATTTGGAAACATTGTGTGGAGATATTGCCGGACATTGACTTGAATTGACATTGACATTGCTGGTGCACCATCCTGCTGGAACCATATTGCATTACCAGGAACTTGTGGGCTTCCTTCAGCTGATACAAGTTTGCCATCGTCGGTACAACATTATTTTGGAGCAGCACTAAATAAGTTTCTCAATTCAAATTGCCGTCAATGAAGAAGGGGCCAATGATATTTTCTCCAATTATTCCTGCCCAAACATTAACTTTCTCAGGGTGTTGCGTGTATAGTTCCTTCATCCAGTGATGATTTTCTCTCGACCAGTAACGACAGTTTTATTAGTAAGCTTTTATCTAATAGTAGGGAATGTCGGAAATTACAGACATTTATTTTTTGTTATTATTAACATTTCAGAACCTAAAACTAAATAAAAAAAATAAATAAATAAAACTTTACTTATAAAAAGTTTTATTTTCATGTAACGAATTTCTTACGCTGGATAAACTTATCTTTTTTTCTTGTTAACTTCTGCAAAACAATTTAAAACCATAGCAGTTTTGAATTGAGAATGAAAATACCTTTCAAATGAAGTATCACAAGCCCCTACTTCCAATTTGAAAATTTAGGGGTTGTAGCTGTCACCTGAAGGGGGTTGAATTTAAGGATGACATTTTTACAGTGTCTCAGGATTTTCTAAAAAAATGCATAATAATGGAACTACTGAATTTATTCCATTTGCCTGTTCCACACTGTATATTACGCAATAAATTCTGTGGCTGACAGTATACGAAACAACAGATATTTGCCTTAATGTTCTGATACGAATTTGAGGTGTTTAAGTTATTTCGCACCTGATATAGATAGCTAGTAAACGGGTTTTGCAAACAATGGCTAAACGTATAGAAATAATACTAACACGTGCATTGTCTTTATACATGTAAAAAAATAATAATGTACTGATGCTAATGACGACAAACAATCGTTAGCGATACAAACAACTGTGCGAAATTCGTGAAAATAATATACATGGTGTGTAGTCCTCTGTCCATGTGAACTATTTTGAATTTGCACCTTTAACTTCAATTGATGTGGAACGATCATTTTTCTTCTGCTGAAGAATGCAGAAATACTACTGGCTGTGGCAATGTACGCTTAAGCAATGCAGATAGTAGATGTTTCTGAATGACACAAGCGATAGGTACAGATGTGCATTAATAATACATTTTTACTCCTGTCTGTTTGGTCTCTCATATATCATTCCGTCGATGACATGACGAATTATGAGTCCGACCCTGTGTTGTGGCACAGATTCCGGACCCTAATGGTTAGCCACTACGTCACACCGAATAAATAAATCATACTATGGTTTTATTTTTGTTTTAAGTAGTTGATCATTCTTTCGCCTGCCTATGTTTTCTCGTATGTTAGTCATCTCAATAAAGGGTCAAATTTTGTAATTTTCATAAGGAAATTGAAAAATCCCTCTTATCAATAAGTGTGAGTCATTGCAAAATTGCGGAACTACGTCTATTTTAGTTCATTCCTCTTAATGTCTCTTTAAGTTAACAGAGATATTGATAAGAAATTTTAAATGTGGCAATGAGTGTTAAAAAGTCATAACTTAAAATATATGTAGGGTGATCGATCGAAATAATTCATTAAAAGGATTGGGGCTTGTAGAAATTACTGATTTTTGAAAATTTTTCTTAAACCCTTCTGACTACCACCATGGTAATTTCTTGAAATGTGCTCCGACTGCCTATTAGAGACTTTGACAACTTGATATTAGACATATATAATTTTCGACGTATTTGGACGCACTGAGTCAGAAACTCTTGTCCAATCTTCGCCTCAATCCTTGAATTTCTGAATAAAATACAAACTCTTAAAGTCCGAACAGAAACAGCAAAACAGTTTTTCCTTATATGTTATAAATTGAGTCAAAATTTTTGGGTCAATTTCCTCCCAATATTGGCCTTTAGGAGCATTTGGTCCAAATTTTGACAACACCATAAAGTTCAGCAAGTTAAAATACTTCCAAAATTAGATGGCTTGTCAAAATAACACTGTTTGAATATGGCACATAACTTGAGTGTATGAGAACAAAAATTAAAGAAAAAAAAATGAAAAAATGGTTATTGCCTTAGAGCTCTAGTCTGCTTTGGATGCAAAATAGAACCCAATATGGCCTAACATTAGGTCGCAGAAGTCACTATCCAATAATATTGCTGTTAATCATAACCACACCTGCTATTGTATATTCAGTGACTGGGTAAAATAAAATTTACCTACTGGGATCTATGAAATACATGTATGAGTTATGTGTGTGGCAGTGTATATATGACTGGCAGTTAATTTTGGAGAAACGAGTCTCACTCCCTGAATGTCTTCGTTTTTATGCAAAGTAAAAGGTAAGGTGGTTTGGAGCGAAAAAAAAATGTTTTAACTGGCCCTGTACGAGGAATTGAGTGTTTTTACGATTTTCCGGCACCGGATTTGTCGAAAAACAGTCGTTTTAATAATAATAATAGATTATATCGAGGAAAGTCTTCCTCGATATTATTGACACATAGCCGAAAAAAATGCCGAGAAAACCTATATTCGATGTAAAATTTTCCGGAAACACGATCCCGCCAGTAGTTTTGCAATATTACATCAAATTTTCCCGGAAAATTTAGAAACTGATTTTTACGAAAAAACATATCTCTATACTATACGCATAAAGACCTTTCGAATTTCGACAGAATACTCTTCGATATATGTACTTTGACCTGATATCAGTTAGAAATGTGTACTCAATCAGAACCAAATTTCACTAGAAAAGAAAATTAAAATTGACAGTAATGCAGTAACGTTCTATGAACGGGCTATAAAATTGATGAGTGCCTACAATAATATATTGACAAATAACGAAGAGAAGAGGCAGTATTTTCTCCAGGTGGTCAAAGACTACCGTAGAATATTCCCGACAGTGATAAAGCATCACTATTTACTGATCTGTATTGATTACTGATAGTTTGTTCGAATAAAAATTACCAAAAAGTTTATGTACAATAATTTCAAATTGGTTGCCGTTTTATTATTTGATTCACCTCCGCCCAGTGTCGCCGGATTCCTAAAGCTTTATATTATCACTTCATCCACCTGATAAACTATTTTTGAGAAATAAAGTGAGCTAGATAGTCATGCATAAATTCAGCAGTTTTAATTTTATTTTCCAGTGAAATTCGGTTCTCTTTGAGTACACATTTCTAACTGATATCAGGTCAAAGTACAAATATCGAAGAGCATTCTGTCGAAATTCGAAAGGTTTTTATGCGTATAGTATGGAGATATGTTTTTTCGTAAAAATCGGTTTTCAGAATTTTCCGGGAAAACTTGATGTAATATTGCAAAACTACTGGCGGGATCGTGTTTCCCGGAAAATTTTACATCGGATATAGGTTTTCTCAGCATTTTTCTGCTATGTGTCAATAATATCGAGGAAAGTCGTTTTCGACAAATCCCAAAAATCATAAATCCAAAATCACAAAAAAATCGTGGACAAAATCCAAAAAAATCGACTCATTGAGTAAGTATAACGAAAAACTTGTAAAATTTTTTAAATTATACTTTAACGTTTTAAATAAGCGAATGTAATGTATGTGAAATGTTCACAGTCATAATGTCACTGCCGTTTTGTTCCAAGCATGTTGACGAACACAGAGAGCCCACTACATTAACAACAACAGTAACCTTAGCATAATCATTTTCATGGTATACTATTGAAAAGTCAAATGGTATATTAAAAGTTGATAAAATGAGTGAATTAAAAAACAAATGCAAAATAACTAACAAACTATTAAATATGTTAATAGAGTATGTTAATGTAGATCGACGCAGAATTTAATTTCGCATTAGAATGTGAGGTAAAATATGGGACGTCGTATTAAAAAAAATTGAGTTTGGATGGTTTGAAGTTGGGCTAGATGGTAGTTCTATTTTAAACACCCTGTACATAATTGAGAAATAATAAAAGCGCTGTTGCATAGCTTTAGGGTTCTAGTAACGACAGTACTGATACTGTTTTCCAAAGTGACAGCTACAGACGGTTTCAAATGTTATGGCGCTAATGAACAAAATTTCAAAAAACCAAAAATAACTCAAAAACGGTAAAAGACAGGTTAGGCAAATCTCATGAAAATCTAGCTAAACATGTAGAATCTAAATAGGTATACAAGAAAGAATGTACCATTCTATTTGAAATGACGAAATTGATGCCGATTTCCGGTGTAACCGGAAGTGCAGCCACCTTGAAAATCCAAATTTTCAAAATTCAGTTATTTCTACAAACCCTAACACTTTTAACTAATGGTTAAACTATTATCCTAGCACCCTGTATATATTTAATATAATAATAATTAATATAATATACCTAACTCATCCTGAAATATACAGTGTTCCAAAAATGGCTACGTACAAAAAGATATTTTTTTTAAATGGAACGCCCTGTATACTTTCACATTACTTAGTACTCTTCCGATGAGCTGATTTTTACAAACTAGCTACTTGGTACGTACATGCATTTTTTAAATGACTTATTATTAATTATAAGCCGTTAAAAAACATATTGTCATATTATGTGATAATTCAATAAAAAATCCTTCGATTTTTTATCGAATTTATGCGCGACTTTTGACCCTGCTGTATATATCTGCTTCATGTTGTGGTTCATTTGAGTTGATCCAATTCTCTGTGGAAATTTTTTTATTTTTATTTATGGAGAATATCCGCCGCGTAATAAAAATATAATTTTTCGGTTTGTCAATTTGTTCTAAAATTAAACGTTGAGAACATCTCACAGATCTGACTAGGAATTCGATAACAATGTTCGAAAATTTAGAATACGATAGATATTCCCAATTAGTGAGGAAATCTCACTGTGTTCGTCGATGAAGAACATATTATATAATAAACTGTATAATTATATTCCTACGAAAGACGCTTTGGAAAGTATGCCTTGCCCAGTAGGTGAAAAGGAGCTACGTATGTATGTTGAACGATCGTGTACTTTGTAGTGTACGTGTAATTACATATACACGGTGGAGACTTTAACTGGAATATATTCGCTAGCGGGGTGGTGAATGATTTTTCAAAAAATTCCTGAGACACGTCAACTTTTAAATGTATTTATCTACAGTTTGCAAGTAATATGAAAAATATAGCCCTTCAAGGGGTGGCTGAAACCACCCTCGACATGATTTTTTCAAATGCAACCCTATGGCTTGTGACCCCTCATTGTAAAGCTGGTGGAAAGAGGAATCCAACGCACTGATCAAATTTTAATTTTTAGTATGTTTGTAGGGTTGCATACAATTAAAACAATTTAAAAATTAAATTTATTTTCAACGTAACAATTGTTCAAAATGTGCACCATTCACTTGTTTCACCCTACTTTTAAGATGTCCCCACAAAAAGAAATCCAGTGGTGTAAGATCTGGAGATCTTGCTGGCCACTTGTGATTAAGATTACTATCACGGGCCAGTTGACGGGCTGGAGTGATTGGATTTTCTTCTAGAGCAAGCAACAAATTCAACTTCGTGTCGTCATCAACAACAGCCTGCCTCTTACTCGGTACTTTCCTGACATGACCCATCTCCTCGATATTGTGCCTCAATTTTACTAATGGTACCTTGATTTAGTGGTGGCAAGTCAGGATGCGTTTCTCGAAACAAGCGAACAACTTCGCATTGAGTTCGCGCCCTATCACCATATCCAATCATCATCAAAATTTCGATTTTTAGTGATTCGGTTAAATAAGACATTTTCACCAATTTGAAATAATACTTCGTTTCAAACTCTGAATACAGCATGCAAACTAAATTACTCTTTGCGGCCGTATAAAAAACACTAGCAAAAAATAACAAATATCAGTTGTGGCAAAAAAATTGCTTGGAATTTTTTGTGGGGACATACGAAAAGTAAGGTTTACATTCCAAAACTAAACAACACACATTTTGAGTACGAAATTGTTGCGTTAAAAATAAATTAAACTATAAAATTACGTTTTAATTGTATGCAACCGTACAAACATACTAAAAATTAAAATTTGATCAGTGCGTTGGATTCCTCTTTCCACCAGCTTTACAATGAGCGGTCACAAGCCATAGGGTTGCATTTGAAAAAATCATGTCGAGGGTGGTTTCAGCCACCCCTGAAGGGCTATATTTTTCACATTACTAGCAAAATGTAGGAAAATACATTTAAAAGTTGATGTGTCTCGGGAATTTTTTGAAAAATCATTCACCACCCCGCTAGCGAATGTATTCCAGTTAAAGTCTCCACCGTGTATAAACTTTGCTTGTGTTTGGGTGGCCTCCATTATCTTTTAATAGAAATTATATGTAGTAAGTATATTAAACTACTATTAAGTGGATAAAACAACTTGTCCTGTTTTAAACATTAATATTAATTAGGTATATTTGTTATAAAATAAATCAATTCGTAATCCAATTTCTTTTTGTTCTTAGATAATTTTTTGTTAAGCTCAATAGATTCCAAAAATTCCGATATCGACGGCTCGTAACTCGCTTGGAGTTGATTTTTGATCTTGGTGCCATGAAATCTTTTGTTCAGGGGGATTCAAAGTACAATATATTTCAACCCCAGAAAAATTGGCCGGGAACCAAAATCCATATAATTGGTGCGGGGTCCTTTAAATCCTTCGGGGCACTAAGAAAATAAATTCGCAGCGCTTTGCAACTTTTAGGGTTTTTTGGAGACACTTTGAGGTTAAAAAATTACCGACGATATCCTTCGTTCATCCACTATATCCAAAGTTATACCAGATTTTCCAAATATCCTTAAATTCGCAAATTTTTTGCGAAAAAAGAAACTTTTTTTCAGCCAACATTATCGCTTCAAAAATTTTTTTATCAATCGTCCCCAATTGTATCTTATAGAGAATGTTTTGCAGTTTCCAAAACTCTACCTCCATTTTCTGTACGATCATTAGTTCCCGAGTAATTGATTGTCAAAGTTGAAAAGGACTTTTTCGCTTTGATCGGCGATAACTCTGCTACAAATCACGTACGGAGCTCGTTAAGAGGTCAAATTAAAGCTGATTAAAGAGTTGTCTAAAAGAGCTTTATGGTCGCATGATGAAAAAAAATCCAAAAAGTTCACAGACCATTTTAAAGACGAGTAAAAATTTGGAATTTTTTTTTTGTTGGTTTTCGGATGATTACGTGAGAACAGCTCCCGCTAAAAAATTTTAAAGTCCAGATCTGAAAACTAGACACTTGAGGCTACAATTTCCTTTTTTTGTTATTTTCTTTACGACCATTTTTATCCGAGTTATCCCTTGTTGAAAATCACCCAAAAATTTGGAATATTTTTAATATCCTTTTAATTTTTGTTACTACTGTATTAACTGAAAATTTTCAAATGTGATATTTTCAGGTACTTTGGTCATACGGTAAGATGGAGTCTTCACTGGTCGCTGGGTTTCTTGGATTTAACTTCTAACACTGATCTGTATACTAATCTGCCTATTATACTATCTGTTAATATCCAAATCTGTGACCTCTAATCACAGCAGACAGATATTGTATGCTACAGAATCAGTGGACTATGCGCAAGGCTCTGGCCATTCTAAACCGCTGAAATTAATATTGGAAACTTAAAACTAGTCGTGATCAGTATGCATTCGATACTTCAAGGAGAATGGTACTATTTATAATACTGGTTGTTTTGGCGTTGAGTCTGGTTTTAACAAAACTCTATGTGGTGCTGACGCATTCAATATGCAAAAGTAATGTTTGTTTGTTAGGGAAGACTGCACTGGTAACCGGTGGAAATGCTGGTGAGTAGAATGTACATAGCTACATATAGTACACTTTTTTTTCAATATTCTGTGCGATCTTAGAATATCACAATTTTGATATATATTTTATAGTAAATAACAGTTTTGTTTACAGAAAAAAAAATGCAATCTTTTGCCCATAACGTTAGAAGTGAATTACTTTTACCACTAATAATAAAACTTCATTAAAATTCTAAATAGAAAAAATATATTTTTTTGGATTCTAGATTTTTTTTAGTAATTTCTTTTATTTTAAGCATATCGTATAAAATTTAACCATATTTAATATATTGCCAAAATTTAAAATCGAAATACATATGCGTGTATGCAGTTTCTTCAATTTCCATTATTAATTAGAATTTTGACTTGATTGATTGATTTTATCAATTTGAAGTCAAAAAAAATTCTACAAAGTGGCGTCGTGGCTCCGGGTAACATGAAACAAAATAATTCTGGAGGAGGAAATCGTCGTACACTGTAGCAGTCTTGGTACACCACTTAGAACCCAAAATTTTTCTTAATCCACATTATTTTCTTTGGAAAAGTAGATTTTTTTTTAAATTCACAAATTGACTACGTTTATTTTTTTTTTCATTTTTTTTTTCCTAACAAATCGACCTTAAATTGTTAACTGCGAATTTAATTATTTATTAATCGCAAAAATCATGTGTTCTTCGATAAATAATCTATATAAGAAGCTACATTTAAAATTTCAAGTCTATTGGATAAAAATGTTAGCTCACGAAGCTACGCACGTGAGGCCATGGAACATTCTATGTCTTTGTCCCATGACGTCATGCGTCACATACATGATGCTCGATAGAGTTTTTCCCTACCCCAGATTTTGCCCCTTCAGGTTAGGCAAACCATCAAGACCCATGATAATATTTTCCAGGGGCAATCCCATAATAAAGACCATAAAATGTCAAAACTGAGCTAGCTACGTTGTACGCCAATTTGAAAAACAGAGTTTCGAGAACAACGCGTTTACAGTTTGAAAACGTATTTAATCATATAAATAATACGGCTATTGTAGCGTCCTCTTAGCTTCTCTAAGATTGAATAATGACATCTATACATATTTTAATTTTAAATTTAACATTCACGTTTACTCACGGGGTTACTCACGGTTTTACAGTTTTACTTTTCTAGCAATATACTTTCACACAATCAACATATCGCCTTCAACTTGGACTTACTAGATGCAGACTTTCACAAGCTGTACTTCTATCAAGAAAAAAAAAGCTGTATTTCCAGATATTATACATTAAAATAAGCTAGACTGAGTGAATCTGCATTGGGATAAGTAAAGAGACATCCAAAAAAAACATCAACTCTGGCTAACGAGAGAATGGAAACATGTCGAAGCTTTTAGGTTATGTTAAACTTTTGACAAGTTGACTGTCAACTTGTAAATTTGTAAATTAAACAATGGCTGTCATATGATGTCACAGTCTTGACAAGTAGATAAGGTTATAAATTCGATTAAGAATAGAAATACGTCTTTTTTTCTCGGCCAACTTTGATGACGTTTTTTTTTTTTTTGGTGTGTGTTTGGGTGGGGGGGGGGGGGGGGGGGGGGGGGGGGGGGTTGATTTTATCTGAATGGATATTATCTTATTATGTCTGCACCTTTAGTAAACATATCAACCAACGGTCAATAAACAAGATAACAAACAGTCTATCTATAATAAATTAAATGAAGGTTGTTATTAGTAAAATATATTAAAAAATAACTACTTACTTACATAACAAGAAAAAATAGAAAATGGACTTTTTATGTAAATAATATTAAAACATGTTATATTACCACAATTCAAATTTTTTTGAAAGCAATTAATTTTAAAATTTACATCAACGATAAACAGCGATGCAAATGAAGGCCTCCTGACACGTCAGTTCAAGTCAATTAATTAATAAACAAATTAAACATAAATACAAGGTGTTACTTAATGATATGTTCTTATTTTAAGGAGATATTCATGGAGACCGTTTAGTGTAATTTTTTTATGATATTTCTATCCAAAAATAATTTGGGGCAAAAAAATTCGACTCTCCTCCTTTCATTCAAATCATTGCAAATAACAAGCCGTTTGTGAAAAAAAAACGCAATTTTTCAAAACTTTATAGAGCCGTCAAAAAAGCCTTGAGCAACCTGAAAACTGCATCAACCCATTAACGCCCAAACGGACACAATTTTTCGTCCTTTTTGGAGCGTCAATCTCGAAGCGAAATTAATTCACTCAATAAAAACCACTTATCCTAATGTTTTCGGATGTGATCTTTCGATTGCAGAGAATTTCGATTTCGAGAATTGTGATTCAATGCTCTAGAAACAAAATATGGCTGACTTTATGGAAAAAAGTACTGAAAATTTGGAGATTTTTTTTATAATCTTTTTTTTTTAGTCCAAAAAGTACTCTAACCTACTCCGGATTGTGGATGGAGGTGGAGGTGGAGGCAATAGTTGGAGTTGATGATAGGATTTTTTTTGCCGACCTCAACTGACTCTAATCAAATTGATTTCAAAATGGCGGACATTGCATAAAATCTCATGAAATATGAAATTTTCTCTAGTATTAACGAGATAATGTTATTGTGAGTTTTTCTTGATCGACAGTCATTTTTCTCAATCAAAACAATACTACAGAATATATTTAACTAAATTTTCAATTTTCAATGATGGCGGATTCAAAATGGCGGCCGGATTTCTCAAGAAATGGCGCGTTTTTCATTATAAAAAGTAAATAGGAGTTTGTAATTATACTTTTCCTATGTCATTTCATGTTTTAGTAATATTTTGAGTTATTTCTGGTGAAAAAAGTCTGAAATCCAAGATGGCGGATTCAATATGGCGGACATCATTCTTGAAAATTCAAAATTTGAAAAAAGGAAAAATTAGTCATATTTTCCGTAGAATTCTGATGCAAAATGTCTTTCAACTTTCATAAAAATGCGTTCTATCGGAGTAAAACATTATTTGTCATTCTAACCTCAAAACGAGTTTTTTTCCGGTGTTGAGGTTCTCATGATGAAATCATGAGAATTATATATTATGCACTTAGGGATGTAGGCGCATTGAAGATTTTTTTTTTCGGAACTTCTCCGCATATAAATAGAAAATACATATTTTGAATTCGGGCGCATTGACGAATTTTTTTTCCGGAACTTCCTCGCATATTTATCAAAGAATAGTACGTAGAACGTACTTTCTGGTGGGTGCGAGAAAAAAATCGTATATGCACCAGAAAACAAGTAGGCTGTGTACTTCCGGCGAGTAGTTTGCGCCCGATCATCAACTCCAACTATTGCTTCCACCTCCCTCCACAATCCGGAGTAGGTTAGAGTACTTTTTGGACTAAAAAAAAAATTATAAAAAAAAATCTCCAAATTTTCAGTACTTTTTTCCATAGTCAGCCATTTTTTTTTCTAGAGCATTTAATCACAATTCTGACCCCGGAAATCGAAAGATCACATCCGAAAACATTAGGATAAGTGCTTTTTATTGAGTCAATTCATTAATTTGCCGTCGAGATTGACTCTCCGAAAAGGACGAAAAATTGTGTCCGTTTGGGCGTTAATGGGTTAATATATTTTTTTGTAACTTCTACATATAATCTGTTTATTTCAACAGGTATAGGATACGAGATTGTTTTAAATTTAGCATCAAGAGGTTGCCGAGTGATCATAGCGGATAAGGAACACGATCCCAATTTGGGGGAGAAAATTTTTCGAGAAACTAACAGCACGAACGTCGTTTGCAAACATGTGGATCTCGCTTCTTTCAAGTCCATAAGGGCTTTCGCAAAGGAAATAGTAGACTCTGAAGAGAAATTGAATATACTCGTCAACAATGCAGGGATCGGAAGTTCGGCAACAGTTACCGAAGACGGGCTAGGTTTGGGGATGCAAGTCAATTACTTCGGAGCGTTTTTACTAACGCATCTGCTAATAGGTAATATAAAGATTGTACAGTGATAATTAGAGGTAGGATTCCGGCGAGTCGCAACAGAGTCGAACTCAGGTCACTATTATTATAAAGCGATAGTTCACAGAAAAGATCATAATATAATAATGAATACTCGAATAAACATACTAGGGAATTAACTGTTACATGACGTAGCCGTATTTGGATGCGGCGATATCATTGTTACGAAAAATAACACTTAATCCTAGAAGGATAGCGCTCTCAGTAGGGTGCTTAAAGACAGCGTTGTGTAAAATTTTCAAAAAGGTCTCAAAACATTACCTGATAGAAGGCGTTAACGTATTGTAGATGTAAAATCTGTTTGCGCTTTGTAGATGTAAACTCACTCGAGGTTGAGACACTACTAGCCAACGGAGGAATAGATTTTTTTAAGTTTCATATTTTTATCACGCAGTCAACACGTTCTTTTCATAACCACAATAATGCGATTTTTCAAAATTTCGAAAATTCAAAAAGTTTTTTTTCAAAGGAATGAGCTGCTCGGGTCGACTCGTGGCTGTATTTCGTCTATGATATGTACACTTAATTCCTGAGTAACATAAGCTGCTTACTCTAAACAGTCAAGACGCTAGAGTCGATTAAAATTCACAAAAAATAAGTAAAAAACAAATAATTTTAACACGCTGCCATGATTTGGAGGTAATGACTGATCGAATTTTTGAGACTTACACTAAGACTGCTATCTTTCCCCTTCAAAATTCCGCCTCAAGCGAGTAGATATTTTAAAAGGAAAAATTTTAGAGCTACATTTGATAAAGCATAAAAATGACGATTTTTAAAAGTTTTAATTCGAATAGGCGGAAACGAGCGTTGGTAAAAATTAAATTTGCGTAAATTTTGTTCTTTGGGACCCCAAAGAAGAGTTTCTCAAAGTTACAGCAAAATCTAAAATGGGTCGGCAACGATTTTTCTTATTTTCAGATGATTTTGATATAGAATGACTCATTTACTAATACACATTTACTTTTTAGGTCTACTGAAAAAATCATCGGGTCGCATAATATTTACGTCTTCGTTGCTCTCACATCTCAACAACCTTACTTTGGACAACTTAAGATTTGGCACAGATGTGTCCACCTATTCCAATTCAAAGCTGTGCGATATAATTGCCGCTGACATGTTTTCTCACAAATTAAAAGAGTTCAACGTAACCAGTAATTCGTATCATCCCTGGATAGTCGCCACAACGATATTTAAAACGTCAAGAGGACAAATTAAGACACTTAGCATGTTGTCGTTTTGGATTTTGGTTTTGGAATATATGTCTTTACTCGTTGGAAGGGTTAGTATGTAAATTTGGTTTTCTTCCAATACCTGAAACAACAGCTTTTTCTCTTCACTGTACACTAACAATTTGATATGGTTACATAATGAAATTTTCGCAAAAAAAAACACATGTTTAAATTTGATTCTTTCAAATTAATAAAACAAAAAGTATCAAAGACTTGTGAAGTTAAGATGTTCTCGTAACGTTTAGGTCATAACACATGTAATTTTTGATTTTCTGTATTTGTGTTTAATTATTTCTTATTCCTTTTGTATTGTTACGATTTATAAATAAGTAATGGATCACTAGAAAGAGAAGCAAAAAATTCCAAATTTAATAATAATTTTAATAATTGGAACTTTAATAAAATTTAATAATAGAGGTATGGAGACATGCATAGATTCCAAGACCAAGTTCGTGTAGGTACTGTTTAATGAATTGTACTTCAACAGATCTCCAATAAACTAGTCAATGTAAGCCAACTGGTAAAGATATTTAAGTAACTGATATCATTAAAGGTACCGTTAAATCAGGTAGACCTAGAACTGTAACCCGAGGAAATAAAGCTTTGGATATTTGTTTCAGTAGCGAAAATCCAATCAAATCTTCCAGATGAAGACACTACTTTTGATGTTTCTCATCAGTCAGTTAAAAATTTATTCAAGCGAGAAAAGTTACGTCATTTACAACTTTTATTGAAACAACAATTAGAAGTATATTTTGTAGTAGTAAAGGGTGGGGTATCTATTGGTTTCTTTTTAAACTGAGTGTTATTTCTACATTGCAGACACTGACTGTAATAATTTCTACATTGCCGACTCCGCTGTAAGAAAGGATCGTTTTACGCTTGAACAACGTTGGGAAATATTGAAAAATTATTTCCAAAGTGAATGCAGAACCAGTGAGAAAATTGAGAACAATTTTTAGTAAGAACGTTCTTAAGGAAATTTCGTGAAACTGGCATGCTTATGAATAACAGAAGTCATCCACGTGCTCGTCCGGTGCGCACAGCTGAAAGAATTGCTGCTGTTGCCCAAAGTGTGCGTGAAAACCCAAGAACCTCAACTCGTCACAGAGCACAACAACTTAATGCCAGTCACATTTCTCTGAGCAGAATATTGCATAAAGACCTCGAATTATTTGCTTACAAGTTGCAATTTACGCAAGAGGTAAAGGAAACTGACCATCCACTTCGTTATCGCTTCTCCGTGTGGGCTTTAAATGAGTTTTAAAAAGACGCCGATTTCAATAGAAAAATCATTTTTTCGGACGAAGCTCATTTTCATCTTGGAGAACATGTTAATAAACATAACTGTAGGATTTGGGGTTCCGAAAATTCACACGTAGTCATAGAGAAGCCAATGCATCCTGCAAGAGTGACTGTTTGGTGTGGGTGTTGGAGTGGTGGCATCATTGGTCCGTACTTCTTTCAAAATGAAGATCGTAACAGCGTTACAATAAATGGAATGCGTTACGGAGACATGTTAACTGATTTTTTTGTGGCAATGATTGGACGATTTGGACTTGGACGTGCTTTGCTTCCAGCAGGATGGAGCAACGTGTCACACAAGCCGTGAAACAATCGATCTTTTGGACACTAAATTCGGTAACCGTGTTATCAGCCGTTTTGGAGACATTAATTGGCCATCTCGCAGCTGCGATTTAACACCGATGGACTATTTTTTATGGGGACATGTTAAGGACCGTTGTTACTCCAACTATCCACAAACAATTGACGCATTGAAGGAAAATATCAATCGAGTTATTCGTGCAATAGAGCCACAAATAATCGAAAATGTACTGCAAAATTTGGTGAAAAGAATGAACTACTGCCAAGCCAGCCGCGGCGGCCATTTAACTGAAATTGTTTTTCACAAATAATGAGAAGGCATACTTTCTTGAATAAAGCAACAATCATTTAAAAATATTCAACGATGTAGTTTTAATAGCAATTTTAAAAAGAAACCATCTGACGGCCCTTGTAATGTAGTGCTACTGATATGACATGCATTGCTTTCGAATTGCTTGACATATGTAGTTATAATTTTAAAGTAAATAATAATTTTGATAAGTTTAAGCTTAAGTTTAGTAAAATAATTTTGTGCATATTTTGGTTCAACGCAACCGACTTATTTTTTAGACACCCCAGGCAGGAGCCCAAACAGGGATTTATCTGACGTGCGCCAACGAGGTGAAAGGGGTCACTGGGAAGTTCTTTGGTGAAACAGCAGTTACAAGAAAACCTTATAAGGCCTACGATAAAAAGTTTTGCGAGGCCATCTGGAAAGCATCTGAAGAACTAGTAAAACTTGAACCACATGAGAAAATATAAGTTGCTTTCTAAACTCCTTACTTTTTATTTTTGAAGTATTTTTGATTCTTATGACAGCTGATGGAATTTTAAGTTTTCGTAAGTTGGAAAGCGTGAGGTTTAAATTATAATTTAGGGGGTTTATTGTTCAACATAAATAGAAAGCCATGGGAACAAACACATCAAATGAAATTTTCGAAAAAAGAAATCCTCGTCGCTTGGAAAATCCCATAAATGCCTTCAAGAATATTTTTTCCATAATTATTAAGTCAATACACACTTTTCTTTATAAAAGTGCCACTTACAAAACTGTATTTATTATATTTGTAATTTTGACATGAAAAATCTAAATTACACAGTTTAAACAGAAATTTAAAAGCTTTGGAAAAGTCACACGAATAAAAAAGATTTTATGTTTATGCGGTAAGCAGGTAGAAAATATTTTGCATTTTAAAAGCTGTGTAGATTTGACCTGATTTTTTTGCTAGAGTAATTTTCTTATTAGAAATATATTTGTCACTATCTTGGTTACTATTAAATTTTTGGACTAAGGTAAGTTTGGTTTAATCCCAAGTTTTTAACCAAAACATCTGCTGTTTGACTGTGTCCCAGTTTTAATACGACATCCTGTATACACTCTGTGGTAACGATGTTAATAGCAATAGAGATGTCGTAATATTTAATCCTGCATGTCTTGATCCATTACTCTTAGAACTGTCAAGTTATGTACTTGAAAGTTAGCTTAGAAATGGTAGGTTAAATGGTTGTTTTTTTTTTTTGTTAAATTATGTATTATGCAATGAAGATGACAGTAATGTAATTTTTAAGACAGTTCTAAGAGTAATAAAAGACTTGCAGGGTCAATTCCACTTTGAGAACATACTTTTTTTCTTACGATATGTCTGCTTAACAATATGTAGGTATATATCTGTAAGAATCATACTTAAGTTTAACTGTGTTTTCCTATTTATTATAAAAATAAACACATTATAGAAAATTACTATTTTATTTTTTTATGGCTTCCATTCCACCATGTTACATTTTTTCAAAAATAATTTTAATTAAGGACCGAGTCATTTTCTAATTGCGTGCCAAACTTTTCTCATTTTTGTTTGCTGATCTGAAAAGAAATCAATATTCCAAAACTATTTGTGCCAATAAGGACAAAATTTAGCAAACACTATTTAATGAAATGTTAAAAAAATCCATAACCCGAGTTAACTCGTTAAGTCTGGCAGGGCACCTAACGTAAAAAAAACTACATAGCTGTAGAATTAAAATAGGTCCAGGTGTTATGCAAAAAGAGTACTTAATTTGAAATATACAGCTGTAGGACGGTTTGAACATTTAGATAAGAGTGTGTTACTCATATTGCTACTTGCCGACAGTTGAACTTCAAGCTTAATTACCTTAAACATTAAAACATATGAATCCATTAAATGATTCAATTCCCTTCAGTATACACTTAACGTCTAAAGCAGAATGACATTTTTGGTAATATTTTTTGTTGTCATTTTCTCGTCCCTTCTCAAATTGTGCGCTCTGTTAACATACGCACAGTGTAAAAGCAACATTTGTTTGTTGGGCAAGACGGCTCTAGTGACTGGAGGAAATTCTGGTGAGTCGAAATATTAATAATACTGATTCTATTCTCGTTTTTATTTATCTCTTTCTATTACTTAACTGTATTTTATTTCTGCTGTGTTTCTTCTTTGTAACAGTATGATTAAATTGGAAATTGTTAAATACAAGGGTAATAAAGTCGGGAATTTACTAGTCGGGAATTTACTAGTGTACTAGTACTAGTAGACAGTTTGATCTCAGCCACCAAGATCACCTGACCTGAACCCAGCGGATTTTTGGCTTCGGGGTTATTGAAAAAAGTAGTGTTTAGAGTACGTTGGACAACAACAATTGAAGAATTAATTAGAGGAAAGGTTGCTGCATTTACACCACCAAAATGGAGGTCATATTGAAAGGTTACGGTAGCCAGTGTCTTATACAAGAAATCCTGTTATTCAAGGAATTCAGTTCCTATTGATTTTTGTCGTTGACCTGAATTGTTGAAATTGTATAATAAGTCGAAATACGAGGTGTGGCCATTACATAACCGGACTGCTGTCATAACACTTTTTATTCGTCACCAATTACAGTAGCAACTTTTTCGCCTTCAATGTACTCCCCTTGGTGATCTCTACACCGCTCCATACGACTTTTCCATTGTTGAAAGCAGTGCTGAAAGTCCGCTTCTGTCAGCTGGTTCAGAACCTCCGTCGCTTTTGCTTTAACCGCTTCCACACTTTCGAATATTGTCATCACAAGTAATCACCGTGTCTAACAAGCCTGGATCAGTGTCAATATTGCTTAAAATGTCAGCGCAAATGTTCATTCCTGATTCCTTTTGTTCGGGAGTGAGGAGTTTTGGCACCATTTTTGTGCAAACTTTGCGCATGTTGAACGATTCATTCATGCAAAATCTGGCATGCAACATATTCTTTCTCGATTCCTGTTATTACAAGCCCTCGGATGCTTAGACTACGATCTTCGCGGATTCATTTACTAATTTTTTCCATGTTTTCGTCCGGTTTTGACAGGCCGTCCTAGGCGCGGATCGTCTTCGGTCTTTTCACGCCCCACTTTAAACCGTTTAAACCATTCAAAAACTTGTGTGCAGGATAAACATTCATTCCCGTACACTTCTTTTAACATTGCATAAACTTCTGTAAAAGTTTTCCCAATTTAATAAGAGACTTGAGATCAACCCGTTGCTCCATCTGAACACTTAACATTTTTCGACGTGTCACTGGTGCGTAAACTAATTCAAAAGACTGCTACCGTCAAAGTGAGCAACCCACTGGCTTGTCCAGCGAGCTCATGGTGGGAAAAGTATCACCAGACTAGCAGCATCAGTTCAATTGTTTAATAGCCACATCTCGTATATCCTTCACTTTCTGATATCCTTGTACTATACAAATAAAAGTAATATCATGTGCTATGCAAATAAGCGAAATGTTAAATTAAATTTTGAATGAACTAAGAAAAAGTTTTAAGTATGTTAAAAGTGTGTTGAATTTGAAAAGAAAGCGTGAAAGAATGTTTTCAAAATCGAAATTGTGCAATATAACAAAAACCTTAAACAAAGGCAAAAAGTAAAACTATTTTTTTTTATTTAGATCCTTCCTTCTTCTGATAGCTTTAAAGAAAAATAGAACTACCTGGTATCTACATATTATGTACACTCATTATTCCTTCAAGTACAATGATAGCTCTTATCATAAATAGACGTTTAAAAACGACCGATATTAGTTTAATACTCGGAAATTAATAATGGCTTATTCACCAACAGCACAACAGCAACGATTAAACAGAGGAATATTGCAATATAGGTACCTATTATATTCAGACATGGTAATCAAAATATTCCCAAAGTTCGGTCAGAAAATGAGATGAACAAATATAATTCTAATCAACTTTTTATTACTTATTCGAGGGTAATGGAACCTCCGGTGTAAACCAGAGATCAACTTGAACAATTTTCACCAATTAACACAGAAACACGTTTTTGTAAATTATTATTTAAGTTTACTTGTGAATTCGGTTGTTATTTCAAGTTTATCTAATTTTACTTAGTTGTTAAGATGTGATTAAATACTGTGTTTTTAAATATTAAAACTGAATACTATATATGTAAGTCTATATGAGGGCAATAACACAGGCTAAACACAAACTTTGGCATCTCTGATTCGTGATCAGTGATCCTTAATACCCCCGTATACCAAAATTGGTTGATTTTCAAAAATTCGGCCACCGTATTGGATTTTTGACCGCCATATTGGATCCGCCATGTTGGATTTTGTCAATCCACCACACTAGCTTTTTAGGGGCATCCCTCAGCTACAATTTTAGCTAAGAAACGGCCCGATCGGTAACGAATTTTTATTTTTACAAGCTTTTTTTGCTGGACACTCGATTTTTCTCCGACTTCCGCCTGCCATATTGAAGCCGCCATATTGTATTTTTCAAAGGCGCACTCGGCATTTGAAAAGGCGCACTCGGCAGTATCTAAATACATAGATATATATGTAAATAGTATTAGTTTACCAATCCATTAATATATTACAAGAAATTCAATCTGGCTTCCGCTTACTGCCAGTGGTGGCTCACACAAAAAGAATATGGTGATTGCAAATGAATATTTGTGAGAAATATGACCAATTTTTTATTTTATTTTTCGAGGTTGAATTTGAAAATTGTTACTTTTTCCAAATGGTCTTTTCGAGCAACTAAAATTAATCAATCCTCGATAATCTCCGGAATTCGATGAAGACGTGGATTCATCTTGTCATGTCCTCAAAATGTAACGATTATGTCTCACTTTTTTTACTGTGTAATTCATTGTTCCCTCGATACGCAGTGTCTAGCTGATACGCAATGTTTACTTTACCAAGAAGCCTAATTTACACAATTGTTCGGTAATCGATTCTTTACACCGCGGCGGAACGACAACAGGCTGATAGCTGATATATGAATTTACAAAAAATTGTCAAGAATAAAGAGTTTATAAAACCACTCAAAGAATGTGCTGGATTTCTAAAAATCAAATTAATATTGAAATGTAGAATTTTTTTCTCGAAAAAAATGCATTTTTAAAATTGTCAAAAATAAAACGTTCTTAAAATCATTCACAGAATGCACTGGAATTTTTTCAGAATTTTTTAAGCAATTTTTTAAATCTTGCAAAAATTGACAATTGCAAAATCCAAAAGTTGCTCAAAAATTTTGAAAGAATTCCTGTGCATTTTAAGAACTTTTTATTCTTGACAATTTTTTTGTGAAAGTGCATCATTTTCCAATAAAAAAATCTTGAATTTTTACACAAAAATTTTGCAGTTCAGGCGCCATTTTGAACGCATAAGGGAAAAAGTCGATCTTTCAACCACGTATACTTAAAGTTCAAATATTTATTCCACCGGTTAGTGAGGTTCCAGGTCCATTGCAGACCGGAAAACCCTTGAAAATTGTATTTAAAAAAAAAATGTGAAAAATATCGTGTTTTTTTTAAACTGCTTTTTTTCATAATTGATAATTTTTTGGAGGAATTTCATGGACACCATCGGAAGGGGTACGTCTTAAACTTCAAAAATATGTCCCTGTCAAATTTTTCTGTCACAAATAGTATTAGTTATGAGGCGCTGAAGAGCGATGCACCGGGAATGGCGTTTTCGGCCGAAACGGGTTAATAGCCCAATCAACGGGGAGAAAACCGGTCACTAATTGTTATCAGCAAACAAAAAATATGGTCGTATATAGAAAAAAATTCTAAGAAAGATAGCGTTTTTTGCGACTCGAGTTTTAATGGCGAACATAACCAAAAAATTCGCAAAAGTCAAAAAAAAGTTTTTTTTGCGAATAAAAAAAAAGTGTCAAGTCCTACACAAGAAAGTTAAATTAGAAAGTTGTAGGTTTTTTTCGTTCACATCTCATTCGACGCGCATTTTTAAGACCTACAACTTTCTAATTTAACTTTTTTGTGTAGGACTTGAAGCTTTTTTTTTTTATGCAGTAAACCGTTTTTTTTTTACTTTTGCGATTTTTTTGGTTATGTTCGCCATTAAAACTCGAGTCGCAAAAAACGCTATCTTTCTTAGAATTCTTTTCTCTATTACGACCATATTTTTTGTTTGCTGATAACAATTACTGACCAATTTACATGGGGGCTTTCGCTCGTTGATTGGACTATAAGTGCAGTCAGGAACCAAGTGATATCCTTGATATTGTAACCTCATATTCCTGTATGTGATCTCTATTAATCTTTCTTTCATTTTGACAGGCATAGGATACGAGATAGTCCTGAATCTGGTCTCACGAGGTTGCCGAGTAATCATAGCTGACAAAGTACGAGATCCTGACTTAAAAAAGAAAATTTTCGAGGAAACTAACAGTACAAATATTGCTTACCAATACGTCGATCTCGCCTCCTTCAAGTCCGTAAGGGAATTAGCAAGAAACTTAATAAACTCGGAAGAAAAGTTAGATATACTCATCAACAACGCGGGAATTTGTGCGCCTGCAACGACTACTGAAGATGGTTTGGATTTAACGATGCAAGTAAATTATTTCAGTGCGTTTTTGCTAACGCACCTCCTCGTAGGTAATGTAATTGTAATAAGTAGAGACCGGAAAAATAAGCACAATTTGAATAAAAAAGAAGCACTCAAAAAAGCACATTATTCTGCAAAAATAAGTACATAATATGCCAAAGAAAGCTCAAAAAAGTTTCATTGAAAGCATTATTTATTTGTCAGGGCCCCCGGTTTCCCTTTTTTTTTTTTTTGGGTTGGGGGGGGTTGGGGGGGGGGGGGGGGGGTTTTTTTTTTTTTGTTTGGTTGGGGTTTTTTTTTTTTTTTTTTTTTTTTTTTTTTTTTTTTTTTTTTTTTTTTTTTTTTTTTTTTTTTTTTTTTTTTTTTTTTTTTTTTTTTTTTTTTTTTTTTTTTTTTTTTTTTTTTTTTTTTTTTTTTTTTTTTTTTTTTTTTTTTTTTTTTTTTTTTTTTTTTTTTTTTTTTTTTTTTTTTTTTGGGGCCGGGTTTTTTTTTTTTTTTTTTTTTCTTTTTTTTTTTTTTTTTTTTTTTGGTTTTTTTTTTTTTTTTTTTTGGTTTTTTTTTTTTTTTGTTTTTTTTTTTTTTTTTTTTTTTTTTTTTGTTTTTTTTTTTTTTTTTTTTTTTTTTTTTTTTTTTTTTTTTTTTTTTTTTTTTTTTGGGGTTTTTTTTTTTTTTTTTTTTTTTTTTTTTTTTTTTTTTTTTTTTTTGGGGTTTTTTTTTTTTTTTTTTTTTTTTTTTTTTTTTTTTTTTTTTTTTTTTTTTTTTTTTTTTTTTTTTTGGGTTTTTTTTTTTTTTTTTTTTTTTTTTTTTGGGTTTTTTTTTTTTTTTTTTTTTTTTTTTTTTTTTGGGTTTTTTTTGTTTTGCTAGAACAAAAATAGTGATATAAAAGTTAAACAAAATATATTTTGATAAAATAAACATGCATTTTTATAACAAAAACGTTATATTAACATTCCTTATATTAAAAGTAAACCATTTATCAAAAAAAAAAAAATCCTACTACTCTACTAGTGATATAAAGTAAAACAAAATATATTTAGATAAAATAAATAGGCGTTTTATAATAAGTGTATTAACATTTCTTATATTAATATTAAAATATTCATCCAAATATAAAAATATAACCAAACATTGGAAATCAAACATATTAATTTTACATTATGTATTAAAAATTAATACCCAAGCAGTTTGTCGACCAATTTTGCCGATAAAAAATTAAATAACCAAAAAATAAGTTCTAAATAAGCAGAAAAAACATAATAAGCATAGACGACAGAAAGAAGCAAAAAAAGTATGAAAAAGTACATATCAAGTGTCATGTTTTTATGTAATTCGGGCAGATATTTAAACTATTCGTTGTTGCTTATAAAATTCAACGTAAGCAAAAATGCTTAGAATACGGTCTTTAGTAATAAGTAGAGCCCGGAGGTTAATAATAGATGCGATCTTTATCAGAGGCGGCTCCAGGATACTACTATCATAGTTCAATCAATAGGTAGAAGAGCATCCCAAAAATCCTAACAAGAAACAAAAAATATGGTGATCTAGGGAAAAAACTATCTAAGAAAGATAGCGGTTTTTTCCTTTTGCTCGTAAACGGCGAAGTTAACCTAAAAAATTCATAAAGTCAAAAAAACGGTTTTTCGCTAATAAAAAAAAACTTGAACTCTTATCGGAAAAAGTTAAATTAGAAAGTTGTAGGTATCAAAAAAACCTATCGAATCGTATTTTTGAATATATCGATTGCTATATTACTTTTCGAGGTATATCGAAAAATTAAAAAAAAAAGTTGCGTAAAAATGCAAGCAATCGATTTCTGTAAAAGACATTATCGAGAAATGAAAATCGAAAAAGGTATTAAAGAAAAACACGACCAAAACATTTTTACTTTTTTTCAGTCATTTTTGGACCCTTAAAATAAATAAAATCGTTATCACTGTTTTTTTACCACAAAAGTACAACTCTTAAGGAAAAAAATTAGCCCCGATTCGTTTCTCTACGACTCTTCGTCGAGATAGAAGAGCCGATTGTCGAGATGAGTTTTTTTTTTGAAAAATCTATATAACTCGAAACATTTTTAGTATATTTAAATTTAAAAAAAATATGCTTTTTTCGCTCGCCGAGGGCTATATTTACAGTAATAAGTGTCAAAACCTTAATTTGCAAGATATAGCAAAAATAAAAAAATGCGATTTTTGACGGTTTTTTTCGATATATCTCGAAAAGTAATAAAGCAATCTATATATTCAAAAATACGATTCGAGAGGTTTTTTTTTAATACCTACAACTTTCTAATATAACTTTTTCCGATCGGGGTTCAAGTTTTTTTTTTTATTAGCGAAAAACCGTTTTTTTTTTACTTTTATGAATTTTTTAGGTTAACTTCGCCGTTTACGAGCAAAAAGGAAAAAAAAAAGCTATATTTCTTAGGATTATTTTTCCTATATTACCATATTTTTTGTTTCCTGTTAGGATTTTTGGGAAATTTAACATTAGGTCGTGACAGATTGATTATCAGTAATCAGTAATGTTACGAAATGTTAAACATGTGTTGTTGTAGCCCAACTGATCGGCAAAGGAATCATAGTTACAAGACACAGAACTTGCATAACCGATGCTATAACGTGTCAGTACTGCCACTCGAGTTTCCATAAATTCAATATCATGAATTAAATTAGTATACGTTGTTTTTAGGTGCCGGCCAGCTGTGTTTATGTAGCATCCGTCGCATCCGACAGTAGCAGCAATACATGGTGTTTGTTTACTCAATCCTCCTCGTCTCATAGTGACTGTAAACTGCTAGTCTCACTCTCACTAATTGTTTCCACATTTGTGCTTTTCAACACCCCCGGAACTATCAAATGCCTTTCCATGGCTTTTGCCTCATCCAGTCCCCCAACCACCACGTTAGCCATTTGTATGTTCTGTCTTTTAACATCCGTCGTTTCGTAAATATAAGGTGGGATATCTATTGGTTTCTTTTAAACTGAGTGTTATTTCTACTTTGCCAACACTGACACGCTTGACATTTGACATATATGTGGTGTCTAACCTCCGCTGTAAGAAATGGATCGTTTTACGCTTGAACAACGTTGGGAAATATTGAAAAATGATTTCCAAAGTAAATGCTGGGTTGCACAAACAGTGAGAAAATTGAGAACATTTTTTTGTCGAAATGAAGCTCCGTGAGCTCCTGGTGCAAGAAAGTTCTTAAGGATAGTTAGTGAAACTGGCATGCTTATGGACAACAGAAGTCATGCACGTGCTCGTCCACGAACAGAAGTCATGCACGTCGCACAGCTGAAAGAATTGCTGCTGTTGCCCAAAGTGTGCGTGAAAACCCAAGAACCTTAACTCTTCACAAAGCACAACAACTTAATGCCAATCGCACTTCTCTGAGGAGAATATTGCATAAAGACCTCGGATTATTTGCTTACAAGTTGCAACTTACTCAAGAGGTAAAGGAAAATGACCATCCACTTCGGTATCGCTTCTCCGAGTGGGCTTTAAATGAGTTTGAAAATGACGCCGATTTCAATCGAAAAATCATTTTTTCGGGCGAAGCTCATTTTCATCTTGGAGGACATGTTGATAAACAGAACTGTAGGATTTGGGGTTCCGAAAATCCACACGTAGTCATGGAGAAGCCAAATCATCCTGCAAGAGTGACTGTTTAGTGTGGGTTTTGAAGTGGTGGAATCATTGGTTCGTACTTCTTTCAAAATGAAGATAGTAACAGCGTTAATTAGAGCATTACAGAGACATGTTAACTGATTTGTGGCAGCGATTGGACAATTTGGACTTGAACAAGCTTTGGTTACAGCAGGATGGAACAATGTGTCACACAAGCCATGAAACAATCGATCTTTTGCACACTAAATTCTGTAACCGTGTTATCGGCCGTTTTGGAGACATTAATTGGCCATCGCGTAGCTCGATTTAACACCGTTGGACTATTTTTTATGGGGACATGTTAAGGACCGGTGTTACTCCAACGATCCACAAACAATTGACCACTGAAGGAAAACATCAATCGAGTTATTCGTCAATTGAGACACAAATAATCGAAAATGTACTGCAAAATTGGGTGAAAATAATGAACTACTGCCAAGCCAGCCGCGGGGTCATTTACCTGAAATTGTTTTTCATAAATAATGGGAAGACATACTTTTTGAATAAAGCAACAAATTTAAAAAAACTTTGTTTTATACAATTTAAAAAGAAACACCCACCTTACTAGGTTTCAGCTATTTGAAATGTTAATAGGGGTAATAATGAATGGAATAATCATTCACGTTAAATTGTCTCTGTCTGTCTCGCGCACTCACACAACCACTTACACAGCTTTATGTTTGTCTAGCAATATACTGCAAAACATCAGTTTTTACCTGTCACGTCAGTACACTGTCATACACTGTACAACGTTCACTGCCATTAAATATCAGTTCCGCAAAATTGCTCGCTCCACCGTAACATGCGACGGACCTTGTCCCGACATTTTTACAAGCGTATTTGACGTTTCGCGCACACGAATGATCCGGCAGGGAGGTATGGAATTTTTGAAGGGCGTGTCATGTGAAGTGGGGTGAACCTAATGTTTTCCGAATAGATAGTATCTACTCGTTGACAGATGCCATTTAAGTTACCACGAAGCCGTAGACTACAGCTCATCCCGTGTTTGTTTACGATACCTTCATTGAAACGGGTCGTTCTGTGCTTCAAAAATTTGAATTTCGTTGAAAAACAATAGTGTGACAGACTTCCTGCCGGACCCTGTACTTTATTAATGTGGCATATATTCCAGTCGCGTTAAGACCGGTCCTGGTATCTATTATTAACCTACGTACTAGTAATAAGTAACGTTGTAATGTAATATTGCAGATAACGTTCCAGTTTACAAGCTTAATTATACAGGGTTAGTACAAAGTCTCGAAACGGTCGAATAACTGTATTATTTGAGACGTTTTTTTTTTTAAATTTGGTATGGATATATACTAGAAAATAACGAATTCAATTATGCCATTTAATTTTTTTAGACTTCCGGTTTCACACTAAATGCTTCCAACCAATTTTTTTAATGGATCAACCAGTAGATTTTTTATATCCGTAAGAACAAAAATCCAGTGGCGATAGGTCTGGAGAACGAGCTGCCCAATCAATTACTCCTCTGCGACCGATTCCGCGTGCTGGAAATGTTTGGTTCAAATAATCACGGAAAATGTGGCGGATCTTCATATCTTGTTGGTTCATATTCTCGTTTGGATGATTATGTCTGGATTCGCAAAGAGAGCTACAAATGCTAATAGAGTATCGTTCCTCAATAAATTTGAATAACCACCCCCATTTAAAATATCTTCTTATGAAAAATGGTCCTATGATGTTGTTTGCAACCAAATACCAAATTAAAAAGAATACAATATCTCAAATAATAAACTTATTTGATCGTCCCGAGACTTTGTACTACCCCTATATATCTGTTTCAGATTTACTGAAGAAGTCGTCAGGTCGAATAATATTTACGTCTTCATTTGCGTCGTTTTTAAATAACCTCACTGTGAACAATCTAAAACATAGTGGAGATTTCTATGGTTATTGCAACTCGAAGCTTTGTGACATAATAGCTGCCGACATATTTTCTCGGAAATTAAAGAAGCATAACGTAACCAGTAATTCGTACCACCCTGGACTTGTTTCTACAAATATATTTCAAGCAGGCAGAAAGGAAATTCCTTCGTTTAGTTCATTATCAATGTGGACATTTTTTCTAGAATATGGGTCTTTCGTGGTAGGGAAGGTCAGTACGTAGATACAGGGTGTTATTGTAAATATAAAAAAAAACATCATCAAATAGAAGCTGAATAAAATTATGCGGTGCGTGTACAAATAAGTTTCCGTCGTTTGACAAAAGTTGGCGCCACCAGTAAAGTATGGTGGATGGTAAAGTTTTAGAGCCGAATAAGCGTCATTTGCGGGAACTTTTGATTTACTTCTTCAATTTGAAAAAATCTGCAGCTGAGGTGTATAGATTGCTTGTAGAAGCATATGGTGAGATTGCCTTAAGTGACATAAGTTGTCGTGAGTGGTTTCAAAAGTTTAAGAACGGTGAATTTGACATCGAAGACAAAGAACGTAGCGGAAGGCGGAAAGTGGACGAAGACGCGGAATTCGAAGCATTATTGGATCAAGATTCGTGCCAAACGCAAGAAGAACTTGCACTTACGTTAGGAGTGACTCAACAAGCAATTCGGTTCACATCGGTTGAAATCATCGGGAATGATTCAAAAACAAGGAAATTGGGGTCCATATGAACTGACGTCGAGAAACATTGAACGCAAATTTTTCACATGTGAAATGCTGTTTGCCAGGCATAAACGAAAGGGTTTTCTGCACCGTATAGTCACAGGTGATGAAAAATGGATCCACTATGATTATCCAAAAAGGAAGAAATCATGGGGAACCACCTGGCCATGCTTCAACATCTACAGCTAAGCCAAATATTCATGGAGAAAACTCTTGTTGTGTATTTAGTGGGATCACTTAGTGTCGTATATTATGTTCTCACCGACAGAAACCATACTGATCTCGAACACATTGATGAAACAGTCGAGCACTCGAGGAAAAGCGCGCCCACTACTACTTAGAACCTTTTCTCCTGCACTGTCCATCGCCCCGGTCAAAACCTATTTGGAAACACTCAGTTGGGAACTTTTACCCCCCTTTGCTTGCTCCTTCTGTTCCTTGTTCGTGGGTCCTGTTGAGCAACACTTCACATCAATGAAAACCAATGGGCTGTGATCCTCAAGATAGTTTCGCGGTACAACAGAAATGGGAAAATAGATAAGTAGTGACAAATAAAACATTAAAAACATTAGGTGCCGTCCTTTCACAATAAACTTCCAATTTTTTATTAAAAACGGCGGAAACTTTTTTTTCACACCTTTATAAATAAAATATTTATAAAAATAAGAACACAAAAAAGTCATGGAGGTGAGCTACTTTCGTGGATCACGCGGTATATTTAACTTATTTTTAGACTCCTCAAGAAGGCGCTCAAACGGCAGTTTATCTGGCCTGCGCCAACGAAGTTGAAGGAGTTACTGGGAAGTTCTTTGCCGAAACAAAATTCGCCATCAGACCCCTGAAAACTTACGACAAAGCGTTTTGCAATGCGATCTGGAAAGCGACTGAAGAGGCTGTTAAATTAGAACCTCACGAAAAGATTTAAAATGTTAAATTTAAATGTTAAATAAACAAATTGTTTAAAATTATTCTTTCTGGTTATTTATCTTAGAATTAATTTATGGATTAAATAAAAATTGTGCCTCCTAATTATGCCTTTGGATATGGTAAAACAGTGAGACGAATTACTTTATTGAAATACACTATTTAACTTCTGGTTACACCGATTCAAAAGAGGACTATGCTCTGTAGAATTTAATAAAAAATAATAATTCAGTGCCGTATTCAAAAATTTTGGTTGAGGGAGACTGTTGTAAGAAACCAACAAATAGAATAAGGGACCAATAATATCTTCGGTGTATTCAATAAATAAAAGCTTTATAAATAATTTAAATAATCTATATAATTATTATTGTATAATAATTTGATGCCTTTTCGTTGGCTACTTCATATCACATGGTATGTGCATATTTATTTTCTTCTTTATGAAAGGGGCTTCCGAAACTCCGGTGCTAGATTCTGGGAGATCTCCAAACAGGACCAGAGTCGTCTTTCGACGACGTAGGGGAGGATTTTTGCCACTTGCATCGAACCCTGAAAAAAATAAACACCCCTTAAAAATCACCTGTAGAACACACCATTTAAAAGATATAACATAATTATGGGACACCCTGTATATGGTTAAATTAAAATTTACTTCGCCTGCGTATTCTTTTGGAATTTTCAAGTTTCGCTAACAAAAAAAAAAAAAAAAAAAAAACAAATGGGATGGGGAGTAGGTCTCCAAAAAAGAATCGTTGCTGTAAAAATATTTACGTTACCATATAGTGTGTAGAAAACTATAGAGACATCCAAAAAAAAAAGTCATCAACTCTGGCTATGAACGAGAGAGATGGAAATAGCGGTCATGTCTAAGCTTTTCGGTTATGTCAAACTTTTGACAAGTGACTGTCACAATTTGTAAAATAAACAATGGCTGTCATATAATGTGACAGTCTTGACAAGTAAATAAGGTTATAAATTCAATTAAGAATAGAAATACGTCTTTTTTTTCTCGGCCAACTATGATGACGTTTTTTTTGGATGTCTATATAAATATTTGGTCTTAACTTGTTCTTAATATGAAAATAAGAATATATTTATTTAGCTATTCAGATTTAGAACATAATTTATTTATATTAGAATTAGAATTAATTATGAATTAATAAGAATTATTAATTCATAATTATTAGGAAACATTCTTTAAATACACACTACATTACTTCCAAAATTTCTAAGTATTACACTTTGGTTAACATATCTACAATTTACTAATAAAATTGTCGAATGTGGATAATCATAAACAGTCCAGTAGGCAGAGATTTTTTATGTGTTCTTGAAAGATATAGGGCTAGGTTTGACGGTTCCCTAAGTATGTTTTTGCGTAGAACACAATGCCCGGGGTCCGTAAAGCTGAAACCGTCCGCTAATTTTTTTAAATTAACAATTTGTGAAAAAAAAAAACGTATTTTTTTCACATTTCCGCTTATATCTCTGTTCCTAGGCATATTTTATGTAGCATATGCATTTAAGAAGTTGTAGCCTATTGAATTTCTAAAATTTTAAGCCCAACTCGAAGTCTCCAAGTGCTATTGTTAACTTGCAAATGACTGCTGAAGTTGAAAAAGTGTTTTTTCACCATTTTTTCATTTCGAAAGTAGGGAGACTATGATCATGAAATTTCTTGGAGGAACTGTTGTTTGTAGTATGAAGTTTCAAAATAAAATTCAGCTCGATCCGTGAATCCCTTTTCGAGTAATTAAGGATCGAATTTTGTTGCAAGCCTTAATTAACAATGACGCCATTTGTGACTGTACTATTTTGACGTACATTTTTTGTTTAAAATACGCGTCTTGAAGCGTACATTCAAGATATTTAAAAAAGCGTCAAAAAAGGTAGTCGCGTAGAAAACGTTATAAAAGTGGCCCAAATTAATATTTTTCAAAATCTCAGAAAGTCTCGCAAACTTGAAGAGATTTATGATTTTTCTAGTCCAACCCGGTCAATATCGTACAATAAACAAAGAAATGGCGTCATTGTTAATTCAGGCTTGCAAAAAAATTCGATCGTTAATTACTCGAAAAGTTATTAACGGATCGAGCAGAATTTTTTTTTTGTAACTTCATACTAAAAACAGCAGTCCTTCCAAGAAATTTCATGATCATAGTCGCCCTACTTTCGAAGTAAAAAAAATAGTGAAAGAAAAGCACTTTTTCAACTTCAGCAGTCATTTGCAAATTAACAATAGCACTTGGAAACTTCGGGTTGGGCTTAAAATTTTGGAAATTCAATAGGCTACAACTTCTTGAATGCATATGCTATATAAAATATGCCAAGGAACGGAGATATAAGCGGAAATGTGAAAAAAGACGTTTTTTTTCAGAAATTGTTAATTTAAAAAATTAGCGGACGGTTTCAGCTCTACGGACCCCGCGCATTGTGTTCTACGCAAAAAAGTACATGGGATGGTTTCAAGAACAGTTTTTGATGATTTTAGTTCCCTATCTACTGGACTAAAAGGATCTCTCTCAACGAATTTCAATCGACCCTAAAACCGAATGCTGTTCTAAAATCTGTTGACACACTTTAATGCGGACGGCACTGCAATCAATTTAAACCCTGAATAGTTTAGCAGTATATTCCGTATTATCTCCTCCTTACTAAATCAATATCAGACAATGGCGCTATAACTCACCAGGAACTTCTTCTTCCTTCCCGGCTCTTGTCTGAAGTAAACAAGTGACTCCTCCGGGATAGTAATCCTGTCGTGATCCTTTCCTGGGGTCAGCGGATCGAAGCGGCTCGGATGACAATCCAAATCTAGACGAACTATGCCGGTGCGGTAGTCCACGGAAACAGATATCCAGGTCCATGCTGTAAAATGTACATGGTCAGCAACGAAAGTCATCATTAAGGACCGGAAATTATTTTTTAAGCGCCTTGTCAATTATATACGCGTGCATTTCTTGCCTCTGCCTACGTTCGCCACTGACCGTGCCTGGTAACGCGCACTGGGACTCTAGTATCCCACTTCCGTGCGGGTGATTGGGATACTTGAGTTCGGAATGCAGTTTAGGCACGCTGTGTGCGCCAATCCCGTAGTATTTTACGTTAGCTCGATGCGAGCGGATGGACGGTAGAACGCGAGTTCAAAAATTTTATGAGTCGTGAGTGACTAACTCGTAAGTTCATGTAGTGTATTTACATATGACCTGATTTTGTGTGGATTTTTTACAATAATGACACAGTCGTTGGCATTTGTGAATAGATTGAATCAGTTTATTGAAATTTACGATGATTTTACAATAGCCAGATTACATATTTTATGTTTTTCTTGCAACCGTCGATATATTTTTTCGCAGACGCCGAGACTGTGAAATACATTTAGATTCGAATATCCATCAACAAAATATTACTGGTACTGTTAGAAACCAGGAATTTTTGTTTGATTTTTATATAATGTTTTGTGCATGTAGTTCTCGTGGAACATGATCGACAATATTGACTTTTTTGCGAAATATGTATCCTATTTCCCACTGCCTAGCAAACATATATTGCGTAATCCTGGAGTGGGTACTGGAACCTTCGGCGTAGAAACAAAAAACTGGACGTTTTCCACGAAACACCGAACTACTATACTTTCCTCGACGCGCGTTTCGCCAACTAAGTGGCCAACTGGCATCTTCAGGAGAAGATTAAAACTAAATTCTAACCTACAAACTTGCCACGGTTCACTGAACCGTAACATCTGTCTTTGTTTGAGTGGAAACAGTGAGTTTGAGAGAAAACAGTGGACTGGTGGGTATCGAACCATTGTCCTTATTCATACTACTGTTACACTTAATGATTTCTAAACTTTCAAAAGCATCCAACTGTCTACTGTTTGTTACATTTCTAATTAATTTTAAATTATTTATGTTTATCCTATGATTGTTGTCACAAGCGTGTTGGGCAACACAAGATTTTCCGTTCAGCCATATTTCAAATGTGCCCTGTGTTCTCTAAATCTCGTCAAAATAGATCTTTTTGTTTGCCCAATATACTTTAGATCACAGTCTTTACTACTTATTTCGTATATTCCTGACTTTTCGTTATTGTCGATTTTGTCTTTGGGGTTACCCAAAAGCATCTGTACGTTTGTCTGTTTATTTTTAGAATTACAAACCGATTTTATTAATGTTTTTAAAAACTTTATCTAGTCTGCGAGTGAATTTAGGTTCATATGATAACGAAACCAATTTCGAATTGTCAGTATCTCTACGAAAAGTCGTGGAATTGTACAAGACAGGACAGTCGTGAAATTGTACTGTATAATTCCACGACTTTTCGTAGAGATACTGACAATTCGAAATTTGTTTTTGTTACCACATGAACCTAAATTCACCTGCGGACTAGATACAATTTTTAAGAATATTAATATAAATTTGATTTATGATTTTAAAATTAAACTACAGCCGCTTTTGGGTAACCCCAAAGACAAAGTCGACAAGAACGAAAAGTCAGGAATATACGAAATAAGTTGTAAATATTGTGAGCAAAAGTATATTGGGCAAACAAAAAAGATTTATTTTGACTAGATTTAAGGAAACATACGAGTATCTCATTTAAAATATGGCAGAACGGAAAAAAAATTGTGTTACGCAACATGCTTTTGACAAAATAGACAAAAATAATTTTAAATTAATTAGAAATGTAACAAACAGTAGACGGTTGAATGCTTTTGAAAGTTTAGAAATCATTAAATGTAACAGTAGGATGAATAAGGACAACGGTTCATTGCCCACCACATCAGTCCAATGTTTGATCTGATAAACAAAGACAGATGTTACGGTTCAGTGAACCGTGACGGCAAATTAAGTGTAAATAGTGCAAGTGTGTTGGTTAGAATTTAGTTTTATTCTTCTCCTGAAGATGCCAACTTAGTTGGCGTAGAAAAGTATAGTAGTTCGGTGTTTCGTGAAAACGTCCAGTTTTTTGTTTCTACGCCGAAGGTTCCAGTACCCACGCCAGGATAATTCAAGACAATGCGGGATCGATTCCACGGCACACTTCGAGGACTTCCTATCTTAAGACGCCTACTTTAATGGTTTTGAAAACTCACCAGCCAGCGGCGACTTCCTGTGGTGCTTCGGCAGGCTCCAGTCGATCTGCCTCAGTTTGTTCGAGCCCTGCACGCGGTACTTCAGAGTGAGGATGCCGGTCTTGGAGTTCGACGTGAGCTGAAACCACGGGGTGAGTCTTCCCGGGGAGTTGACGGAGATGAGGGTGCCCAGGTTGTTCTTCTGCTGCCTGATGACGAACGCGGCGGTGAAGCCGTTGGGGTTGTTCATTGCCGTCGTGACGGTCGTCGAATTGGGCAGGAGCACGTTGCCATAGGGCAGTCGGAACTTGTAGGCGGGAAATTTGCTTATCGGGCCCTCCACGAGGGGAGACCCCTTGATCTTTCGCCGACACGTTGATCAGCTTCAGGATGTCAACTTCGTCTGTTAGGAAAACGTAAAATAGTAATAATGTTCATTTACAAAGAACAGCGTTA
This sequence comes from Aromia moschata, assembly GCA_029963805.1. Lineage (NCBI taxonomy): Eukaryota > Metazoa > Arthropoda > Insecta > Coleoptera > Cerambycidae > Aromia > Aromia moschata. Next base: position 1,311,242 of record JAPWTK010000032.1, on the reverse strand, counting down.
AAGAAATGCCATTTTTTACGTCCTGAAAGTTTTGTTAAAGTCCAAATTGTTTGTTAAGCCAACTGCGGACCTGAATTGTTGAATGGGCGGTGTATATTCCTGTTGAAAATACGCTTTTTTTTTATTCTAAATTCTCTTCGTCCAATTCTGGCCAGAAAAATGTGTTTAGCATCTCCAAGTATGAATTTAATTTATTTTTTAAAGTACCGACCAATTATTCGATTGAAAGTAATTGCACACCAAACATTCACTCTTTTGAAATTTTGACTTCTAGAAGAAACTGAAAAAGATGGATTTTCTTGTGCCCAAAAACGACAATTCTGCGACGATACCACTTAATTGGTAGAAAAAGTGCTTTCATTGGAAAAAATTATATTCTTGTGAAAATGCATATCTACAGTACCTAAGCCTCGCTCCTATTTCTAAACAGAAATCCAATCGACGTGCATCATCACCAACTTCCAGCGTGTGTATTATTTTCGGTTTGAAAGCTTTAAACTTATTTTCGGACAAAATACTTTGAATGTGTCTTGCTAATATCAATTTGTGCAGATCTCTTTCTTAGTGATAGTTTTGGATTTTCCTCGACTGAATTTAAAACTAGAATTGGAGCTGCATCATCGTCATCATGGACCTTTTTTGATTTTTTTTCCCATTTTCCTCATTTTTTCCCACATCACCAGTTAAATCAAATTTTCGTACAAACTTTTTCAAACTTTGACGGCTAATTTCGACTTCTGGATATTTTTCATGAAACAATTCAATTGCATAGATAAATTTTATGTTGTAAAGTAAGCATTGTTTCTAAATAAATATCAATACTTTAAATTTCAAGCGCTTTGTCAAACAATAACAATTGCCTTATTGATGGCTTACTGGAATTTCAAATATTCTAATTAGGGACTTTGAGAAGAAATAGTGTAAGACAACCTATTAACTACAGTGTTGATTGACTAAATGATTATCTGGACCTGCTGTTTCTTCAAAATAAATGTTTAAATAATATTTTTGGGGTTTATGATGTCTAATTATGTCTGCGCTTTTAATAAACATATTTTTTTTAAAGGAAAATGGCTATACTTCAAACGTATAGCAATGATAAAAATTGCGGAATCTCTTCAAAATACTTAATATTGACTAGTAGGCCATGCTTTCATATTTAAGTATTACATTTAATTGCAAACAATTTTCCTTAATAACTTTTTTTACATAGCGTTAATATTTAAGGTACTTTACTCTTCATTATTATTTAATTTTTGTTATTTTTGAACACAATGTATGTTAAATCGAACAAACAACAAACTTTCTGGATGTTGCAGGACAAGCAAAACTTTTTTGTGAAGAAAGACTTTCTGTCGAAAAATTAAATTTTTTTGTCCATTTCACCTATAGGTAACAACTCAATCCGGGGACACCCTGTATATGATTATTTTATCTTCAGGAATGAATCGTCTGATATTTTAAATGCCCAGTAATTTTGTTAATACATGCAGTAACATTTAAAAAAAATAGACTTTTTTTAAAAATTGAAACATTTTAAGGATTGATATTTTACATTTTAGGGGTTATAAGTAAAAACCAAATTCATAAATGGAGAGAGGAGACCTAAAATCCATATAGGGGCCATTGGGCCCCAAAATTTCTTCCTTTCTATCAGAAATATATCCCTTCATCCCCTAAATCCGACTACACCCTCCGGAGAGGGTGGGTAAAATTAATTTACATATATATGATTATTTTACTTTCATAGAAAGCTTATCTATTACTGTAAATTCCCCGTGAACTCTTTCCTACATACAGTAAAGTTTAAGAAAAATATATAAAAAACTTACCCTACATTAGGGGTTGATTTTGTATTTTCTAGGGGTTATATGCAAAAACGAACTTGAAAAAGAAATGAAAAAATGGAAAAAGGACACAAAAAGTACCTTACTTAAATATTGATTTTTTATTTAAAAATATGAATTTGTCCATAATGTGTCGATTGAGCGTAAGTGGTTTAAGAAACAGCAGTTTAAATCTAAATTCCATAAATTTCCCGAAGTTTTTAACAAATTTTAATAGGAAAACCCAGTTTAATAGCTCAAATTCTATAAAATCGAATACGTATTTAACGTTGGTCTCCGGGGGGCAAAAAACATTTTTTTTAAAATTGTTCTTAATAGGGTGAAATACACTAGGCGCAGGGGTATTAAGGGGTATTAATTAAGGGGTATTACAAAAAATCACACATTTTTAGGTGGTTGAGGAATGTTTAAGTACCAAGATTCAGTTAGATTGGATGGTAATTCAAAAGGTTAAATGACAAAATTAGAAATTACACCACACCAAATGTTCACCTTAAACTCATGTTGAAATTGTCTTTCTTTTACAGCGTGCGGATTCTCGGAATTCCACAAATGATTGTTCCTCCAATTAAAAACTCCCCGTATAGTAAATGTCTCATCCGTAATTAATATCTTATTAAGAAAATCTGGGTTTTCGGTTTGCATATTTTATAGAAACTGAGCAAATTGTAGGCGAGTTGGTAAAGCTTGAGGTAATAACTGCTGAATCAGAGTACCTATAATGATATGGATGGAGCATTTCTTTTTTTAAAATTCTACAAATGGACTCAAAAAAATGGATTTAAAAATTTGCCTGAGCAAAAATACAAGTCATATCACGCATATTACTGTTAGAAAATTTTTATTGTCGTGGCATTTTCTGATTACTATCTAGTCCTCTTGTACAAATAATTATCAAATAATTTAATGATATGTAAAAGCAAATGTTGACACAAGCCTACTTAGAAGAACATTGCAATATCAGCGCCAAAAAAATCAACGGAGTACATTGAACCTTTTAAATGCAAATAACTCAAAAACCGATAGATTTAGACGACCTAAACAAGAGTACCCAGTAAGGTAAGTAAGAGTAGCCAGTATTTTGGGGGGGGGGGGGGCGGTCCAATGCAGATTAAACAAAAAAAGCAAAAAAAAGGTCATTGGAGGCAACGGCAAGCGCAATCCCTAATGACTATTTCTCAACATATAGAAATTTTTTAATTTACCTACTGACATTTGGGGGGGAAGGTTGATTCTAGCACCCTAACTACTTTCCATTATAACTTACCCAATTGTTGAGAAATTTCAGAATAAAATTTAAACTTTGAACACGCTGCATCTTTTAAACCTCGACATTGGTATAAGGCATGTTGAGCTCAATCGTAATATTTTGATGTCTAGTATCTCCAGTTTAGTGTTGGTCCATTCTTTCTGACTCACCCCGTATAGATATCAAATAAATTCAATCGTACCACAACAGTATGTAGATATAGAAATAGGATGTATCGTACATTTGTTGTATAGGGACAGTTAGTACGTCTTGAAAGAGATAAAAGAACGAAAAGGAACTTATAGTCTATTTAAAATAAGCGACTTAAAGGACAAAGTTGTTCAAGTTTGAACCTTAATTTTGAGCACCCTGTAAACGTTTCCGTATATTTATAATTATTGATAATAAGTCCAACCTTTAGGGTTTACATGTTAAAAGGAAAACCATAAAATTAAAAAATAACCATTGCGAATGTTTTTTTTATACGGGCTTACAATTTTCAATATTCTTTTTTTAAACTTGAAATATCTCGACAACCTAGTCACTTTAGAGATAGACAGTTGTTATTAAATTGTATTTAAATCAATGAGTTGAAACCAAATATGGCATAAAAATAGCATGCTATTTAAAATTACGAAGTTAGTGTTCACTTCCGGTATATCTGAAAGTGCCAGAAGATCGTCATTATTTTAAATGTGTAGAGCATCCTCCAAAACCTCCAGCTACATATAAATTTTCAGCTCCATATCATTTATAGTTCTTCTCAAATGTTAATTAGACCACTCACTGTGAAGCACTCTGTATTTACTTCTGCATTCTATTTTAATACGTACACAACAGTTTTTCTTTTACTTTTTCTGCATCCTTTAATAATAATTTTGTATTAAATGTGTTTTTTATTAATCACAGTCACTATTTAAAATAATATCGTATACCTAATTCAGAATTTGCCAGTATCTATTAAAATAATTACTGTCATCGTTGACCTTGATAGACAAAAAAATCAATAAACCTGCAAGAAGCATATGTAATACATAAGGGCCAGCACAAGAAGTTGGCTGTGAAAACAAGTCGTCCTCAGTCATCGTTGTGACGCGTCCAACGATTTAAATGCAGTTTGTGAACAGTGCGGTTGCTGTTAAATTAACAAATATGTAGGTACATAGTAGTACATACATATACATATTCACAAGTGTGTTAACTCACAATGTGTTACCTTTTAATGCATGTTTTAATGGTTTAATAGCAGTGAATAGTGGTAGTTTTATATGGGAAAAGTTGAAGGTAATGGATGGCGCAAAAGAGGTCGTGTTTGAGGTTAGATTTGCTTTTAGAATTTTATGGTGGGTTCATGCAGAAATTTTTAGTAATAAGAATAAGAATAGTAATAAGCATAAAAGTTAAACCTTCGTTTTATAATGACCCAGTTCATGCAGCAAATCCTTATTTTTAAAATTATTACTAAAAATTATGTTTACTGCATGAACTGGGTCATTATAAAACGAAGGTTTAACTTTTATGCTTATTACTATTCTTATTCTTATTACTAAAAATTTCTGCATGAACCCACCATTACTGTTTTTATTACAAAAGGCTGAATATCAAATAATTTGTAGTTCATTACTTTATTCAATAGGCAACAGTAGTAATAGTAATAAGTTAAACAATGAGACAATAACACTTGCTTTTGTATTTTAAATGCTCGTAGGGCATTTCTGTTGCGTTTCTTCCTAAAAATGTGAAAAAACGAAGGTACAAATACGTTTATTTTTTTCCAGATTGACCTACGTGATTGACAACGATGCAAGGTAAGACTTTGTTTTGTTTCTGGTATGTACGTTTACCGTTTACACACTTATAAATTTCGTATGAACTTAATTTTTAATCGTGCCAGGAAATATATTTTATTTTTTTCCCATGACGCACTAAAAAAGAGAAATGTGACCGTAATAAAGTATTAACAGGCCTTTTGACACAAAAAAACTTTTTCGCGATCCACCGATTTCGATAGAAAATTATCTTTCGAAATATTTTGTGATTTTTTTAAATTTGGATTTCCCGTCAAAACGTTTCGAAAATATTTCTGTATGTACCTCTCGATATGGGCTCTGCTCTAATTTTTTTCCCTCTGAGATTAAAGAATAGAGACGGAAAAAAAAAGAGATCCAAAAACCACAATAATATTGATGATAAAACAAAGTTAATATGTAACTTAAATGGTTGAAACTTTCAAACTCTAAAATGAAAGCTATTGAAACTCGTTAAACTTTAATGAAGTTAATTTTCTCAACATTTATTTAAATTATAGCAGAAGTTTTATAAAGAGCTAAAGAAAGTTAGAAAAAGCAAAGATATCGTCGGTGTCACACATAAAATCTGCATCATACGGAAAATTTTTTCATAATCAAGAAATGAAAATTTTGATTCTGCTGTTGGTTTTTCTTTATATAATAACGCTAAATGACACGCATTTGAATAGTCACGTGATTTATTAACTGTTTTTTGGGATTTTTTGTCAAAAAATTATAAAACACGGCATCATTTATTAATATCCTGAAAAATTCTTTCAAAATTTTCAAATTTCAACCCATATTTCAAGAGTCTAGTATTAATTTCATTTTTTACCAATTATTTTTCGTACTAGTGGTATTTCTGGGTATTTCATATTTTACCAAATCCGTACATAATTGTTTCTTTATACAAAACGTATCCTTCATTGTATTTTTATCACAGTTGTTTTTTAAATACTGTTTTAAATATTAAAAACTAAAGATGTAATTCAAACTTTGTGAAATTGTCGATGAAAAAGATATCTTACCGATGTCTCAGTTCGCAGATTATCTGATTTTTTTTTATTTTTACCAGTTACAAATTACATTGTTCTGTATTTTTTTAACTTGGAATATATATTCCATAGTATTTTGACAGCAGATTTTGATTATAAAAACTGACTCTAGAGAAATTTTAGGTGTACTATTAAAAAACCATATACAGAATGATACAAAAAAATTCTCTGTTTTATTACCAATTACCAAAATTCAATTTGTTATCTTCAAAAAAACAAACTTTTCTTGGATGTACCACATTTGGTTACTATTATTATTTACAGCATAACAAAATGTAAAATTTGCCCCATAATTTAAAAAATATATATAAATCAAATTTATATATACACTAGTAAAAATTAAAGGATATTAAAGAAATTCCAAATTTTTGGGTGATTGGGATAAGTTGACAGGGATAACTTGGAGAAAAATGGTCGTAGAGAAAATAAAAAAAAAAACGGAAATGGTAGCCTCAAGTGTCTAGTTTTCAGATCTGGACTTAAATTTTTTTTAGCGGGAGTGGTTCTCCCGTAATCATTCGAAAACCACAAAAAAAAATTCGAAATTTTTGCTCGTATTTAAAACTGTCTGTGGACTTCAAAAAAAATTTGTTTCATCGTGCGACCATAAAGCTCTTCTAGACAATTTAATAAGCTTTAATTTGACCTCTTAACGAGCTCCGTATGATGATTTGATGCGGAGTTATCGTCGATCAAAGCAAAAAGTCCTTTTCAATTTTGACAATCAAATTACTCGGGAACTAATGATCGTACAGAAAATGGAGGTAGGGTAGGGGAAACTGCAAAACATTCTTTATAAGACACAATCGGGGGCGATTGATAATTTTTTTTTAACAATCAAGATATCTGACTTTCGACGGCCGTCGAAATCGGAATTTTTTGGAATCTATTGAGTCTAATTCTACGACATTTTTGCTCAATTTTTGAAAAAAATAACTCAATTTTTGAAAAAAAAAGTTTTTTTCGATTTTTTCCAACGAATAATGCTTTTGAGCAAAAAAATATGGATTGTCGCCAAAAAAATCATATTGAAGTTGAAAAAATGCATGAAAATCGAAAAATTGCTTGTTACGGTGATTTTTGACCGAAACGATAAATTTAAACCTTCGGGGCACACAATTTAAAAATCGCAGCGCTTTGCAACTTTGAGGATTTTTAGGGGACACTGAGGTTAAAAAAATTACTGACGATATCCTTTGTTCATCCACTATATCCAAAGTTATACCAAATTTTCCAAATATCTTTAAATTCGCAAATTTTTAACTTTTTTCAGTCAATATTATCGCTTAAAAAAAAACTTTTTTATCAGTAGCCACCGGTTGTGTCATATAGAGAATGTTTTGCAGTTTCCAAAACCCTACCTCCATTTTCTGTACGATCATTAGTTCCCAAGTAATTGATTATCAAAGTTGAAAAGGACTTTTTTGCTTTGATCGACGATAACTCCGCGGAAAAGCATCGTACGGAGCTCGTTAAGAGATCAAATTAAAGCTGCTTAAATTGTCTAGAAGAGCTTTATGGTCGCATGAGGAAAAAAAATGTTTGAAGTCCACAGACCATTTTAAAGACGAGCAAAAATTTGGAAATTTTTTTTGTTGGTTTTCGGATGATTACGTGAGAACCGCTCTCGCTAAAAAAAATTAAGTCCAGATCTGAAAACTAGACACTTGAGGCTACAATTTCCTTTTTTTATTTTCTTTACGACCATTTTTCTCCGAGTTAAAAATCACCCAAAAACTTGAAATTTTTTTAATATCCTTTAACTTTTGTTACTAGTTTATTTATATAAATTTATTTTTATATATTTATAGCATTTATTTAAAAACTATATATAAATTAAAACGTTATTTATTACTACCTGTTACTCGTATAACTTGTATGGTTTTACAAGATAGGTTATTGATTTTTAGATATACTCTTTCTTTCTATTAACCAAATTAGTGATGTTATGAATAAAGAAAACTATTTTTTTTAATATAGACAATACTTACTAAACAGTTCACTGGCAGGCGATTTAGGGTTATGGTGGTAGTTCTTGTGGGCATAATTGTCTATTTCATTTTCTAAGGGGTCTACGGCAGCAACAAACTTCAACAGACAGCAACTCGAACAAAGCCATAACGTTACAATAATCCTCTTCATCTTTCACTGAAACAATAAGATCGTCATGCAGAAGCCTTGTAATAAATCTCATAAAACGAACTGAATATATTCAGCTTTAAAATATACTCCGAATTTCAGTTAGGTAGGTACTCCATTTGGATTTACCCACATAATACCCTTCATGTTTCGTGATTAAAGAGGGACTGCATTTCAAACTTAGCAGATAAAATCTTATAAATTCTTCTTCAAAGAACAATGTAATACATAAGTTCTGACTGCGTTTAAATAGAAGGTGAATAAATGGAATGCAAGGTTTTTAGTTTATCAATGGAATAGATATGTATTACACTACTCCAAAAAATTAAGGGAACAAAAAAATTCCCTAAATTTTTTGGTGATTTTTGAAAGGCTGTATCTCAGTGAAAACTGGTCGTATCTAGATTTAAAAAAAAACATTTTGAAGGTTAAAGTTTCTAGTTTTGAGATCTTTTGGCAAACAAATTTTGTGAGCCACGGTTATCACGCAATCCTAAGAAATAGCGCGAAAAAAATTGTACGTTTTTGATTTTTTTTTTGGTCCATGGAATTTTTTTTAAATCAATCAGTGCATGGACCAGATAGCTTGTTTATTCAGCTTGAATTTGTTGTTACGTCAATTTGTCGCTAAGATATCTGACTTTTAATGAATAAGCTTCGTTTTGTCTTTGGTCATCGAAAACTCAGCAGCCAATAGCGGACAGAGAATGCAATGGCAGTTTCAAAAACTGGAATAAACTGTAACCAACACAAGATTATAAAAAGAGTTGAAAAACATGTGAAAATGAAAAGGGATTTATTCAGTTTATGAAACTGCCATTGCATTCTATGTGCGATCGTTGGTTACTGAGTTTTCGATGATCAAAGACAAAAGGATCCTTTTTCATTAAAAGTCAAATATCTCAGCAACAAATTGACGTAAAAAGAATATAAAATAAGCCAATTTTAGCTGAATAAACAAGCTATGTTTATATACTGGAAACATTTCAAGAACCACCAAAACCTGTACGAATTTTTATTATGTTAATTTTTTGGAGTAGTTTATATACAGCGTGATGTTTAAGTTATATATAAGGGGTATGTTTTTTAATGGACTATTGAACTGGATTATAGAAAAGAAACAAATATTTTTGGGTTGTTGAATATACGAGGTGTGTAAATTGAGTAATGAGACTGGCAACGTAGCGTCCGATCTAGCAACACTGCGGGGACGGAGAGACTTGGAAGGGCGGTAGGTTAACATGTAATGCACCTTCAGTACAAGTTTGAACTTGTTAGAATCATGTGTTTGTTCCTTGTGACTGTTTTCGTAAACCGTTTTTTTTCTAGTGCATTTTAAAAATGAGTGACATTAATTTTGAGCAAGGGTGTGCTATCAGGTTTTACTTCAGACTTGAAGCGCAATGGATACTTTTGCAAAACTTCAACACGCCTACGGAGAGAGTGTTTTTTCAAGAGTCTAGGTTTTTCGGTGTTTTAAGGTATTTTCAGAAGGAAAATAATCGATTGAAGATGAACCACGCAGCAGAAGGCCTTCATCTTCAAGAACCGATGAAAATGTCAATAGAATGCTTGATCTTGTGCGTCCAGATCGTCGGTTGACGACAAGAATGATCGGGGACGAGTTAAATTTGAATTACGTCACTCTTCAGGGTCATGCATGTGAAACGAGTTTTTAGCCAGTAAAAACATTCCTGTGACTCCTCAGCCTCCTTATTCGCTTGACTTGAGTCCTTGTGACTTTTTTCTCCTCCCGAGATTGAAAAATCACCTCAAGGGATGCCATTTTGGAACCATAGAAAACATTAAAACGGCTGTAACAGAGCAGCTGAAGGCTATTCCAGTATATGAGTTCCAGCACTGCTATGAGGAATGGAAGAACCGTCTCCAGCGCTGTGTGGCTTCCCAAGGAAGTTATTTTGAAGGAGACAATACTGAATTACAATTCTATTTGAATAAAAACGTTTAAAAAATCAGTATCATTACTTAATTTACACACCTCGTAATTGAAATATTATATCGGCTTAAATAATAGTTTCCGAAAAAATGTTATCTGATGTAAAAATATTAAATTTTATGGTGGGACAAGAAAGTGATATTTGAAAACGAAGTGAGCTGGGTGGGTTACGCTTTTGATTTTGCTTCACTTTACTTTACTTCACAATATTAGCTGAAATACTCTAACTTTCAATTCTGGGCCTTTTCACGGGATAAACCTCGACCGTACTTCATAACATTGTGTAAGTGTTACTTTATCCATTAAGCTGAAAAGGGTAACCCTCGAGGGAGACGCCTGAAGCGTAGAGGACAGAATAAGAGGAAACCGCGATTATTTTAATACATGCATAGACTGGATTCGTATTTAACACTCCCAGACTTGTTTCCTGTTTCGCATTATCACGATGTATAAATCGCTGTCTAAGCAATCACTACTTCAATTTTTCACCCTACAAAATAACCACATCCAATTTTTCCAAAATTAAATAACATGACCCTTATGGTTTATAATATGACTTTTATGACCCTTATAAATCTTATGATTTTTATAACTTTTGTGGCTCATATGACCTACATGACCTTTATGATCTTTGGGGCCAATATGGTTTTTATGATGATGAATTCTCATACTTATTTTCACTAACGCAAACTCTAATAACTTATTTTCACTATTTCTAATAACTAACTTTTGATGCGTATAGGAAAGAAACCGCGACTCTTAGATATATTCCCAACGATTCACACCACCCTTTTCAACATAAAATGGCAAGTTGTAATTTTCTAATTCACCGTTTGTTAAATTTCCCCCTCAGTAAAGAGGTTTGAACATGACAATTAATTAAGAATATAGCTAAGAATAACGGTTACTCAGTCAAGTTTAAGAGAACCTTATACAATTCCACGACTTTTCGTAGAGATACCGACAATTCGAAATTTGCTTCGTTACTATATGAACCTAAATTCACCCGCAGACTGGATACATTTTTTAAAAATAATAATATCAATTTGGTTTGTAATTCTAAAAATAAACTATAGACGCTTTTGGGCAACCCCAAAGACAAAATCGACAATAACGAAAAATCAGGAATATACGAAATAAGTTGGAAAGACTGTGATCAAGTATATTGGGCAAACAAAAAGATCTATTTTTACTAGATTTAAAGAAGCCATGGCTCATTTGAAATATGGCAGAACAGAAAAAATATTGTGTTGCCCAACACGCTTTTGACAACAACCATAGGATAGACAATAATAATTTAAAATTAATTAGAAATGGAACAAACATTAGACAGTTGGATGCTTTTGAAAGTTTAAAAATCATTAAGTGTAACAGTAGTATGAATAAGGACAATGGTCCAATACCCGCCAGTCCACTGATTGCTCTGATAAACAAACATATGTTACGGTTCAGTGAACCGTGACAACAAATTTAGTATAAATAGTAATGTAGGATTAGTGACCTGTTTCCATATAACCATATAGTTAATTAGTGGGATGAGGTCAAATGTTTCCAAAAAAAAAACTAATTTTCAGTTAGTCGACGTTTCGCAAAATTTATTTGCATCCTCAGGACTCTAAAATATGACAAACACGCAATGTAGATAATAACAAACGTAATACCACACAGATTAAAATAGGGAATCAGGATTACATATTTCATATTTATACTTACAATTGAATAAGCTTTTTGCTGTCGTTTTTAAAAATAAATATGAATGAAACATTGATAAAACAATTGATATAACATAAAATAATAATACGTGGGTGACAGTACGTTGTATTCTATTATTATTTGTGTGGTATTACGTTAGTTATTATCTACATTGCGTGTTTGTCATATTTTAGAGTCCTGAGGATGCAAATAAATTTTGCGGAAACGTCGACTAACTGAAAATTAGTTTTTTTTTGGAAACATTTGACCTCATCCCACTAATTAACTATATGAGTATAAATAGTACAAGTGTGTAGGCCAGAATTTAGTTTTAATCTTCTCCCTGAAGATGCCAACTTAGTTGGCGAAACGCGCGTCGAGAAAAATATAGTAGTTCGGTGTTTCGTGGAAAACGCCCAGTTTTTTTTTGCAAGTTATTATTGATCTGAACTTACGGATCAAATACCTGTATGGATTTAACAATAAAACTGTAACAACTATTGTCATTGTGATATCAGCTATGTTCCGATTGGACATGAATTGCGTCAGATAGGTATGAAGGTAACAATAAAACGTTTTCAGCTAAAACATAGGCTGCATTCAACGGAGGTGAGTGAATAACTCAATATGTGCACCGCCGACAAATGCACTCGGCCGCAACAATGCATGCGATTAAATTAGAATGGGCTAAATTAAACGCATATTTCGTTTAGAGTGTCAGACAGTTATGCATAACATGAGTAATGCATAACATGAGTAATGCATTTGTGGCGAAAATGAGATGACTGATTTAATTCATTTCTCCCTGCGTCGTTCTCGGTAAGCAACGTTTGCGGACGAACAAGTGTGTCTAGTAGCTTCTCGATTCACCAGCGGGAAATATAAAAACACTGTCGAGGCGCGGAAGAGTCAGTCTGTAAAATACGTGCGGTTCGCATTTTGTAAAACATGCGCCGATATAAATTCATATCTAAATTAGTAGTAGCGTTAGTCTGTAGTTTATTTTGTTTTTGCGTTTCTTTCTTTTGACGCCCATTTTTTTTAAATACGCGTCTTGAAGCGTACTTTCAAGATATTATAGTCACAATTCCGAGAATTTCGAAATCACGTCAATTATAATAATTTATCAAATCAATTTATAATTCTAAAATGACATCTTGCGACGTAAAAATGTCATCCCTAAATACAACCCCCTTCAGGTGACAGCTACAACCCCTACATTTTCAAATTGGAAGTAGGGGCTTGTGATACTTCATTTGAAAGGTCTTTTCATTCTGCTATGGTTTTAAATTTTATTGCAGACATTAACAAGAAAAAAAAGATAAGTTTCTCCAGCGTAGGAAATTCGTTATATTAGGTTCTGAAATGTTAATAATAATAAAAAATAAATGTCCACCCAGTGTCACGCGAGAGAACACCCTCACTGGATGAGGGAACTACACACGCAAAACCCTGAGAAATTTAATGTTTGGGCAGGAATAATTGGAGAAAATATCATTGGTCCCTTCTTCATTGACGGCAATTTTAATGGAGAAACTTATTTAGCGCTGCTCCAAAATAATGTTATACCAACGATGGCAAACTTGTTGTATCCATCTGAAGGAAACCCACAACTTCCAGGTTATGCAATATGGTTCCAGCATGATGGTGCACCAGCACATTACGAAGTCAATGTCCGGCAATATCTCCACACAATCTTTCCAAATCGCTGGATAGGGAGACGTGGTTCTGTAGAATGGCCTGCGCGATCACCTGATCTCACGCCGTTAGACTTCTTCCTATGGGGATACAGAACCAAACCCGACTATTTAGCTGACAAGAAGAATAACACTTGCAATCAAGTCGATTACTCCGCAGATGTTAACTAACGTTAGAAGACATTTCTATTTACGTATAGGACGATGCCAAGATGCTGGAGGCATGCATTTTGAACATCAGCTGCATTAATAATGAATTTCCTACGCTGGAGAATTTTTTTCTTATCAATTTCTGCAATAGAGAATGAGAGCAGTTTTGAATAGAGAATGAAAAGACCATTCAAATGAAGTATCACAAGCCCCTACTTCCAATTTGAAAATTTAGGGGTTGTAGCTGTCACCTGAAGGGGGTTGAATTTAGGGATGACATTTTTACGTCGCAAGATGTGATTTTAGAATTAGAAATTGACGTGTCTCAGGATTTTCTAAAAAATGCATAATAATGGAGCTACTGAATTTATTCCATTTGGCTGTTCCACACTGTATAATAACAAGAAAATTTAAACGGTACCTACATAAGTATATTTATATTTTCAAATTTGAAAAACTAAAAATTTTTCGTTGCACCATATTTCTCATAAACAAATTCATTTGTCACTCCCAGATGTATTTTACCCCGATCCATCACTGCTGTAGACATCTTTTTATAAAATGATAAAGTGAAACACAATGTATGGGACTATAAGCAGTTGTCAGTTGTGTGTGTTAAATTAAATACCAATCGGGAAAACCGGGAATTAACCACTTGTCAGTTGTGTTTGTTAAATCAGATATCAAACCGGGAAAACCGAGTGCTTATCAGATAAAGTACGCAGATTCTTAATCCTTAAGTGGTTTATTTAATAATAATTTCCAAATAGTATATGTTGTACGCTTGTCGTGAATGTAAGCTAAAAAACAACAAACGTAAAAGCCGTATGACATCGCACCACTGATCTAGCGCAACAACAATCAAGTCGTGAAACTTACGTTTGCTGTGGTGATAGTGTTGTCACTTGTTTTCAATAAGGTGGTCGGAAAACGCACATGGTGACGTAACAATATTTAAATCGCAAGTGGTCGTCGCAGAAACAGAACACCATCTGCTGCGTATGCGGCCTCTTCGCGGTCGGATTGCACGACAAAACATGGCCCGCGCAAACTCTGTCTGTATCGACCTCGTCGCGGGTAAATATCCTGGAAGTAACCGCTCCGTGAAAACGAGCCTTTGTTGGGGAGTTGGTACACGGTGGTCAACTCCGTTTTGCTGTGTATTGAAAACGTCTATACATACATATTTTTTGAGGAAAAATGTCGAGTGAACATCCACGTTTTTTGTTGATTGGCGATATGATTAGTAGAGGTCGGAAGTCAAAGTGTATGACGTCAATACCAGGGACGTATCTAGGACATCATGAATCCAGTTTTCAATATTTTTCATATGCGAATCAAAACTTGAAAAGCAACAGTAATGAAGGGTTTATAAAATACCGGGTGGTACAAAAGTATCAAATAATGGCTTTAACTTTGTTATTTGCAAAGCTAAAAAAAAAGTGCTTTGGTAAAAAAATTTGTAAAAAATTAAACTCATACGCAAAGCACTTTTACAACCCAATAATTAAACGTAGAATACATGCATTTTACAATAATAATATAAAAAGCCCAAGACAAAACAATAACAAATACATATCAATGCCACACGTACCCACACTATCTGAAAACATATCAAATATTTTCAAAAAACATAATATCACTATAGCCCATAAACCGTTCAATACCACAAAAAAATTATTCACAAAACTAAAACCCTATATCGAAAAAAATGAAGAAACTAATACTATACATAAAATAAATTGCCAAAACTGTAACGGTGTATATATAGGTCAATCTAAACAATATCTACATAAAAGAATCTATAGCCATAAATACGATATTAGAACATGAATATGTTTGATTTTGAAAATATACATATATTGAAAAAAGAACAAAATTACTATAAACTAACAATTCAAGAAATGATTAAAAAGCACACAAACTCAATAAATAGCCGCACAGATATAGAGAATTTAAGTGAAAGGTATTTTAACCTAATAAAATAAAGAACTCAATAATTATACAAATAATAATCTATTAATTATAAAAAAACAAAAATTTACATCTTTCCATATACCTACATAATCACCTACTCAACTTGATATATAACCCACCCATATTTATGTAAACACACAACAGATTCTCACATCATAAATTACACTACTTTGTAAAATATAAACAACCAAATCAGACACTGTAGTACCTTCAGTCCTCAGTCGAACTAAAACATCTACAATAGACATGACTCAAAGCGAAAATATGTAAATATTGTAAGTTACTAATATAAATTTATATAAATTTACAAGTTAAAAACATTTTTGTTCTTATAATTGTAGCTCTGATGATGGTTGAATAAAGCCGAAACGTTAGAAAAAAACAAAAACTTTTGTTTTTATAAACTGACCGATAATGCCACAAGTTTATCAAGTTGATATATATGTACATATTTTGTATAGTTATATTTACAAAAATCGAAGATATAATTTTTTCTTATCGGAAACAACATAACTATCATTTCCTTTAAATAAAAAATGTTTATTTACTTTTTTTTTGTTAAACAAAAAACTGATATTTTACTAAATATAGAGCAGTTTACATTTGCACACTACAAGATGGAAACTTTAAGTAAATATATATATATATATGGGGCATTTCACGTCAACTAAGTGAGGTCAAAAAAAATTATGTTAGAAACATATCACAATCGATAGTACTTGCTAAAAAACTAACTTCCCTAAAATTTTAGTTTTTGAGCCACAAGGAGAGGGATGCTGAAGGTGAGAAATACAAATTTTAGTTTCGGCTCTAAAATTTCAATCTTTCTCGGTAAGAAAATGAAAAAAATTAAAAAGAAGGTTGCAATGGTTTTCGATGTGTTTTTTTTGCGTAGAATACGATAAAAATATTTTCAAAATTATTGGGGGTAGTTTTCACCCTTATTTTGAGGATTGAAAGTTTAAAACCGAAATTTCGAAAAGTATGACACGATTTTTTTAATTTCTTTCTTTTTTTTTGTACTTTCGATTAATTTTTAATTCACAATGGGCGTTGACCAGGAACTGGCCCAAAAATCGGCCCAAATGTGAAAAAACGTGGTTTTAACGTATTTTCTCATCCTGTGAGATAGTTAATGGCAAGTGAATAATATATTCCAAGGTTTTTGGGGTCGCTGATTACGAATCTAACGTCAGATTTTCAAAAAACAAAATGGCGGATCCAGTATGGTAGTTAACTTTTAAAAAAATGGCTAAATTTTGAAATTTAGAAGATACCGTCGTATTATACGGGAAATTTTCTACGTTAGATTCGTAATCAGCGACCCCAAAAACCTTGGAATATATTATTCACTTGTCATTTACTATCTCACAGGATGAGAAAATACGCTAAAACCATGTTTTTTCACCTTTGGGCCAGTTCCTGGTCGACGCCTATAATGAATTAAAAATTAATCGAAAGTACCAAAAAAAAGAAATTAAAAAAAAATTTAAAAAAAAAAATCATGTCATACTTTTCGAAATTTCGATTTTAAACTTTCAATCCTGAAAACAAGGGTGAAAACTACCCCAATAATTTTGAAAATATTTTTATCGTATTCTACGCAAAAAAACACATCGAAAACCATTGCAACCTTCTTTTTTAATTTTTTTTAATTTTCTTACCGAGAAAGATTGAAATTTTAGAGTCGAAACGAAAATTTGTATTTTTTCACCCTCACCATCCCTCTCCTTGTGGCTCAAAAAATCTAAAATTTTAGGGAAGTTAGTTTTTTTAGCTAGAAGTACTATTGATTGTGATATGTTTCCAAACAGAAATTTTTTTTGACCTCACTTAGTTGGCGTGAAATGCCCCCCATATATATATTATGACCTCACCCGGCGGTTTTCAAAGATGTGCTTGAGGATAAGGTTATTTAAAATTAAGAAAATATTTATAAGGATTTCGCCAAAATAATTATTATTTTAAAAGGACTTAAACTAATGCTTTATTTTAAGATCTTTATTCCTGTATACTGCATTCAATTTAACTCCACCCAATTGAGAATAAGTTTGACAATACTGTATAACACTAAAATATGAACAAATGTACCAACCAACTTTTCTCGTAAAGAGTCCTTGTATACCGAAGCAAATAAGACAATATGAGTTGCCTAAGAGCAAATTAATTGTTAAAGTAACGAAGGATAATTAACACAAACCTCAGAGATCCTTATACTCCCTTGACATTGCGCCGAAGACAATTAATATTATTACTCTGGCAGAGAGACTTGCTAACGCTGTATACGGCGTAATACAACACCGCGAACAATAAAGCAAAACTTAATGTTGCGCTCGCTGCTTAACCATGCGCCTCGCATTTCGTTAATTCAGTCTCGGCATTTAAAATAATGTCACGCCGGATTAAAGTAGCGCATTAAATAGGTTAGATCCGTTGCTTGTTTTCCTTTTTTGTATAATTCGCCAGATATTGGAACAAATGTGTTGACAAATTATTAAAAAACATTACCTACCTTTAACTACAATTACCTTTAAACTACATTATGTTTAACTGATCGCTGCAGAAGCAGCTGACCATGCATTAGCCAGGCTCTCTTTCTAGGAGTCCAGGTCCAAAAGGAAGACTCAACATTTTCAACATGTAGTTTATACCGACTTTTCGAAAGCTTTTGATCGTATAGATCATTATATCTTATTGGAAAAATTGAATTCATTAGGTTTTAGCAATTTGCTTGTTAACTTCTTTAATTCTGATCTTAGAAACAGGTTAAAATTTGTACAATATAATGGCTTTCGGTCAGTTACATTTACTGCAACCTAGGGAGTACCTCAAGGGTCAAATTTGGGGCCACTCTTATTCGTAATATTCATAAATGATTTATGTAACTCACTGAAATGCAACAAACTTCTATTTGCGGATGATTTAAAGATATTTGGGGAGATTAACAATATAAATGATTGTATATTATTACAAAAACAAATTCAAGTAATTGAACAATGGTGTGTAGATAATAAACTTAATATGAATGTTTCCAAATGTAAAGTTGTAACATACACTCGTAAGACTTCTCAAATTCAGTTTAATTATACTTTCAATGACAATTTACTTACAAGGTGTGACACGGTAACAGATCTTGGAATATTATTCGATACGAAATTAGATTTTACGCTACATATTCAGAAAACTACTCAATCTGCATTAAGGTCGCTTAGATTTATTATAAGAAATTGCAAACAATTTTCTAATGTTTTAGCGTTAAAAACTTTATATTATTCGTTAGTGCGCACAACAATTGAATATGGATCTATAATATGGAATCCCATTTATAATAATCACAGGCAATCGATTGAAAAAGTCCAGAGAAAATTCATGAAATATCTTGCATTTAAGATTGATCATCAATATCCACAGCGTGGACATCCTAATAATTTGTTGTTGTTGAGATTTAGTATGATATCGCTTGAAAGTAGAAGAATATTCTTCTGTCTCGTGTTCCTTTATAAACTGCTTAACAACTTAATTGATTGTCCTTATTTGTTGTCAAAAATTAATATTAAGGTAACACGATTGGAGTCGCGAGTAAATTATGTGTTTTACTGTCCTACTGGCAAGAACAAACATTCATTTAAAATCCCCTATATATTTTATGATGTACAGATTTAATAGAGTAAGTAATCAATGTGATATATTTAATTCATCATTAACTAGTTACAGTAAGCTAATTAAAAGTATATGTTCTAATAATTCTTAAATTAGCAATGAGTCAAGACTTGTGATTACAATTTGGGAGTGGTTTTAGTATAAATTATTTGTATTTCAAAAATAAGTATCAATTGTATCTAGATTTAAACTTATCTTCAAACAGTTTTTTTTAAGTACCTACTGTTTAACTTTTTATAATGTCAATTGCTCTGTTATTGGATTATTCTGTTGGGCAATAAAAATCTATTATTATTATTATTATTATTATTATTTTTTCGGTTGCCCACTCTCGCCCACACTCACACGCCATTCTCTTTTTGATGTGTTTCTGTCAAGAGTCGGTTGTCGGTAGTACTCTAATAATGAATTTTATTTTCATCTAATTTTCTTCTTATCGTCATAATACTGATGTGTATATATTTTTTGCCAGTAATTTTCGTCCTGCACGTACAGTTACTCGCCAAAGTATTCGTACTTTACAGGGAATTGTAAATAACCACAATTTGCTTTTAAAACCCGGCGGCACGTATCTGCACTTACTTGCTTTTTAAAACGATTATTTACTAATGCCGCCAATTGGGGCACTTGTAGAAGGGCATTTTTTTATTTCACGCACTATTGCCTTCTCTTCTCGAGAAGTTAATAGTCTTGGACGGCCCTTTCAAGGCAGATTTTGACTAACGAATTGGGAATGGGAAAAATCTGCGCAAAAATGGTTCCAGAAAACATTTCGCAGGAACACAAGAACATCAGGAGAGAAAGGTGAATTTTTGGAATCAATTGAAAATGATCCCCATTTTATGGACCATGTCATTACTGGTGATGAGACGTGGGTGTTTGAGTACAACTCGGAAACCAAGCGTCAAAGCATGGAATGCACACTTCAAGCTCTCCAAGACCCAAAAAAGCAAGAATGAGCATGTCGAAGATCAAATGCATGCATTTGTTTTTTTGATAGCCAGGGAATTGTCCACAAGGGTTTGTGCCTCCAGGACAAACAGTAAATCTACACTTTTATAGAGAGGTTCTAGAAAAACTTCGAAAAAGGGTCATGCGTGTGAGACCAAACATCAAGAACTGGGTGCTACATCACGACAATGTGCCTTATCACACAGCCATTTCAGTAAACGAGTTTTTAGCCCATAAAAACATTTATGTGACTTTTCAACCTCCTTATTCGCCTGACTTGAGTCTGTGTGACTTTCTTCTCTTCCCAAGATTGCAAAATCACCTCAAAGGACGTCATTTTGGGACCATAGGAAACATTCAAACGGCTGTACCCGACCAGCTGAAGGCTATTACAGTATATGAGCTCCAACACTGCTATGAAGAATGGAAGAACCGTCTCCAGCGCTGTGTGGCTTCCCAAGGAACTTATTTTGAAGGAGACAATACTGAATTGTAATCCTATTCGAATAAAAAAAAATGAAAAACCAGTCTCATTACTTAATTACATACCACGCAGCGACTGCGGCGCAAATTTAAAGTCCTTTCGGGTGTGTATACAGAAAAACTGCTACGCAAACTGCACTTATCTTGAAATTCCGATAGAGAACGGATTTGCTCTGACAAAGTATTTTACCTGCCTTTTGTGACGTTCGGTTGATGTGGTGATTCACCGGCTATCGTACAGACTCGAGAACATATCAGCCACACGTTTTTATGTGACAGACTGTATAATATCTTAAAACAGATGTCACGTTGCTTTCTACGCGGTTGACAATTTCCCCAAGAGAAAATCCGGCCTCCCTCATACCAACAATCCGGTCACGTTCAAAATCAGTTGATTGACTTTTTTAAATTGTTGAGTTTGATGCCTTTTGTCTATCTACATATGTTTACTGACGCGATAAAACTGGGTGTTGGGGTTTTCATTCAAATCAGTATATTTTCGAGGTCGCTGATTCCGATTCCGCAGAATCCTCTTACGATTTCAGGTAACTTTACTTTTCTGTTAGTTTGCAGTTTTCTGTCAAAGGAACTTTGCGACTTCCCAATTTATTAGAACCAATGTGTTTGGATTTTTCTTGGTTAAAATTGTTACCAAAAACAGTATGTTTTCCACGAAACACCGAACTACTATACTTTTCTCGACGCGCCTTTCGCCAACTAGGTTGGCATCTTCAGGAGAAGATTAAAACTAAATTCTAACCTAATTTATACTTAATTTGTTTCCACGGTTCACTGAACCGTGACATCTGTCTTTATTATCAGGGCAAACAGTGGAGTGGTGGGTATTGGACCATTGTCCTAATTCATACTACTGTTACTTTTAATAATTTCTAAACTTTCAGAAGCATCCAACTGTCTACTGTTTGTTACATTTCTAATTAATTTTAAATTATTTATATTTATCATATGGTTATTGTCAAAAACATATTGGACAACACAAGATTTTTCCATTCTGCCATATTTTAAATGAGCCATGTGTTCTTTAAATCTAGTCTAAATAGATCATTTTGTTTGTCCAATATACTTTGGATCACTATCTTTACAACTTATTTCGTATATTCCTGACTTTTCGTAATTGTCGATTTTGTCTTTGGTTGCCCAAAGGCGTCTGTAGTTTATTTTTAGAATTATAAACCAAATTGAAATTAATATTTTTAAAAACCTTATTTAGTCCGTGGGTGAATTTAGGTTCAAAAGATAACGAAACAAATTTCGAATTGTCAGTATCTCTACGAAAAGTCGTGGAATTGTACAGGGTTCTCTTAAATTTATGCTTCCTTATTAACGTTTTAACTCAGTCCATTTAATAGATATTAAATGGACTGAGTAACTTCGTTATTCTTAGCTATATCCTTAATTATGAGAAAAAACATGAAGAAGAACATGAATTAAAACGTGAGAAAAATTTAATTAGGTTAGAGTAAATTGTTTGGCATACTCACTATACTTACTTGAAATGTAGAATGTAAAAGTAAAAAAATAAATAAATAAATGTAAATAAATAAGCAGTAATTTGCAACGCTTTTTACGCAACTAATTACTAAGTAACTGTGAATGTAGTTGTTTCCAAACCGATTTACCAATATTTACTACATCACCTTGTTTTTGTTTTGGTTTTATTTTTTATTCTATGCAATTTTGTCTACGTATCGTATGTCGCAGAACGTAATTTTTACGGAAATCCTGTTTTTCATACCTATGACGTTATACGAGTACCTTTAGAGATATAATGTCAATGATATATTTTGCTACTTAAAAGCTTTCTGTAGCAAGTCATTTTTGGCGGAGAAATTCTTTTAAAATTTTAAAATAAAATATTACTTATGACACTTTGGCAAAAATATACCTATAGTATCAACACAATACCTTTATGTATGAATGAAAATAGTTGCTTGTGAATTTCTACGCCTAATATTGCTATGTTTTCAAAAACCCGTTAATAACTCCGAGTATTAAATGTTTTCAAAGTACTTGGACGAGTAATAAATGGAAATCATCTTCATAGTATCTTTCTGACGAACTGAACTACTTCGGAAAAAAAATTCTAAAAAATTACTAAAATTGAACCGAAAATGTCATAAAAATTCAAAACCCTACTGAAAAATTCCTACTGAAAAAAATCCTGCAAAAAATAGAGGGATAATAATCTGCATTTTTTTAAAGTTATGTGTGACATACAGGGAATTTTTTTGAACTTTAATTATATTTTTAGTTCAACTTTAAAATTTTTTTGTATCCTGGAAGAATGTTTCTAAAATGGCTCAGTTATTCAAATATATACTCTGGAGATTTCCCTTTAGAACTCCAAGGACCTAAATTATTTAATATTTTCACGGTTTTTTTAAATATTGACTTTTTAATGTTTTCACACAGTCGATATAACACCTTTAACTTGGGCTTATTAAACGCAGAATTTGACAATTTCTAATCCCATCAGAAACAAAAAAATTAATAGTGTAGTACAAACATTAGATAAGCAGCTAATGATAATTTAAGCAGTCTTCAAAAGGCGGGTATATGAAGACTTTCATCGCTGACCATATCGTCGGTTCGGAAGAAAAGGGAAAAACATCTCAAAAAAAGTAGTTTTTCTGTTTCTTCCATATTGCCAAAAAAAAATGCCTATTTTCTAAAAAAAATAATGTTATACGTAAATCTCGACACGTACGACCAAAATATGGCAGTACGTAACACAGAGATATGTGCAACATTCTATAAGTATTCCCAAAAATACCGTTACATTTCAGTTTGCCGCGAGCCAAACTACTAAAACCAAAATACTTCTATGATAAAGCATATTTTAGTGCTAATAATAATAAAAAAAATAGAATTTTTTTGTGGATTCATAATTACTTAAATAATGAAGAATTATTTAATTCAAAATGTTTAAATTGTTTCTCCTGTAAAAAGACAATTTTTGAGTTGTAACCCTTTTCTTCCGAACCGACGATATATTTTTTATTTTAATATGAGACTTACCTTTAAATAGATGACTGCACCGAAAAATATCGATTTTAACGATTAACACTTTTTATTAAAAAAATATCTTGATGCCACAAAAATAGAAAGCAGATGGTACTCGATAAACTTTCATGTCAACTTGTTGGATTACCAAGTGCTACTAATACACTTCAGTTCTTACTACGCGGTTTTCTTAGAAAATTAATTTGATACGATTACAACACTCTATTGTACGCAAGTTAGCATAGACAATTGTAAAATCTACTACGAAACCTAAGACTGAACTAATTAGCGTGCAAATTATAAACCAACTATTTTATTCTAGATTTTGCAGATACCTGGGAAGTAAAAAATTATCTAAATAACATTTACATATAGGTACAGGGTGTCCGGAAAATGAATGTACAACGTAAAACCAGAGACTCCTCGCGGTCAAAAAGAAATAAATTTATTCCAACTCGAATATAACCAAAGTTGCTTCGTTTGGCAAATAGAGGGTCTCAAAAAAACTATAGTTTTCCTTTAATAACTTTGAAACCCTGTATATTAACCTAAATGAACTATAAAATGTTGAGTCTTTATAACAGGGGCGCATTTGGAAGTCTACAGTGCACCAACAGAACTTACAGAACAGATCATTTATTTTGCAGCTGCAGTTGTGAAAGCTTTGAGAAGTACAGTCTGTTATTGTTTCTTTGTGGGTACTTTATTATTAGGGTCCGCAAAGTGTGGCACAACGCAGGGTTGGCACTATACAACTCTATGATAATTACCTTTACTATGATAAGTGTAAACCCTATTTTTTAAACGCCTTGTAAATTATATACGCGTGTATTTCTTGCCTGTGCACACGTACGCCACTGATAGTGCCTAGTAACGTCCACTGGGACTATAGTACCTCACCCCGTGTGGGTAGTCAAGATACTTTATTGCATTTTAACCACCTCGAGTGTGCCGATTCCGTAGCGTTTTACGTTAACTCAATGAGAACGGGTGAACGGTAGAACACCGAGTTCAAAATAATTTTATGTGTCGTGTGTGACTAACTCGTGAGTTCGTGTAGTGTATTTACATATTATCTGATTTTGTGTGGATTTTTTGCAACAATGGCACAGTCGTTACTATTTGTGAATAGACTGAAACAGTTGATTGAAAATTACGACGATTTTTTTGGTTTTTCATTCAACACCTTAAAATCAGAGCAATACAACCTTATTACCGCAAAAAGCTGTTGTTTGTCCACTGTCAGCCACAGAAATTTATTGCGCATAACTTCTTTGATATTTTCGATGACACGTTGATATCTCTTCTGTAAATATGTGGTAATGGAAAATGGGATATATACAGGGTGTTTAAAAAAGACGCGGCAATATTTAAGGGGGTGATTGCCCAGGTCATTCTATAAAAAAAATTCTTATAAACATAGGTCCGCAAACGCTTCGTCACCGGTCTACTAGATGTTGAACTTTAATTTTACGAACAGTAAAAAATTAGATTTCTCCAAAATCGTTTGAGATGTTATGATGAAATTTTAGGCGTGTCAATAACTATGGGAGACGCATACTTTGCAATACAAAATGATTTTTTAGTCTTACCAGTGGCGCGCGTATCGGCATGTCACTGGGTATTTTTAAAGGAAAAAAATAGGACGCCGCTGATTTTTCTAAAAATATTTTTCAATTCCTTGTTCAAATATGAAGAAAAAAGCTCTCTTCAGATTTTATTGTACGACGCACCGTTTTTGAGTAAAACAATAAAAACCATTTTTGTACTCGCCTAAATTCGATGCTGTTTTAATTTAGAAATTCAAATTATTGTTTGTTGTTTGTAGAAATACTAAGTGGCTGATTTTAGAATATTAAAATTATTAAGTCAGAGGGGCACTTTAACCAAATTCATTCATAAAAGAATGTACCTACAGCACTGACTAGTTTTTACTGTTTTTAAAATTAAACTTCAACATCTTGTAGATCGGTAACGAAGCGTTTGAGGACTTTATAGGAATCGTTTGAGGATGTTTATAGGAACTTTTTATATAAGAACTTTTCTTATTAACAGTGTGAGATAGAATTTTGTCCAAAGTTTTCAGATGTGTCATTCAAGGCTATGACGTGAAATCAGATTCAGTAAAATTTCAATAAAGCCGCCAGCTACAAAATTGTCCCCCTCATATATCCTTCAATACGTTCTTCATGTCCCTTGGGTAAACGAAATATGAGAAAGGAGAACGGGCGTTGCGATTTGATTAAGATTACACTATTTGAAAAGGGTGGCAGAATCCGCCCTCGCCGAATTCTGTTTTAATACCGTACCTTCCAAAAAAGTTCGCATCATATGGGAAACATTTTTATTCTTGTGTGTGTGCAGCGAATTTTACTGAAATTACTAAAAATATTAGCTTATTTTTATTTTCACGAAAAAAAGAACAGAAAAGTGCTTTATTCCTATTTCTTCCAGTTTGAAAAAATATCAGCTTGGATGTCACTTACCTGAAAATCTCATGGTGTTCTTCTTTTTGCGGAATGAAAAAAGAAATCTTGTTTCCAATGAAAAACTTCATATTTTAGGGGATGATTACTAGACCTATGTAGAAGGCCGTAGTAACAAAAAAAAATTGACTTGCGAAAAAAAAAATCAATAATGTATGCCCCACCATAAGATCTTGGAACGGGTTCAGCTTTGTATTTATTTTGTTATTTACAAATTTTTGAATTTCAAAATATCTTTTTGGAGGCACATTCTCTAGTCTATAGACAATAGAGGAGGGTAAGAAACAAAATATTGATATTTTTGGTTACTTATATATTTTTAAGCCCTTTGGTTAGACAATCCCCTTAACCCTTTAACGCCCAAGTGCACTGTCAAGAGACATGAACTTAGAGGCTCATATTACTGATAGAAAGAATAAAGAAAAAAATAACTAAAACCATGTATTCCCATGTTTTCGAGGTTGCTGTTTCGAATGGAATCGTTAAAATTTGCAAAAAAATGATGTAACCTTCAATTTTTAACAAATACTTTTAAAAAACGCGATTTTTTCAAGATTCTTTTTTTAAATCGCAATTTCAGCTAAGTTATCGTCCTTTATACTACTCAAAAACAAATACAAACGTGCACTCGAGACGTGTACTTGAAGGAAACGTAATGAGAACAATTTAATTTTCTCATTTTTGAGGTTAAAATAACTAGATATGGCAAAATTCAAAGGGTGATATTTCTCGTTTTTTACCAGTTGCGGGATCATTGACGAAAGAGAAGAATTTTAAAAATTATTAGTCCTTTAGGGGTTTTTGGGGTCGCTGATCACGACCCTGATGAAAATTCAAGATGGCGGATACAATATGGCCACCATCCCGAATCAAATTTCAACTTTTTTTATTATTTTGCTTCAAACTTTGTAAACTAGGGGTTTTCGGGGACGCTAATCACGATCCCGATGTCAAAATTTCAAAATTCAAGATTTCGAAATTTGCTTCAAAATGGTCGCCATGTCATATCTACCATCCTGAATTTTAAAATTCTGACATCGGGATAGTGATTAGCGACCCCGAAAATCCCTGTTTTACAAAGTTTGAGGCAAAATAATAAAAAAATTTGAAATTTGATTCGGGATGGTGGCCATATTGGATCCGCCATCTTGAATTTTGAAATTCTGACATGAGGGTCGTGATTAGCGACCCCAAAAACCCCTAGAGTACTAATAATTTTCAAAATTCTCCTTTTGCGGCAATGATCCCGCAACTGGTAAAAAACGAGAAATATCACCCTTTTGAATTTGTCCATATCTAGTTATTTTAACTTTAAAAATGAGAAAATCAAATTATTCTCAGTGCGTTTTCTTCAAGTACACGTCTCGAGTGCACGTTTGTATTTGTTTTTGAGTAGTATAAAGGACGATAACATAGCTGAAATTGCGATTTAAAAAAAAATCTGGAAAAAAACCCTTTATTTAATAGTTTTTGTTAAAAATTGAAGGTTACATCAGTTTTTTTTGCAAATTTTAACGATTTCATTTGAAAGAGATTTTATTATTTTTTTTTCTCGTCATGTTATTATTATTTGGGTTCAAAACAATGTCGATTCTGAAAATTTGAAATCAATGTTTTAATTTCTAAAGGTCACTCATAATTTTTTTACTTTTCAAAGTAATAATACCTAGTGTTTTCGAGTAATCTCTAAATATAAATATTAACGAATTATTTTTTTATTGAATATGACGTACAAAAGAATAGAAATAAAACACGAGACACTTAAAAAATGTCTCAAGACTAAATTGACTACTACATTGTAAGTACCAAATATTTATAATGTTTTAATTTATTTAATTTTTATAAATTTCTTAAGTGTCTCGTGTTTTATTTCTATTCTTTTGTACGTCAAATTGATTAAAAAAAATAGTTCGTTAATGTTTATATTTAGAGATTGTTCGAAAACATAGGAATACATGGTTTTAGTTGTTTTTTCTTTATTTTTTCATCAGTAATATGAACCTCTAAGTTCATGTCTCTTGACAGTGCACTTGGGCGTTAAAGGGTTAAGATAACTTATATAGGTAAAGTACTGGGTATTGTTTTAATAGCAAGAATCTACAAATATATTACAAATATATTATATAATTGTTTTATCCCACATGATATTGAACCAATTCCATAAAGTTAACACCTCTTCTAGTGTCTTCTGTTGCTGCAGCACCTTTGGGTGATTTTTTCGGGGTCACAGGAGGCGCATCATCCTCTTCCTTGGCTTTCGGCTTAATGGATCTTTGCTTAGCACTTTCCTAGATAGGAATACGAATATATTTAGAGAAACGAATGTGGGACCTATTTCGCATGCTTACGGATAGTTTACCCGCATCTTCCATTCTGACGCCGGGCATTACGATCATTCTTCTTGTCGATGGCATGCCCGACATTAGTTGGAAAAGATTGGTGACGTCGTCTTTCATTTTAGGCGTCGGCATCATAGAAATTATCTTCTTTTCTCGCTTCTCTAGAACTTTCGGCCCTGACACGTCATCGAACTCTACTTTCTCGATGACGTCCAAACACTAAGAAACAAAATATCATATGGTGTCCGTAAAATTGGCGTAGAATTAACTATTCAGTGTCTTGCAAGTCGTGAATATGCTCACCGATTCGTTCAAAACTTTGATGTATCTTAATGTTCAACACATTTTGTAACTGCAGTCTTATGTTTTTGATTTTGTTTGCCACGTGAAAATAAAATAATGAGTTTTCCGTGTGCATTGTGGATTAGGTTTAGTACTCGAGAAATGGACTAAATATAAAGTAGAAATTTGTAGATAGTTGTAGTTGTAGTTTCCTGTTGTTGAGTTATTAATAAGTGTCTAAGTACAATCCCTCAACTTTTTCAAAAATATTTATTCTCAGTTCCTTAGCAGTTCGCATTGAAAGCTCAATTCTTCTGAAACGTACAAGGTGTGGCTATTAAATACCTGAACTGATGCTGCTATCAGCGCGCTGCGAGCGTGTCGCGACGAGTTTGAACAGAACTGTGTCTGGTGATACTTTCCCCACCCTGAGCTCGCTGGACAAGCCAGTGGGTCGCTCAGTTTGACTGTAGCAGTCGTTTGAATTAGTCTGCGCACTAGTGAAGCGTCGAAAAAATGTTAAGTGTTCAGATGGAGCAACGGGTTAATATCAAGTTTCTTATCAAACTGGGAAACACTTTTACAGAAGCTTATGCAACGTCAAAAGAAGTGTACGGGAATGAATGTTTATTCTGCACACAAGTTTTTGAATGGTTTAAACGGTTTAACCCATTAACGCCCAAACGGACACTATTTTTCGTCCTTTTTCGAGCGTCAATCTCGAAGGGAAATTAATTAATTCACTCAATAAAAACCACTTATCCTAATGTTTTAGGATGTGATCTTTCGATTTCTGGGGTCAGAATTATGATTAAATGTTCTAGAAAAAAAAATATGGCTGACTCTATGGAGGAAAGTACTGAAAATTTGGGGATTTTCTTTTATATAAGGAAAAAAAAAAAAAAAAAAAAAAAAAAAAAAAAATATATTTTTTTTTGGTCCAAAAAGTACTCTAACCTACTCCGGATTGTGGAGGGAGGTGGAGGCAATAGTTGGAGTTGATGATAGGATTTTTTTGCCGCCCTCAACTGACTCTACTCTTTTCAAAATGGCGGACATTGCATAAAATCTCATGAAATGTGATTTTTTCTCTAGTATTAACGAGAAAATAATGTTATTGTGAGTTTTTCTTGATCCATAGTCATTTTCCTCAATCAAAACAATGCTACAGAATATATTTGACTAAATTTTCAATTTTCAATGATGGCGGATTCAAAATGACGGCCGGATTTCTCAAGAAATGGCGCGTTTTTCATTATAAAAAGTAAATAGGAGTTTGTAATTATACTTTTCTTATGTCCTTTCATGTTTTAGTAACATTTTGAGTTATTCCTGGTGAAAAAAGTCTGAAATCCAAGATGGCGGACATCATTATTGAAAATTCAAAATTTGAAAACAGAAAAAATATTTTCCATAGAATTGTGATGGAAAATGTCCTCTTAATCTTTTTCATAAAAATGCGTTCTATCTGAGTAAAAAAATTATTTGTCATTCTAACCTTAAAACGAGGTTTTTTTTCCGGTGTTGAGGTTCTCATGATGAAATCATGAGAATTATATATTATGCACTTAGGGATGTAGGCGCATTGAAGAATTTTGTTTTTTTTCGGAACCTCCGCATATAAATAGAATATAACTAAATATATTTTGAATTTGGGTGCAGTAACGAATTTTTTTTTACCGGAATTTCCTCGCATATTTATTCAAAAAAAGAGTACGTAGAACGTACTTTCTGGTGGGTGTGAGAAAAAATCGTATATGCACCACAAGAAACAAGTAGGCTGTGTACTTCCGGCGAGTAGTTTGCGCCTGAGCATCCCTAAGTGCATAATATATAATTCTCATGATTTCATCGAAAGGAAATCGAAAGATCACTTCCGAAAACATTAGGATAAGTGGTTTTTATTGAGTGAATTCATTAATTTCCCTTCGAGATTGACGCTCTAAAAAGGACGAAAAATTGTGTCCGTTTGGGCGTTAATGGGTTAAACCGTTTAAACCATTCAAAAACTTGTGTGCGGGAAAAACATTCGGTCGAAGACGATCCGCGCCCCGGACAGCCCTCAACGTCAAAAACGGACGAAAACATTGAAAAACTTGGTAAACTAATCCGCGAAGATGGTCGTCTAAGCATTCGAGGGCTTGCTGAAATGACAGGAATCGACAAAGAATGCGTTCACCAAATTTTGCATGAATCGTTCAACATGCGCAAAGTTTGCACAAAAATGGTGCCAAAATTTCTCACTCCCGAGCTAAAGGAATCAAGAATGAACATTTGCGTTGACATTCTAAACAACACTGATCCAGGCTTGTTAGACATGGTAATATTGAATGGGACAAGATTCGAAAGTGTGGAAGCGGTTAAAGCAAAAGCGACGGAGATTCTGAACCAGCTGACAGAAGCGGACTTCCAGCACTGCTTTTAACAATGAAAAAGTCATATGGAACGGTGTAGAGATCGCCAAGATAGAGTTGCTACTGTAATTGTTAACGAACAAAAAACGAACTACTGTTGTGACGGCAGTTTGGCTATTTAATAGTCACACCTCGTATAGTAGATACTTCGATTATTATTTTTCATGATGACACACTTACTCTGTTTAAATATTGTTGTAAGTTTTCATCGCCCAAGGTCTGAGCCGATTTCATTGCGAAGAGAATGAAATTTTTCGCGTCGTTCTTGTTGTGCTGTTGGATATTCACTTTGGCCAGGAGCATCGTCGCGTTTATTACCCACTCCAGGTTGTTCGTCTTCTGGCCCTCTTGTATGCACTTTCTGGCATACACGCTGGCGAGTTCGTAGCGCTTGACCTCCGCATGGAACCGCGACAACTCGTGATAGCACCAGCACATTTCGTTGCCGTGACCTGAGGATCGGAGGCGATCTTCAAATGTCGCGATTTCTTTTCTAAAAATAACGAGCCAATGAAAAAAAAAAACGTTATCAAATCTGACTACGGACGAGATGGATGGAAATAGCGGTTATGTCGAGTATCAAAACCATTATAATATACATCATATTGCCAAAATAATGGGTTAAGAGCTTCGAACTAACCTCAACTCTTATGATTTACATGGTAGGAAAATAAAAAATTAACATAGAATAAAATATGCATTATTTCACTGTTTGCTCTTCTAAGTTACGATAGTGCGATATATTTGAAGATAATGTACTCATAGTGCGATATATTTGAAGATATTGTGACGAAGCAATGAATCACCTTACGCCGGCCTTGGTAAACACTAAACTGAAAGTGACACAGCTCAGTGCCGTTTTGAGAGCCGTTCCAAATGAACGTTGATTGGACTGGAATGGTCGCCAAGTGTCCGGAGGCTTTCGAGATGAATCCAACGGGTTTTATAAGACCATGCCGGTACGGCCAGGGACCAGTTAGTCTTTGAAATATGAGATGTGGCTATTAAATAACCGAACTGATGCTCCTACCAGCGCGCTGCGAGCGTGTCGCGACAAGTTTGAACAGAACTGTGTCTTTTCCCACCCTGAGCTCGCTGGACAAGCCAGTGGGTCGCTCAGTTTGACTGTAGCAGGCGTTTGAATTAGTCTACGCACCAGTGACGCATCGGAAAAATGTTAAGTGTTCAGACGGAGCAACGAGTTAATCTCAAGTTTCTTGTTAAACTTTGGAAAACTTTTACAGAAGCTTATGCAATGTTAAAAGAAGTATACGGGAGTTAATGTTTATGCCGCACACAAGTTTTTGAATGGTTTAAACGGTTTAAAGAGGGACGTGGAACGACCGAAGACGATCCGCGCCCCGGACGGCCCTCAACGTCAGAAACGGACGAAAACATGGTAAATGAATCAGTGAAGATCGTCGTGTAAGCATCCAAGGGCTTGCTGAAGTATAAAATTTCCATTCTAAATTGAAAATAGGTAGAAAAAACCAAGGTTGTCAAATATATTTTCTAAAATTGCTCAGCTCACTATATAAGTATACTTCATACTTCAGTAAACTGTTAGTTCGTGACGTTCTTAGAAAGCTAGTTTGGAAATAAAAAATATATATATATATAGATATAAATTTATTAGTTAGCATTAAAATAAACCGGCCAGGAGCGAATGCCGATCTAATATACTATTGTGCTTTGTATGTAATATATTCTTCCTTAAATACTTATTCCGTCCACTGTGCCATAAAATTTTTACGACGTCGTTAAAATGATTTACGACATTTAGAATTCTACTTGTTTAAGACGCCAGTGACGTGTATTTCAGCTAGGTTTATTAACACAGACAATTTTTTGAGATTGTCTGTCTAAATGAGCATTATTTACAGCAAATTATATTACAAATATTAAGAGTTTTGTATGCAGGCTAATTTTAATCTCCTCTATTGATTTGAATGAAAAAAAATATTTCACAATTTTCGAATTTATAAAAGATATATGCACGCCCATGGAATCATAAAGTTGCACCGCTTCTTTTGTTCCCCAGGCGTATTTATCATTTTCAATTAAAAATAGAAGGACTATAACAGGAATCGACAAAAATGTGTTCGCCAGATTTGGCATGAATTGTTCAACATGTGCCAAAACTCCTCACTCCCGAGCAAAAGGAATCAAGAATGAATATTTGCGCTGACATTCTAAACAACATTGACACTGATCCAGGCTGGTGACACTGAAGGGAACAAGATTCGAAAGTATGGAAGCGGTTAAAGCAAAAGCGACGGAGGTTCTGAACCAGCTGACAGAAGTGGACTTCCAGCACTGCTTTCAACAATAGAAAAGTCTTATGGAGCGATGGGGAGTACATTGAAGGCGAAAAAGTTGCTGCTGTAATTGGTAACGAATAAAAAGTGACATGACAGCAGTGGTTATTTAATAGCCACACCTCGTAAATCGTCTCGGGCATCGTAAAACATTCGAATATAAATTGTACATATGTATATGGGGCATTTCACGCCAACTAAGTGAGGTCAAACAAAATTTCTGTTTGAAACATATTAGAATCGATAGTACTTGCTAAAAAACTAACTTCCCTAATATTTAGGGATTTTTTGGAGCTAAAAGGAGAGGGATGGTGAGGGTGAGAAAATACAAATTTTCGTTTAGACTCTAAAATTTCAATTTTTCTCGGTAAAAAATGAAAAAAACTAAAAAAAGGTTGCAATAGTTTTCGATGTGTTTTTTTTTTTGCGTAGAATGAGATAAAAATATTTTCAAAATTATTGGGGGTAGTTTTCACCCTTATTTTGAGGATTGAAAGTTTAAAATCGAAATTTCGAAAAGTATGAACGATTTTTTTTCCATTTTTTTTTTAATTTCTTTCTTTTTTTTGTACTTTCGATTAATTTTCAATTCATAATAGGCGTCGACCAGGAACTGGCCCAAAAAAACGTCCCAAAGGTGAAAAAACGTGGTTTGGCATATTTTTTCATCCTGTGAGATAGTAAATGGCAAGTGAATATATTCCAAGGTTTTTGGGGTCGCTGATTACGAATCTAACGTCAGATTTTCAAAAAATAAAATGGCTTTTATGACTTTTAAAAAATGGCTAAATTTTGAAATTTAGCAATTTTTGAAAAATTGATCGTTAATGTAACGATCAATCTTGGATCCACCACCTTATCTTTTGAAAATCTCATGTCAGATTTGTACTCAGCAATTCTAAGAACGTAAGAGATGTCGATTAATTGTTTTAAAAAAGATCTTAAACTCAGTTAAAAAGAATAATTTAAACCTTTAATAGCAAATACGGTATTACCAACATTTCAACTTTATGAATTTTTTCTTGATAACGGTGGCTCTTGAAAAAAATTCATCACATACATTTTCTACTTAAAATATCCCGTAGAATACGAAGGTATTTTTTTGAATTTCAAAAGTTAGCCATTTTTTATAAGTTGACTGCCACCATTTGGTTTGTGGAATACTGGATCCACCATTTTGTTTGTAGATCAGATTTTGGTCAGATTTGAAAATCTGACGTTAGATTCGTAATCAGCGACCCCAAAAACCTTGGAAGATATTATTCACTTGCCATTTACTATCTCACAGGATGAGAAAATACGCTAAAACCACGTTTTTTCACCTTTGGGCCTCAAGAAATTATAAAACAAAAATGAAAAAAAATCGTCATACTTTTCGAAATTTCGATTTTAAACTTTCAATCCTCAAAATAAGGGTGAAAACTACCCCCAATAATTTTGAATATATGTTTATCGTTCTACGCAAAAAAAAAACACATCGAAAACCATTGCAACTTTTTTTAAATTTTTTTCATTTTTTACCGAGAAGAATTGAAATTTTAAGTCGAAACGAAAATTTGTATTTTCTCACCCTCACCATCCCTCTCCTTGTGGCTCAAAAAATATAAAATTTTAGGGAAGTTAGTTTTTCAGCAAATAAATTAGTTAGTGTTAATTTAGTGCTTAGTTCGTATTTGTATTTCCTCAAATAAATTGTTAGGTGAAAATGCGTGTATGATTTTTTTCACACTTAACGAACCCAAAGTCGACAAAACGTTGCAATATTCACGGCATAATTCTACTTACTTGTAATCTATAAACACGTCTTTGAATTCATTCACAAGAGAATCATGGGAAGGCACTCTACTGATGGGCAAACCAAACTGCTGGTATATTCTCTTGTCCTGGTCCCAATACGGTTGGTTCCTGTTGAGCCGATTGTGTTGGTAGAAGCCCCTGCACACTCTGACGTACATTTCTTGCAGATACGTGTCCTTATTCATCAATAGCTTCTTGGGCTTGGAGTCGCAGAAGCGCTTCAGCTTCTCGGACACCTCCAGCAGCGTCCGCAGTTTCTTCTCTTTGAAGGCGTTGTCCAGTTTGACGAGAAGGGCGTCCGCCTCGCTTATGGTTATCTGTTGCTGGATGTACAGCTCGTGTTCCTGTCTCTCTTTCAGTGCCCCCGTAGAGATTGCCTCTTGGTACTTGATGTAATAGAATGGCCTTCTAGTTCTGAGTAGTTCCTGTAGGACATTTAAAGGTTTGATCGAATGGCGGTCATCGGACACATACAGTGTAAAACAGCCAAGTGGAATGGAAGTTCAGTATCTCAACCAAGAAGGCTAGAACTAAGGAGACAGAACTGCGGCTTTTCGCTGTATAACGCGACGGGCTCGAATATGTCCGCCTCCAGAGGCGCTGTAAACAGTTGTGTACCACGGTTGCTACGGTATACAAACAGGTATTTATACGTATACCGCAGTATAAGGGACATCGCAAAATTTAAATTTAGTAAAACTTTCCATTAGGTTTTCATTTCAATGTACAGGGTGTCCCCGGATTGAGTTACCTATAGGTGAAATAGACAAAAGAATTAATTTTTCGACAAAAAGTCATTCTTCATAAAAAGTTTAGCTTGTCTTGAAACGTCCAGAAAGTTTGTTGTTTGTTCAATTTAACATATAGGATGTTCAAACATAGCAAACATTAAATAATAATAAAGAGTAGAATACCTTAAATATTAACGCTATGTAAAAACGTTATTAAGAAAAATTGTTGTCTATTTGTCAATATTAAGTATTTTGAAGAGATTCCGCAATTTTTATCATTGTTATACGCTTGAAGTACATATAGTCATTTTCCTTTAAAAAAATTATGTTTTTTTTTGTTCCCCAAGCGCATTTATCATTTTCAATTCAGAAGGCATTTCATTTTGAAAGTAAAGTCAGATGCTGAGAGCAACACTGCGGGTTTTATTTCCAACAGTATTTAAATTTATATCACATTCAACCAGTGGCGGTGCGTGATATTTCAGTTAGCCATATCTTGAAAACGACGCATGGGACCCACTTCACTTTTTAGGTGATGACTATACACCTCTTACAGAAAGGATTTATATATATTTTAATTTTAATTTTATAGGAACATTTTGTTTCCCAAAATTAAAATGGCCATAACTTTTTGAAACAAAAATATTTTGTAACAAATCGAAAAACGTCTTTTTATATTTGTTTCTAGATTATGAAAAAAAAATATACTGCAAATATCCCACAGAGCGTTACTGAGAACCCAGGGAGTGCTCCAGTGTTTTTGAAAATCTTTTCGGAAACTTTGCTGACGATTTTTTCACTATACATCCTTTCTGTAAGAGGTGTATAGTCATCACCTAAAAAGTGAAGTGGGTCCCATGTGTCGTTTTCAAGATATGGCTAACTGAAATATCACGCACCGCCACTGCATTCAACCACTGCCCATAGTCAGTTTTAAATCTATTATACCTGTTTGTAGCACACAGTTTTGTATCCGTTTTTGGCTAACTTCTTTATTTGAGCGGATCCCTTAGCATTGGGACAGACAGCTCCGCGTTTCGTTTGCAGTTCCTTCAAAAACAGTTTATCCAAGTACATGGAATCCAGATACTTCTCGGCCATGTAGTTCTCGATGTTCGTGGTATATCTCTGGAGGGGCCGGAACGGAAACGGTTGATTATACGGCGGAATTGGATTTTCTTCGGCTTTGTGGCTGTGAAGGCTGTCTTTTATACCTTGCAAAATTAAAGAGATATATTAAAGTTTTTTTTTAAAGCGTAAGTACGGAATAAGTGTTGAAAAATAATTGTATAGTGATATTAAGGTTTTGAATGTATCTGGAAATTCTCAAACTACAGGGTGTCCGGTTATGTTCTAGGGGCATATAGGGGAGGTATATAGAAATAACAGTAGCTCTTTATATAATTTTTTCTGGTACGGCGCTCTCCTATCGAAATATTAAGTCCCAAGAGGTACTTTGAATTTTACTTTTCTGGCAAAAACTTTTATACCTCTGCAGATCTTAATAATTTTTGGGCATTTTCTGTGCATCACAAATACTCATGAATGAAGCCGGCAGATCCGGGCGGCGGGCCATAATCATACGCGTCGTACTACTTACTACTTGTATGTGCAAAAACAAAATTCATGAAAACAATAAACTGTTGCAATTTATAAAGAGATGTGTTAAACTTACCCTGTTATTTACTCGTACGTTGAGATGTGTGGAAACTTTGTGGGCCGCCGCGCTGTTTAGCCGGCTCTACTCATGAAACAGTGATATAAAGGGTGTTTTAAAGTGTAAGGATGCCAGAGATGGACTGACCCAAACACAAAAAAGTTGAAAATATTGGCAGACATCAAATATTGGATAAAAAAAAGACAATTTGTCCATTGTGTATCATATTCATCCATCATTATTATTACGAGTACCTATGCTTTTATTGCGAAAACTATTGTATCTGAATACGAAACATAACATACAAATTAGAATACGAATAACTTTAACAGTTCTCAAGATTTTGAAAAAGTAATAGAAATTAAAATACTGTATTTACTTAGTGATTAAGAAGAAAAGCAAAATTTTCTAGTGAGGAAGACATATCTTGAAAATTTAATTTGAAGTTCGTTCTTGCCATTATAGCATTCTATGTTTTATTTAGGTGTGACATTTGTGAAGTTAGTGACATTAGTGACAATTGACTTTTTTATTAAGTTTTATAGTTTACAAATTAATCCTATTTAGTTTATACACTACTTAGCCAGTAAGAACTGTACGGAATGACAGCTGAAGATTCTAGAACAGAAAGATGAATATTCTAGAGCATGTAAAAACTATAAATAGCGGTGTTAAAGTTAGTTGTGATTTGGATGTTACAGAGTTGAGATCGACGAGTTGTAAAGTATTATTAAGTATTATTAAAAGAGGGGAATTTAACGACCTTCTTTATTAAATTTTGGTTTGTTGGATTTTAGGTCTGCCTGCCTGCCTGCCTGCCTGATTTTTGCGGGGGCGAAGTTCGCCCTCGCGAGGGACCCTCGGCGCTCTTCCACTTAACCCCAGACACTCACACAGTAACACCCATGTCCTAATCGAGTTGCCAAGTCTATTAGGCGGGACTCGAACCCACTGACAGAGGTTCAGCAGATGGCTCAGATTGCCACCTCTGGTACCACCTGCTAGATGCCACTGTCCGACAAATTTACACAATTTCACAGAGCAGATATGGTCACCCATCCAACACGCAACCCGACCGAGCGTTGCTGCACTACAATTATCGGAGTTTGGCGTTCAGACGAATTACCATATGTTGCTCTTATTTGATTTTTGCCAACGTTTCGGAGATTTATTTCTCCTTCTTAAGGGCTTAATCAATGTTGTTATTACTGTCATTATTACTGTCATATAAGGTGGTAAGCTACGAACATTGGAATTTCTATCGATATACATATGTAACAAATGTAATAAGACAAAAACAAAGAACTATCTATAGGACAAGACACTTTGATAAACAAATTTTGGAACTTCCGCGTGCCCTTTTCTACTAATATTTCCTCTCATTAAAAAAAATATCTACTAATTTTACTACCAATTTCTCCTGGTCTTTTTTTGTACTTACATATTTATGCATCAACCAATGTCTATTAAAATATATAATTTTGTAAAATTATTTCTCTTTTGTCGACAAATTAAGTTATTTAACAATAAACAAAGAGACAACGAATCCATCGATATGCTAGTCAAAATTATTTCTAAGTACTGAATAATTTTATAACAATTTGGCATCAGCGCGTTCTAAAACTTAAACATGTGTTTGATGACGTGCACCGTTTTTGTTTTTTGTACAAATAGGAGAATTTTGAATTATCCCAACCATCCCCGCAACCTACTTCCCCTTAATACGGTTCTGTTAAGTCGAATTTCGCGACTTTAATCATCACATACTTAGTCGTTCATCTTCGTCCTTTTGTCGTTCCTTCGCGTTCTTCTCTCTTCTCAGTATGTTCGGTAGAACGGGCTCTACCAATGTCCCGGTCGCCATGATTTTCTTCTTCCTCTTCTTCTTTCTCGGCTTGGGCTCGAACGGTTTCTGGGCCTCGTAGTTCTTCTTCCAGGCCAGCTTTCTGATGACGAGAAAGTGATCGCGCAGCGGTCGACCCGCCCGTTCTCCCACGCAGTTCGCAATGGCATTGGTGCACTATAAAATAGATAAGACATATAGTCCAGTAGGCAGAGACTTTTGTATGTTCTTGAAACACGTAGGGCTATTTTTGACGGTTCCCTATGTATTTTTTTTGCGTAGAACACAATGCGCGGGGTCCGTAGAACTGAAACCGTCCGCTAATTTTTTAAATTAATAATTTGTAAAAAAAACGTCTTATATCTCCGTTCCTTGGCATATTTTATATAGATATGCATTTAAGAAGTTGTAGCCTATTGAATTTCCAAATTTTTAAGCCCAACTCGAAGCCTCCAAATGCTATTGTTAACTTGCAAATGACTGCTGAAGCTGAAAAAGTGCTTTTTCTCCACTATTTTTTTTACTTCGAAAGTAGGGCGACTATGACCATGAATCTTGGAGGGACTGCTGTTTGGATTATGAAGTTACAAAAAAAAATCAGCTCGATCCGTTAATAACTTTTCGAGTAATGACGCCATTTCTTTGTTTATTTTACGATATTGACAGGGTTGGACTAAAAAAATCATAAATCTCTTAGTGTTTGGGAAACTTTTTGAGATTTTGAAA
Organism: Aromia moschata; assembly: GCA_029963805.1. NCBI lineage: Eukaryota > Metazoa > Arthropoda > Insecta > Coleoptera > Cerambycidae > Aromia > Aromia moschata. The sequence continues at coordinate 1,270,978 of JAPWTK010000032.1, read as the reverse complement.
AATATTAATTTGAACCAGTTTTATAACGTTTTCTATGCGACCACCTTTTTTGATGCGACGTATACAGTAAGCGGCACCCTAATGTGTACATAGGTGGATATTAAATACATATTAAATGATACATTTTTATGTCATAGTTAAGGTTATACGAGTAAACTTAAGATTAAGAATAGAAATAGGTCTTTTTTGCTCGGCCAACTTTGATGATATTTATTTTAATGACTTGTTATATTAGGACCAGAAAAATGTTACTCGTTGGTCTCCGATTGTATTGTAATGGCTCGTTAAATTGGAGCTTTAAATATTTTATTATCTCACTGGAAGAGAAAATCGGTATGACGATCTTTGTTTCAAATGCAATTATAGGTATGTAAGTAATCGGGTTCTTGTAATTCATTACAAATTTATTCTTGGCATACAATAAATATTTTACAATTACATTTCAGAATAAATTCAATCTCAAGATTATTTTTGAAGTACACTTGGAAATATACACTGGAAACATGCTTATAAATGAAACAAAAAAAATAAGAGAGAGAGGAGAGAGAGAGAGAGAGAGAGAGAGAGAGAGAGAGAGAGAGAGAGAGAGAGAAGAGAGAGAGAGAGTAATTAGATTAGACATACGACCTTCAGATCGTGGCTCAGAAAAGTTTTCGATATACCAAAATAATACAACAAATTTCGTCCAAATCGGTCTGATAGTTTTTGGACAATAACTTTGCAATACATCTCTTCCGTTAGAAAAGCTTTGAGAAACCTATTTTTTTATGTACGAGGTGGGCTGTTAAATAACCGAACTGATGATGCTGCGACCGTGTCGCGACAAGTTTGAACAGAACTGTGTCTGGTGATACTTTCTCCACCTTGGGCTCGCTGGACAAGCCAGTGGGTCGCTCAGTTTAACTGTAGCAGTCGTTTGAATTAGTCTACGCACCACTGACGCGTCTAAAAAATGTTAAGTGTTCAGATGGAGCAACGGGTTAGTCTCAAGTTAAACTGGGGAAACCTTTTACAGAAGCTTATGCAATGTTAAAAGAAGTGTACGGGAATGTTTATTTATCCCGCACACGAGTTTTTGAATGGTTTAAACGGTTTAAAGACGGACATGAAACGACCGAAGACGATCCGCGCCCCGGACGGCCCTCAACTTCAAACACGGACGAAATCATTGAAAAAATTGATAAATTAATCAACGAATATCGTCGTCTAAACATTCGACGGTTTGCTGAAATAACAGGAATCGACAAAGAAGGTATTCGCCACATTTTGCATGAATCGTTCAACATGCGCAAAGTTTGCGTAAGAATGGTGCCAAAACTCCACACTCCCGAGCAAAAGGACTCAAGAATGAACATTTGCACTGACATCTAAACAACATTACTGAACCAGGCTTGTTAGACACGGTGATTACTTGTGATGAATCGTGGTTTTTTACTTACGATCCCGAAACAAGCAGTTAAAGCAAAATCGACGGAGGTTCTGAACCAGCTAACAGAAGCGGACTTCCAGCACTGCTTTCAACAACGGAAAAGTCGTATGGAGCGGTGTAGAGATCGCCAAGGGGAGTACATTGACAGCGAAAAAGTTGCTACTGCAATTGGTAACGAATAAAAAGTGTTATGACAGCAGTTCGGTTATTTAATAGCCACACCTCGTATAAAAGAGCGTTCAAACTTTTTTTGGAAAATTCAAAATCCGTTCATTAGGAGAGTTTATATGTACTATAGTTGTAGAAAAATATATTTATTGGTTCCACTTTAGCAGAGGCCCCCACACGTTATTTGTGTACAGAACCACGTTTCACACGTGTTGTGATACCACATTGTGTGGTGATTTTTTTTTGTGCAATTATTTTCAATTTTCACATTAATTATGATTAACTTCAGAAAACTAGTCAGTGAAATTTTAGTCAATGAAGAGGCAATGGAAAACGTGTCAATCCAATGGATTGCTCCATAGTCCGCCTATCTGTGATAAGTGTGATGAAGAAGTGGTGAGTAATTGCTAGTTGAAAACTAAACCCAATACCCTGAACCTAACCCTAACCTGACCTAATCCAGCGATATATACCCGAACGGAAGAGATTTCGATGCAGGAAAAGAGGAGACAACCCACACGACAATACAGTCTCGGCGAATAAAGATTCGTGGTTTTCAAAGAGCAAGTGGCCGATGGACAAGATTCTCATCGTCACGTATCTTCACCGTCGGTGAAACGAATTACGACCGAATCATCTATGAGACAAGTGATGATGAAGTCACCACTTCGAGTGCTACCGTTGCCGATTGGATGAGTTACTGTAGAGAAATAACTTCACGTTGGTGTGAAGAACATCAATCGGGAGAACACATTGGAGGAGAAGGTAATCTAACGTAACCTTACCTAACCTAACATAACCTAAATAAACTTTAAGGCATTATCGTCGAAAATCGGTAAAAGAAAGCACAACAAAGGACGACTCATCGAAGGTCATTGGGTGTTTGGAATGATCAAAATCCAAACTGGAGAAGTGGAGCGAAGAGGAGGAAAGTTCAGGATCGAAATATGCCCTGATAACTTGAGAAGTGCCGAAACATTGTTGTCACTTGTTGTCACTGACTGATCACGGTTTTGAGTAAGTTAAACTTAACCTAACCTACCCTAACCTAACCTAACCTAAACTTATAATCAAGCCACTTCACTGTCAATCATTCCGAAAACGTCATCGTTCCAAAGACTGGCGCCAATACCCAAACCATTGAAGCGAATTGGTGTCCTCTTAAGGAGCATGTCAAAGGTCATCGCCGAGGAAAGTTGGATTTCCACATTCGTGAATATTTATGACGCAGACATGTCTCACACAACAATTTATCACCATTTGAATTTTTCATTGAGTGCATCAAGAATGTCTATTAAATCTTGTCAAATCTGGTCATTGAAGAATAAAATTTTAATTTAATACTAAATATGTTGCACGCTTCATTCGGGCGAGTGAGGCAAAGGTGGCCCACCCCATACATACTGTTCGAGTTCTGTATCATGTATTTTTTTTTTAAGGGGGCCCCAAAATTTGGGAGGTCATCTGAAACCAAATTAAGCTATGTTCTGCAATGCATAAACCCAAAAGGAAAGAAGCCCAGATGGTTCTGTACACAAATAGCGTGTGGGGGCCTCTGCTAAAGTGGAGCCTATTTATTTACTACGATCTTACATGCATCACGCCCATGACAAAGTTATCGGGTTTCTGCCTCCGCGGAGCCAGCCTTATGTTCTGCACCAGACCCTTTTCGAATTCACAACTTAGGTAGGTACCCAGAGCCTTATCCGCCAGCACGACTAAGTCGTCGGGATCGAGTTTTAACGCTCTGTTTATATCTTGGATGGCCTCTTCGTACAGGCATGCCTTCGCTCTGGACCTTCCTCGGCCGATCAGTGCCCTTTTTGTCGTCCGGCGTCTTCGCCACGGCCTCGTCGAAGTACCCCAGAGCTGCAAGGTTATAAAAGCAAATTGTGTTTCAGAAATTGTTTTGTTTTAATTGTACGAAGGTATTACAGCGTTCGTATTGTTCCCCTCTCGAAAGGTAGTAACCGGTTTCCCTGAAGAAGGTCTTGTATCCGCACATTTCTTCTTTCTTGCCGTACGCGCTTAGATTCATTTTGAATGGATTGTTTCACTCTTCACAGGATAGTAGAATATAACACGGAATATTTTAGTTTGGTGGGTATAGGTTTAGGTTTATGATTTTGTCAAAATCGCTTTTATTTTGATTTTGACTTTGACATTAGCCCAAAAAAAACTCCAGGTCAAATGGAAATCTATACTTTATATATAAAATCAGAAGACTAGAACTAAGGAGACCGAACTCCGGCTTTTCGCTGTATAACGCGACGGGCTCGAATATGTCCGCCTCCAGAGGCGCTGTAAACAGTAGTGTACCCTGGTTGCTACGGTATATAAACAGATATCTATACGTATACTGCGGTTGTGTCCTAATCTGTGTGCGTTAGAGGTTAGAGTCCGTGTCAGTGTCCGTGGTGCGAATACAGTTGACAGACGCTCGATATTTTTCATGTCAAAGGTCAACATCGTCCAAAAATTAAGCTTTTCAAAGTCATTGCGTAAGTTTTAATAAATTTTCTCGGTCAGTACTGCGCAATAGTCTGAACTCGTATAAAAGGGTAAGGCAAATTGTAGGTACGTAAATGTGGAAATGCAATGTTATTGTCAAACCTTTACAGAGATACGTGTCTAAAAGAGCAAGGGAAATTTCACAGATACATGCGAAATGAAAAAATCACTATTTACGCGTTATTTTACCCACCCAGCACCTATTCGCTCCCTTTTCCCGTTAATTTGTGGGACTAATACTACTTTGCGCACGATTTTGGTGGTCAAACATAGTGTATATTACTGTTTTCTGGGTATCTCACGAAAAAAAAAAAACGCTAAAATTACAAAAGTGGCTTATCTGAACAATGACCCTCAAAATATTTCATGTTACGTGCTTCAACATTAACAATACAACAAAGGAAATATATTTCGTTTCATACATACATCAGTAATTTGAAATAATGTCCGGTTATTCGTACCGCTTCTTATATCACACAATGCAACACAGCACTTTCAAACCATATTTATTTTGTATGTATTTTTGCTAAAGTCAAACGGCATGTAAGCTTTGACAGCTTAATGATAAATGTCATATAAAACCACAGCATGGTTTTCTATGATAATTTGAAAAACATTCAAATGTGGTCCGCCGCTTACCACGTGACATCGAGTACATTACTGTTTACAGCGCCTCCTGGAGGCGGACAGATTTGATCCCTAGATACCGAACGAGTTCGGTCTCCTTAGTTCTAGACTTCTTGGTACTACCGAAAGGCAGTAACTCTGTCTCCTTAGTTCTAGTCTTCTTGAATTCAAGGCATGCAGGATCCATTCCACGACATACTTTGGGAACTTTTTTATCGATATTTGCTTAGATTATCACATTTGAGTAACCTGCTCCAATTTTGCTTCTTTAAAATGAACGGTTGTATGACGTAGGTTACAATTTTTCAAAGTTATTAAATTAATACTACAAAATGTTAAATAGTATGTCATTTATTTAACTACTCTTAACAAAATACACTTTATAAAATTACACTACATACCTATTTCTGTTCACATAACCATAATGACAAAACGAAAATGATGATTACGCTTAGAATAGAATGGCAGACCTTATTTTAGGAGTTAATGAGTTCCTTAAGATTATACTTAAAAAAGGTGCGAGAATTTCTTATTTATTGGTAGAAGACACGTTAGAAGTTTATTAGTAGAAGACAAGAGTATTTGAAATAATATGAATTCCCCTTGTCATGTTCAGCAAACGTTTATATACCTTACTTAATACCCATGTTTTTAGGAAATAGTACAGTTTTGATTTTTTAAATTGTTTAGGACAATACATTATCTCTTTATTTGTTTTTTTTCAGTAGAAATAATTACATGTTTGCTTTATTTATAATGTTTGACTTGTTGCCATTTCCTATTTGTGTTTAGATGTTTAAACTTGAGTGCTTAAATAATGTAATTCCAAACACCACCTCTTAAGTACAATATAAGGCAATATATATTAAGCGGTTTCTACGATAGTTTTTTATTTAGGATAGAAACAAGTTCTAAATGTAAATAGTGTTGGAACGTTTCACACTGATTTACATTAAAACTGGCATACAGGGTGTATTCTTTTAATTATGTTTAAATCCGTATAATCTTCATTTTTTTAAGATAATCGATAAACTTTTTTTCGTTTTTAAAGGACATCTAAAATTACTTCCTATGATCCTAACGTCACTTTTTAGGTGCAGTCTCATGACCTGCTATGATAATCAGGACTCCACTACACCCCCGTATGTGAAATTTGAACACAAAATATACAAGGTGTTTCTTTCTACACGATATTAAAATTGAGGAAAATATTGAATTTGAAAGCCGCTAGATAAATTAAGTGTGCCATGAAGTTATGTCAAGACAGTTGAATGCAATCTGGAATCGCTTAAACTTAATTTTTACATTACAACAATTATTACGAGGGTGAATATAAACGGTAATTGTGCTATTCAGGTTAACACGCAGTTTCGAATTAGATGATGTAGAGTGGTGTTGGTGATCGGTTTATGAGGAATGGGGAGACCGGTTTGGTTAGCGGTCCCTGTCGGTTCAGTCCTCAGTACAGCCATGACCGAGGTAGAGGCGTCTTTTGTGCAACGCATTATAATTTTTTTAACTAATGAAGGCGTTAAACCTTCAGAAATGTTTACTCATTTGAAGGCACAGTTTGGGAACACTACAGTATCTCAGAATCAGTAAAGTATTAGAGAATTTAAGGGTGGTCGGGAACGTGTCGAAAATTACAGTCATGAACGACGGCCAAGGGCAAGTTTTAGAGATTAAGTGTAAGAAATCTCGTCAGAAATGGGTATCAGCTATGGGAGTTCTCAGTCTGACTGATCATCTTGGCTTCAGAAAAATTATTGCTCGATGGGTTCCGAGATTGTTGACTAGAAATGGGCTGGGAAACCCTCTAACACCCTCCTTATAGTCCAGATTTGTCCCCCTGTGACTTTTTTTTTTTTGTCCCCCAGTGACAATTCGCCCTCAAACTTTTTATGAACAATGAATATTTAAGCTTCCAAATTGGTTGCAAAAGTGTGTAGATGATGTAGGAGACTACATTGAGAAATGCTCAAAGTATGGCTTGTGTATAACATTATTCAAAAGATGTATAAAAAATACCATTTATATTTGATTCACCCTCGTATTTTTTGAATTAGTTCCTGCCACATCTTCTTCTTTCTTAGAACTTGGAAGAAATATTTTAACATCAATAGCGTATCTTTTATGTTGTAAAAAAGAGGATCTGATATCCATGTCAAAGCAAAGCTGCAGATGAAGATGAAGAGTATTTTAATACTTGCTACTTTGACCGCAAGATATAGTACAAGACAATGTCAGAACCCAATACGAGTAGACAGAAACATCTTGTATATTTTTTGGTCAAATTTCACACGTGGGGATTTTGAGGAATCCTGATTAACGCTGTAGATTCAGCTTTTAAATACAAAAATGCTAAATGGTCATACTGAATTTCGTGAGTATAAAAAAATCGTAGCAGGCCATGGAGCCTGCATCTCAAAAACGACATTAGTGTCAGAAGAACCAATCTCGATGTCCTTTAAAACAAAAAAAGAGAATTTTATGGATTTGTTCATAAGTAAACGTAACACCCTGTATAAATTCAAAAAAATATCTACTTAATATTAGGTATGGTAATTATAGTAACTTGTGCCTTTGTTATTTCTAATGTCTAATAGAGCTACTGCAAAATAAAATAACAAATAAAATAAAATAGCGTTCTTACTAATCCGATATTAACATACCATCTGACATAGAAAAACTAATTCAGTGTTTTAAATCCTGGGAAGACCACCACCCAAAAACATCCTTCGATATTTGAAAATTGATGACACCAACGTCATTGCAATTGTCCTAATTAATTAATTAATTGTCACAATCGATTGAATTAGTTCCGCATTATGTCAGACGTGCCGTGTTAATTGATATTTTTGTTAAATGTATCTTCGAATAGCGGTAACGTTTCGTCTTATTTACCACCTTACTATCCTAAGATTCGGGTACATCTGGCGGACGTCAAGTTGTGTAACTTGATTGAATCTCGTAAATGAAAAAGGCACAGTTATTAAAATATGTATAGGTAAACGAAAATACAATTGCGTATCTGACATTGCATGGAAACCCACATGGAAACTTACTTTAATAGTACTTATTACCTTTTTTTCACGTTTTTTAAAAAATACTTATTTAACTTATTGAGTACAACGGGGCTGGTTGAACATAGGGGTAGGTTGGTACAACACAGCATATACTAACATATTGTGTTAATTGTCACACCCAGTACATTGTACATTTTCGGATGCAGCATAAAAAACTGCCTTCAAAAATATCAACATATTCATATTTATTGGTAATAGTGCAGCACAGAAAAACTTAAAAACTGCCGATAACAATAAAAAGATATCGATAACCAAAATATTTTCCTGTGATCTGTCAGGTTGGCACAAATATTGGTGTCACTATTTTTTTTATTTCGTTTCTTAATTTCATATTTTTAAAATGGCAGTAAAACTTTCAGAATATGAGCGAATTTATTGATGATGCATGGATATGGTGACCTTTCTTTTGAAGGAGTTCGAACTTTGTTTAATACACTTCGTCAAGTAACAGATTTACCAAAAAGTGAACGTCAAGAAGAACAGCAACCGATGAAGACACCAGTCTGAATGTTTTATTGGTTCGAGAAAATCATTTTTGCGGATTATAAACAGAATTTGTCAGAGAACATCGTAATTTTGGGAATCAAATAGTATTTTTTGATGAAGCAACGTTTTATCCACGGTTAACAGGCTCAATTTCAGTTACTGATCAACTGAAAACCCTCATTGGATAGAAGAAGTCCATACACAGCGTCCCCAAACATTAACCGTGTGGGCCGGTATAGTTGGAAACAACATCATAGGATCGTGCTTCATAAGAGGAAATTTAAATGGTGATGGTCATGGAAGTTATTGATTAACGAGATTGTACCAGCACTTGTAGCTCTTTTTCCAAATCCAAACAGATATAATCATCCAAACGAGAATATTTGGTTTCAACAAGATGGAGCTCCTCTACATTTTGCACGTAATGTCCGTGAGTATTTGAATGAAACTTTTCTTGCACCCTCATCATCAGAGGCAGAGGAGCAATTGTTTGGCCAGCTAGTTCTCCAAGAATATCGCCACCGGATTTTTTCTTATGGGGTCACTTGAAATGTGAACTGTATAAAAATCTGCCAAATATTCTGTTCCAGTTAGAACGACGATAACTGAAGAATTCAACTGTATTACCCCACAAGTGATCCAGAATTCGTTGAGATATTTTATTGATAGATCACATCACTGCCAAGTCGTAAACGGAGCAAATTTTTAACATTTCTTGTAGTGTGAATCACATTTAAAGTTGTTTTTCAAGATATCATTATTTTTCGTTATCGATAGGTAGTTATTTTATATATATATATATATGTATATACTAGGGTGATTTTTTTTAATTATTTTTTCAATATTTTTTAAATATTTTTTTTTCAGTCCCCAGTTGAAATTTTGTTGAATAAGTCGAAAAAAAATCCCTGAAAGTTAGAGCCCTTAATATTAATTTTAAGTATAGACATCCAAAAAAAAAACGTCATCAAAGTTGGCCAAGAAAAAAAAGACGTATTTCTATTCTTATTCGAATTTATAACCTTATTTACTTGTCAAAACTGTCACATCATATGACAGTTATTGTTTATTTTACAAATTGTGACAGTCACTTGTCAAAAGTTTGACATAACCGAAAAGCTTAGACATGACTGCTATTTCTATCTCTCCGTTCATAGCCAGAGTTGATGACGTTTTTTTTGGATGTCTCCATACTTTCCCAAAGCGTGAAAAGATTTTCCATTTAAAATACACGTAAATCGATTTTTTTTTTCAAATTTCTATAACTCAGTCGCATTTTATGCTATTACATTGGTCTTGGTCTCGATTTACTCAGAATAACACACTCTACAAAAGTGTCCATTGCAGCGAAAATGTAACTTGTACTGGTGAGTTGGTACCTGTCGCTGAAGTTAATTTTTAACCAAAATTCTCGTTATCTCCAAAATTATTAGTTTTACCAAAAAAATGTAAATGAAAAATTTGTTGGAAATTTAATATACTACAAAAAAGGTTTTATAGACCAAATTTCTGAGATTAATAGTTCTTGAGATATTAGACTTTAACTTATGAGTAGTACAAATTTTTTACGGTCTATCGAAGCAAACGTTTGAAATTTGTGTACGTACTACTCATAAGTTAAAGTCTAATATCTCAAGAAATATTAATCTCAGCAATTTGGTCTATAGGACCTTTTTTTGTAGTAAATTAAATTTTCAATAAATTTTTCATTAACATTTTTTTGATAAAATTCATAATTTCGGAGATAACAGCAAAAAAAAACGAGAATTTTGGGTAAAAATCAACTTCAGCGACCCGTACCAATTCACCAGTACAAGTTACATTTTCGCTGCAATGGACACTTTTGTAGAGTGTTTTATTCTGAGTAAATCGAGACCAAGACCAATGTAATAGCATAAAATGCGACTGAGTTATAGAAATTTGAAAAAAAAATCGATTTACGTGTATTTTAAATGGAAAATCTTTTCACGCTTTGGGAAAGTACAAAGTTAATATTAAGGGCTGTAACTTTCAGGGATTTTTTTTTCGACAATTGAACAAAATTTCAAGTGGGGACGGGAAAAAATAAAAAATAGTTGAAAAAAAAATCATCCTAGTATATACTTTGCGAACTGAATAATGTTCTATGTAATATCAGCAAAACTCTTACAGATAAATGTATGAAACCATATATGATTGAAATGAGAAAAACATGGATTTTGATTTTCCAGTAACATTCAGTGTTTCGTTTAAAAAAAAAAATGTATAACCTTGAAATTGATTTCTTGTTTTGAAAATCACATTTTTTTTCATTATAGACAATGATTATAAAGGGCCTTCTCTTTAAATTTTTATAAGCATTTAAGGTGAATCACCCTGTAGATTTGTGTAATTCTATCTATAACAAATTCTTGTCTAATTTTTGTAATCTATAACCAAATTAAATCAATTTGTGTTGTATCAACGTGACCCATCGAAGTGTGAAAGTCCCAGGGAAAAAAAGGTTATGTACGGAAAAAAGAATTTCATATGATATAAAAGTAAGTGTCATAGATAATACATTTCCATGCAATGTTGTTGAGTCCGAAACTAAAAGATTCTGTATGTATGACAAATACACTAATAAATTACAAGGATTTCGTTTAAAACCTTTGAAGTGACTATAATTTTGTATCATACGAACAAAAGTACGTTAAATTGACGTTAATTTTTCTGTTATACATTAATTTTACTTCTCTAAATAATACGGCTTAGAAGTCTTAGTGTCCGATATGTGAAATTTCGAAAATAGAGTAAAAACTGACAAAACCACTTTTTGCAGAAATTAAAGAAAAATAAATTATTTTCTGGCATTGAGGAGGTTCAGCGAATTAAAACTAACACATGATAAACAATCTCATTGAAATATTCATTTTTCCAAGAATAGGGGTTTTTTATTTAGCCATTTGTTAATGAAGTCAAATTACTCGGTATATCTGATAAGGTTGAAATAGTTTTTCGGTGTTACAGCCAGTGCTTGGGTAGAACATTTTGTAGTTGCCGACATTGTCGGACCTCCAAAATATAGACATTAAAACGCACTAGAAGGTGATACCGTGAGGGTAACGTCACAGCAAGCTGTCCTGGTCAAAATTCGACAGGTTCGTTCTACATAATTCGTGATCTAATAAGATCGAAGTCCGGATCTGTGACTTTTTTATGGCGAATAACGAAGAACGAGGGATGTTTCTCTTCCCTGGTCAAGATAAAACGGACACTTTCGCTCTTCATCATTCGTGATCTAATAAGATCGAAGTCCGGATCTGCGGCTTTTGATGGCGAATGACGAAGAACAAGGAATGTTTCTCTCTTAATCCATTTTTGTTGATTTAAATTTTCTGTTTATACAAACAACAAAAGGAGAAACAAACATTTGTTTTGTACTGTTCATAGGGTATAAAATTATAGACAAGTCTCGGTAATTCATCTCCATTTTTATAACAATTTGTTCGACTAGAAATTTATTTCTTCTAGAAACATACGAATGTTATATGTAGATAATACTCTATTATGTACATCACTTATAAATCGAAACAGGTTGACTAGAAAAAATGAAAAAAAAAGTAAAAAATGTAAAAGTACCTTATCATAGTAGTGACACTGTCATTATGTGGTGACACTGTACAAAAAAATAATGTATTTCCTATAAAAATAAGTACATATCTCTTCAAGGCCTCGGAAACTTTAAAACCTTGACTAAACACATAATGAAATAAAACTTAAAAAGTTAAAAACTAAACAAATATAAATATAAAATGTAATACAATGCGGATATGGGGCAGTAGGACCAACTCTTTTATAGATTCTTTACACTATACCTACATAGTTTAACATGTTTTGATAATAATTAATATTTTGTTAAATAGTTAACAGTTTTTTTAACCCCTGATAAGGTTTAAATGGTCCAACTTACAACGGCTTTAGTTAAAAAAAATCGTGAATATCACATTATTTCGTGTTTATGTTGGTGTATAAATTTGTATAACTTGTTCCAACAATACACTCTTACAAAAGGTGTTTACGCTTACGAAAAGATGACGTTTGCAATCGATTTGAGAGCAAAATATTTGTGATTCAATGAGAATGAGAACGTTGTAATAAGTGTTATAATAATACCACTGAAACTGGTTATTGGCATGGTTAACAACTAAATGCTTGAATTATTTTTTTATTCCTAACAATGTTTTTACTTGTAAACGCCACCTTATTAAACCAATATCTATTCAACTTACGTAAATGTTATTTAGGGTAATCGGAGATGAAAAAACGCGAAAATCAAATATCTTGAATTCCTTGAAAAAAATTAATAAAAAAATGATGGAGAAAAAAGGATGGAAAACATTGGATGAACAATTTTGTACCCCATGTTTGGCCAAACTGGAGGTATTGAAACTACCAAACTAATAAGGTTTAATAACTTTAATGAACACCAAGTTTTCTTGTCGAGGTTGGATGAAAATATTGGAGATTTTTCCGACGTCAAAAATACAATGTTCAATTTCTTCAAGTATTATTTTTTGGGACTCAATGGATTCTTGGAGTAAATCCATGGACTATATTCCATGGAAATTGCTGTTAACGTCGGCACTAAAATTTTGTAAATTTTTTGCCAATGCCGATAAACTAACGACATTCTTAACAACACTTCTCCCTTTCCACTAATACATTCCTCCATCATTTTCCTAAATAACAGATTGAGGATCGATTGAAGAAAAGGAGAAAAAATATGTCGGCAACCAACAATAAGTGAAAAACAGGAAAGGTACTATATTGAAAATTATTATTTTTGAAATCATGCACCAAACAAACATACTTGTATGCAAATACTTTGTGTCCAGAAGTGTCCAGAATTGGTGACAGATGTATTGCTATCTTGGAAACTATAAGAGATAGGAAAACGGTTAAAGCAAAGTTGTAGAAAATTTTATGAACAGCTTGTTTTTTGAGATGTTTTGGAAAACCTGAAAACATGCAGTTTAGAAAATCCGATCTTATGTGTCCGGTTGATTCAAAACTATTGAGCCTGGCTGATATGTTCAAATATGATTATTTATTTTATAAAAAGGAAGAATTTAATATAGAATGTAAGCGCCATCCGACTATAACTTGTCGCCAACGAGTAGGCAGATACCACGTTCTCAGAACTTACCTAGTGAGGCTAAAAATTGTCAATTGTCATCACTATTTGAAGATGGTGACGACCTTCAAACGATTTACTTATTAAATATTTGCTGAGGGCACAGAACAAATGATAATCAATGAGGGAAAGGTCTGGTGAATACGGTGGATGGGGCAGAACTTCAAAAGCTAACGCAAGAGTTCAAGGTGTCTGTTTTGCTCCATGGGGACGTGCATCATCGTGCAGTAGTATAATTTTGTCGAGTACTAATGAATCAACCAGATGTTTTTATAATGGTTTCTTTTTAATCTATGGATACATTATTAAGGCAACTTTTTGAGGGTTACACATAAAACATATGTTTTTGGTTTTACGTTAGGTATTTTATTAATACGTCTGATTATTGACTTATATATATAGTTAGTCCAACACCCTAACACAATTACGTAAGATGAACAGGCTCTTACTTACAAAACATACAACGATATTTAACTCATACGCCCCATGCACACTGTTTACACCATCTCTAATATAACGCTTAGATATTAACAGTCGAGAAAATAATTCGTAATCTAATGTAATGATACGTGGTCAATGATTAATTTGTAGATGAAAAATCAAATACTAGATAATGCATACAGAGTGAGTTTTTTTCGATGTTTATCATAGGAATCTCGAAAACGCTCTCAGTTAGAGAGGCGGTTAAATAGGAAAATATTAGCAGATTTATGAGAATAATTTAAAACAATCTTTGATTTTCTAGCTGTCTAGATATTAAAACAAAAACTATGATTTTGTTAACTGCATATATATACATATATCTATGAATTTTAAGTTGTGAAAATTTTCCATTCCATAAAGGAAGACCAAGGGCAGTGATAAATCCTTCAAATTATGTGTTTTATTAAAACGTAAGATAAGAACTTAAGATATTATTCCTTATAATCCTCATTACACTAACAATTCGATCAGTTTTTAAATCGTTCACGTTGTTTGGGTGTTCTTATTATACTTGTTCTTTAACGTGACCCCATAAGGAAATCAAAGGGGTCAGATCAGGTGACTTGGCCGGTCGTCTGATTCATCTTCTGTGACTATTGTTTCGTTTCGTATTTTGAAAATCTGGTACAAAAAATAAATAGATCCTTCTTGTGACACCCTCTTGTTACTAATTGAACCTTTACTAGACGTCAAGTTCATAAATTTTGCGAGCATTTACGGTGTATTAACTCGTAAACCAATACTGCAAAAACGAGATAACTCGTGGTGGGCGTCTACCAGCAAACTGTCTGAAGTTATCTTTCTCTTTCACACTTTAAACGACAGCACTCCGCGTCTTTCCTTATGCAAAAGCGATTTCAGTCAAGTTCAATGATACTGGAACATACTTGTTCAAAATGATAGGTGCTCTAGCTGACAAAGGCTACCTATAACCAAAGTCTATCTTAATATTTGGTAAAAATGGAAATAATTTTCATACAGCGGAAAGCATTCTTAATGAGAGGTACCCCGATTGCCCTATGTCGAGGACTTATTTGAGGAAGCTTCTTCATAAGTTTGAAATGATATCTGGTTGACCAAAAAATTCTGATTATAAAAAAATAGTTGAATAAGTGGTAGTCCCTACTCCTTCCACAGCCCAAGCTCCATCTACCTGTGAAGTCACTCAAAATACAGTCACAGGGTGTTGACAAAAAAACAAATTTCACCCATCCATGCAAATTAAAAATGGTGCATCAACTTTCAGATGACAACCCCGAGTGAAGACTGAATTCTGTGAAAATATGTCCACTAAAATTGACCAACAGTCAGACCATGTAAAAACACTTTGTTTTAGTGATAAAGTACTTTCTACCTCAATGGAAATGTTAACACACCAAATGTGAGGTACTAATGTGACATAAATCCTCACGTTTCGTGAAATACATACACAGTTTCCAGCAAAAGTCTGGGCATGTATTCTGGGAAACCACATAGTTGGGCCTGTATTTTTGAATACTAACTTAACCGTTGAAGTATATCTGGAGAGTGTATCAAAACACAATTGTGCTGTCAACTCTTGAAATTCTGGAAGACAATCCAGGTGAATTTGGCAGCTTGAAAATAACGTTCCAACAATATGGTGCTCCTGCACACTATTATCTGGTAGTTACAAGATCGTTGGATCTGGAAGACGAGATACGGTGGACGGCCAACTCGGTAACCGGACCTCACACCTATAGATTTTCTTCTGTGGGGGAGGGGGGGATCTTAAATCTAGGTTTACAGAAAGCTTGCTCAGAACTAACCCTAATACTGACTTTTAATCAACAGGCAAAGAATTGTTGAAGAACTGCTAAGTCAATCTCCGCTGACACATTTGAACGGCAAGATTTAGCAATCGGACGTTTTACTGTTTCCAGGAAATAAGTGGAGCAATTTTGAACGCTTGATATAAGAGCTGGGAGATTCGTTTTTAATTTAATAGGCATGCTGAACAAAATTTTTTTTAAAGTGCCTTGCCCCGGCATCCCCAATCGTGTTCAAACGATCGGCAACGAACCATCTGCGTAACCATTTCACCTCCCTTTCCGCATATAATTTATTTTAGCTGATAAAATTTGTTAGTACGAGGGTGGTTTCCTTAATAAGTCCGAGACATGGTCAATCCCCCCTCTACCTGTAATCGTGCCAACCTTTAATGGCAAACTGCTCCCATCAACTGCCATTTTTTCAGACTTAATGTAAAATATTTGAGCAAGCTACGTCATTTAGTTTATGTTTGATAGCCATTTGTAATAGTCCAGGCTAACCGAAATCAACGAGAGGCTTGATAAATACAATAGTTGGGACTCTGCATAGTAGAAAATTGGATCAATGAAAAAAATTTGGACAAAATCCGATTGTAGGATCATTGCGAAAAAATTGCAAAAATGTGCGAAAAAAAGTTTTTTTTTCGACTTTCAGACATGAAAAAAAATAAAAAAAACACCCCGTTGTAGAGCTTGAAAAGACGAATAAAATAGTTTTCGGATCATTAAAATGGGTTAATAACTTTTTGCACAAAAAAAAACGAAAATTAGCGATTTTTCGATGTTCAATTACTCGGTCTGTAATAATCTAGAAATGTTTTCCAAAACCTATCTATAGTTAAATTTTGCTCATAGTTTTCGCGCAATTGCGAAAAAGAAAACAGGTCTTTAAAAACCTATTTCCCAATTGTCTATAATTTTGCAAAAATCGTGTTCTTGAGACTTCAACTACCCCATAACACAGTCCTCGCCTTGAACTATTTTAGAGAGAGCTGCAGCGAAGGGGAAGTGGCGCGGTGGTGGAGGGAACTCTCTCTCCCTGCAGTTTAAAAAAAAACATCAATTTTCTTTCAGTAGTTCCCGATAAATCTCAATTGTTTCCGGCTTGTCGAATTTGAACGCGCGCGATCGCTTTCGGGCGCCCGCTCCGCCCGCGGGAGAGAGTGTTCCCCCACCACCGCGCCACTTCCCCTTCGCTCGTGCGTCCACGTGGCCGCTCTCTAAAATTGCACGTTTTTCAGACGCGCTTTTTGACTTGTTGTTATCGAATTTATATGTTATCGGATCGAAAAATGAATACAAACGAGCTGTTAGGGTCAATGCCAACTGGACATGTAAAAAAAAGAGGCTATTGTTTATTGTGGCGATATGTTTGAACTGGACATACATAACGTAGACATTTTTGCCTAATTTACGTAACAATGTATTATTATAATATGATGCGATTAACATAAAATAGAAAGTTGTCGCGCGTTAGACGTTCACACGATCGTTAAGTCTAAGAACGTGCTTTTTGATTATCGCTTATTGTGGCCGTTTTACTAAAGTACCTGTTTTTACTTTTCGCAATTTGCGCGAAAACATGAATATTTTTGGCAAAAATTTAACTGTAGATTAGTGTTGGAAAACCCTACATTTGAGCCCGGAGAACATTTCTAGGATAATTACAGACCGAGTAATTTAGCATCGAAAAATCGCTAATTTTCGCGGTTTTTTTTTTGTAAAAAAAGTTATCAACCTATTTTAATGATCCAAAAACCATTTTATTCGTATTTTCAAGATTTTTTTTCTTTTTTTCTTTACTCAACATTTATTTTTGTGCCTAAAAATAAAAAAAAAGACTGTTTTTTTTGCAAATTTTTGCAACGTTTTCGTTATGTTCCTACAATATTTCGCTGTCCAAAATATGTGCATACGATTCAGACGATGTTTTTCCTTATAAAACCGTCGAGAAAGTGCCGCAACTAATTATTTTAAAAAACAACCTACGTCGCCTGGACCAGTGTCACTTCGTTAGTATTTATTTTAGATGACGACTATATTGTGTTTGCGAAACATGAAAGGTTCTCAGTAACGCTCTGTGATATTTTTAGTTTTTTCATAATCTAGAAACAAATATAAGGAGACGTTTTTCGATTTGTTTCAAAATATTTTTTAGGGCATTTTATTTTATAGGAACATTTGTTTTCTAAATATTTTTTTTCAAATTTCATTTTATTTTTAGGAACTTTTTCTAAATTAATAGCTTTTGTTGTCATCGAAAACTTCCTTTGCTTTTAGATGAATAAATATACTGTCCACAGAGGTTAGGCCTTTTTTTTTTTAACTTTTTTTACCTAAAAAGATCTTGACTCGCGCCGCTGGACTATAATCAGTACGGTCTGAACCACAACATACACCCAGTTAAAATTGAATTTGACTGAACCACTTTTAGATACAAGACAGGCGCGTGGTCTTTTGTTCGTTTAACACACAAACATCAACGACAAATTAATCAATGACTCGTTCATCGCCAGAGCGTAAAAATCTACAGCCATCCAGTTGGTCCGTTGTGTCCGCTGACTGGAATAACGCCGGGTAGCTTGGATAGAGACTGGGAAGTGTTGGGTTTGTATTCGTCGTCCGGGGTTTGCGACGAACCAGTAGCGGGGTTGCTCGAGGAAGAGTTGTACATGAGGGGGTTCTCTAGAAGTGCCGCCGATCGCAATGGGGCCGACGGTGGTCACGCTCTCCTCGGTCGACGACGGGGTCAGCGTCGACGCGACCGTCGTCGGAACTTCGATGGAGTCCTGCTGGGACTGGGTCTTCTCGTGACGTGGTACTATCTGGACGACCTCCGGAACCCTAGTGGGCACGCTCGAAGCCCGCTTGAGGACTTGGGGAAACTGAAAATAGCACACGAATGCAGAAAACATAAATAACACGGCCATACACAAGAAAAAGTTGTTTGAATCCGACGTCCAAGTACCCAAGTCCTATGTTTTCTCGGTCCCTGAACACGATTGTAACAAAAGGCAGAATAACCGGACATTACGATGAATGGTATAGACTATCTGCAGAATAACTAGAAGCGCCGCGCGCGGAATTTTTGATAACTTTTGTACTGCGGATTTTGTATTGTGTAATATGCGTCGAATTGTTTTTTGTACTATTTTGCACGGGGAAGAATTTCTTGATAAAGCAAGTATAATTTTCACGAGAATCATATTTATATTTTGTGTTGAAACTGTCTAAACTATTTGATTTATAGGTTATGAATGTAATTGTAAAGAATTGAGTGAAATTTCTGATAAAGAAAATAATAACGTGCAAAATTAGGATAGTATGTACAATAATAGTGCAATTAAATAAAGAGTCAGATTTAATTATATTTATATTTTATTAAATGACAGTCTATGTACCGCAATTTATATCATATATATTTTTGACAAATGTTTTATACAACTCTCTTGGTGTTGCGTCAAAAAAATCAATAATATTTATTTCGTTACATACACATGTATGCATTATTTTATTCTTCAAATTTGAACATTTCTTATTTATATCCAATCCTTATTCGCTAAAATCTTCATGAGTGCTTACTTTCAAAATTGGAGGTTGTAAATTAACCAAAATAGCTGCCATAATAACAATTTCATCGAAAATGTTAAAGTGACTAGAATTTGATTTTGCCAAAGACGGACATCTTCAGCTGGTTCACAGTGACGAAGCTAGAGTTTATTTTTCGCGCCGTGAGGCGCGAGCTAAATAGCGCCGCAGGCGAAAATTTTAAATCTTTCAGTGTCACGCGTTTTCCTGGCACTTCAGAATTTCAATGAAAAATACATTTACATAAAAAATATAGACTTTCACAAGGATACCTACTTTTTTGGAATTTGATGCCTTTTTGAAATACTGATATTTAATCACGATCGATACGATACGTCGATATGTCTTCAGATTAACCTAGAAGACGTAATTACGGACATTTTAATAAAAAACATTTCAATGACGGACAGTTTGACGGACTGCTCTTGAAGACGGACAAGCTTTCTGAATGACGGACTGTACTTTAGGTTATGTAGCGCGACACAAAACACTGCACTGCTAATATGCCCGATGCTAATTCAAGATGTGACGTCCACAGTTCTTCGGAGTCAAGTTATAGTTTTTTGCGTATTGTCTTCTTGTAATATGCCAGCACGAAACTTATAGAGTAATCCGCCGCGAGCGCTATTTGTCGCGAATCGCTAAGCTCCGCCTTTCTGCAGATAGTCTATAATCCAGTCTGTTCGCTGCTGGTATTCAATTTGTTTGCGTTGCTCAGAAAACTTTTTGATACTGTAAAACAATACACCAAATTTCATCCAAATCGGTCTAATAGTTTTTGCACACAGATTTTTCAGTCCAGCTCTTTGTGAAAAAAAAACACGATTTTTCCAAACTTTATAGTGCCGTTAAAAAACCCTTGAACAATTCAAGGCATTTTTCAAAGCAAACAATTTAGTTTATGAATGGAAGTATAATTACACAGGCCGACAAGATTTTAACCCAGAAACCAGAACATATTTTTCCGCAGAAAGGTTTTTGATGCGCTGAATCCGAATCCAAATCTCTCAATTGACCCTGGTTTTCGAGATATCCTAACCTATAAGTGCAAAAAAGCGATTTTGGCCTATATTTGAGGTTATATAGCATCGCAATTGTTTCTCAAAAAACTATGAACAACGTCTTAAGGGTATTCTAGTTCACAAATTTGAAAAATTCATTTTGTTTCATATTTCCAAAGTTTAGACATTCAAGAATATGCCCTTAAGAGGATTTTTCAAAATTTCAATTATTTTATGTCCGACCGGAACAAATGAACAATAGACGGTAGACGCCCAGGACTTACGAAACACGAAACGTATTTAGTCGAATCTTTTCGTCTTAGTATTCATTTCAAATTAGTTTTGAGCCAGCCTTCAAGCAACGTGGACGTGCTAACTGAGTAAAAATTGCCGGAAACTTGTCTCAAAACTTTAAACGCGTTTTTCTCAAAACTACTTTTTCGAGTTGGCGTGCACGATGCTCAAGTTCTAATAAACCGATTTATTTGAAATTTGGTGTGAATGTTTTTATACATTCCTCTATCGCCTCAAGCACGCTCAGATCAAAATGTTTAATTTTACTATTTTTTAAAAAATCGGAATTGATAAAAAAACATGCAAAAACAATTTTTTTTTTCAAACAGCCGCCATTTTATGAAAAAACATTTTTTTGACTTTTCCAAGGGTTGGGCTATAGTGGCATCTGTACTAATTAAGAATCCGTTCGGCTTTTTTGTTTCAGTTGACCAGAAGGGTTGAAATCATGCACGTTTTCCCTTTTAATACACTCTTTTTTTGACCCCCACTTTGCCAGCTCATAACTTTGTCAATTTTGAGTCTTTTTTTTCAGTTAATTTTTTACGTTATTTTAAAATATCAATAAACAAATGATAAAAAAATGGATAGTCAAAATATTTTTTGTTTCGTTTGTACAGAGCTTCAAAACCGCCCAAAATTCATGCCTCTAGACTTAGTACCCCCTCTTTTAAATGCCGTCGAGTTTGCTTAAATATCTTTTCTTTTTTTTTTTTTTTCGTTGATATCGCATTTTTAAAAATTTTTATGTTTGTGAATTTCTCTATAATTGAAAACCTATTAAGGGTCGCGTGTATATCAAACAGTCGATTGGTTTTTTGATTAGAAAACACTGAAAATGTTTGAAATTCAATAACAGGTCAATATTTTCTTATGTAAAAATGCCGAGATTTTTCGAGGAAAATTTTCGAATTTCAAACATTTTCCAATCCAAGTTTCCTAATCAAAAAAACAATCAACTGTTTCATGCACACGCGGTCCTTAATGAGTATTCAAATATAGAGAAATTCACAAACATAAAAATTTCAAAATGTGATATCTCAACGAAAAAAAGAGATATTTAAGCAAACTCAGCATTTAAAAGAGCAAGGCTTGTACTTTAAGATGCTGTTCATAGTTTTTTGAAAAAATCAGAGCCAATTGAGAGATTTGGACCTCGGATTTGGATTCAGCGCATCAAAAACCTTTTGGAAAAATATACATATTCTGGTTTCTGAGTTAAAATCTTGTCGGCCTGTGATATTATAGAAGACTAGATTATAGAGACATTCACAGAATGTCTCTATAATATCTTAAAAAAAGCTAAAAATTTAGCATTTAGCAAAATTAAGCATAAGCTTAAAAAATTTCAAAATGCGATATCACAGCGAAAAAGAATATTTGAGGAAACTGGACGTCATTTAAAAAGCAAAAAAAGGCATGTACTTTAAGATGTTGTTCATAGTTTTTTGAGAAAAAAAAAAATCGCGATGCTACATAACCTTAAATATAGGCCAAACCTTTTTTTGGACTTTTAGGTTAGGCATCTCGAAAACCAGAGCCAATTGAGAGATTTGGACCTCGGATTCGGATTCAGCGTATCAAAACCTTCGGAAAAATATATTCTGGTTTCTGGGTTAGAAGGTCGGCCTAATTTGGCGGCCTGTGTTATTCTATCTGATAACAATAAAAGACCAATTACACAACCACACAAAAAAAGTTGTTTGAATCCATCGTCTAAGTACCCTAGTCCTATGTTTTTTTGTGTCGCTGAACACGATGGTGATTCCGTTTTTTCCCTACACGTCAGGATTTTCCGATTTGAGGGCTGGAAAGGAAAAAAGGGATGGACTGAAAAATTAATGTGCAAAACTATTGGACCGATTTGGATAAAATTTGGTGTTTTGTTTTACAATATCAAAAAAGTTTTATGAGCAACTGAGTGAAGGTTTCTCTGAGCAAAAAGGATAAGCAATACCTGCGTCGAACCGTCAATGTCCGGTTATTTTGCCTAGTTCAGCCCATTCGTTTTATAGAATTTGCATTTTATAATTCGCATTTCTGGTCTTCTCGGTTCACATCGAGAGCAGTCCAGACTCACAATCACAATACAGAGGTGGACCCGAGAGTGCGAATGGGATTGCAGATATTGTTATTACATATTACATATTTACCGGTGGCATTTGGTTTATGTTTCATACAGTGTAGTATCAGTGTTTTGGTCATCTTCCGATTACTAATATAGTAAATTCAGTTTGTCTCTTTTGAAGCAGCGCCTTGTGGTGTTTTGTTAAGGTATAAGTTTAAGGTATAACGTTTTGTTAAGGCTAAGTTTAAGGTATATTGTATTCAACTTGTATTCCGTCAACCATGTAGGGAAAATACAAGTTGAATGAATTATTTGGTTGAGAAAATTAGAAAGGTACCATGAATGAATATCATGATTAAAATTGTATTTCTCGCGAATAGTGCGGCAAGTACTACCTAGGTTTTCGGTGTTTCGAAAAACGTGTCAATGTTTTTTTCTATGCTGAAGGTTTCAGTCTAGGTACATTTTGTTTTTTTTATTCAGGAGAAAAAATATAGAATTCTGATTATTCATTCTTTAATATATTTTTCTTTAATTATAGGAATACAAATATCGTAACAAATTGAAATTCTGATACTGTCGCTTTGATAAAAAATATCCTCTATCTTCTCCTAGATTTCTATACCAAATGAAAAAGAAAAGTAGGATAAATCAATATTGAATAAAAGTTCAATATTAATTTATCTTACATATTTTATCGTTGGAAATATTGGTTCATCGAAAAGTACATAATGAGTAAAAGTTTCAGAAGGTCTCTAATAGACGGTAGCTTCTCATTTTCGAGATGTAGTGAAGTAAAATTGGGCAATTCGCGTTGAGAATATTTTATAAGTCTGTACTTGAGTTGAAGAAGAACGCCCAGTTACGTTTTTAGTAACGAACTTTACAGTCTGTTTTCTATACTTTGCTCTCTTATTTTTTTTCTCTTAATTACTCTCCTGTCTTTTTCCAAATATATTTCCTCTCAAAGGAGGTTTTTTATACCAATCATGAGCTTACAATATTTTTATTGAAATCCAAATTACCTTCTAAAACATAATATCTGTTCCTTACTCCATTATCAAGGTAGATAATTTTAACTCCATTAGCCAATGGTAATGAAATAAAATGACTTACATTTAATTAGATGGTATGTATTTTTTATTGTAGAAATTGATTGATATATTGTCACCAACATCTTCATACTTCTTTTTGGTTTCCATTAGCATTTTTAATAAATTGTAGATAATGTATTTTCCAGTGTTAACTTCCTTAACAAAAAACAGTGTCCAGGAAAACTTTCAATGAAAACGCATGTAATTTCTTGCTGAAATCAGACTTTACCAGCGTTTGGTAAATCATGATCATTTCCGTTGGGAAAAGTTCTGCTAGTGCAGGAATTAACTCCAAATATATTTCTTCTGTATAGTTTAATTGCAACAAGAAAGGACTTAATATATTGTTGATTATTCCTACCAAAAACACTTAGCTTTTGTGGACGTTAAGAGGAACCTCCTTCATCTAACGAAGATTATTTGTACTCCAGTACAGACAGTTTTGTCTGTTGACAGTATCATTTAAACCAAAACGATTTACCAAACACTACTGTTGGTTTCAGCAAGATGGCTCACAACCGCACTTTGCTCAACCAATTAGAGATTTACATAAGTGAAATTTTTCCTGGGTTCAAGAAGGTCATTAGAGTGGACTCCGAGATCTCCAGATCTTACGCCACTTATCCCTGTATCAATCTATATATAGCGTACATACCTTTTTGGTTCCCAGCTTCTTGGGCACAATTTCGACTGGATTCGCAGGCGGAACGATAGGACTGGTATTCCTCGACGCGGAGAATTTCTTCCTCTTCTTCTTAAGCAGGGCCAAACCGTGGGCGATACCGTGCAGCTCCCTCTCTTGGCTGACGTTGCCGTCCAAACTTGGATTGGAGTCGGACAGGCTGAGGGGAGCCGTTTTCGTCGGAGGCCGGGCTGTTGCTGTGGCTGCGGGAATTGTGGTCGTGGCCGTTCTCGCGGCAGTTGTTGCACACCGAGTCCTCCGATCTGGAGCGACCGATGAGTCGAGAGACCTTTCCGGTCTTGGCCGCCTCGATGAGAGTGCCCCATCTGCGCTTGTGGGAATGGCTGCGTTTCAGATTCAATCTGAAAGAACACGGGAACATTTGTAACGGTTACATATTACGGGTGTGCGTATTAAATAACCGAACTGTCATAACAAAATTACAGTCATATTTTACGTAGAATTCTGATGAAAAATGTCCTCTCAATCTTTTTCATAAAAAATGCGTTCTCTCTGAGTAAAAAATTATTTGTCATTCTAACCTCAAAACGAGTTTTTTTCCCCGGTGTTGAGGTTCTCATGATGAAATCATGAGAATTATATATTATGCACTTAGGGATGCTCGGGCGCAAACTACTCGCCTTAGTACACAGCCTACTTGTTTCTCGTGGTGCATATACGATTTTTTCTCACACCCACCAGAAAGTACGTTCTACGTACTATTCTTTGAATAAATATGCGAGGAAGTTCCGGAAAAAATTCGTCAATGCGCCCGAATTCAAAATATATGTTTTCTATTTATACGCGGAGAAGTTCCGAAAAAAAAATTCTTCAATGCGCCTACATCTGGAAATCGAAAGATCACATCCGAAAACATTAGGATAAGTGGTGTTTATTGAGTGAATTCACTAATTTCCCTTCTAGATTGACGCTCCAAAAAGGACGAAAAATTGTGTCCGTTTAGGCATTAATGGGTTAAACATGTAGATAAGAGCTGGTTACGCCTCAATTTATATTAAGGCACGGCACTCAGTGTCTTTATTAAAGTCCAAATATTTGGTGCACTTTATCTTCGAAGTTCACGCTGGGCTTTTACATATCTTAAACGTGGGATTAGAGGGACGCTAGATTAAGTGCAATATCCGTTCATTAAGACGGCAATTGTGGCGTGAAAGTGCTGAATAGAACGTGGTGCGATAATTAGAAAATCGCCTAATGAAAGTTGGCACGTTGCCCTCTATGTTTTCGTGCATTTTAAATGTACTATAAAAAAATGATTTTTATGTATTTTTTTAATTAAAATTTCATCGTTTTTTTTTTGCGAATACTCTCAAAATATTTTAGTTAAATAGAACATATTGACTTTACTTTGTTACCAAATTTGAAAGAGTGACCCCAAAATTAGTCTGTTTTTCAAACAAACTTTACCTGGAATTTACGAAATTCAACTTATTAATGCTCCAAATTTTCATCTCGTCATAACCTAGTGCGAAAAAGAAGATTTATCGCTCCAGACCCTGTGCATTCCCTTAAATGAAGAGTTAACTAACCCTCCATTTTTCCAAAATCTTCATAAAAATGAAGATTTTCGACGATTCGCTGAAGACTGAAAGGGGATGGGCCTAACCTGACCACGAATTCGAGTTAAGGAAGCAAAAAAACAATGGAAACCATGTGTCACATTGCATATCCGGTCACTTCTCGAAAATCTTCATTTTTCTGAAGATTTTTGACGATTTGCCGAAGACTGAAGGTTATGGGGCTAGCTTGATTACAGATTCGTGTTCAGGAGGTAAAAGTACTTCGGAAACCCGTATATTGTATGTAGTAAAACAGCCTTTTTTTATTGGGCGGCACCAATTATACTTTTCCTCGCATGTGCGTAATAGTCAGAGCTAGATAGTTTATTTTTTGAAAAGAGTCCTGAATAAGATTTCTCGGCGCGATAATTAGGAAAAAAATAGTAGAAATGGATTGTGTACGTTTTTGGATAAAATCGGTATGTAGGAACCTTAGTAAAAAAATCGATAAAACTGCCGAAAACAGTTTTTTTGCGGATAAAGGAGCGAAAAATGACTTTTTTTTCGTAAAACAAAACCTAGCACGTTGTAGCGCTTAAAAAAAACGAAAAAAATGAGTTTTTGGGTATCGAAATCGGTTCAGAAATTTTGCACAAAAAAAGAATTAAAACCGGTGACAAATGCCCATTTTTTGAAATCGAATTACAAAAAGGGTTCTAATGAATTCGCAGAAACTTCTGCTTTAGCTTAATTTGTAGCTTTTTTGATCGTGCCCATCTGCAGTAAAACTTTCATTGCAAAAGTAATAAGAACTTTTAAACGCGTTTGAAAATCAAGCGTCGCGTTGCTTCGAGCGCTCGGGTAAGCGAGTGGACGCGTGGTGGGGAAAGCCTCTCCCGCCGCAGACTTCTGTCAGCGCGTCTGCGGCGGAGAGGCTTCCCACCGCCGCGTACACTTCCCCTTCACTCGCTTGCCGAGCGCTCGAAAACTTGCTTCTTTGATTGCTGTTTAAACAAATTTTTCAACCGATTGAATGAACCTCAGGCCACAAGTCACGATAATGGATCTGTAGGGGGTACTGACGAGTAATTTAAGCCCAGGAAAAATGCTCTACGGCCATTTTTCGGTTTGTTCAAGCCGTTTTTCCAAAAGACCTTTTTTTCGGATTTTTTTCGATTTATGCAAAAGTTCTTATTATTTTTGCATGAAATTTTTACGGCTGATGGGCATGACCAAAATCTACAATTTAAGCTAAAGCAGAGAAGTTTCTGCGACCATTATAACATAACCCTTGTAATTCGATTTCAAAAAATGGGTTTTTTATTTTTTTGTGCAAAAATTTCACGAACCGATTTCGATCCCATCGTTTTTTTCGTTTTTTAAGCGCTACAACGTGCTATTTTTTGTTTTTACGAAAAAAAGTCATTTTCGTCCTTTAATCCGCAAAAAACGGTTTTCGGTGCTTTTATCGAGTTTTTTTACCTAGGTTTCACCACATACCGATTTTATCCAAAACATACACAACCCATTTCTACTATTTTTTTGAACACTAATTATCGCCGAGAAACCTTATGCGGGACTCTTTTTAAAAACTGAGCACTTTTCTGCTATATTGCCTGGATTATAATGGAAAAATGGAGGATTAGTTAACCCTTCATTTACGGGGATGCACAGAGTCTGGAGCAATTAAGCTTCTTTTCGCACTAGCTTATGATGAGACGAAAATTTTGAGCACCTATAAGTTGAATTTCATCAATTCCAGATAAACTTACAGGTGTTTGAAAAACTCGTTTTGGGTCACTCTTTAAATTCTTAATTCTTAAGATATCAACATAGCCCCACCGTGGTGGTACAGCTTATATAATTTCCGTAATTTCAGCTCACCTTTTATGGTGATGATGGTGATGATGACCCTCATTATTGCTTCCTGCGACGACGAAGCGGTTCTTCTGTGCTGGTGAAGTTTCCACAGGACCCGTAGAATTAAATATGCCCGATAAAGTGGAACCGAAGAAGTCGTGGTGATGGCCGTCATGGTGGTGTTGGAGTGAGGCTTGATGAACTCAACTACTGGTGGTAGAGATCCAGACGATGTGGATGGTTGTGGTCCTATATTAAATCCTTTCATCAGACGGCGTTCCTTTTGCCTGTTCTTTTTGCCTCCAGTACCTACGGGAAGAAAGCCCCCGCATGTACAATGAATATACAGCCAACAACGAAAGTCATGAGTCCTGCTAAAGACCGGATGTCGTTCGTACATGACGTAATTATCAGGGGCGCACTTAGGACACTTAACGTTAATGTGTGGGAAAGTCAAGTAAATATCTACGTTTATTGTCAAATACAGATAATATAACGTCTTACCTTGTACTGGTTATATGTATAATATCCAATATGATCCGTATTAAGTTGTGTAGTTTAAAAAACAATGTAATGAAACACTAATATTCACTTGTAGCACTAAAGACGCACTGAATAACCAGCAACTGTTGTAAATGTTCAGTGGTTAAGTTGTGACGTCTATCGTTTAAAATCCATTTCAGTTTCGAAAATGTACGTTCAACGTCCACAGAGGTCACTGGGGCATATTTAAAATATGTATAATTTTTTACAGATGGCACATTTAGGGTGAGTTCACATCACAATCTACTTCTTTACCTTCAAATAAATCTACTATACGGCACACAGTTAGAAATCCGGATTGTTCTGCAAAACGGTATTAAATTTGTTCTGCACACGTTCAGCACCCGGTACAGGTACCCGGAAAATAAACTGTCACAAGTCGAAAACGTTATTTACGGCATTAATTATTGAATAGCCTGTTGCTGTCACAGGTTCTTCAAGGCGACGAATAACTGAAGGTATCTGTGAATAATGAAAATGTATACTCGCTAAATCTTCGTAAAGACTAGGATTATTAAATTCTCGTTGAGCATTTAAAATAGAATTTGCTTCACTTGCGTCTAGTTGCTGTATAACACTTTTTATGCCATCAAAGTGAACGGCGTAGTAATATGATGCTGCTTCTAACCACGTACCCCAACGTGTCAAAATAGGTTCTGGAGGTAGTGGTACATCTGGAAGAATTTCACTCTGAATAATTCCTATTCGGACTGGTGCTTTCAAAAATATTTTCTTTACATTCGCTATCAACTTGTCGACATTAGGATAGCACTCCGTAATTGTTTCAGCGACTCGGTGAAGGCCATGAGCGAGACATGTCACATGCGCACCGCGTTATAGTAAGTCTCTCGAAACTGCTTTCCAGCCCTTTTCATATATGCGGCCGCATCCCAGTACTAATAGCAGCACGCGACCATTGTGCATTGCATAGTTCTCACCCCACAACACTTTACGAGACTATGATCTATTAGTTCACACACAGTGTCCGCGTTCACTCGTGTCATAACTTCTGAAGACAATAGACGTGCTGGCATTGGTGTAGTCTCATCCATCCCTCCCACTAACACATTTCCAATATTCCGACCACATGAGTCCGGTAGTCTCATCAACACTAATCCAGATATATTTATCTTTTATCTCGAAATAATTTTGCTTTCACGTCCTCGTACATTGTCGGCACGTAGTTTTTTTCTCAATGTGGATTCTGCAAGTACAGTAACATTATCGTACTTTCCATTAACGCAGTTTTGCAAAAATTGTCTAAACTCTGCATTCTCTAGTTTATGCAAAGGAATATTACACCCCACCATCACTGTTAGCAAGTCGCCGTTAAATTGTTTTTTGCCGTTCACGGTTTGTCTTACTAGTAGTCACACGAGCTTTGTGATTCTCCGAGCGCATATGTTCCACAATACGTGTTTTAACATTCCACGATATGACGCTTGCACACAATTTTTGCACTTTAATTCTGTCCCGTCAAATTCTAAATCTGGATAATCTTTTATCCACTTCTCCACCGCAGATCGATTAGGAGGCCGACGAGACATATTCACGATCCGAAAAAGACAAATCAACAAGAAATAAATCGCTAATAACGCAGTATCATTCGCGGTAAAAATCTGAGACGCGTAATGTTCGAGGGTTACCTGGATACTAAATAAATGTAACACGTGAGAATTCGCGAAGAATGACCGCAGTCGAAATTGAAACCTTGACACGCGCCGCTGCAATAAACAGGAATCAACAGGATGCAATTTGTCAACGCCGGCCACAAATAAGATGCAATACCTGTTTGAAGCTTCTGGCCGGAAGTAACATTGTAAAGCGCAATTAAAAAGTCAATAACGGTTTAGGAGAACACCAGAAATATTAAAGATTTTCCATCGACGGACCTGAGTACGAACCTGAGATGTACGAACAACATCCGGTCTTTAGTCATGACACAAACACTTTTTTGAAGGTTGCTTAAATTGCGATATTTTTTGTACTACACTATGGATTTTTTTTGCTTCTGGTAGGATTACAGCTCGTGAAATTCCAAGTCTTAAAGTCCAAGTTGAAGGTGATGTGTCGATTGTGTGAAAAGATATCGTTGAAGAAGTAAAACTGCGATGTTTTTTTTTTTTTAAAAAAAACGTGAATAAATTTGAAACTGTTAAACCTTTTTCACAATACAATACTTGGACTTATATTACAGGTTAATCTTGACAGCGTCCACACTACTAACTGAGCAATTTCGATGATGATTAGCCATGAAGACAGAACACGAACACTACATTACACAAAGCACCGCCTTCTATATGTCTCCGAATATATCTCCAAAAATCATTGGACTGGAGTTCCGTTAGAATGGCCAGCAAGGTCACCAGAACTTAATCCCCTAGATTTTTTTCTTATGGGCATATCTTAAAGCTGCTATTTACAAAACAAAGCCCCACGATGTATTTTAGATTAATTAAAGTGATGCATTTTCGACACTATTAGGTTCATTACGTCCCAGATGTTAAGCAACGTCAGATAACACTTCAATTCAGTTTAGGGTGTTCTAATCAGAATCGTTTGACGTGTTTTGACATTTCATTGGTGTGTACCTATTAATATGGTTGCATTGAATTTAAAAATTTGAAATGAAAAGTTGATATTTGTTGATGATGAAAATGGATGCTGAAAATTTGGATCTTACTAAAAATATCATGGTATGACCTATGCTTTTTATACTATGACCCTGTGACACGTATAGCGCAACTACTACATTTTGTTTCATTTGAACGATGAACATTTCAATAGTGTTCCATAAAATTTTCAAGTAAATATATTAAATGGAATCAACTCTACAGTTATTGAAAGAGACCCATGCGAAAGGTAATTTGCTTGACGGTTGACATTATTCCCACTCTTATATTCATCGGGTATCAAAAAATTAGGTAGAATTTTAATTTGTAGGACTCTGGCTATCATTTGCTCTAGGACTATGTTAAAATAGATATTTAAAATTAAAATATTAACACTGTTTTTAAGGTGAAAGGCCAATGTTTGTCATTATTTTTTTTCGACTTTTTTAGACCATAACTGTTGATGTTCTGAACACACCATCTAAATGTGAGCAGGACTTTTTAAAGGTTTGTTAACTCTTTTTTATTTTGGGATATGGTTACGCAAAGTCAAGTATTTTTTTTAAATCGTCTTACCCATCCCACTGTGCGCCGTAGACGTGTTCATCCCGGAATTCTTGAGAATCTCTATCAGCTCGAATCTAAACGCAGATATATCCTGCTTTATTTCGTTCACATCGTCCTCGGTGACACCCTGATTCTCCGCCTTCCTTTGTTCCACGGTAACATATCGCCGAACTAAATTCCGCATAATGCCCTGTCAACAGGAATAACATTACTATTGTTCCGCTGTATTCAGCGACGGCGTTATTTCATGTAGTCCGTTCTGCAATATTTTATACAGGGCGCTCCACCTAAGACGATTCCGTTTATAATTTTGTTAAAACGCTTCAAATAAAAGTTGACTAAAATTATGTGGAGGATATTTTTAAAATATTTCTAATCAGACCAAGGGTGTTCCATTTCACGTAACCCGCTAACAACTTTGTTATTTTAAATGGAACACCCTGTATACTATATTGGTCGATTCTATTAACCATTCTACGAGGGTGGTTTGATAAGTCCGTGACTTTTAAAAGAAAACAATTTTTGTTCGGCAAAAAATCATTTTATTTTTCTACATTCTACATAATCTCCTTTTAGCTCGATACATTTAGTCCAACGTGTTTATAATTTTTTTTATTCCTTCTAAAGAATATGATTCCTCTAGGCCCTCAAAATAAGCGTTTGTTTCAGCGATGACCTCTTCATTCGACCCGAATCTCCTACTACCCAGTCATTTCTTCAGGTTTGGAAATAGGAAATAGTCGGAGGGGGGCTAAATCTGGAGAATATCGTGGATGAGGTAGCAGGTTGTAACCCAATTGATGAATTTTTGCCATGGTGATTAAACACGTATGCACCCGTGCATTGTCCTGATGAAACAATACTTTCTTCTTTGCTAAATCCGGTTATTTCTACTTCAAACCAGTGTCAAATCTGCCCAACAGCTGTGAACAATATTCGCCAGTGATCGTTTTACCCTTTTCAAGGTAATCGATATGAATGACACCGCGCGAATCCCAGAAAAACTGTGACCATGACTTTGTTGGCCGACAGACCCATCTTAGTCTTCTTCAGTGTACGTTCACCTGTAGAAACCCACTCTTTTGATTGTTGCTTGGTCTCTGGTGTGGTGTGATGGATCCATGTCTCATCTATGGTAACGAAACGGCGCAAAAACTCGTTTTGATTGCGGCTGAGCATCCCCAAATACTCCTTTAAAGTGGTCACACGGTTGTGTTTATGGTCGATCGTGAGCAATCGTGACACCCATCGTGCGGACAGCTTTTTCATATCCAAATATTCATGCAAAATGTGATGCACCCGCTCAGTTGAGATGCCTACAGCCTCAGCCAACTCACGCACTTTCAATCTTCGATCGTCCAATATCATTCCATGGATTTCATCGATGAATTCTGGCGTAACGACTTTTTTCGGGCGACCTGAACGTTTTGTACTGGTGCAGCGACAACGAATTCAGTAAATCACTTTTTAACCATTGAAATTGACGTATATACAGTGAGGTTCATAAGTAACAGATAAATTAATTATCTACGTATTATCCGATCGCCCGAAACGCAAAACAGCCCGGTTTTCAATGTCGTTTTTGAGATACTTCCTCTTTGACAAACTTGGTCCATTGTATGATTGTAGAGCACCTCTTCACGGACCAAACGCACTTTAAAAAATTACCGTAGTCCTGATATTGACAATTGCCGGGCCATTTTTTGAAAACACCTTTTTTTACATTTTTTCGAATTACACCAAAAGTTATGAATATTTTTTTGATAAAATTTTTACTGTAAGTAGCCGCCGAAAAGAGCTACAATTTGGAAGAAGGAAGGAATACTCGGAAGTCCCTATGACTTTCGTAGGCCGAGTAATTAGATAGTAAAGAAAGGGCAATTTTTCGAAATTTTTATTTTTTTTGCAAAAAGTTGTGAACCGATTTTAATTTTTTAAAAACTGATTTTCTTCGTCTATATACTATAACGTGCTATTTTTTGTTTTTCTGTAATGGTAGTATTCTGAATATGGTAGTTTTCCCACCCCCAAAGCTTCCCAATAGTAAAAGTGATGTTAAAAACATTTAAATGATTTTAAACATTTTAAAAATTCAAAATTTCACCTGGGAAATCGTCTCTCGGGGGTTTTTTCGGGGTCGCTGATTACGAATCCACGAATCTAATTACAACAATTCAAACTCTCAATATGATATGCGCGCGAATTTTGGTATTAATGTAGTAAAATTATTGAAAAAATAAATTACGAGTGTAATAAAATCGTTTTTTCAAGTTTTCTTTAATTTCAAAAAACTGGGTACAAAAAATGAGCTTACAATCTACAAATATAGTTGACATCATTCGTAATCAGAGTCGTTTTCGAGCATTGCTGATGCAGTATTGGTGGGTCCCTCTTCATCTTCACTTATATCTTGTTCTACTATCATTTCAGCCGGGCAAACCACTTCATCCTCTGTAATGTCAGTAGTTGCAGGTGGCTCGCAATTAGTGCAGTTAGATCCGTAACAAAATTTACACGTTTATGAACAGTATACGCCATTTTTCCTGCAACCACAAGCTGCACCACAACCAGTTTGACATCCATATTTTATTGCATCCATAATACTTTTTGGCGCGGGTGGTTCTGTCATTCTTATGGGATGCAGGACGCCGTCCATAACTTTCCAACCCCAATCAGTTGGGTTTAATTTTGCGGTTTTATTGTGATCTGAATCTACTAATAATCCTATCCAAGAGTGCACTTGATAGTAAACTCTTTTCAAATGTTCTCGGATGTTTTTTTTATCTCTGTCACTTCTAGGGGTGGTTTTAATGGGGTGCAACCACCCTCACTCGACCCGATTCGTAATCAGCGACCCCGAAAACCCCTGAGAGACGATTTCTGAGGTAAAATTTTGAATTTTTCAAATGTTTTATCACTTTTACTATTGGGGAAGCTTTGGGAGTGGGAAAACTACCATAATTTTTTCATTTTTCATAGCAAGGCAGATGTTAGTGGTGATGAACGTTCCTGAGGGTCTAAAGAACACGTACAAACAAAAATTTTAAAATCGGAGCTGCTTATCAACTTTTCCAGATTTTACAGTATTTTCCGGCTTATTTACTGGACTATAGGGAAGTGGTCGGATGTTCTAATAAAATGATCAATAATGCCAAAAAATTTAAAGAAAAAGAAGAAAAAGAGGCCGAAAAAAAACTTTAACTGATGAAAGAAGCATCCTAAGATTAAAAAAAATCCTTTCATAACGTCAACTCAAATTAAAAGGAATGAAATCTCAATGTAGATACATCTACAATAAGAAGAAGGCTCATAGCGAAAAACTGGATGGCCAGAACTCCTACGAAAGTGCCGTTACTCAAGAAGAAACATCTTCGTGACAGAATTAAATTCGCTCGGGAACATTTAAACTGGCCTCTCGCACAATGGACAAATATCTTCTGGACCGATGAGTCGAAAATTGAGTTATATAGTCCAGGCTACAGAACATTTGTCCGCAGACCAACAAGAGATGAACTTAAACCCCGGTGTACAGTCAAGACCGTTAAACATGGCGGAGCAAAAATTAATGTGTGGGGTTCTTTCTCGTATCATGGTACTGGGCCAATATTTTTGATCAAGCCTACGATAACCGCATTAGTCTACATATAATGAGAGAAGTAATGTTGCCCTATGTAGACTGGAATATGCCGCTCAGATGGGTCTTACAGAAGGACAATGACCCAAAACATATCAGCAGACTAGCAGAAGGCTTTTTTGCACAAAATCGAGTTCAGGTTATGGAATGGCCCGCTCAGTCACCAGACCTGAACCCAATTGAAAATCTTTGGGAAGATGTTAAAAAAGCTGTTTTTTAAAGCAAAACCGAAGAATACAGCAGAATTATGGTATGCTGTACAATCAGCGTGGGGAGGCTATTCCATTACAACGTTGTCGAGCGCTGGTTGACTCTATGCCACGGCGTTGTGCTGCTGTTTTGAAAAACAAAGGTTATACAACAAAGTATTAATATGTTACAGTTTAACTTTTTAATTTCATTTGATTCCTTGTACAGTAATTTGTATGTTTCACGAGCGGTGCTATTTTTTTACACAGTAAAAACTTGAGATATTATAAGTTAACTGAATGTGCTACATTTATTTTTAGTTTATTTGGAACAATATGCTATATATAATGTTTTGTTATGTCATTACTCTTTTGTATTAAAATGCTAAACAGATTCAACTAAGGCTTGCTTTTTATATTTCATGTTTTTAATGTAAAATACAGTCGGTGCTATTTTTATGCACAGAGCTGTAGTTAGAGATGTGCGGTTTGGACGGTTCGATTCGTCACGAATTTTTACACTAACGGAGTCGTGGCCTTCCCTAACTTCGTTAGTGTAAATTTAACCGAATTAGGTGGAACACCCTGTACACATGCCACAGAAACGTCTCACTACCTGGTATCTGAAGTCTCTCTCGCTCGCCTGCTTCACTTTGCGCTGGAACAGAAATAATAAACTGGCCGTTAATATCCTACAAATGGATCCGCGTAAACGTGAATAAGTGTTTTATTTTTCGTCCCGTTTTCGAGCGGATTTATCATTTAATTTAGAAGTCGCTCTCTGTACGAAACGCCATTTTTAGAACGGCCGTTGGATAGGGGAACAGGCAGCGAATAATAAAGCTGTCATATAAATTTCCGTATAATAAAAATTTTATAGGAATCAAAAAAATACCTCGTATAAATTTTAATATTAAATTTCATTGCTTTGTTAAACGCTTATGGAAATACAGTTATTTACAGCAACGTAGTTTAATGCAAAATGGGATCACCATCGAGATATACAGGGTGTCCCCGGATATAGTTACCTATAGGTGAAATGGACAAAAAAATTAAATTTTCGACAAGTCACTCTTCATAAAAAGTTGTGCTTGTCTTGAAACGTCCAGAAAGTTTGTTCTTTCTTCCAATTTAACATACAGGGTGTTCAAAAATAGCAAAAGTTAAATAACAACGAAGAGTAAAGTACCTTAAATATTAACGCTATGTAAAAAAGTTATTAAGAAAAATTGTTTGCAATTAAATTTAATACTCAAATTTGAAAGCATAGCCTACTAATCAATATTAAGTATATTGTTATACGTTTGAAGTATAGCCATTTTACTTAAAAAAAATTACTGAAGGTGCAGACATAATAAGAAATCATAAACCCCAAATATATTATTTAAACATTTATGTTGAAGAAACAGCACGGCTAGATAATCATTGAATCAATCAACATTTTAGTTAATAGCTTGTCTTTACACTATTTCTTCTCAAAGTCCATAATTAGAATATTTGAAATTTCAGTAAGTCATCAATAAGGCAATTGTTATTGTTTGACATTGTGTTTCACAGAGCGCTTGAAATTTCAATTATTGATTTTTAATTCCAAATAATGCTTACTTTACAACATAAAATTTATCTTATCAAATGTTATGGTATCGGTAATATTTCTTATCGTCATGCAATTGAACTGTTTCGTGAAAAATGTCCAGAAGTCGAAATTAGCCGTCAAAGTTTGAAAAAGTTAGTACGAAATTTTGATTTAACTGATGATGTAAAATCCGGAAAAAATCAAAAAAGGTCCATGATGACGATGATGCAGCCACAATTCTAGTTTGAATTCAGTCGAAGAATATCCAAAACTATCACTAAGAATCTGCACAAATTGATATTAGCAAGACACACATTCAAAGGATTTTGGCCGAAAATAAGTTTAAAGCTTTCAAACCGAAAATAATACACACGTTGGAAGTTGACAATGATGCACGTCGATTGGATTTCTGTTTAGAAATAGGAGCGAGGCTTACTGTAGATATGCATTTTCGCAAAAGTATAATATTTTTTCCGATGAAAGCACTTTTTCTACAAATGGAGTGGTATCGTCGCAGAATTGTCGTTTTTGGGCACAAGAAAATCCGTCTTTTTTCAGTTACTTCTACAAGTCAAAATTTGAAAAAAGTGAATGTTTCGTGTGCAATTACTTCCAATCGAATAATTAGTCCGTATTTTTTTAAAGAAAATTTAAATCAGAATTCATACTTGGAGATGCTAAACACATTTTTCTTGCCAGAATTAGACGAAGAGAATTTAGAATATAGAATAAAAAAGCGTATTTTCAACAGGACGGATGCTCCGCCCATTCAACAATTCAGGTCCGCAGTTGGCTTAACAAACAATTTGAAGGGAAGTGGATCGGAAGATATGGAGCTATTTATTGGCCAGCAAAGTCTCCTGACTTGTCGCCATTTGACTTTTCCTTTGGGGATTTTTGAAGGAAATAGACAGTCGATAGAACACCATATTGATTTACTCAAAACTCGGATCATTCAAGCAGTGACCCAAATAAATCGAGAAAATTTCCACTCAACATACCTACACATCTTTTAGAACGAGACTGGAGAGGTGTGTTGAACTTGGAGGCCTGAATGTAGAATAGTTATGGTGCGTGAATAATAATTTTGATGTTTTTTCAAAATAAATGTTGAATTTGTTTAATAAATCAAAATTTAAATGTCAAATAAATCTCCAAAACAAATCTTTAAATAATATTTTTGGGGTTTATGATTTCTTATTATTTCTACCTTTAGTAAACATATTTTATATAATATAATTTTTCTTTATAACTTTTTTTACGTAGCGTTAATATTTATGGTACTTTACTCTTCATTATTAATTTTCGCTATTTTTGAACACCCTGTATGTTAAATTGATCAAACAACAAACTTTCTGGACGTTTCAAGACAAGCAAAACTTTTTATGAAGAACTTTTTCTTTTGAAGAAACTTTTCGTCGAAAAATTATTTTTTTTGTCCATTTCACCTATAGGTAAATCAATCCGGGGACACCCTGTATATTGCGTCAGTAATATTGCCTCAATAATAGTGGCCGTGTAAGGTGCGCTTTAGAGACCCTACTCCTTTGATTACCATTCTTTGCAAAAACTAATGCCAACTTCACGTGAGGCTCTTACCCTTATCGTCCTCATGTGCTCTTTCTTCGCGGCCCTCGAGTGACCGCAGAACTTCCGGCGGACCCATTCGATGATGTACCACATGCTCTTGAAGGTCGGTATGATGTTGAACGGGGGCGGCACGGTGCCCCCTCCTCGAAGTAGCTAATCCACAGCTTGCTCCGCGCGAATTTCCATTCGGTATCGGCTCTCTCCTGTCAAATTAAATTGTTCGTGAAATTAGGTACTAAACTCCTTAGATGGTAGATACCTACTTTCTGTACGTGATACTTTACCGGTTAGTTTCCATAATCTGACAAGTTATGAGTTTATTACTGAAATTAGAGAAAAAGTTCCATATAAAAGTTTAGATTTCTTACATAAGTTTTTATAATATGCTAAGAGATAATGAACATCAAAAACATGAAAAACGAACCAAAGTTGTGATTTTTAAATGGACCCACTTCATTATTTTTAGGTGATGACAGAGTTTTCTTTTCAAAAATACACGGTGGAGACTCTAACAGAAAGGATTTTAGCGGGGTGGTGAATGATT
Organism: Aromia moschata; assembly: GCA_029963805.1. Classification (NCBI taxonomy): domain Eukaryota; kingdom Metazoa; phylum Arthropoda; class Insecta; order Coleoptera; family Cerambycidae; genus Aromia; species Aromia moschata. The sequence goes on along the minus strand of JAPWTK010000032.1, from coordinate 1,231,882 downwards.
GTTAAAAAATTCCGTCAGCTTTTAAATGTATTTACCTACATTTTGCAAGTATGTGAAAAATCCCTTCAGGGGTGGCTGAAACCACCCTCGAGTTTTTTCAAATGCAACCCTATGGCTTGTGACCCCTCATTGTAACGCTGGTGGAAAGCCACGCTATCATTTTATTTTTATTTATTCATACAATTAAAACAATTTAAAAATAATTTATTTTCACGTAAATTCAAACTTTTTGCATCATTTTTTCCCTTACAATTAGCAAATTTGCGGTGTTATTTTTCCGATTTCCTCTCTTATCCTTTTCTGAGTTGCTATGTTGTTTTTTGATGGAACCCTACTTGTGGTCCCCACAAAAATCTGGGTTTGCTTCAATATTAGCCTCAATCCACCTAGAAAATTGTAAAACAATGGCATTGGTGGGGCCCCACCTTTCGTGAAACAAAGACATCACTGGCATTGTTCGTGCTACAGTAAATTAAAATTCTGAAGTAGTGAAGTTCTATGAGTATGAAGTTCATCAGTTCTCTTCACATAACAAGTTCGTGCCCATTTAATTAAAGTGCCTTCAGAGAAAACTCCTTAGATGAGGTTTTGATCAACACAAGAGTGATTGATCATCTTCCCTTGAATTATTTTTTTTTTTCTCATTTTAAGTATTTACAAAACTGCTTTCTGCTTACGATTCTATCACGGGTCAGTGACGGGGAGGATGATTTTCTTCTAGAGCAAGCAACAATTCAACTTCGTGTCGTCATCAACAACAGCCCTTTACTCGTACTTTCCTACACCCTTCTGATATTGGGGCTCAATTTTACTACTGACTTGATTTAGTGTTGGCCAGGGAGGGGTTTCTCGAAAAAGTTCCCCTTTTCCCCTTATCACCATATCAATCATCATCAATTTCATTATAGTTTCACCATTTGAAATAACACTTCGTTTCAAACTTGTACTACATAAGTTTTTAAAAAATATAGCTGTGGCAAAGAATTAAGTGATTACATTCCAAAACTACACAACATTTTATACAATTTTGTTAAAAATGAACCAAATGTGTGATTTTTTCCAAATGGAGCACGTCGGTAGCAAATTTATTAAATGTAGGTAAATACATTTAGCTGATCGTCAAAGAAATCATTCACCACCCCGCTAGCGTATATTCAAAAATATATAAAATGTCTATGTTTGCATGAGAAGGTCGCGACATACACTCCACTCCCCTAATGTTTGCGAGTAGATTATTTAATTTAAAAATATTTGACGCGGAAAAAACAAGAACGTTAGCAGAAATTTCATAGAAGAAATAATGTGTATTGCAGCACTAAGAATGTATTTAAATAAGTTTGGCGTGTGGATCGGTAAATGTGGAACTGTTCAGTGGCCTCCAAACAGCCCAGACCTTACCACTTTGGACAGAGTTTTCTGAGGCTATAAAAATACTAATGTTTTGGATGCATTGAGAAAAGAATTGATATAAGTTTTAAATGACCTTAATCCTAATGTTATAGTAAATTCAATTTCTAATAAAATCACCGAGAACTATACCTATATCGAGAGTACAGCATTTGTAATTATTTGTATTATGCTCTTTGAGAAATGAGATTTACCTAATTTTTATTTAAAATTCTGTAAATTTGTCTTAAAATTTGTTTAAACTTTTATTTATGATTGCAATTATTTTTGTAAAATAATCCTGTGTTACTAATGGTTCAATTGTTTTTTCTCATAGCATATTATAAAAATGTATGCAAGTCTATAACTTCTGTCGAAGAATTTTTTCTAGTATCAATAATAAACTCGCAATAACTTGTAGTAACAAGTTGCAGTTATGAGTTTGTATTGTTTGACATTTGTTGAAGTTTGAAATTATCTGATCCATTGGCTTTAATAGTGGTTTGTGTTTTTTTTTGAGCTACAAACTTTTATTTTGCACTGGAAAACTGTTATTTTTCGAACAATCGAGGTGTTATAGTTGTCAGACTTCCGCTTGCGAAATGCGAAAACAGTTAAACAGCTGCTGCCAAGAGTTAGTAGCATCATAAAAAATGTACGAGACAATAATGGTCCATTGCTACCCTTGGAAGCTGTTAGAAAGGTAACTTAAATATAAAATTAAAATATGAATTAAAACCACAGTCCAACAGTCCAATAGATATATTGTTTTAGCGTGTAACAACAGCACTAAACTTGAATGTTTCTACATTCAGTTTAATTCTATTTCACAAAAAGCAAAAAAACAATGAACTTTTAAAATCGCCTAGAAAGCGTAATTCTACCAAGAGGTTTACAAATACTGTACCATCAAATACAAGTGCTATTCGTAACATTTATAATAATTTATGTATATGTACAAAAAAACTATACTGCAGTATTTGTAACCGAATGGTGTTAGGTGTGAGAATATCTTATTTTTTTATATAATTCTAAAAAAGGCACTTCTCTGTGCCTTTTCTACTAATTTTTCGTCTCATTAAAAAAATCTGTACTAACTTTTGCTACCAATTTTTGTGAAATATTGCCTGCATATGCACGCTTATCGTCTAAGCTCAGTCCAAGAATTTTTACCAGCCGACCAGCCGCAACTAGTGCAATTTTCAGAGTGGTTTATATGTAATTTGCAAAATAATGTAAACGTCTTGGAAAAAAAAAACATTTTTACTGACAAAACATAGTTTTACCTCTCCGGCTATGTTAATTATCAACAAATGGGAGTGTGGAACTCTGAAAATTCGCATTTCTGTATAGGAAGCCTCTGCATTCTCAGAAAGTTGACGTGTGGGCGATCATATCCAAAAAAAATTACTAGAAATCAAGAAGACTAAGGACTAAGGAGACCGAACTCGTTCGGTATCATGGTCTCATATATGTCCGCCTCCAGAAAGCGCTGTAAGCAGTGCTGTACTCGACGTCACGTGATGAGCAGCGGACCACATGTGAATATTTATGAATGTAGGCTGTCAAAGCGTATTGTTACGTATTTCGATTCACGACGACTTCCAAACACTTTTATTAATATTCTACAACTCGTCGATCTTAACTGTGTAACATTCGAATCACAACTAACTCTATCCTAGCAACAACAACACTATTTATAGTTTTTAAATGTTCTAGAAAATTCATTTGACATCTAGAATATTTAATATGTCATTCCATTACAACAGCTAGTGTATAAACTAAATAGACTAAGTATGTAAATTATAAAACTTAATAACTGACAGCTGTCACTAATGACATTTCACAAATGTCACAGTATGCTTACATGCCGTTTGGCTTTAATAAAAATACAAATCGAATGTTAAATAAATATGGTGCTGTGTTGCGTTGTGTGATACAAGAAGCGTTCCGAAGCGTCAGAATAACCTAATATTATTTCAAAGTTCGGAAGATGACTTCCGAACCTCACCAACCCCTCCACCGGTCAAAACTCACCCCCGGAAGAAGTGTTTTTTTTTTATTTTTTTATATCAGCGACAAAACGTCTGTCCCCCGTTTCCGAAGATGCTGAACACGGTGGTGGTGTTTAATATCCCTTGATACCCCCCACCTTGATACCCCTCCACCCTCCACCTTGATACCCTCCACCAGCCTAAACTTACCCCCGAAAGGGGTATTTTTTTATATCAGCGTCAAAATATCTGCCCCCCCCCGTTTTCGAGGATGCTGAGCACGGTGGTGGTGTTGAAGATTATTTACGACCCCCACCAACCCCTCCACCGGTCAAAACTCACCCCCGAAAGGTTTTTTCTATATCAGCGGCAAAACGTCTGTCCTCCCCGCTTTCGAGGATGCTGAACACGATGGTGGTGGACGATTTTTTTGTCAAATCCCTTCAATCCCCAAATCAATAAATATATCACCCTTTTCGGGGGTGAGTTTTGGCTGGTGGAGGGGTTGGTGGGGGGTCGCAAGGGATATTGAACACCACCACCGTGTTCAGCATCATCGAAAACGGGGGGACAGACGTTTTGCCGCTGATATAAAAAAATTAAAAACCACCCCTCCGGGGGGTGAGTTTTGACCGGTGGAAGGGTTGGTGAGGATCGGTCATCTTTAGCACCACCACCGTGCTCAGCATCCTCGAAAACGGGGGAAAAAACATTTTTTTTACAAGGAAATGATGTAGGGGGGTGGTTTTCGGCCGTTTTGGGCGGTTGCGCAATCTCAAAGAGACATTCTGACACCGGCATCGTGTTCAGCATCCTCGAAAACGGGGGGAGAGGTACTCTCGATCCGGGTAAATCGAGATCAATGTTCGTCCAACTCACAGACGCCACTATTAGTACAGAACCACGGTATACGTATAGATATCTATTTGTATACCAGGGTACACAACTGCTTACAGCGCCTCTGGAGGCGGACATATTCGAGCCCCTCGCGTTATACAGCGAAAAGCCGCAGCTGTCTCCTTAGTTCTAGTCTTCTTGCTAGAATTATGTAAATCAAATTGGACTGATTTTTTTTAAGGGACTCACAATTCGGCGCGACACCGTAATGCTCTTTTAGATTTCTTTTTATCAGACGATACATTAGGATTAAAAAGTCAAGATTAAAGACGGGCTGAATAAATCTGAATACATTTCAACGTTCGATAAATATTTATCGAGGTTTTCGCCGGTGAGCGTAAAAATAAGAGGATTTATTACAAATCCAATCACGAATCCACTTTACCCCCCATACTCACCGATATGAGCTGATACGAGTGGTTCATCATCGCAATTAACAGGTTGAGGAGGACGACGATGTTAATAACGGAGTAAGTCCCGAACATCAGCATGCCCCAGAACCTCGTGAATATTTTGATTTCGTTCAGCTCGAAGCTCTCCAGGTCTATCAGTCCGAACACCGCCCAGAATAGCGTCTGGCTGGTCTCGAACAAGCTGAAATACAATTAAAGGGTTTCCATTAATTCAGCGGTTTTAACCGAAACGTTTAAATTCACAGTTCAACGTTTTGAATTCTCTAATTAAACGACACGTACCGAGACTTTTCAGATTATGTAATCAAGTTATTCTAGACAGCCGTGTTAATGAGTAAGCGTTAATTAAAATTTTACGAGACCAAATTAAGTGTTTTCCAATTTAAAAAACGGAGTATGTTCTTGAAGGGTTTTAACATAAAATTATATTAAAGCTACTAAAAAAAACTTCAGTTCAAAAAATCGTTTTTTATAGTATTTATTATCAGTCAGAATCAGTTACATTCTACGAGTTATTTTGCTGTCTGATGAAATGACTACAGTGCTATAAGTACATACAATTATTGTGATATACCGGGTGTCACGGTAACGAAATCACTTTCGAGCTGTATTTTTTTATTAATTTTAATGATATTTCATATGTATGTATGTCATATTTGGTATAGATGTCAATGAATGGTCTACACAGCATTTTTGTGCAACTTCGGGTTTCACAGGAAATGCATGCAACTTTTGATTTTCTAAAAAAACTCGAATTAAATGGTTTAGACGGTAAATTTATTAAGGAATACATTCGGCTTACTAGTATTTGTATGAATCAAAATTGTTTTCAGTATAATGGTGAATATTTTCAACATGAGGGAACGGCAATGGGTACCTCCTTGTCACTTATCATTGCAAATCTTTTTATGAGTAAATTTGAGACAGAGGTGAAAGATAAATTCGAGTAATTCCCTAGAGTCTGGTTCAGGTATGTGGACGATATCATCGCGGTATTTGATACAAAAGCAATTAGTTTAGATAATTTTGTTGCTAAATTAAATTTTCCGTTTCCCTACCATAAAATTTACATATGAAATGGAACGCAATGAACAGATAACATTTTTAGATGTATTAGTTATTAGAAATAGTGAAAATAAGTTAGAGTTTGATGTATATAGGAAAGGAACCGCGTCTCTTATATAATCTAATATATTCCCAACGATTCACACCACCCTTTTCAACATAAAATGGCAAGTTTTAATTTTCTAATTCACCGTTTGTTAAATTTCCTCCTCTAAAAGGAGGTCTGAACATGAGAAACAATTAATTAAGAATGTAGCTAAGAATAACGGTTGCTCAGTCCATTTAATAGATAAGTTGATAAGGAAGCATACATTTAAGAGAACCCTGTACAATTCCACGACTTTTCGTAGAGATACTGACAATTCGAAATTTGTTTCGTTACCATATGAACCTAAATTCACTCGCGGACTAAATTAAATTTTTAAAAATATTAATGTCAATTTGGTTTATAATTCTAAGAATAAACTACAGACGCTTTTGGGTAACCCTAAAGAAAAAAACAACAATAACGAAAAGTCAGGAATATACGAAATAAGTTGTAAGGACTGTGATCAAAAGTATATTGGGCAAACAAAGATATATATTTTGACTAGATTTAAAGAACACATGGCTCATTTAAAATATGGCAGGATGGAAAAATCTTGTGTTGCCCACACTTTTGACAACAACCATAGGATAGACATAAATAATTTAAAATTAATTAGAAATGTAACGAACAGTAGACAGTTGGATGCTTTTGAAAGTTTAGAAATTATTAAGTGTAACAGTAATATGAATAAGGACAATGGTCCGATACTCACCAGTCCACTGTTTGCTCTGATAAACAAAGACATATGTTACGGTTCAGTGAACCGTGGCAACTTTAGTATAACTAGTGCAAGTGTGTAGGCCAGAATTTTGTTTAATCTTCTCCTGAAGATGCCAACTTAGTTCGAGAAATGTATAGTAGTTCGGTGTTTCGTGGAAAACGTCCGTTTTTTGTTTCTACGCCGAAGGTTCCAGTACCCACTCCAGGATTTTGTGGAGTGGGTACCCTGAAATAGGTGATGAAATAGGATACCCTGTATATTTTTACGTATTTGGAATCTGCGGATCATGTTTAGTGGAAACGGTTTTTTTTATTCATTATTTATTTTTCTTTTATTAATTTTTTGAAATTGATTATAAGGGCAATTATTGTCCAAACATGATTCATTTGATCTAGAATGAGGTTAAATAAGTGCATCTGCAAAAGTGCACCTGCTATAATAATACGAGGGCAAGTCAAATATAAACCGGAATTTTTCAAAATAAAATTTAAAAACTAACATATTATTTTTCTATAATATAGTCTTTTTTTCACATTTTTCCAACCAAACCGGCAACTTTTTTGATTCTGTCGTCATACAAAGTAACAAGTTGTACCAGCAGCCAGTTGTGCACGAACTGTTCAACTTCTTCATCATTTCAAATCTCTCGCCTTTTTAAGCGGTCCAAACAAATGGTAGTCGCAAGGCGATAAGTCTGGACTGTAAGGGAGGATATTCAAGCTGCTCTCAGTGCATTTCCTCCAGCTTGGCCTGAGTTATGGCTGCAGTGTGTGGCATGGCGTTGTCATGGAGAAGAACGACGTTCCTGATGGGATAACGACGCCTTTTGGTGCGATAGGCAGCTTTTGTCGCTGCCATCAAAAAGTTGACAATAACATTCTGCATTGATTGTTTGGCGTTCATGGAGAAAGTCAAGGAAAATAATGCCTTTTCCATCTCAAAAAACAGTCGAAAGACTTTTCCTGCCGACAACCTTGTTTTCACCTTCACTGATGCTCTTTCTTCTTTTTGCTACCACTCCATACTCGTTTGTTTGGATAATGATGTATAGTCAAAATTTCATAAAAATAAGTATACAACATATAAAACCGTAAAAAATAAATAAAATGAGTAAAAAATATGAAAAAAACCGGTATGCGAACTTTAATCGATGGTGGACGGTGACAGGGACTAACATAGCAGTTGAATTTTTTCAACCTCATTTTAGATAAAAAGAATCATGTAGGGACAATAATTGCTCTTTTAATCAATTTACAAAATATAATAAAAAAAAAACAACAAAAAATCACCTAAAAATTACAAAACAAAACAACCGTTTTCACTAAACATCGCCTGCAGATTTCAAATACAGTGTGGAGCAGCCAAATGGAGTAAATTCAGTAGCTCCATTATTATGCATTTTTTTAGAAAATCCTGAGACGTTCATTTCCTAATTCTAAAATGACATCTTGAGACGTACATATGTCATCCCTAAATTCAATACCCTTCAGGTGATAGCTACAACTCCTAAATTTTCAAACTGGAAGTAGGAGCTTATGATACTTCATTTGAAAGGTTTTTTCATTCCCTATTCAAAACTGCTATGGTTTTAAATTTTATTGCAGGAATTAACAAGAAATAAAGATTAGTTTCTCCAGCGTAGGAATTCGTTACATTAAAATAAAACTTTTATAAGTAACACTATTTGTCAATTTTAGGTTCTGAAATGTTAATAATAACAAAAAATAAATGTCTGTAATTGCCGACATTCCCTACTATAAGATAAAAACTGTATCTAATAAATACGTACAATTTTTTTGGCTTGACAAAAACGAGCAAGCAGCAAAAAAAACAAACCTGAAATTTAAGAAGTTGACCATTATCAGCTTTAGTGAAATTACCTAGAGACATGCTTGTAATTGTAACAGTAGTTAACAGTTCAGTTAAGTTGTAATTGTAACAGTAGTATCAGTGTTAAACTTTTTGCTTTAGTTTTCGTATTGCAATTCAGAGAGATGGTTTACCCAACAGAAATGCATAAGATAACGATTTTGCAGATATCCGGCAATATCTCCACACAATCTTTCCAAATCGCTGGATAGGGAGACGTGGTTCTGTTGAATGGCCTGCACGATCACCTGATCTCACGCCGTTAGACTTCTTCCAATGGGGATATGTAAAAAGTACGGTCTACAAAACGAAACCCGACGATTTAGCTGACTTAAGAAGAAGAATAACACTTGCAATTAGGTCGATTACCCCGCATATGTTAACTAACGTTAGAAGACATTTCTGTTTACGTCTACTATGCTGCTAAGATGCTGGAGTCATGAATTTGCTCATTTGTTTTGCAACATCTGCTGCATTAATAATGATGTGTTTTTTATTTTAATGTAACGAATTTCCTAAGCTGGAGAAACTTGTTTTTTCTTGTTAATTTCTGCAATAAAATTTAAAACCATAGCAGTTTTGAATAGAGAATGAAAATACCTTTCAAATTAAGTATCACAAGCTCCTACTTCCAATTTGAAAATGTAGGTGTTGTAGCTATCACCTGAAGGGGGTTGAATTTAGGGATGACATTTTTACGTCGCAAGATGTCATTTTAGAATTAAAAATTGACGTGTCTCAGAATTTTCTAAAAAAATGCATAATAATGGAGCTACTGAATTTATTGCATTTGGCTGTTCCACACCGTATGTAAAAATACACAGGGTGTCCTATTTAAAAATCAGAAGTTGCATAAATATGCTGTGTACACCATTAATGGGCACTTACACTAAATATGACACACAATTTCATTAAAATATCTTTCAAATTATAGAAATGACTGTCCGAAAGTGATTCCGTTGACACCCGGTATATTGCAATAATTATTTTTACACAGTAATCAATCTGACTGCGAAGTCAGAACAGACTACGGTACATCCTCCAGACCTCATCTGCTTTTGCAAGGTTCAGAAGATATTTAATTAAGAACGAAAGTTACAGCTAGTAATTAAAAAGTTTTATGGTACCTACTTATTCGGGAAAACAACCTAGCGATTTAATTATAATTCCAACATCGTCGTATTATGGAGTTGAATCGTACTGAATATAATGACAATACGGAGAATAATTAAGTACTGAATCCGTCTACTTAATACGTAATTTAGTGCACAGAAATAGAAAAAATAAAACAAACATATACAAGCGATTTAAAATTTCTTTGAAAACTAATGTTGAGATTTCTCACTTGAGGCGCTAATAAATACACAGGGCGTCCGGGAATTGAGTACAACGTAATACCAGAGATTCCTCGGCCCAACAATATTATTCTTATACAGTCTTATTTCAACTAAACATAACATTTACATGACGGATAAAATCCCATGCTCGTCTATGACACGTAATTTGGTTCTTACATAGCCCATCAGTCTTTGGACGGTAGCAACGTCGACTTCCCGAATTTTCTGAAAGATTCTTCGTCTTAACTACTCCTCATTTTGGTCTCCCAACCCCCATCATACACCTTTCTGCCCAGATGAGGCCAACATTTCTCAATGGGCCTCCCTTGAAGAACATTTAGGGGGTTTTCTGTCTTCGGAACAAAATTGATGCCGTTTGTAGCTTGGTTAGCTACAAACTCTTGTCTCTTTTTTTTTGGCGTAATGGCACGAGGCTAAGTCAGACCAGAACATTATTTGGTCGTTGATGATGTGTGTTTATACAATTTCGAAATTTTGTGAGGCATTTTTTGTATGTAAATGTCTGCATTGATGGCTTCACTTCGAACACGTCCAACATGCAGTCGTGAAACACCAGCCTCTGATATGGCATACCACACCAAAATTTATTCTTCAAACTTGAGTTTGCCTTTGGATTTAACTTTATCAGGAGCGTCTTGTACATTGTCCGCATAGAAACCGTTATTACGTTTGACCTCCGAGTTCAACAACGTGAAATATTTTTTATTTATTTTTTCACGAAAATGAATGCGTCTCAAAAGCACAGCAATACCTGGGAATACTTTCCAACTGAGCGGCGGTGTATTTTGGAGCCTTTGTTGTTCCTTTACTTAGATTATTTCTGACTGATTTTCAACTAATAGTCGAGCGTGAAATATGGTATCTTCGAAATAACTTACACGTTGACATTCCCAATGTGTTTCTGCACCTTTATTTACAAAAATGTCATATTAAACTTCGAGCAATTTACTAAATTTTGTTTCCAGCGGCAACTTGATCGGATCATGTTTACTATAAATCAATTTTATTGAAATATTTTACGAAAACTTTTGAGACATACGTTATTTCCATTCGCCCTTTTCACATTTTCGCTTATGTCTCCGTTCCTTGGCATATTTTATATAGCATATGCATTTAAGAAGTTTTAAGCCCAACACGAAGTTTCCAAGTGCTGTTGTTAACTTGCAAATGACTGCTGAAGTTGAAAAGTGCTTTTCAACATTTTTTTTACTTCGAAAGTAGAGCGACTATGGTCATTACATTTCTTGGAGGGACTGCTATTTGTAGTAACAGGTTACAAAAAAAAAATCAGCTCGATCCGTTAATAACTTTTCGAGTAATTAATGATCGAATTTTTTTGCAAGCCTTAATTAACAATGACGTAATTTCTTTGTTTATTGTACGATATTGACATAAATCTCTTCAAGTTTGCAAGACTTTTTTGAGATTTTGGGCCAGTTTTATAACGTTTTCTACGCGACTACCTTTTTTGACGCGACGTATATATTGTTTTAACGTATTTTAAAATAATATGCGCCTTGAAGCGTACTCTCAAGATAGTATAGTCACAATTCCGAGAATTTCGAAGCGGCAACGCTAAAACAATATATACGTCGCCTCGTGTCGTGTCAAAAAAGGTATTCGCGTAGAAAATATTATAGAACTGGCCCAAATTAATATATTTTTTCAAGTCTCGCAAACTTGAAGAGATTTATGATTTTTCTAGCCCAACCCAGTCAATATCGTACAATAGACAAAGAAATGACGTCATTGTTAATTAAGGCTTGCAAAAAATTCTATCGTTAATTATTCGAAATGTTATTAACGGATCCAGCTGAAATTTTTTTGTAACTTCATACTACAAATAGCAGTCCCTCCAAGAAATGTAATGATCATAGTCGCCCTCGCCTTTGAAGTAAAAAATGGTGAAAAAGCACTTTTTTAACTTCCTCAGCAGTCATTTGCAAGTTAACAATAGCGCTTGGAGAGTTCGGGTTTGGCTTAACATTTTGGAAATTCAATAGGCTACAACTTCTTATATGCATATTAGTGTTTAAAAAAAAAACGAATTTTTTTTCTCAGAGAACATTGAAAAATCTTCCAGAGTATCCCTAAGAAAATGACTGTTAAAATATGAGCCCTTAATATTAATATTTAGAGGTGACGATTCTCAATTTTCTATTTCCCATTTAATTAACATGGGAACATTTTTTTCTGAACTTTGATACTGAACTAGTGATACTCAAGATAGTTTTTTTGTAGGAAATTGAACGCTCTATAAAAAAGGTCTGTCTGATTGGAGATTTGTGTGAGGCAAGCCGTTTCGGAGTTATTAAGCCTCAAAAAATGAACTGTTTAACCCTTTAACGCCCAAGTGCACTGTCAAGAGATATGAACTTAGAGGCTCATATTACTGATAGAAAACATAAAGAAAAAAATAACTATACCTATGTTTTCGAATTCGCTCTTTCCAATGGAATCGTTAAAATTTGCAAAAAAAAAATGATGTAACCTTTAATTTTTAACAAAAACTATTATAAATGCGATTTTGTCAAGATTCTTTTTTTTTTAAATCGCAATTTCAATTCAATTTTAAAAACGTGCACACGAGACGTGTGCCGAAGGAAACAATTTTGAGAACAATTTAATTTTCTCATTTTGAGGGTTAGAATAACTAGATATGGCAAAATTCAAAGGGTGATACCAGCTGCGGGATCATTGACGCAAAAGAAGGATTTTGAAAATTATTAGTACTCTGGGGGTTTTTGGGGTCGCCGATCACGATCCTGATGTCAGAATTTCAAAATTCAAGATGGTGGATCCAATATGGCCACCATCCCGAATAAAATTTCAAATTTTTCGATTATTTTGCCTCAAACTTTGTAAACCAGGGGTTTTCGGGGTCGCTAATCACGATCCCGATGTCAGAATTTTAAAATTCAGGATGATAGATATGACATGGCGATCATTTTGAAGCAGGTTTCGAAATCCTGAATTTTGAGGCTTAATAACTCCGAAACGGCTTGCCTCACGCAAATCTTCAATCAGACCTTTTTTTATAGAGCGTTCAATTTCCTACAAAAAACTGTCTTGAGTATCACTTATCACTATCCAGCGATTCTTCCTTGAGTAATAAAATGCCAAAGTTCAGAAAAAAATTCCCATGTTATTGGGAAATTGAAAATTGAGAATCGCCACCTCTAAATATTAATATTAAGGGCTCATATTTTAACAGGGTCATTTTCTAGGGATACTCTAAAGATTTTTCAATGTTCTCTGAGAAAAAAATTGTAATTTTTTTTAAACACTCTAATGCATATGCTATATAAAATATGCCAAGGAACGCAGATATAAGCGAAAATGTGAAAAAAGAGTTTTTTTTTCACAAATTGTTAATTCAAAAAAAATTGCTGTGTTCTACGCAAAAAAATACATAGGGAACCGTCAAAACTAGCCCTACATGTTTCAAGAACACTTTTTGATGATTTTAGCCCCCTGCCTACTGGACTGTATGTATACAGTCTATAAAAACAATGAAAATGATGCAATGACTAGAAAGACGAATGACTAACACATAGCGACAGTTGTACAAAAAAGCACCCGCAATAAGAAAATTCGTTCAAATTCCCATAAACCGTTTGAAATCCATCCGACATCTTGTTAATTCCATCTTCAAATATGACTGTTTTTGCACGCAAAATATCTGTTAAGATATTGCTATAAAACAACCTCTATCTATCACTCACTTAATTCTGGCAGCTCTGAGGCATAGGATCAACATTCTGCTACACCTCTCGTAAATATTTAACCCCATTCCCCGAAGTTAACTTCGTAAAATAGACTTATCAAGTTCCCGGCCGTATAGAACAGGGTGCACACGAGCGTAATCCTTTCAGGGTTCGACAACTTTTTTGTTAGCGCTCACCCCGTCGCCTCTAACTTGTTAATCCTATTTAATTCGGCGACCGATGCACCAAACTGCCTCAGTGTCGTACGTGTAGAGAGTCAAAATTCCTGAAGTGGGCCACTTAAAATCGATGTGTTGATTTTTATATTTCTTTTTAGGGATATTGAAGGTTTATATTTCAGAATTAATATCCTAAAATGTTTTTGCAATTTTTTTATTTTGCAAAAGATATAAACAAATTACTTTTTAGGTAAGGTTTTTTTTGAAAATGCGATTATTCAGCGAGTATTTTATAAAACTACGAAATTTTAATGGCAGATATAAGAATAATAGGAGAATACGATAGTATATTCATTTTATGAAAAAAAGTTATTTATTTATAAAAAAATACTTTTTTTAATAAACAAAGGTAAATTAAACAATGTTGTCGGCTAGGTAGGATAATTTTTTGTAATCTTCAGAAAAACAAAAAGTTATGAATTTTTCACCTCCTGCCTCGCTAGCAAACACATATGCAATAAATAATAAAACATTTGCTTATTTTATTTTATTTTATTTCGTTTTAACAATAAAGTCGATATGCACGGAGGATAAATTTCGTACGTACTCAATTTTATCAGTTTTTGTGGGGTTATCTCCAAAAGGTAGGGAGTACCAAACTAAGCTACAAAATTTACAAGAATTACTTCAACGCATACTAGAGGGTTGCGATGTCATCCCAGCTGAGTATTTCATGAACGCAATCAACAGTTTTTATAATCGATTGGCTTACTGTCAAAAGGTACGGAGCTACGGAGCACAGTTTAATCAGTTATTGTAATAATTTTTAGACCAGTCTTTCCTTAGCCTGTTGGATATTAAAAAGTCTTGCATTAACTGGCTAGAAAGTAAAGAATCTTGCCTCAACTGGCTGCAAAGTAAAGAGTCTTGCCTTAGATGGCTAGATAGGTCTTTATCTTGGTTAACTTTTTTCCATGATCCGCTTGATGAGAAGCTTCAATGCCTCAATTGTATTTGACCTTGGTATAGCCTTGAAAATCAAATTTCAAGAGTTGGTCAAGGTCATAATCGATTGTAAAATTTTCTGCTCTTTACATTTCCGGTGTCAAAAGTAGGGGTCCCATTTGTTAAAACCGACATGACCTTGACATAACCTTCAAGGTCATGGTCAAGGTCAAATCCAAGTTCACCATTGGATTGCCATGGAAAAATCCTACAACTTTTGTGAAGATCATATTTCTCTAGGAGTCAACGAATCAGCGAGTTCTTTTTAATTCTCTTCACCACATTTTTTTCATCGTTTTCTGACAACACCGAATACATTATACAATAACTGTCAAAAAGTCAAAAGGTAATTTGAAAATGAACGTACCATTATAATCTTGTAAATACTGCACTACGTAATTCTGTATTTTTCAATACAACCGTCTGTTTGGCTTTGTTACTCTATATGCATATAAAAGACACGACATAAAACATGACGATGAGTTATACATAATTACTGCATTTTTCATAAGTCGTTTCCCAGATATTAACAAACAATACACACGAAGTCACGGAAGTTTTGTCGGCAATAAAATTCTAATTATTTCTCTTTCTTTTTTTACCTTCGCATTTAATACTATCTGTATTTTACCTTATGCTATGTATAAATTTACATTTTTATACAATGTATAAATATAAAAATACGATAGCTCAGATCAGGGATTGAGTTCGATATAGATAAATGCCAAGAATGATGGAGAACAGTTTGAAGACGGAATATTAACAAGGCACATAGGCAAGTAAATCATCAGACGTTCTGATATTCCTTCAATAAAAAGTCAGAGGCAGGCTCGTACTCACGAAATTTTATAACAAGATCGGGTACTCTTCTTGAATAAAAAAAACAATTTTAAAATGAAACAGGCATAGATTTAGATATTAGATTATAGGTAACGTAGCAATTCAAAAAAACAACAATAACAAAAGGCAACAAAGTTGGCCGAGCAAAAAAAGAGACGTATTTCTATTCTTAATCTTTAAAGTTTTAACCTATTAAAGAAAATTACGACATTTGAGCTCGTTGTAACTGAGCCAATAAGGTGCTGTTCCCATTAAAATCCTCATTCTGCTCACATCTGCCCACACTCCAATTTTTTGTGGGTTGAGTGGAGTTTCAATATAAAAGTGAGGGTTGTTTGCACTTCAAAGTCTCATAGTCTAAGAATTAACGTAGTCCAATTTGGAACCAAGCCTCATCAGTAAGAAAAAAACTTTTCCGAAGACAGCATCGTTATTTACTCTGAGTCTGCCACTTCTTTGTTTCCGATTGATGCTTCATGGGCAAAATTTGTACCATTGGGGTAAAAGTGTACCCGCCTAAAATTTAGAAACTTTTTGTTGGACCGATTGTCTTAAATTGAATTGGTCGAATGGAAAATTTTGTTTTTTAGCTTCCTATTTCAACCAAACTTCACATTTTTGTTGGGGGAGTGATTGTCTTCAAATCCTGAAAATATGGCACTCCAAGTGTTGCAGGTTGTCAAGATATAGGGTGCGAGAATTTTCGACGTGTAACCACGTATGTCAAATTCATTGATTTGTAACTCTTATAATTGCACTTTTTTTTTTGATAACATATTAGTGAAAAAAAAAGGAGTTCTTTCAGTTTTTTTTGCTTATAGAAGAAAAGCTATTGAAGCAATTACATCACATCCAATAGGAAAGTTGTAGAGAATTCAAAAACCCTTAAAATGAACAAAAAAATCAAGTCAATCGGTACATTTTTCGCTGAGAAAACTCGGAAAAAACGCAAAAAATTTTTTTCTTAATAAATTCGTAATTCGAGTATTTTTTTGCATTAGAGGAGTCAATCTTGTGGGAAAATGTAGGTAATATCACGAAGAATGAGTGTGCAAAAACTGGATTAAGTCCGATGAATAGTTTTTGCACAATAGTCGAATAAAGTTTTTTACATCGTATTTTGAATATTCCATAGCACGTCGAGCGATAGATTAAATAACATTTTCTCGACGGATTCGGAAACTACTGAGTGTAAACTACCAGTTTGTCCATTTACTTTGTTTCATTTAAATGCCATTAAATTGGTGCCAAAACGCCTCTGAACACCGCGCAAAATGTTCGGCGGCGCGCTGACAGCCGAGCGCGGTATTGGTGGCGGGGGAGCGAGGGGAAGCGGCGGCAGCGACCAGCAAATTTCGCGCGGTGTTCAGAGGCGTTTTACACCAATTTAATGGCATTTAAATGGAACAAAGTAAACGGACGAATTGTAGTTTACACTCTGTAGTTTCTGAATCCTTCGAGAAAATGTTATTTAATCTATCGCTCGACGTGTTATGGAATATTCAAAATACGATGTAAAAAACTTTTTTTCGACATTGTGCAAAAACTGTTTATCGGACATAATCCAGTTTTTGCACACTCATTCTTCGTGATATTACCTACATTTATTTTCGAATTACGAATCTATTAAGAAAAGGGCAATTTTTAGCGTTTTTTCCGAGTTTTCGCAGCGAAAAATGTACCGATTGACTTGATTTTTTTTTTTAATTTTATAGGTTTTTGAATTCTCTACAACTTTCCTATTGGATGCGATGTGATTGCTTCAATAGCTTTTCTTCTATAAGCAAAAAACTGAAAAAACTCCATTGTTTTCACTAATTTATTAAACAAAAAATTGCAACTATTTCCTAGTCCAATTCATATACGTTTTCATCTATGGACTGAACTTAAAAGTATCCCGTAGTCGGATTTCAGGTATCAATCGTGTCATGTCAAAAAACTCTATTGACTGACCTAATAATCCACCAAGTTTAGTCAGAGATACATTTCACTTTTTTTGTGGTGCTGTGTTATAAATACTTACTTGGAAATCTCTCCTCCATATCGTACAAGCGTTCGAATCCGGCTCTGTATGGTTGACATCTCTGTTCATGTAATGATTGTCGTCAGATTCCTGACGACATCGTTGCCTCTCGGCATCAGCATAATACCAAAGGAGTTGATTTAAACCTACGAAAGAAATAGAACAGAATAATTTAGTCCCGTGTAAAGCACAGGGCCAAAGTTTACAAACAGGATCCTTGTTTATATTCGGTGAGAGGCCATTCAAATGCAAAAAAAAGGGCGCTTCTTAAAATGCAGGAGAAAAATGGGTTATGACTGGTAGATTTATTATTATTTTCAGAGAACTTTAATATTAATAAGGACGTAGGAGCCCTAACAACTATATGTTCGGATAAACGCATTTTTCGCGTATTAGACTGTTTTTATGTATAGTGAAGCAAAAACTGACTAGTGCAGCTGACAGTACATAAGAACTTAAATAATTTAAAAGTATATTTTGATTAATGTTTTTAAAAAACAAATTCACAATATCACAACTTAAAAAAAAACAAATAAAATGTAACAAAATAGCTGGCATCTAAATGTTTTACGCCACCTTTTGCCTTAATTACGGCCCGAATTATTGCAGGCATTGTTTCAACCAAGCCTCGACAGAGTTCTTGTGAATAGGTGTCCCAAATTTCTCCATTTTTTGCCTTTAAAGTAGAGACCGTTCTTTGAGGTCTCTCTCTTTGAATCTCTCAAAACACTTTTTATCTTATGCCACAGTGTTTTGATGACATTTAGGTCGGGGCTGTTTGATGGCCATGATAGGACTTTAATATGCTCTTCCCCGAACCACTTTGTCTTTTTTGCATTATGAGAAGCTGCGCCGCCTTGTTGGAATATGAAATTATTGTCTGCATACATATCTTGAACAGTCGGTAATAAGTTGTTCGTAAGTATTTGTATATATTTGTCAGCATTGACGGTACCCTCTTTGACCTCATATTGTCCCAAACATTTAGCGGACGTACATCCCCAAATCATGACACCCTTCGGGAATTTTACGATTCGTTTAAGGCAGTTCTTATGAAAGGCTTCATTTTTTGTTTTTATTGCTCTTTTTCTATGATCGTCTACGCAAACATCAAATTTGGACTCGTCACTGAAAATTACTTTTGACCAGTCTTCTACATTTAGTCCACGATACCTGCGATGTGGCCCAATTCAGTCGATTTTTTTTGTGCCTCAGTTAATAAAGGCTTTTCTTTAGCCTACGATCATTTACGAAAATTGAAAAATTAAAAAATTGAAAAATAAAATACCTTATAAAAACTGAGCCTAGACTGATGAATGTATTTTCTGCAACATTCGTGGGATAACCTTTCTCCTGTTTCAGAGTTCCATTGCGCTGTTATATCCCTTAAGGAGTTCCGTCGACTTTTTTTGCAAATTTTCACCAACAAGTCTGGGTCTTCCAGGATTTTTACCTTTTACATCCAAATTTCCACTCGCGGTAATGTTTTAAAATGTCCCCAGCAGTAGACTTTGCAAAGCACAATTCTTCCGCAATTTCGCGGGATTTTTTGCCACTGCAGTATTTTTTTTTACAATGAGATGCCGCAATTTTCGATCAGTCGCACGTCCACGGCCCATTTTTATTTAAAAATAACGAATATTCGCAAAAACTACCAGAAATCACCTGTGACTGACACATCTAATTGTGAAATTAATGGTTACCGCGGCAACAACAGGTTTTTATTTTATTTTTAGGGCAGGTTTCTTGATTTTCCGAACATTTAGTTGTCAGCATTTTTTAGCAGATTTTTATATTTTTCGCCATAAATTCATAACAAATCCAAGCTAATAATAATTTTCAGCATAATATTATCTTGCAAATGTATGTAATTTGATATATTTTAGGTTTTTAAAGCGTGGTTGTAAATTTTTTGCATGGCAGTGAATATTTTTTTTGAAAAAATGCGTTTGTCCGAACATATAATTGTTAGGGCTCGTACAATATAACAGAAACTGCAAATATAAAAGTTTTTAGCTTACTATGTCAGGGGTTTTTCGGGGGTTGAAAGGGTAATTATTCAAAATAGGTAAATTACATGTTTTTAACATAACTTTTATAATTATACAGTAAAAAAGAGCTCCATAAAAATATCCTACTGTTTCTTCCCCTCCCCATTGGAGTGCGGTAGGGCGGAACTAGAGAATAAAATAAAAAAAATATTAAAAACTTGTGAAAACTTATTAGCCTAGGAAAGATAAACAAAATAGGTCCAATTTTTCAAAAAAATTCAAGCTTTAAAAAATTTTTGATAATCAGGTAAAAAATAGTGCAATTTGAAGGAACATAACCAAAAAAATTCATAAACGTGTGAAAAACCGTTTTTTTTTTTCACTTTTTAAGTACCAAAAAAATAATTTCAGAAAAACAAAAAATAGCACGTTATAGCGCTTAAAAAGGCGAAGAAAATCAGTTTTAAAAATTAAAATCGGTTCACAACTTTTTGCAAAAACAAATTAAAACCTTAGAAAATTGCCATTTTTTACTATCCAATTACACGGCCTACGAAAGTCGTAGGGACTTCCGCGAGTGACCAAATTGTAGCTCTTTTCGGCGGCTACTTACAGTAAAAATTGTATAAAAAAAAAATTCATAAGTTTTGGCGCAATTCAATTTTGGCCCGGCAATCGTCAATAACAGTCCTACGGTAATTTTTCAAAGTGCGTTTGGTTCGTGAAGAAGTGCTCTACAAGCATAAAATGGACCAAGTTTGTCAAATTTGAGGAAGTATCTCAAAAACGAAATTGAAAAACGTATTTTTTTTTTGCAAAAAGTTGAGAACCGATTTTAATTTTTAAAAAACTGATTTTCTTCGTCTTTTTAAGCGCTATAACGTGCTATTTTTTGTTTTTCTGAAATAATTTTTTTTTGGTACTTAAAAAAGTGAAAAAACCGGTTTTTCACACGTTTACGTAATTTTTTTGTTATGTTCCAACAAACCGATTTGATCCAGAACTAGTGCACTCAAATTGTACTATTTTTTACCTAATGAATGATCAATTTTTTTTTTAACGCTTGAAGAAATTTTTAACAAATCTTCTATCTTTCCTAGGCTATATGTGTAGTACTAAATATTGAATTTATACCAAACAAAATCTTGAATTTATGTTCATTTGGCTGATGGTGTTTTTGTTGTACACCGGTGGGGAGGGGTGGTTGTTTTGTTGTATCTTGAAGTGAATTAATAAATCTATTCATGTCACGTGTCGTTTTATAAGATTTTTTGAGGTAGGAGAATTCAAATATCAAAATATTAAGTCTCTACTCTCATCCTTACTTCCATATCCATATCCAAAATTGACCTTACGCGTCATAAAAGAATAATTAAATGTGGAAAAGTGGATGTGGAAATGATTCCGTTGGCAACGTTTTTGTAACTTTTTAAGTAACCCAGTTTATTTAATAAAGACCCCACAAAAATTCCCAGCAAAACCTCTCATTCGATTATCTTCGTACTTACCGCAGGAAAACGCAAACAATACTAGAACGTATAAAAAGAAAAACTTAACAATGTCCATAACCATTCTCGATAAAGAAACTTGTAGTGGTCCCAGATGTGGATTTACGGAGAATATGTACACCAATTTCAAGGAACTGCAAAGAAAAACAAAATATACTTATTGTAAAAGTTAAAAGTAAAACTTTGTTTTTCATTTTTTTTTGTCTTGTAATATACAGGGTAAGTTTTTTCGATATTCATAAGAATCTCGAAAACTAGAGGGGTTAGAAGGACGGTTAAATAGGTACATATATTTAAAAATAGGAAAAGGTATTTGTAGTTTTATGTGAGACCAATTTAAGACACGGTTTTAATGCACAAGTTTTTTGTTTATAAAAAAGTGTTCTATAATTTCATTTTGTTTTAATTATCATAACACATTTACATAGTTATGTCTATCGAAGTGTTTCTAGTTTATCTGTCGAAGCTCCTTGATTCCCACAATTTTTAACCCTTTAACGCCTAAGTGCACTGTCAAGAGACATGAACTTAGAGGCTCATATTACTGATAGAAAAAATAAAGAAAAAAATAACTAAAACCGTGTATTCCTAGGTTTTCGAGGTCGCTCTTTCGAATGGAAAGAGTTAAAATTTGCAAAAAATTGATGTAACCTTCAATTTGTATCAGAAACTATTAAAAAATGCGATTTTTTCAAGATTATTTTATTTAAAAATGGCAATTTCAGCTATGTTATCGTCCTTTATACCACTCAAAAACAAATTGAAACGTGCACTCGAGACGTGTACTTGAAGGAAACGCAATGAGAACAATTAAATGTTCTCATTTTTGAGGTTAGGAATAACTAGATATGGCAAAATTCAAAGGGTGACATTTCTCGTTTTTTACCAGTTGCCGGGAGTCATTGACGCAAAAGAAGAATTTTGAAAAATAAATGGTACCTTGGGGGTTTTTGGGGTCGCTGATCACGATCCTGATGTCAGAATTTCAAAATTCAATATGGCGGATCCAATATGGCCACCATCCCGAATAAAATTTCAAGATTTTCGATTATTTTGCCTCAAACTTTGTAGACTAGGGGTTTTCGGGATCGCTAATCATGATCCCGATGTCAGAATTTCAAAATTCAGGATTTCAAAATTTACTTCAAAATGGACGCCATGTCATATCTACCATCCTGAATTGTGAAATTCTGAGATCAGGATCGTGTTTAGCGACCCCGAAAACCTCTGGTTTACAAAGTTTGAGGCAAAATAATAGAAAAATTTAAAATTAGAATCGGGATGGTGGCCATATTGGATCCGCCATCTCGAATTTTGAAATTATGACATAAGAATCATGATCAGCGACCCCAAAAACCCCTAGAGTACCTACTAATTATTTTTCAAAATTCTTCTTTGCGTCAATGATCCCGCAACTGCTAAAAAAACGAGAAAAATCACCCTTTGAATTTTGCCATATATATAGAGTTATTCTAACCTCAAAAATGAGAAAAATTTTGGCTTCACTTATTCTTTGGAAAAGTTCAATGAAACAGGTAACCACAGTTTTTTTTCCAAAAGCGTTTTGTTTTTTATGTAGAAAAAAAAGTGTATACTCCGACAAGTATTTCAAAATTCCATTGGAATATACAGGGTGGATTTTAACCTTTAATAGGAAATATCTCGGCCGGTAAGCGAAAAAAATAAAAGAAGTTGTATACAAAAGTTGTTGGGCAAGGAGGCTTAAATTTGACCTCGACGTTGACCTTGAGGGTTATTTGAAGGTCAAAATAACTTTTTCAAATGGAAACAACTATTTTTGACCCCGGATTTGAAAAGAGCGGGAAATTTTACGTCCAAAATGATACTTGTCAACAAGGTCATGGTAAGGTCGAATGAAGGTCAAATTTTCGAAAATTGTTAAATAACGAGGGCTAGCTCGGGATAGAGATTGGAAAAGTAAAATGTTTCGGTTTTTAAGGTTATTTCAAGGTCAAAGTGATTTATCAAGCGTGAAACCCTACTTTTGACCTCTGATTTGAAATGTTTAACGTCAAGGTCATTGGTATCAGGAAGTGACCCTGACAACTTTAATCAGAAATTAGGTATACCAAAACATATTTCCGGTCAAATAGACCTTTTATTCCAACAACTGGCCAGTCCTAATTATACGCCTACTTCGCTGATTTTAGACATTTTTCATTCCGTTTTCCCGTCCAACTCGGTCCCCATGTTTGTTAATTACAAAGTAATTAAGTTATTGTCGGCTCTCTCACCTAAATATATTCGCAGCGGAGAATAAACCTTCCGAAATAAGCATGGGATCCCATGCGTCCCATTTCTCTCTCCTAATTTTTGCAGCGTCCGGATTCTGCTGGACCTGAAAACCTATCCTAGTTAATATACGTATGAAATAAACATGTTTTAAGTTTTAAGAGTAAGTCGTTTATTATAGCGAGTGTTTATTTAACCTTTAACCTTAACAGAAAGCAGTCAAACACCAGATCAAAAACAACGATAATTTTAGGCCTCAAAATTCAATTAGAGACATACGAGGTGTGTAAATTAAGTAATGAGTGATTATTTTATTTTTTTTTCTATTCTGGTAGAATTACAATTCAGTATTGTCTCCTTCAAAATAACTTCCTTGGGAAAACCACACAGCGCTGGAGATGGTTATTCCATTCCTCATAGCAGGGCTGCAACTCATATAGCGGAATAGCCTTCAACTGGTCGGTTACAGCCGTTTGAATGTTTTCTATGGTCCTAAAATGACGTCTCTTGTGGTGATTTTTTAATCTCGGGAAAAGAAAAAAGTCACAAGGACTCAAGTCGGGCGGATAAGGAGGCTGAGGAGCCACAGGAATATTGTTACTGGCTAAAAACTCATTTACTGAAATAGCTGTGGGACAAGGTGCATTGTCATGATGCAACATCCAGTTGTTCTTGGTGTTTGGTCTCACACGCATGACCCTTTTGAGGTTTTTCAAAAACCTTTCTGTAAAAATGTTCATTTAGTGTTTGGTCTGGAGGTACAAACTCTTTATGGACAATTCCCTGACTATCAGGTAAGCAAATCAGCATGCATTTGATCTTCGACTTGCTCATTCTTGCTTTTTTGGGTCTTGGAGGGCTTGAAGTGTGTCATTCCGCTTGGTTGTTTCCAGATCGTACTCAAACACCCAAGTCTCATGACCAGTAATAACACTTTCCATAAAATAGGGATTCCAAAAAGTCAAGACACCCTTCTCTCCTGATGTTCTTTTGTTTCTGCGAAAGGTTTTTTTGAACCATTTTAGCGCAGATTTTTCTCATCCCCAATTCGTTAGTCAAAATCTGATGAACAGTGGTGTGATTCAAATTTAACTCTTCCCCGATCATTCTTGTCATCAACCGACGATTTGAACGCACAGGATGCCGTATTCTATCGACATTTTCATCGGTTCTTGAAGAAGAAGGCCTTCCGCTGCGTGGGTCATCTTCAATCGACTCTCTTCCTTCTGAGAATGCCTTAAACCACCGAAAAACCTAGGGTCTTGAAAAAACACTGTCTCCGTAGGCGTGTTGAAGTTTTGAAAAAGTATCCGTTGCGCTGTGTCCAAGTCTGAAGCAAAACCTGATAGTACACTCTTGATCAAAATTAATGTCCCATTTTTAAAACGCAATAGAGAAAACGGTTTACGAAAACAGTCACAAAGAACAAACAAATGACTCCAACAAGTTCAAACTTGTACTGAACGTGCATTACATGATAACCTGCCATCCTTCCAAGTCCCGTCTCCGAAGTGTTGCTAGATCGGGCGCTCCGTCGCCAGTCTCATTACTTCATTAACACACCTCCTACGTTTGAATTGGCATAGCCTTGTTTAAGGTCAAATTATGTTGGATGTCTCTAATTTTTAAAATAATACTCTTACTTTTCTTAAAACCAGTGTAGGTGCAATAGAAGCAGGGTATCTAGTTAGGTAGACTAAGGGATTAAAATGTTTTTGTAGAATTCGCAATGCCCATATAGTCAAATGAAGATAAATGACACAAGTTGTTATATTTCATATTCTGTCCTATCTCATAGGTACCTAATACTTTCATCTTACCTGATATATAGATACGATTCTTAAAGCTACGGTTGCTACGTATAACGAGTTTGTAATAAAGTCTATAACGTTCCACATATCACGAACGTACTCTTCTAATCCGACGTCCCAAAGTTGCTTTATTTCACTCCATATCAAACCTGTAAGGAAAACGAAATAGATATACGCACGTTTCAGTTTAATACTTCTGATAGTGGATGTCAGCGTGTGTTTAGTAGTTTCCACGTTTTTTCATATCCAACAAGATCCAAGAAACAAATAGGAGCTTTGGATTTTTAAAATGACTCACCATGTGTATTTTTATACAGGGTGAGTTAAAAAATGGAAACCCTTAAGAATCTCGCGAACAGTGCATTTTAGAGAAAAATGTATTAGACAAAAGGTTCAGGAAATTTCCCTGGCTTTCCATCGGTGACCTTAGATTTGATCTTGGCCTTGTCATTGAAGGTCATATCAAGGTCATTAGAATTTTTTTTAATGGAAACCCCTATCTTTTTTATCGTGGATTTGGAAACAGCGGAAAATTTTATGTCCAGATATGATGTTAGTCGTGACCTTGACTATGACTTTGAGGTCATATCAAGGTCACTGACGTTTTTAAAAAAGGGAACCACTGTTGAGTGACAGTGCCCTTGATATGACTCAAGGTCATGGTCAAGGTCATAGTTAAGGTCATAAACAACACCATATTTAAACGTAGAATTTTTGTTTCCAAATCCTCGATCAAAAATAGGAGTACCCATTTTTTATGTCTGAGATCTTGATATTACTCTCAACGTCATAGTCAAAGTCATGGTCAAGGCCATAATCAAGAGCTTATTTAAATGTCAAATTAACTGCTTCATTTGAATGAAGCAGAAAATCCACGATAAAAATAACAGAGGTTCCCTTTTTAACAACGTCAGTGACTGATATGACTCTCAAGGTCATAGTCAAGGTCATGACTAACATCATATCTGGACGTAAAATTTTCCGCTCTTTCCAAATCCACGATAAAAAATAGGGGTTTCCATTTAAAAAAATTCTAGTGACCGTGATATAACCTTCACGGCCAAGGCCAAAGTCAAATCCAGAATGCTTTTGAAGAACAAATCCACTTGCCAAAAACAAGTAACTATTAAAAATCGATTTTTATTACAAAATTGAGTCCTGGAGTGGGTACTGGAACCTTCGGCGTAGAAAAAAAAACTGGAAGTTTTCCACGAAACACCGAACTACTATACTTTTCTCGACGCGCGTTTCGCCAACTAAGTTGGCATCTTCAGGA
Organism: Aromia moschata; assembly: GCA_029963805.1. NCBI lineage: Eukaryota > Metazoa > Arthropoda > Insecta > Coleoptera > Cerambycidae > Aromia > Aromia moschata. Next base: position 1,205,498 of record JAPWTK010000032.1, on the reverse strand, counting down.
GAAGATTAAAACTCTAGTTTTAATCTTTTTTACAAGCTGTAATTCTGTCACAAGCAAAAAAATCAATACTGTAGATCAAAAGTTATCAGAATTTAAGCAACCTTCAAAAAGTTCATTGCACTGTATATCTACAGTGTATATCAACTGTATATCCACATTTAGACAGTATATATTATTTCCCTATTAATATGAATTTGATATTTTCTGTACGATTGTACGATCTGTACGATTTCTGAGCGTTCGCTGTTCTGTAATACGTAAATATGTACATTTAAATACTCATCTACTATAAAACCCGACGATTGCTATTAGTTTTAATTTGTACTTGTATTTATGTACTTTGACATTTATAGGTGTTCTAATACCCGCTCTTATAGAGCACGTTCAAAAGCAATTTGCCTCATTCCATACTTTATGAGTAATGAGAGTATCTCATCTGGAAAGGTTTAACAACCACTTAAAATATCACAGAAACGAGGATGGTTCTAAGAAGCTTTGTCGTTTATAAATACAACTTAAAAAAAAAACAAAATAAATCTCTCAAATCTCGTCTCAAATAAAAGCTGTTTGGCATCGTAAAGTCTACCAAATGACGAAGACAGTATTTTTTTATTCATAACCTTGGAGGTCATTTCTAAATCAACTTTTTTATAAACCTATACAGTAGAATCTCGATTATCCGGACCTCAATTATCTGAGTCCTCAATTATTCGCTCAATTTAAGCCAAGAACACTTTGCTTTTTTCCCTACAGGGGGTGGAAACACATTACAACTCACCGCTGACATATGAAAGTATTATCCACTCTACTAAGGACGGTTTAGCTCCACGTTGCATCAGAGGTTCCGCTTCCTCCACCCCAAAGAAGGACTGCAGATACTGCCTTTGTGACGCCAATATTAACATAACTGAAAATAAAAATGAGAGTTATTAATATCGTAGAAAACAAAATACTCTTATTAGTTTTGTCTTGACACTACGGCCTCTATGACATTTATGACCTATATGAACTAAGAACAAGCAATCAGAGTCTAACACCTTGCAGATAGATGGCTTTGAACTACAGATTCAAATGTTCTTTATCTCAAAACTTGGTGTTAGTTCGTGTTCGTTAAATTTAACATTTGAATTTTTAATAAGTAATCGGAATAAACCTTGATTCGCCTTAATAATCACTGAAATGTATGTTCAAGATGTTATTTCACCAACTTATACCCCTTTAACCACCTCAAACTCTTCAATTTTCCCACCCTACTAATCTAAAAACCCTTATTTTTGGACCAGCGGTTTTCAAACCCTTTACCTATTTAACCAAAATAAATATTTGAAAAACACAATCAAGATTTTAATGTCAATTTTGTTTATTTTTATTTTAGAATTTTTCGGAAATTGACTTCAAATTTGTATATGGGGCATATCACGCCAAGTAAGTGAGGTCAAAAAAAAATTCTGTTTGAAACATATCACAGTCGATAGTACTTGCTAAAAAACTAACATCCCTAATTTTAGATTTTTTTGAGCCACAAGGAGAGGGATGGTGAGAAAATACAAATTTTCGTTTCGACTAATATTTCAATCTTTCTCGGTAAGAAAATGAAAAACATTAAAAAGAAGGTTGCAATGGTTTTCGATGTGTTTTTTTTTGCGTAGAATACGATAAAAATATTTTCAAAATTATTGGGGGTAGTTTTCACCCTTATTTTGAGGATTAAAGTCGAGTAAAGAGTTTAAAATCGAAATTTCGAAAAGTATGACACGATTTTTTTTTCATTTCTTCTTTATTTCTTTCTTTTTTTTTTGTACTTTCGATTAATTTTTAATTCATAATGGACGTCGACCAGGAACTGGCCCAAAAAAAAGGCCCAAAGGTGAAAAAACGTTTTAACGTATTTTCTCATCCTGTGAGATAGTAAATGGCAAGTGAATAATATCTTCCAAGGTTTTTGGGGTCGCTGATTACGAATCTAACGTCATATTCTCAAAAAACAAAATGGCGGATTCAGTATGGTAGTCAACTTTTAAAAAATGGCTAAATTTTGAAATTTAAAAAAATACCATCGTATTCTACGGGAAATTTTCTACGTTAGATTCGTTAGATCAGCAACCCCAAAAACCTTGGAATATATTATTCACTTGCCATTTACTATCTCACAGGATGAGAAAATACGCTAAAACCACGTTTTTTCACCTTTTGGGCCGTTTTATGGGCCATTTCCTGGTCGACGCCCATTATGAATTAAAAATTAATCGAAAGTACAAAAAAAAGAAAAGGAATTAAAAAAAAATTAAAAAAAATCGTCATACTTTTCGAAATTTCGATTTTAAACTTTCCATCCTCAAAATAAGGGTGAAAACTACCCCCAATCATTTTGAAAATAAATATATAATATTTATATATAATAATTTTATAAACTACACCCAATAATTAAATACGATAAAATATTTTTATCGTATTCTACGCAAAAAAAAACATCGAAAACCATTGCAACCTTCTTTTTAATTTTTTTTAATTTTTCTACCGAGAAATATTGAAATTTTAGAGTTGAAACGAAAATTTATATTTTCTCGCCCTCACCATCCCTCTCGTTGTCGCTCAATAAATCTAAAATTTTAGGGAAGTTAGTTTTTTTAGCAAGTACTATCGATTGTGATATGCGTGTGATTTTTTTTATGTGTGTATATATCGATGTGATTTTTTTGACCTCAGTTGGCGTGAAATGCCCCATATACAAGTCTTCATTTGAAATAAACACACATCCTACCATATTAAATCTTTATAATAAGCTTATTATCTAAGTGTTATCTAGTAATGTTAGATGATCTTAAATCCCTCACGCCGAAGACGCTGATAAAAGGGATTTTCTTACAGAAAATTCTGTTCACTTAAAGAATATGTAATTCGTATCATATGTCATTGGTGTTTGACCAATCCATCGTAGGCGAAATATTATCGTTGTTTGAACTGCAGACTTACTACGTCTAAATGGGAGGTCCATTTAGACGTAGTAAGTTTGAGACTATAAACTTCATAAATAATCCTTTATAAAGCAGCTCTGGTAAAATACGTACTCCCCTAGTTATACATCAGTCCATTTTTTACTTATCCAACCAATCCATTTTATGCTTCATCCTGTCAAGTTAACTTATTTTTGTCATTAAACTGAGACTCAAACCTCTTGGCGCAAACTTTATAACATACAGCCTCTAAGCCAACATATTATTTGTATGAATATGTAGATTTGTTTTGTATACAGGGCACAGCTACAGTATGGAACTGTTTAAATAGCTAATTTAACAATGCTTTTCTAGAGAAATCCTCAAACAGGTCGATTTTGCCTCGGCGAACCAGAATTAGAAACCAGACAATTTTTTGTCGTTCATGCATAGAAAGTCAGTGGTTGATGTATTGTTATGTAGTCGAAGGAGAAAAATCCATCCATATCCAATTTTCTTTAATGGACCTCTCACTGGCCGTCTTACATGAAGACTAGTCGCGTTATTATCATAAGACCAGAGAATGCAGCATATTGTACCGAAGATATGATAAAGACTGCAAAATATGGGAATGGCAAAGCTTATGGTTTGAGACTGTCTTTCCCATATCGGCGTCTCTCCTCTGTTTCTAATACCACAAACACCAAAATTTAAGTTAATATCCTTAATAATGATATGTTGTCTTATGGAGATGAGTAAATGCACCATAAAGTGCAAAGTTTTTGTACAAGATAATAACCAGAAGCATGCTAGTAAGTTAGCAAAAGACTGGGTGTGTACTTATGAGGTTTAGGATCAGCCAGCTCAATTGCCAGTCCAGAATCCAGTAGAATATTTTTGGGATGATGTTAACTAACAATTGAAAGCGCAACCGATAGACTTATGACTTGCTGTAAAATATGCATTGTCGTTGATATCTGCTGAACGCTCTCAGCGTTTAGCACTTTTACCATAGAGCTTATGCACTGATATTATTTTGCACACAGGTGTATATAAAACGTAGTGTGCTTTCCAGCGTGCAACTTTCGATACAATAATGTCATGTATGTTGATAAAAAAATTTAGTTTTTTAAATTTTTGGAAATTTTAATTTTGGGAAACAAAATGTTCCTATAAAATTAAAATTAAAATGGCCATAACTTTTTGAAAAAAAAAATATTTTGTAACAAATCGAAAAACATCTTATATTTGTTTCTAGATTATGAAAAAAAAATATACTGCAAATATTCCACAGAGCGTGGAATTTGAATTCCACATTCCATTTGAAATACGGAAGTTGTTGCCGACTTCCGGTATAATCGGAAGTACATCCACCTTGTAAATAGTGTCATCAAGTTCGTCATAGGCCTATTAGCTGAAGTCCAAATTTTCAAATATCACAAGCTTCTGCAAGCCCTAATACTTTTAATGAATGGTTTCGATCAATCACCATACTCGTATATACGAGGTATTGCTATTAAATAACCGAACTGCTGTTATAACACTTTTTATTCGTTACCAATTACAGAAGCAACTTTTTCGCCTTCAACGTACTCCCCTTGACGATCTCTGCACCGTTCCGTACGACTTTTCCATTGCCGAAAGCAGTGTTGAAAGTCCGCTTCTGTCAGCTGATTCAGAACCTTCGTCATTTTTGCTTTAACCGCTTCCACACTCGAATCTTGTCATCACAAGTAATCACCGCGTCTAACAAGCCTGGATCAGTGTCAATGTTGTTTGGAATGTCAGTGCAAATGTTCATTCTTGATTCCTTTTGCTCGGGAGTGAGGAGTTTTGGCACCATTTTTGCGCAAATTTTGCTCATGTTGAATGATTCATGCAAAATCTGGCGAACACATTCTTTGCCCATTCCTATTATTTCAGCAAGCCCTCGCCTCGGATGCTTAGACGACGATCTTCGCGGATTGATTTACCAATTTTTTCAATGTTTTCGTCCGGTTCTGGTGTTGAGGGCCGTCCAGGGCGCGGATCGTCTTCGGTCGTTTCACGTCCCTCTTTAAACCATTTAAACCATTCGAAAACTTGTGTGCGGGATAAACATTCAGTCCCGTACACTTCTTTTAACATTACATAAGCTTCTGTAAAAGTTTTCCTCAGTTTAACAAGAAACTTGAGATTAAACCGTTGCTCCGTCTGAACACTTACCATTTTTTCGATTTGTCACTGGTGCGTAGACTAATTCAAACGACTACTACAGTGCAACTGAGCGACCCACTGGTTTGTACAGCGAGCTCAGAGTGGGGAAAGTATCACCAGACACAGTTCTGTTCAAACTTGTCGCGACACGCTCGCAGCGTTCTGGGTAGCAGCATCAGTTCGGTTATTTAATAGCCACACCTCGTATTAAATTTGTTAAATTCTTATGCGACTTATTACGCAAATTATTTCTATTTATCTAGACGGAACTTCCGACACGCCAACCCTCTGGAGTGTACTAGAACTAGAATAAAAAGGAAGCTTCACATCAGACATGTAGATAAGTACTAGTAGTTGCAGTTGACGACAGGGATTTCAAGGGCAAAGAGGCTGTTTGTAATTTAGAAGGTCACAGCGTAACTGAAGGGCTTCTATCGAGGTACCGGGCTCCGTCTGTATCTTATCACGCTCTGAAGGAGGGTAAACTGCACCCCTTAACAAGGGAAACTCGATTTAGATACGCCGGTGATACTGCAGGAACATTCTGTTCCATAATAGGATTGTCAGTCATCTGTTGGGATGACGACTTCGGATTAGTAATTACCGTATAATATAATAATTGATAAGGTACTGGCTATCTAGTGCTGTGCTGCCTGCACAATGACAAAAAGGTTAGGAGCTCTTTACTTGTGCTATAGACAGGGGTGAACCAAAAATTTCTTCCGACTATTTGTTAAGAATTTAAATGGCGATTTATCAAAAACGAATTAACACTAAGTTTCGAGATAAAGACCATTTGAATCTATAGCTTGAAGCCGTCTACGTGCAAGCAAAGTTAGATTCTGGCTCCTTATTCTAGAAGCAAACACTCTGTCACTCCGTCTAAGTGTTAAAACAAGTGTGCCATTGATAAGAAAAGGTTGTAGTCCGATGGCTCAAGGTCTGGACTGTACGCTGGATGTGGAAGAAGTTTGATCTCGTCGTATTCTTTGATCTTTTTTTTATATTCAATCTAAATGGTCAAAAAAATCAGGAAAACTGTACTCTTTTCAATTTGTTTCCAATTATTGCTATTTTGCAACAATAATAGCGCATTTTTTAATTTCTAACCTATGTCACTATGTAAAATTGACAAAACTTTTTTCTTTCTTTAACTTACTTCAACTCTAAAGTAAATAATTTTCGAGTTATCTAGAAGAAAGGAGGGGAAAAAACAGATATTTCGGAGATTTTTTTTACATTCTGTTTAACCAGTTCACTGGTATTGTATCGTGTATGGTCAAAAAAACGAGGGTACCAATTCTGGTATTATAGCATTAGTTTCTGGGAGCGCTGAATCCATATCTGGCATTAGAAATATAAAATTAAATATGGCGGACTAAATATGATGTCTTTAATCCCCTAGTGCGGAGCAAATTTTTTTTATTTTTTTTTTAATCTGGGCCGGAAACCGTTTTAATAAAGGTTTTTCGAGGTTGCTGATCACTATTTTTGGACTTGCTGAATCTGGAATCACATTTTTAAATTTCAAGATGGCCAATCCAAAATGGCGGACGAATTCAAATATCCTTGTAAATTTAAAAAAACTGTATGTAAGGGATTTTATATAATAGATCAATCATTACGGATCTGTGATTAAATTGTGACAATTCAAAATAGGGGATCTAATATGGCGGACGAAAATTAAAAATTTGTGCGAATCCGAAAAGCTATATGTTGGGGTTTATGAGGTCACTGATAAAGAATCTGAAAACGGATTTATAAAAAAACTCAGTTTTACCCCAAACCCTATTTTTTTCCTTTCGGATGAACGCAGATCAAAAAAATAACTCTTGCAATCGAATTAAAAATACAAACAACTCCGTTTACAAAATTTGGAACGGATCGGTAAGGTATTGAAAAACTCAAAATTGCGTCCCCAACCCCTATTTTTTTCCCTTCGGGGGTGGCACATCAAAAAAATTTCTCTTGCAATCGAATGTGAGACACAATAAACCCTTGCATACAAAATGTGGAACGGTTTGGCAAAAAATTGAAAAAACTCAAATTTCACCCCCCAACCCCTATTTTCAGCCTTCGGTGGTGGTAGATGCAAAAAACTTAGGAATCGATTCAGTGACTCAAAAAACCCCTATATACTAAATATTGTACGATTTCGTAAATTATGCCAGGGTGCAGTTTCGGCAGTGACAAAAACTGTACCAGTGAACCGGTTAATAGCAAATTTTCCACAACTTTGCCACACAACATTGCCGTCGAAATTATCATTCCTTATAATATCCCAGAGGCATTTCAATAAAAATTAGGGACCATATGGATCAGTTACCGCCTGATCTATGATTATTTATTACCGCCGTGTAATTCATTTATTGAGAAGCTAATCGTTATATACTCACATAAAAAAAGAAAATACGATGCGGAATGACAAATGAACTTGATGAATGGCTTCCGCATCGTCTGACCGATGACCGAATGCGGAGCGATGATGTAGGCGATGGAGAAAAAACGGGAACAGGATCCCTATCCTCACTATCTCGAAGGCTTGCAGGACCATGTTTTTCCGTCGGAAACCCGGCAATCCCTCATACCATATGGACGCCAACAATTGCTGGACATTGGAATGTGCTACGAACTGAAACAAAGAGACGCTACGTTAACAGAAAGAAAAAAACATTCAAAGCGAAAACTTTGTGTACGAAAACGGTTGCAGACAAAATTAATTGCCCGGAGAGCTTTTCTCGCCCTCACGTCCTTACACTGGGTGTTTCTCGAGAGTGGTTTATCCCCATATCTTTTTTTTGTTTTCAGAGATAAAATAATGAAAATTTAAAATTGAATATATGACATAAATCTCGATTTGACATACCTAGATATTTTTAATCACTTCCCGTTTAACCGGAAACGGCCCTTCTAACCGATTTTTTTATTGTATCATTATAAAAAGAAATATATCAGTTTGGTTTATAGTTCTAAAAATTAACTACAGACTCCTTTGGGCAACCCCAAAGACAAAATCGACAATAACGAAAAATCAGGAATATAGGAAATAAGTTGTAAAGACTGTGATCAAAAGTATATTGGGCAAACAAAAAGATCTATTTTGGCTAGATTTAAAGAACACATGGATCATTTGAAATATGGTAGAACCGAAAAATCTTGTGTTGCCCAACACGCTTTTGACAACAACCATAGGAGAGACATAAATAATTTAAAATTAATTAGCAATGTAACAAACAGTAGACAGTTGGATGCTTTTAAAAGTTTAGAAATCATTAAGTGTAACAGTAGTATGAATTAAGACAATGGTCCGATACCCACCAGTCCACTGTTTGCTCTGATAAGCAAAGACAGATGTTACGGTTCAGTGAACCGTGGCAACAAATTAAGGATAGATAGTTCAAGTGTGTAGGTTAGAATTTAGTTTTAATTTTCTCCTGAAGATGCCAACTTAGTTGGCGAAACGCGTGTCGATAAAAGTATAGTAGTTCAGTGTTTCGTGGAAAACGTCTAGTTTTTTGTTTCTACGCCGAAGGTTCCATATAATGCAAAATATAGGAATAAAATATAAAATATAGGTATAGAGTACACATACATTGGTATAAAGTGTAACGTTTTTCATTGCTTTTTGCTACCAATATTTAGATTTTTTTGCTACCAATATAACTCATACAAATTTAAAAATGTTATATTAATAGATAAGACAAAAGTCAGAGGTCCCCTATATATGTCCCCTATACATAGTATAGGAGGAAATTAGGATTTAGCAGAAAGTACCAGACTGATTTTCGCACCTTTGTGAATTATTTAAACAATGTAGCAATAATTTTAAATTTTTGCCAAAAAACGATATTTAATATTTTCAGCCTCCCTCAACAAAAAGCGATTTTTTTTTGTGAAATGTCAGTTACTTTTCGTTTAAGGGTACAAATTGACTAATTATACTCTACTAACATGTCCTCTATATCACCCGGTATATCTGTATCAAAGAGAATTAGAAATGTTCCGATTTGTTTGGTATTTACGTTTCAACGTTGAAACTTCGTACCCTACATAAACCGTAGGGTCGTCGCTCGAAATTGCAGTTTTATGGCATTATAATGAATGCAATTTTCAACTACGGCACAGGTAGGTACGTTACTGTGCCCGGGTTAAATGCTGGCACACTTCGCGGTCGTTGCACTTTTGCTAAAAGGGTAATTTGTATATTGCCGGTGGTGCCTTTCGATTTATTAATGGGGTGCGAAATTAAAGTCCATTGTAGGCTATTAAAGCAAATGAACTGAGAATATATTACGTATGTATTATGTGTAACATAATATATCTATATTTCTATTTCTATAGTGACTTTTTAGAAACTATTAGGGTTTCTTTGAGGTACTTTAAGGTTGAAAAGTTGTAGTCAATATCCTTTGTCTATCCATTATTTGCAAAGTAATGCTAAGTTATGCAAATATCCCTAAATATGCAATTTTTTTATCTCTTTTTAAATCAACAATTTCGCTTTGAAAAACATTTTTTAGCAAAAACCAATCACTGCAACTTGTAAAGGATACTTTGCAGTTTTCAAAACCCTACATTAATTTTCTGTAAGTTCATTATTTCCCGAGTAATTGATTACCAAAGTCAAAATTGACTTTTTTCTTTGAGCGGCGGTAACTCCTCGAAAAGTCTGTACAGGGCTTGAAAATAGGTCAAATTAAAGAGAATTAAATTATCTAAAAGAACTTTATGAAGAAATTATTGAAAACAAAAAAATTTCGAGGTCCGTGGTCCTGTTAAAAGACAAACAAAAATTTAGAAAAAAAAAATGTTAAAAATTTGGATTCGGAGCTGGAAAATATACTAAAATCTGCTGTCTAAGGAATCGCTGCTCTGCTAATTTTTTAAATTAACAATTTGTGAAAAAATGTGTCTTGTTTTCACAATTTCGCTTATATTTCCGTTCCTTGGCATATTTTATATAGCATATGCATTTAATAAGTTGTAGCCCATCGAATTTCCAAAATTTTAAGCCTAACCGAAGACTCAAGTGCTATTGTTAACTTGCAAATGACTGCTGAAGTTTAAAAAGTGCTTTTTTTCACTATTTTTTTTACTTCGAAAGTAGGGCTATTATGATCATGAAATTTCTTGGAGGGACTGCTATTTGTAGTATGAAGTTACAAAAAAAAATTCAACTCGATCCGTTGATCACTTTTCGAGTAATTAACGATCGAATTTTTTTTGCAAGCCTTAATTAACAATGACGCCATTTCTTTGTTCATTGTGCGATATGGACCGGGTTAGGCTAGAAAAATCAAATATCTCTTCAAGTTTGCGAGACTTTTTTGAGATTTTGAAAAATATTAATTTGGGGCAGTTTTAAAACGTTTTCTACGCAACTACCTTTTTTGACGCGACGTATAGGTATATTATTTTAGCGTTGCCGCTTCGAAATTCTCGGAATTGTGACTATAATATCTTGGCACTCATTTTTTTTTTAAATACGCGTCTTGAAGCGTACTTTCAAGATATTATAGTCATAATTCCGAGAATTTCGAAGCGGAAACGCTAATACAATATATACGTCGCGTCCAAAAAGGTAGTCGCGTAGAAAACGTTATAAAACTGGCCCAAATTAATATTTTTCAAAATTTCAAAAAAGTCTCGCATACTTGAAGAGATTTATGATTATTCTAGCCCAACCCGGTTAATATCGTACAATAAACGAAGAAATGGCGTCGTTGTTAATTAAGGCTTACAAAAAATTTGATCGTTAATTACTCGAAAAGTTATTGACGGATTGAGTTGAAATTTTTTTGTAACCATACTACAAATAGCAGTCCCTCCAAGATCATGATCATAGTCGCCCCACTTTCGATATAAAAAATGGTGAAAAAAAGCACTTTTTCAACTTCAGCAGTCATTTGCAAGTTAACAATAGCACTTGGAGACTTTGGGTTGGGCTTAAAATTTTGGAAATTCAATAGTCTACAACTTCTTAAATGCATATGCATATCTATAAAATATGCCAAGGAACGGAGATAAAGCGGAAATGTGAAAAAAAGACGTTTTATATTTCACAAATTGTTAATTTAAAAAGTAGGTTATTTTATTGTGATCTACGCAAAAAAATACATAGGGAACCGTCAAACTCGCCCTATATGTTTCAAGAACATATAAAAGTCGTTGCCTACGGACTATATATCTTATCATGTATGTCAATCAATCATATCAACAACAATAATTTAAATCATATACACCATATCAAATTTTTCTATAATTAATTAGATCAAATCTCTAAAAACATCAGTTTATACTTCCGAGTGTTAGTTCACAGTTAGTGACACATTTCGAACATTAGAACTTGGCAAGAAACGCAATTGAAAGTCATTATAATCTTTCACTGAGCAATGTGAGGTTTTTTTTATAGCCCAGTTGATGCTAGCCTCAGAAGAGTTCAGCTTGCATTAATTAGGGCAAATGATTTTTTTTCTAGGATTGTTTGATATAATGTGGGAAGTGTGAAACTAAGTTTTCGACCTCGAACGCCAGGGGGAAAACTTTTGGCAGGCGAAGAACCACGAAATTTTCGCGCTTTTTTTTAGTTTATTGCTTATATCTCCTAAACGACTCAACCTACAGAAAATTATATGTTCCGAAATTAAAGTAGACAACATTTCCTACAAAATGCTTTGGTCAATGGTATGTCGTATGGTTCATACTTTACCGAAGTTTGAAAATCGACGAATTTAGATGGGTTCCCCGTTCCAAAATGAACACATCAGTAGACATCACCTTCGAAGAAATAACTCTTCCTCCTGGTGTGTCCCAGAAAAATCTTTGGGTAGTGAGAAAAACAAAAACAATCTAATCCAGATGTTGAAAACACGCTTCGAAGCGAATTGCCAATTTCGATTGTGTATTTATAATCAGCGAAGATGTTGACGTTCTTGTGTTGCTAACTGGGATTCCTAGTTCAACCCAAACGAACTTATACATATTGAAACCAGGAAAGAGTGGCAAACCTAGCATATTCTCCTCAACATCATTGTATAAGTATGATCTGACTACATTCTTTTTGCTCACGCCTTCTCCTGTTGTGACACAACGTCATTCCCTTTTGGACATGGCAAGACCAAAATATGTGCCCTCTTGGAAAACAACCCTGCATTAAAGGAAGCGGCATCTACTTTTTATGAGGCAACAGCATCAACGTCGATTTTCAAACTTCCGTAGAATGCGAACCAGACGACATATAATTAAATTTGACTGAATGCATTTTGTAGAACATTTTGTCTACTTCAATTTCGGAACGTATAACATTTTCTAGAATGAGTCATTTAGGAGATATAGACAAAACACTAAAAAAAAGTGCGAAAATTTCTTGGTTTTTCGCCTGCCAAAAGTTCCCCCCCCCCCGGCTTTCGAGGTCGAAAACTTAATTTTACACTTCCCACCTTATACCAAACAGTCCTACAAAAAAAAAATTGCCGTAATTAATGCAAGGTGGAGTGTTTTTATCAACTGAACTATTAATTATATTATATAGACATCCAAAAAAAAAAACGTCATCCAAGTTGGCCGAGAAAAAAAAGACGGATTTCTATTCTTAATCGAATTTATAACCTTATTTACTTGTCAAGACTGGCACATCATATGACAGCCATTGTTAATTTTACAAATTGTGACAGTCACTTGTCAAAAGTTTGACATAACCGAAAAGGTTAGACATGACCGCTATTTCCATCTCTCTCGTTCATAGCCAGAGTTGATGACGTTTTTTTTTTTTTGGATGGCTCTATATTATTATTATATTAGGTATAATATAATTTTAAAAAAAATCTTCACTATTGCTCATTGAAAGATTATAATGACTTTCAATTGCGTTTCTCGCCAAGTTCTAATGTTCGAGATGTGTCACTATTCTTCCGGACAAGCGATATTAGTTTACGTTACTTGCCGTTGCACAGAGACAATATTTCGTGCATCTCTCTTACCTTTTTTCTGACGCAACTTGATGGCGAGCTTGAGCCTGTTTAAGTGCATCCTGTCGCCGTGCTCGAAGGCGGGTCCCGTGGGGTCGTGGTTCAGCAGGACCTCGAGCTCGTAAGAGCTGCGAGTGTGATCCAGGAGGGCGGTCGCGAAGTCCTGGCATTGTTTCCTGAGCTCCTGATATTCGCTTTTGAATTCGTGCTCCATGAAACTCAGTCTGAAAGCGGATAACGACGGAAGTCATTAACGCTATCGACAATGCGGACTATACAGGATGGTACTTATGTAAGCCTAGGAAGAGTATTTTTTTTTGTTCTTAGGTAGGCCAACTCAGCTCCAGTAGCGGCTTGTGACTTTTTTTAGGGAGGCAAACATATTTTATAAAAATGTTTGTTCCCTAAATTTTTGTGATGGTAAACATTGTTAGTAATATGCCCCCGTAGGTGAAAGAAAGACCTCTACTTGGCCAACAAAATTTATTAAGTACATTTCTCTAACATCATGTATAGTCCTTCTATTTTTAATTGAAAATGATAAATACGCCTGGGGAACAAAAAAAGCGGTGCAACTTTATGATTCCATGGGCGTGCATATATCTTTTATAAATTCGAAAATTGTGAAATATTTTTTTTCATTCAAATCAATATAGGAGATTAAAATTAGCCTCCATACAAAACTCTAATATTCGTAATTTGATTTGTGATAATTTATTTACCCCCCTCCCCCCAAAATTGTGTTTGTTTTAATATCCCGAGCAGTATCCCTCTTCTCCGGCGTTTTAAACGAGTCAGAATTCCAATGCAATTTTTTTTAAACGCATAAGTAAAGAAAAAAAAAAAAAAAAAAAAAAAAAAAAAAAAAATTATTTTAATGCTAACTAATAAATATATATCTATGTATTTTTTTTATATTTCCTAACTAGCTTTCTAAGAACTTCACGAACTGAACGTCACGAACAGTTTACTGAAGTATGAAGTATACTTGTACAGTGAGCTTAGCAATTTTAGAAAATATATCTGACAACCTTGCTTTTTTCTACCTATTTTCAATTTAGAATGGAAATACAGTACCTAATATATTTTATTGGTTCAGCAAAACCATTGGGAAGATGTAGAGATTCCGTCAAATGATTTCACAATTAAAAGATGCAATGATATAAAATACGGATTTTTGCCAGGACTGCGTCAATTTAGATTTGACAGGCTGAATTGATTACATTCCTAATATTTTGTTTGCCTAAAAGATGTAATTTACAAACACAACTAATATGTTCCTGACTTTTTTAATGTGTCAACTGAACGTTATAAAGTTTTAGGATTTTATCAAATCCAGACCTTGTCCAAGCATCTTCTCCACGATTTGAAAACTATACACAAGGCCAACACAATAATTTATTTAAAGTTAAAGAACCGCTTAGCCATATGCATTTATCATAGCACGTATTAACAAAACTACGAGACGGCTTACCCTGATTAATTAAAGTTTTACTTAGATCTGGCAGTGATACTCTTAAATATTTAACAATTAATTTATCCTCATAAGACAGGCGACTAAATTTGTATTTTATAAGATCCTCAACAGTTGCAGGTACGAATATTTATTTGAGTGTCATAACAACTCGTATTGTTATTTTTATAAAACAAACTGCTACAATCCGTCAGTTACCTTCATTATAATTTTGTATAGTTAATTAAATAAAACATTCAAATAATGTTAGTAGTAGTTAGGTACACTTTCAATAATTATTACCCTCCTATACCATTCAAAACATTAAAAAAAAACCGGAAAGAATAACAGCACTTTCCAACGAAAATTTCCAAAACACAGAACAATAAAATATATTAAATTTTGTAGGTTAGGTTGTTAGGTTCACGAAATCAAACAACTGCTATGCAGTTTTTAAAATAACTTTTAATGCCACTAGAGTTAATTTTATTAAATAAAATTAAAGTATAGTAGGTTTATAAAAAAAACAAAGCCAAACAAAACAAAAAAAAAAAAAAAAAAAAGCAAAAATTGGGTTGACGCCAAAATGTGTGTATTCTGGAAAATGTGATTCTAAGGTGTAAAAAAAAGGCTATATCCAACAATTTCTGCTTTAATCTCCATGTTATTGAAAGTTTAACGCCATCACGCAGGTGCGTGTTTTTGAACACACGAACTCCGCAGGGTATGTTTGGATTAATCTTGTTATACCGGAAATGTAGTCGTGTCGTGTTCAATTCCGTTCTGAAAGGAGGATAAAGAGGATCAAAACGCTTACAGAGCATATCACGCTGTTTAGGTAAATAATAGGCTTTAACGGTTTCGTTTAGTATTACGTAAAAAGCGAAATACAAACATCGACAAATTTTTCCATCGCCTTGGATTATTCTGTAGTTGAAAGGTTCCTAACTTAATGACGTGAAAGAAAATATACAAAAGTTATCTTACGACACGCTGATAAATTTTGCAACAAGAATGTAAAATGCATGTTATACAAATTGCCAAAGGTTCCAATATACTATTTAGAGGTAAAAAAGAGAAAAAAACAATTGTCAAATCCAGTAATACTTACCTAAATTATATTATTTACCAAAAATACATAAACCAGGAAAATCTGTAAGACCATTTGTCTCAGCGATAGGATCCCCAACTTACAATTTGTCAAAATGGTTAACGAACGAGTTCGAAAATTTTCCTATTGCACAAACAAGTTTTTCAGTTCAAAATTCTAGTGAGTTCATTAACAATGTCAAAAATATCCAATTGCAGAAGATGAAATTTTGGTCTCGTTTGATGTATGCTCGTATGATGAGTTTATTTTCGTATTTATGTATAACCACAAAAAAAAAAAAAAAAAACAACTGATCCTTTTTATCTCGAACTATGTGTTCCAATTAACCCCTTATTCTAAGGATTAAAATTGAGTAGGTTCCAGAATCCTGCTATAACAATATTGTATCCAAAATATTTCAGATACAAAATTGGTAACCAATGAACGGCATGAATAGCAATGAACGACAACAAACATTTAAATTTTTAAGCTCCGATTTTCATTTTAATCGTCAGCTTATTGGATCCCAATTTTAAATAAGCGTTAGAACTATAGCATTCACCTACACCCGTCCTTATTACTACGGATACCATCGCTGAATGACAAATTAATGATACACGGTGGTACACAAGTATCAAATAATGGCTTTAACTTTCTTATTTGCAAAGTTAAAAAAAAGTTCAATATAAAAGTTATTTTGTTCATTACCGTGTATGTTTTAAGTCTTTTAGTTTGTTGATATCTTCTTTTGTTTTGTTCCTATGGCAACCAATTTTTTTTTTAAATGGCACCCATACTTTTTTTCGTTATGAAAAAAGTATATTTTTCTCTATTCTGTCACAAAATTTTGCAATTTTTGAAAAAAAAAAGCGAGAAAAAAATATTTATTACGATTCACTCGTCACCTCTAATAAGGGAAAAAGTCATGCTGTTTTAAACAGAAACATTACTTTTGCTAAAGTGAGGAAAAAGCGTTAAATGTTCTGTTGAAAATTGAAGAAACGCCACAAGTGTCAACGAGGGAAGTCGCAGACAATTTAGAAATTAGCCATGTTTCTGTGCTTAGAATTTTAAAAAAAGAAAAAATTCATCCTTATAAGCTTCAATTAATACATGAATTGAATGAAGATGATTTTGATAGACGGATGGATTTCTGTGAGTAAACGATGGAACGATGTAATGCAGATGAGAATTTTGCTTCAAATATTGAATTCTCAGATGAAGCGACCTTTATGCTAAACGGCACATTAAATCGACATAATTGTCGGTATTGGGCGAGAGCGAACCCACACTGGGTGCAAGAAGCACACACATAATATCCGCAAAAAGTAAATGTGTGGGCAGGCATTATAAGAGGACATATCATAGGCCCATTTTTTCTTGATGAAACCCTTACCGCTGACCGATATCTTCAACTGCTACAAACTCAGGTCATACCTGCGATCACAGCCTTATTCCCGGGTGAAAATGGAGGTATTGACAATAGAATTTTCTGCCAACAAGATGGAGCTCCTCCACATTTTGCGGTACATGTTAGAGAGTACTTAAATCATGTTTTTCGAAACAGGTGGATCGGCAGAAGAGGATCTATTGAGTGGCGTGCCAGATCTCCGGATTTGACGCCCTTAGATTTTTTCGTGTGGGGTCATGTTACAAATAGTGTGTTCAAACAAAGACCTCGTAATTTGGAGGACTTAAAGGTGCGAATAACTGCTGAAATGCGCAGAATACCTGCAGAGGTGTTACACAGAGCTACTACAGTAGAATTTAAATACCGTTTAGCAGTGGCGGTGCGTGATATTTTCAGTTAGCCATATCTTGAAAACGACGCATGGGACCCACTTCACTTTTTAGGTGATGACTATACACCTCTTACAGAAAGGATTTATAGTAAAAAAACCGTCAGCAAAGTTTGCGAAAATTTTTTCAAAAACACTGGAGCACTCCTGGGTTGTCAGTAACGCTCTGTGGAATATTTGCAGTATATTTTTTTTCATAATCTAGAAACAAATATAAGGAGAAGTTTTTCGATTTGTTGCAAAATTTTTTTTTTTTTTCAAAAAGTTATGGCCATTTTAATTTTAATTTTAATTTTATAGGAATATTTTGTTTCCCAAAATTAAAATGGCCATAACTTTTTGAAAAAAATTTTTTGTAACAAATCGAAAACGTCTCCTTATATTTGTTTCTTAGTTATGAAAAAATATACTAATCCACAGGCGTTGAGAACGGAGTCTCAGTGTTTTTGAAAAATTTTCGCAAACTGACGTTTTTTCACTAATCTTTCTGTAAGAGGTGATGTCAACCTAAAGTGAAGTGGGCCCATGCGTCTTTTCAGATATGGCTAACTGATCCCCACTTAGGTCATTGCTTGGCCGTCAACGGAGCTCAGTTTGAACATCTGATTTAGTATTGCTGTTTTTTTTTTAATATTTAGTTTCTACCTTTGTTACTCTTTAAATTTAATTTGATCTAAATTGTAGTTTTATGAAATTAATTAATTAATTGTGAGTGAATAGTAATAATAATAATTTTTTTCTCGCTTATTTTTTTTCAAAAGTTGCAAAATTTTGTAACTGAATACAGAAAAATATGCTTTTTCCATAACGAAAAAAAAGTATGGGTGCCATTTAAAAAAAAAAATTGTAAAACACAGTAATGAACAAATACTTTTGTATTGAACTTTTTTTTAACTTTGCAAATAACAAAGTTAAACCATTATGTGATACATTTGTACCACCGTGTATATTTAGAGTTAAAGAATGGCGAGAGATTTTTACTAGTCGATAACAATATCTGAAAGGTCGGCAATAATGGGTCTCAATTTTTTTAACCAGTATAACTTGCATTACTAATTATAATGCTTATGCTATTTTTTGCATGATGGATACGTTTGCTATTTTTTTTACATAAATTAGTCGTTCGTGGAGTGGGTACTGGAACCTTCGACGTAGAAACAATTTTAATCTTCAGTTAAACACTTCAGTTAAAATCTTGACTTAAACAGTTTTAATTTTCTCCTCAAGATGCCAACTTACAGGTTGTTGCGAAACTCGCGTCGAGAAAAGTATAGTCAGTTTTTTCGAAATTAGTCAGTTTTCAATAAAATATTTAAAATTGCATTTATTCAGGGGAAGTTTTTAGTGGGTATTTGGTCTGTAGAGTCGTTGTTTCATGAAGAATACTAAAATGTATTATATGATTATATGAGGTTGTTTGGACGCTTTTTTTGCCAGTTTTTTTTTTAAAGCTGTCGAATCTACAGGGCGTTCATATACATCTGTAAGTCGACCAACCTCCATATTTTAAATGGAACACTACATACTTATACAAATATAGAAAGATCACACAATTTTGAGTCTAAATTTTTACACATTAATACATGCTCACACGGTATACCGAGTGTTCAATTAAGTATGTTACATTTTGTCAACGTCAATTATAACGCTCCATTTAAAAAAAAGTAATGAAATCTGGTTATGAACTAGAGAGATGGAAATAGGAAACGTAAGTGTATAAATGTGATCATTACTTCAGGTACTTGTTATTTCGGAATTGTATATATAATGTACACGCATAAAATACTGAATTGCCATTACGTCGAAAGACTGCCTCGTGATTAAAATTAGGTGAAGCTATATAGTCGATCGATATGTTTCCTTAAACTTAGCTATAAATCCCCTGCCTCAAGATTTATCGGAGTTTCTTTGAGAATTGCAAAGCGATCTCTCTCCCCTGTTTACAGAGGTGCTGAAACTTACTAAATAACTGTAGGTATTTGAGAGACTACTTGGAAACTTTTACTACTCTATATGATGTAGTTTAATTTATTGGTAATCCGAAGTTTATAATTCAGTTACATTGTTGAAATACTTGTTACACTTTGCAGCCTACAACTTTTCATCGAGTAGTGTTTCTATTATTGTCATAGTTATACACGTACATGGTGTATTCGTAAGATTTACATTTCTAGGTTATATTGGTTATACATACAGTGAGGTCCATAAGTAACGGATAAATTCATTATGTACGTAATTTGCAATTTATGAGTAAAATCCTGAAACACGTCAATTTTTAATTCTAGAATGACATTTTTTGAGCATAATTTTATACCTCCCCCTCCAACTCCCTTGGAGTGACAGCTACCCCTTTAAAATGTTTAAATGGAACGAGGGTGCGTGTGATAGCTCATTTGAAAGGGTTCTTAATTATCTATTCACCAAAAGTTTTTTGAATTTTGTATCTTTTTCATCAAGAAAATTAAATTTGATAATTTCAAAATTATTATTATGAAATGTATACAATCAAGTGCCTATGTACCAATATCTGCCAAATCTGACGTTTTTAGTTAATTTTGTGTCAACATTCAACTTAAATGTATCAGTTTCCCTGATACGCTGCGCAAAACACCCAACAAAAAGAAAGAAGTAAAAATGGTTTCTTTTTAGATATCAGAAAAAAATTATACATTTAAATTTCTTTATTTGCTACATCTGTGAAAACTTATTATTCTATTGTGTTATTTATCGCTGATCGTCAAGTTGAGCATTATATTAACAATGTCTTTCGGATACCTAAAGAATTCAAATGATATTATTAGGATGTGGTGATAAAACAAGAACACAGAAGCAGATATGCGAAATATTCAATACTAAGTATCCTTACCGCTGCATTTCCCAGTCTACGGTTAGTAGAATAGAAAACAAATTTCGTGAATTTCGAAATGTCACAGATATTCCTAAATCTGGTAGGAAACGCATTTTAGACGATGAACAGAAATTTGATATATTGTTAGATATTCAAGATAATGCACATAAACCTACAAGACAAGCTGCCGCCGATAATTATATGTTAGTAAAACGTCCATATTGCGTCTTCTAAAAAACGAAAAATACCGTCCATATAAAATTCATTTGGTTCAAGAACTTAACGACGATGACCGCCGATTAGAATTTTGCGAAATCATGGCAAATAGATGGCAAGATAATCCTGTATTTATAGAAAACATTCTTTTTTCTGATGAAGCAACATTCGTCTTAAATGGAACAGTCAACAAACAGAACTGTAGATACTGGAGTACAGAAAATCCACATTGGATGATGGAGGCCAATACTCAATATCCTGAGAAGGTGAACGTTGGGGCTGGAATTATAAATTCTCAAATTATCGGGCCATATTTCTTTGATGGCACATTAACTGGCGCGCGTTACTTGGTTTTCTTGCAAAATTTTTTAGTTCCAGGGTTAAGAATGCTTTTCCCAGATGATGACAACCCCAATGAAATTGATAGAAATATTTGGTTTCAGCAGGACGGAGCTACACCACATTTTTCATTGTAAGTAAGAGCCTATCTGAATCAAGTTTTTCCCAATAGATGGATCGGTAGACGCGGTGAAATTGAGTGGCCTGCTCATTCTCCCGATTTGACCCCGCTTGAGTATTTTTTATGGGGTTACTTAAAATCGAAAGTCTACTTCAACAGACCAAATAACGTAGAAGATTTAAAAGACAGAATAAGGCAAGAAATTAATCAAATCACCCGGAAAAAATACAAAATGTTTTAGAAGAATTTCAGCAACGCCTCCATTATTGTCAAGAAGCAACGGGCGCCCAGTTTGAATATTTGATTTAAACTGTTCTGTTCTGTTCTGTTTCATGTTCTTTTCTTTACTTAGTAACATTAAAAATGTAATATTTTTCAATAAAAAAATTATAGAAATTAAAAAAAATCTTATATTGCTGGATGGAGAATTAAAAACCCTTTCAAATGAGCTATTACACGCACCCTCGTTTCATTTAAAAATTTTAAAGGGGTAGCTGTCACTCCAAAGGGGTTGGAGGGGGAGGTATAAAATTATGCACAAAAAATGTCATTCTAGAATTAAAAATTGACGTGTTTCAGGATTTTACTCATATATTGGAAATTACGTAGGTAATGAATTTATCCGTTACTTACGGACCTCATTCAAATTTTGCAAAAATTGACTATTTGCAAAATCCAAAAAGTTGCTCCAAAAACTGAAAAAATTCCAGTGCATTCTTCGAGTGATTTTAAGAACTTTTTATTCTTGACAATTTTTGTAAAAAATCATTTTTAAATAAAAAAATTCAGAAATTAAATACATTCCACACATTCATGAGGTTAACTACCAATTTTTGACAATAATTTTGACAAAAAAAGAAATATGGGACTTATCTAGAATTATACAAGAAACTCAAAAATGGCAAAAGAAATAGGGGTTGCCAATTGAAATTTTAGGGGTAGGTGCCCTGGGGGTTAGGGGGTTGAAAGTAATACGACAACAAATGCCTCAAAAGTTGTCCCCCTTGTTATGTAAATTGACGTGTTTCGCTAAATTTTGATACTGTCATTAGTTTTGGCAATATTAAATGCTGTTCGTTTTCAAGTTGACACCCTGTATAAAACTGCCACGTTTAATTTGCATGTTATTATCCGATTCAAAAGTTGAGCCTTGCTGATTTGGTCAAACGTGGTTATTTATTTCATAAACAGGAGGAATTGAATTTAGAATGTAAACGCCATCCGACTCTATAACTTTCCCAGTTTCAAAATACCACATTCCGAGAACTCGCGTGGTTGTGAAGCGGAAATGTTGTGTACGACTCTTTGTAGATGGTGACGATCGTCAAATGATTTATTTATAAAATGTTTGCTAAGGGCACAGAACAGATGATAGTCGGTGGGGTAAAGGTCTGGTAAATACGGCGGATGGGGCATAACTTCAAAACCTAACTGCAGGAGTTGAAGGCGTGTCTATTTTGCTACATGTTGACACGCATTATCGTGCAGTAGTATAATTTTTTATAAATTTGTGTGCATTCAACACTACTAATGAATCAACCGGATAGAAATACTGTCACCAACTGTTTGTCCCCATATTGGCCGAGGTAGCGATTTTTAATTGTCTCGCTTTCTCCGTCAGGGCTTGATATGCAACCACTAATAATACACTAGTGTGTATAGGTGTGGATGCATATATGCCAATCCAACCGCACATGCCCTAGATTTGGTAATGTTCTGAGTTTTCTGGGTTTCCTCAGAACTGTAAAGCAAATGCGTTACCCAAATAATCTTAAGTCGCTCCCAGTGCCGCATGGCAAATAATAATAATAGCCACTCCTTCCCGCACAGGTCCCTGAGAGGACCTAAGGGGTTACTCTTCGGAGTAATTATAGGGTGAGTATTATTATTATTTCGCCGACTTTATAGTCACACTTCTCAGCGTAAACGCTGGGAAACATTCACCCATTCCTGCTGCAGACAGTGATGGCTTGATATCTCATCCCCGCCTCCAGCAGAAATTAGGCTCAGGCGAGGGGAGGAAATTCATCCTATCCCCCAAAACCTTTCTTACAATGTGGCAAGTTTGTAACAAAATTGACTTCTGGCCATTTCTAATGACATTAAAAGATAGTCTTAATGCCGCGATGTTCTTGGCGAATCTCGTCGTCATCACTCCCTCTGCCGACATTACTAGGGCGTACGTCTCCACTTTCTCCAGTTTCCATAGGCGCTTCAGCTCGATTGACAAATTTTCGTATTTCGCGATCTTCTCCCGTTCAGTCTTCTGAACGGGAGAATTATTATTATTATTATTATTATTATTATTATTATTATTATTATTATTATTATTATTATTGTTTGTGAATCAAGAATGAAAATGACACGCTTATTTTCCATATGAGGAGCTTGGTGCAAGAACGATGCAGCTCCATTTTCGACGCGTGACGAGGTTAGCTGCTTATAATTTCGATAAAATATTAGTTATGTTATTTAACGCAAATTCGACGCAGCTCAGCTTATGTCAGTATGTATACTCCAGGCACTGAGATGTGTGGAATTTGCGTTAAATAACGCCTAATATTTTTATCGAAATTATAAGCAGCTAACCTCGCCACGCGTTGAAAATGGAGCTGCATTGTTCTTGCAGCAGGGTCCTCATATATGATATCGTATTAAAAAAAAACACAAAGTTTCATTTCTATTTTATCATAATAAAAATGACAAGACAGACCTACATTTAACTAAAATTTATAAATCCGCAAAATATAGATAACTCGTGTAGAAAATGTAATGTGGCAACAAATTGCACTGGTGACATGAACTATGTCTACCCTCATCAGACCCCATGCGACACGGATATAGTTTATCTAATTTGTGATTTATGCTTCGGCTGTCAAGATTTTACGAGATTTGAGATCCGGTTACCTTCGCAGCCTTGTCTGTTAGTCTCAGGAGTAGGTAATTCAGCTTCGTGATACAAATAGCAAAAAAAATGTTTTAAAAAAGGTATTATATAGATGAGCAATGACCATTTTTTGTCAAACATTCCTTGTATACTGGGTACTCATTTAATATGCAATATATTGAGGCTGCAATATATTTCGAAAACTGTGCATTTTTGAACAAAATGTTGGTTGTTTGGTTTTAAAGGATCAACATAATGGTCATATGAGTTTTTGATCTTGATAACGTTTACATATGAAGGTCAACTTTATGTATTTAACGCTCTTACAATTTTTTAAATTGTTAAACAATTTAATATTTTGTTTTGTTAAATATTTTGTTAATAACTGCACAGTTTTTGGGATATATGCCTGTCTCCAAAAATTGGTAATCTCTTCAAGGACGAAGGTTTTGGCAATATTTATCGTATTAGAAACTGATACGATAAATATCACTTACGATAAATATATATTATGAAAAAAAAATATATTGTCACAGATAATTCAATCTTTCATGAAATTTACATGTCCAATGCTTCTTGATTTTCCTTGTAACACAGTTTTGTGTGTTACAATTTGACATACGTAGTTGGGATACTAAATACCTGAAAGTATGACCATTCTGTGGAAGAACAGGTCATTGAGTTTATGACTATGAGTATTTCTATATACGAGGTGTGGCTATTAAATAACCGAAATACTGTCATAACACTTTTTATTCGTTACCAATTACAGTAGCAACTTTTCGCCTTCAATGTACTCCCCTTGGTGATCTGTACACCGCTCCATACGGCTTTTCCATTGCTGAGAGCAGTGCTGGAAGTCCGCTTCTGTCAGCTGGTTCAGAACCTCCATCGCTTTTGCTTTAACCGCTTCCACAGTCTCGAATCTTGTCCCCTTCAGTGTCACCGTGTCTAACAAGCCTGGATCAATGTCAATGTTGTTTAGAATGTCAGCGCAAATGTTCATTCTTGATTCTTTTTGCTCGGGAGTGAGGAGTTTTGGCACCATTTTTACGCATGTTGAACAATTCATACAAAATCTGGCGAACACCTCGGATGCTTAGACGACGATCTCTGCGGATTAATTTACCACTTTTTTCAATATTTCCGTCCGTTTCTGACGTTGAGGGCCGACCGGAGCGTGGATTGTCTTCGGTCGTTCCACGTCCCACTTTAAACCGTTTAAACCATTCAAAAACTTGTGTGCGAGGTAAACATTAAGTCCCATACACTTCTTTTAACATTGCATAAGCTTCTATAAAAGTTTGCCCCAGTTTAACAAGAAGCTTGAGATTAACCCGTTGCTCCATCTGAAATCTTAACATTTTTTCGACGCGTCACTGGTGCATAGACTAATTCAAACAACTGCTACAGTCAAACTGAGCGACCCACTGGCTTGTCCTGCGAGCTCAGAGTGGGGAAAGTATGACCCACAGTTCTCTTCAAAGAGTGACCCCAAACAACGAGCTTTTTTAGCCTGTTTTTCAAACACCTGTAACTTTACCTGGAATTGATGAAATTCAACTTATGTTTGCTCAAAGTTTTCGTCTCATCATAAGCTAGTACGAAAAGAAGATTTATTGCTCCAGACCCTGTGCATCCCCTTAAATGAAGGGTTAACTAACCCTCCATTTTTCCATTACGCACATGCGAGAAAAAGCATAATTGCTACCCCCCAATAAAAACAGACTGTTTTACTGCATACAATATATGGTTTCCGAAGTATTTTCACCTCCTGAACACGAATCCGTGGTCAGGTTAGCCCCATAACCTCTCAGTCTTCAGCAAATCGTCAAAAATCCGAAAGAAGATTTTTCAAGAAGTGACCGGATATGCAGTGTGACACATGGTTTCGAATGTTTTTTTACTTCCTGAACACGAATTCGTGGTCAGGTTAGGCCTATCGCCTTTCAGCCTTCAGCAAAATTCGTGTTCAGGAGGTAAAAATACTTCGGAAACCATATATTGTATGTAGTAAAACAGCCTTTTTTTATTGGGCGGTAGCAACTATGCTTTTTCTCACATGTGCGTAATGGAAAAATGGAGGGTTAGTAAACCCTTCATTTAAGGGGATGCACAGGGTCTGGAGCAATAAATATTCTTTTTCGCACTAGGTTATGATGAGACGAAACTTTTGAGCACTTATAAATTGAATTTCATCAATATCAGGTAAAGTTACAAGTGTTTGAAGAACAGGCTAATTTTGGTGTCACTCTTGTAAAGAAAAACCTCAAATATGTTTGCTGTTTCTCTTTTTCTTCCAAATAACTCGTGAAATATTCATTGCAGATACGAGTTTAAGAGAAAAAACTTTTGATATTAAATTTTATTCAAGGTTAGGCTAGAAATTAAAAAAAAATATATATTATATTGTACAAAAACAGTAACCATTGGCAAAAAAAACATTAAGAATGAAAAACCAAGTTTTTCCTCATTTTTTTTTCGACCACTTAGATTATACATACGACCTTCAGATCATGACTGAAGACTGGACTGCAAAATTATTGTGCCGTTAAAAAACCAGCTATTAGACCGTTTGGACTGTGTATTTTTTAAAATCAAAGCTATGTTTCATCTTGTAATCTCCAACGTTTTGCACATTTTCTGGAAATTTGACAGCTTGTTAATGGCTATCGTTGTCAAAACGCAATGCAATGATCAGCAACCCCGAAAACACCAAAAAGCATTTCGTGGCGAAATCGTCAAGAGCATGATTCACCGCCCGGTCATCTTAACAAAACAAGAGTGGCTCAGCGACACCTCACCACGTTGCGGAAGCATCTCGAATTTTGCGCGGTCCATCGAGAGGAATGCCCGAATGTGCGGGCATCGGCTATGAGTAGTCTTTGACATAAATTTACTGTGCCGTGAGCTTCGCAAAACATTCGAATATAAATTGTACAATAACACCGGCACACAAAAAAAAAGTGGTCATTACTTTTGACCAGATCCATCTAGGGTTATGTATTTCGATGCAATGAATCCGAATTTGAGGTCGGTTTAATCCGTACACCCTCAAAATTTTGAGTAGAATGCAAAAAAACGCTAAAAATCGCTAAAAATGGCAAAAAATGCAGTTATGCAAGCGATAAATTTTTTTACGAACTAGATCAAGTATGTTTATTATGTATTTCGATGCGCTGAATCCGAATCTGAAGTTGAGTTAGCTTGTCAACCCTCCAAATTTAGAGTAAATTGCAAAAAACCGCTAAAAACCGTAAAAATTTATGAAAACGTTATGAAAACGAAAAATTTTTTTCGAACTAGATCTAGTATGTTTTTTGTGTATTTTGATGCGCTGAATCAACGTTATGGTGTTAGAGTAAATTGCGAATAACCGCTGAAAATTGCTAAGAAATCGTGAAAAATTGCAATTATGCAAACGAAAAAAAAATAAATCAAGTATTTTTCTTATGTATTTTGATGCGCTGAATTCAAATCCGAAGATCCGAACGATTCGAACGATTTCATCAAGACATAAGAAATGGAGAATTGGTATCAAGGAATATGGAATGTCAACATGATGGCCGATTTTTGCTGGACTTTAAAGAGAGAAATAACGAGAGAAAATAGAAAACGAAAGAGAAACCTACTGCATAGAACATTCGAAGAAAAAAGAGTTCAATACGAGCGAAGAACAGTGTAAAATCAAAGAAGGTCGTTTTTTTTTAATTCTAATTACAATCTATAGATATTATAGTATAATTTGAAAGGAATCATGGTTTGTTTATTACTGTGAGTAAGAACAGTACTTTTTTTGATATTATCTACTACTTCATGACTGTTTTTTACGATTTTTTGCTATTTTTAGCGTTTTTTTTCGCAATTTATTTAAAGTTGGCAACAAGTTGGCTTGGTGTACAAGCCAAACCGACTTCGGATTTGAATTCAGCGAATCAAAATACATAAGAAAAATACTTGATTTAGTTTAAGAAATTTTTTTTCGTTTGCATATTTGCAATTTTTCACGATTTTTTAGCAATTTTCAACGGTTATTCGCAATTTACTCTAATTTTGGAGGGTATATCAGCTAAATCAACTTGTGATTTGGATTCAGCGCATCAAAATACACAAAAAAACATACATGGTCTAGTTCGAAAATTTTTTTTCGTTTTCATAACTTAATCATAATTTTCATGATTTTTAACGATTTTCAGCGGTTTCTTGCAATTTATTCTAAATTTGGAGGGTTGACGAACTATATCAACGTCAGATTCGGATTCAGCGCATCTAAATGCATAAACATACTTGATATAGTTCGTAAAAAATTTTCTCGCTTGCATAACTGCATTTTTTTGCTATTTTTAGCGGTTTTTTGCAATTTACTCAAAATTTTGAGGGTGTACTGGTTAAACTGACCTCAAATTCGGATTCAGCGCATCGAAATACATAACCCTAGATGGGTCTGGTCAAAAGTAATGACCACTTTTCTTTTTTTGTGTGCTAGTGTAATTAATAAATTTGTGTTTGTTAATTTAGTGTTTAATTCGTGATTTTATTTATTTAAAGTGTTAGTTAAAAGTGCGTGTCTGATTTTTCACACCGAACGAACCCTACTAAGTGGACAAAACATTACAATTATTATGATGATATATAATTAAGATAATTAAATTTTGTTGAAAATTGCACCACTCGGCACTTAGCGGGTTAGAGTGTGTTGTGGAAAAAAACTGACACGTCAAAAAAAATGTCTTATTGTGAAATTCGTTTTTAGCATGTCAAAATATATAGGAATAGTGGTATTTTCACTCTAAGACATAACGTATTCTTTTTGTATAATATTCTTTCTTTTTGTTCCATATTTTCGCGCGAACTGTATTTATTATTTGATATACTCGTATTAACGGACGGAAGTATTCTGTATGTTAAAGGCATCGTCTCACCTGCGCAGTTCCCAGGAGAGCTCGAAAGCAGTGAGGATGGGATCCTTCGACGACAACGCAATCAGCGAAGGTGAAGCCAGCGCCCTGTATGCATTTATTCGACTCCTCGAATGCCGCAGAGAGTCCTCCATGCGAGACGTCACACACTCGTCGCAGCCACACCTGCAAAATATACATAATTTCTGTATCTTTCAATATCATGTTTTCGTAGGACTGCTTTTATGTTTACGCAACGCATAACGCAGGGCAGAAGCGTTAAAAGTAATATTAGACGAGGAAATTTAGCACAAAAAGAGCCAAACCTCCAAAATTTCAGCAGTAAGATAGATTTTGACGTAAGCTCGTTGGATTCCTTGTAAAGTTTAGAAAAAAATGTTACCTATTTTTGTCATATACAAATCAGAAACTGCATTACTGCACCTAAAAAAATGCATTTTTTGGGGTGCAATTTTTCCAGCCAATTTAAGAAAAAATCATAATCGAAACGGGCTGAATTTGGCTACTCGGGGGTTTTTGGGGTCGCTGATCATGAATACGTAGTGTTAGTTTTGTTGTCCATTACACCTGGAGGACCAGGAACCCTGGTCACCAGGCCCATCCCCGAGGTGTTCCCTCTAATTAGGCCTGAAACTAAATGAAAATGGTTACTCGGGGGTTTTTGGGGTCGCTGATCATGTATACGTTGTTAGATTTGTTGTCCGTTATACCTGGAGGACCATAAACCCTGATCGCCAGGCCCATTCGCTTCGAAATTCTCGGAATTGTGACTATAATATTTTGACGCCATTTTTTTAAATACGCGTCTTGAAGCGTACTTTCAAGATATTATAGTCACAGTTACGAAAATTTCGAAGCGAATGGGCCTGGCGACCAGGGTTCTTGGTTCTCCAGGTGTAACAACAAAACTAACGTATTCGTGATCAGCGACCCCAAAAACCCTCGAGTAACCATTTTCGTTTAGATTCAGGTCGAATTCGAGGGAAAACCTCGGGGATGGGCCTGGCGATCAGGGTTCATGGTCCTACAGGTGTAACGGACAACAAGACTAACAATGTATTCATGATCAGCGACCCCAAAAACCCTCGACTAACCATTTTCGTTTGGATTCAGGTCGAATTCGAGGGAAAACCTCGGGGATGGGCCTGGTGACCAGGGTTCCAGGTCCCCAGGTTCATCGGGGTCAATTTTTGATATCATATTTGTGATTAGCGACCCCAAAAACCCCCGACTGACCATTTTCGTTTGGATTCAGGTCGAATTCGAGGGAAAACCTCGGGGATGGGCCTGGTGACCAGGGTTCCAGGTCCCCAGGTTCATCGGGGTCAATTTTTGATATCATATTTGTGATTAGCGACCCCAAAAACCCCCGACTGACCATTTTCGTTTGGATTCAGGTCGAATTCGAGGGAAAACCTCGGGGATGGGCCTGGCGATCAGGGTTCATGGTCCTCCAGGTGTAACGGACAACAAAACTAACAATGTATTCATGATCAGCGACCCCAAAAACCCTCGACTGACCATTTTTGTTTCGATTCAGGTCGAATTCGAGGGAAAACCTCGGGGATGGGCCTGGTGACCAGGGTTCCAGGTCCCCAGGTTCATCGGGGTCAATTTTTGATATCATATTCGTGATTAGCGACCCCAAAAACCCCCGACTGACCATTTTCGTTTGGATTCAGGTCGAATTCGAGAGAAAACCTCGGGGATGGGTCTGGCTACCAGGGTTCTTGGTCCTCCAGGTTCATCGGGGTCAATTTCTCACATCAGATTCGTGATCAGCGACCCAAAAAACCTCAGAGTAACCAAATTCAGCCCGTTTCGACAATGTATTCTCAAATTCAGATTTTTTCTTGAATCGGCTGGAAAATTGCACCCCAAAAATGTATTTTTTGGGTGCAGCAATGCAGTTTCTGATTTGTATATGACAAAAATTGGTAACATTTTTTCTAAATTTTACAAGGAATCCAACGAGACTAATTACGTCAAAATCCATCTTACTGCGGAAATTTTGGAGGTGGAATGCTAAATTTCCTCGTCTATATTTTATTTTGTGTATAACGGAATGTATCATTAATATTACATACTGCACACATAATATTACATATTACATCATACAGGGTGAGCCAAAAGTCTCGGTACCGCAGAATAACTCGACTAGTGCGTTTTAGGGGAAAATGTTGTACACAAAAGTTTTAGGATTTTTTTCCTGGCCATTTAACCGTGACCTTGGATTTGACCTTAAAGGTAATTTAAATGTCGAACCAATTTTTTTCACATGAGACTATACTTTTGACACGGGAAATAGAAAAGCGGAAAATTTTGCCGCCAACTTCTGTAGCACATTTTCATAGTTTTACCTTGTGGGGATCCCCAAGATCAAAAGAGAGTCACTGAAGGCCGATATTGAACGTAAAATTTTCCATTCTCTCTATTTCCGCTGTCAAACGTATGGAATCCAATTTAAAAAAATTGGCTTGACCTTTAAATAACCTTTAAAGTCATGGTCAAGGTCAAATCCAAGGTCACCGTTAAATAGCCAGAAAAAAATCCTAAAAATTTTATACACAACATTTTTCCCTAAAATTATTCCTAGAGTTATTCTGCCGTACCGGGACTTTTGTCTCACCCTGTATAATATAGAGTGAGTTTAGATGCAGATTTTCCATTAATATGAATTCAAGAACTTAGAAAGAGATTTAACATTTTCGAAGTTATTCACGGTTTTTTGGAAACATCGCAATTTTTCTTTTTTTTTTGCGATATACTTTCACATAATCGTAATTATCATCTTCAACTTGGGCTTATTAGACGCAGAATTTCACAACCAGCAATCCTATCGGAAGCAAAGAAAATCCACACGGTAGTACAAAAATTATTAGAATTTAAGCAACCTTCAAAAGTTTTCATTACATTTTATTTCGATACATTCATCATCCAGCGTAGAATATATCACGCTAATGAGACCTAGTAAGATAGAAATCCTAATCTGTGATTTCTGAAGATAAATAATGACGAGGACGACGACGGAATTAATTTAGTTCCAATTTAACATCTGACAAATTCACGTTTAATCACCCATTAAATTAAATCATACAATCGAATACTTTATAAAAAGATTTATTATTTTATCGGTACTGTAAATGGCACAATTAAGAGTTTAGAAGGTTACGAAGAAGTATAATAGGAAGACTAAATTAATAAATAGTGAATAATAAATCGTTTTTATTTTAAAGCCGTAATACGATTCGTATAAAAGGGGATGATAATAATAAAATATATGTATGTATTATTGTTATCAAAACTACAAGAGGTGAAATGTATCTTAATAGTATCAACACTACGTGCATACTCGATTATAAAATTGTTTTCTAGTTTTGAGATATTTCGGCAAAAAAATTTTTTGAGCTACATGTTTCGCGCAATTTTAGGAAGTAGTGTGAGAAAAAAAATTGCGAATTTTTTTATTCTTTTTTCAAAAATTGTTTTCTAACTTAGCCATGGTATAGACCTGATAGCTTGTTTATTCAGCTTCAATTTCCATTTTTTTAAATTTCGATACGACCATTTGTTGCTGAGATATCGAACTTTAAGTCAAAAAGGATCCTTTTGTCTTTGATCGACGATCCCTCAGCAACTAACGATAGCACAGAAAATCTAAGGGCAGTTCTGAAAACTGGAATAAAACCCCTACAAGGTTCTGCTGCGATTTTTGAGGAGAATTTTTTTATCCTTGACATGAATTTGAAAAAACAGGAAA
The DNA here is from genome assembly GCA_029963805.1 of Aromia moschata. Lineage (NCBI taxonomy): Eukaryota > Metazoa > Arthropoda > Insecta > Coleoptera > Cerambycidae > Aromia > Aromia moschata. The sequence goes on along the minus strand of JAPWTK010000032.1, from coordinate 1,172,970 downwards.
AAAACGGTTGATGGTTTTACAGAACATCAACGGCTGAAATTCAAATCTTCGTGAAATGACTAATGTTGCGTGTGCCTTTTACAGTTGAATATACCCCCAAAAACCATGCAAAGTTACATTACGATCTAACGAACCGTTTTCTTGTTGCAAACGGTGCCACTTTTTGAAAAAATTAAAGGGTCAGGTTTTTTGAGCCTAAACATGTCCTAATCATGGCTAAACTGAAAAAAAAAAAATGTTTCGAGCTTAGCCACAATTTTTTTCCGCAAATACCGTTGAAATTTACAAAAGGAAATAAAAAAAAAATATTTTTCGAAAATTGCAATTTTTTTTAAGTCTTCCAAAACTTTGATTTTCACTACCGTCGGCATTAGCATTACCCAAAGCATGTGGAAGAAGCGTAAATCCGATCGTGCAACCTCCACGCGGTACACTTTGGGTAATGCTAATGCCGACGGTAGTGAAAATCAAATTTTTTTCACGTTTTGTAAAATTTTTTCAATATTTTTTTTGTAAATTTCAACGGTATTTGCGGAAAAAATTGTGGCTAAGCTCGAAAAATTTTTTTTTTCAGTTTAGCCATGATTAGGACATGTAGGACATGTTTAAGGTCAAAAAACCTGACCCTTTAATTTTTTCAAAAGTTTGACCGTTTGCAACAAGAAAACGGTTCATTAGATCGTAATGTAACTTTGCATGGTTTTTGGGGGTATATTCAACTGTAAAAGGCACATGCAACAGTCATTTCATGAAGATTTGAATTTCAGCTGTTGATGTTCTGAAAAATCATCAATTACCCGTTTTTTCCTGTTTTTTCAAATTCATGTCAAGGATAAAATTCATGTCCAGTTTTGAGAACTGCCTTTAGATTTTCTGTGCTACCGTTGGTTGCTGAGATATCGTCGATCAAAGAGAAAATGGTCCTTTTTGATTTAAAGTTCGTTATCTCAGCAACAAATGGTCGTATCGAAATTTAAAAAAAAAGCAAATTGAAGCTGAATAAACAAGCTAGCCAATCCATACCATAGCTAAGTTAGAAAAAATTTTTCAAGATCGTGAACTTGAAAAAAGAAAAAAAATTCGTTAAATTGTTTTCTCACACTACTTCCTAAAATTGCACGACACATGTAGCTTTGCGAAATATCTCAAAACTAGAAACTTGAAGCCTCAAAATGCTTTTTTTTAGACCTCGATAAGACCATTTTTAAATCACTATCAAAAATCACTAAAAATTCGGAAAGTTTTTTTGACCCTTTAATTTTTTCCATTAGTGTATTATGAAATTATATCACCCTACCCAACATATTGCATAAAAGGGAGGTTGTACAACAGCCAGATATTTCACAGGACCACTGCAGTCAAAGCAAATCAAGGCAGCCCCTATCACACCCTACACGAGTTCCCTATGTGTTGCGTTGCCGTGTGCCAACTTTAGTAATCACTAATCAATATTTCAAAAGGCGCGTGACCTCAGATTTAAAATTCACGAGACGCTGTAGAACATCCATCCGTACTTGGTTGAACTTTCGCATCTCCTTGACTACTTTATCTCTTTTTTTATCCTTTATATACCGCTTGGTCTGGAGGTGAACTTTTTTATTAGGTAATCTCAGAAGTTGGATCCTACTTACGTCCGTTAGTCTGTCCAGAACCACTTCCATCCCTAAATCACAATCATCGTCAAGTACTGATGTTAGGATAGGTGGTTACATATATTTGGTGCCTCACTCTATTCTAATTTCTAAAATTCATCTTTGCCTGAGTTCTGCAGTTTCAAAATTTTGAAAAAAACAAAATTCTAATGATAGAATTAGATATTCTTCAGATAGATTGCAGATATTCTTCAGCCCTACATCGGAAAGACTAGCAGTTATGTGAAGGACTCCACTCACTTCGTAGAAATTCTAGACGAAAGTGAAATATCCGACAGTGACATCATGGTGAGCTTCGATGTGAAGTCATTATTTACTAATGTACCAGTTGAAGAGACAGTTAACCTGATTCGTCAAGAACTTGTACCTAAAGGATTAAGTGAAGACATACCTGATCTAGTCAAGTTCTGCCTGTCAACAACATATTTTCTATGGAATGGAGATTTCTACCACCAAAAGAACGGAACCGCTATGGGATCACCGCTTTCACCTGTAATTGCAAATTTATTTATGGAAGCGTTTGAAGAAGAGGCCATTCGTGGCAGTGAGAAGAAACCAAAATGCTGACTACGGTATGTGGACGATACATTCATTATATGGCCCTATGGAATATCTTCTCTGACTGTTTTCTTTGACTATCTAAATACTCTACATTCCAACATAAAGTTCACAATGGAGACTGAGAAAGACGGAGTTTTACCTCTTTTTGGATGTGTTAGTAAAACGTACGAACAATAACAAGCTGGCCCATGGAGTATACAGGAAGAAAACTCACACAGATCGTTACCTGAACGCAGCATCGCATCACCGTCCCCAACAGAAATGATCGTTAATCAAAACACTAGTTCATAGAGCTGAAACAATATGTGATGACGAAAGCAGACCAGAGGAATTACAGCAAATTAAGGAAGCTTTAACGAAGAACGGTTATAAAGAAAAAGACATAGACAGAGTATGCCGCACCCAGAGAACAAAAGTAGAGCAACAACCAACAACGTATGCTTGCCTACCCTATGTCTCAGGAGTGACAGATAAACTCAAGAAAACACTGTCGAAAAAGAATATTGGTGTACGATTTCGCACAGTAAAGAAAATACAGCAGGTGCTTCCCTCAAACAAGGATCCGGTTCCTAGACTTTTAACTAAAGATGTCTACGAGCTAAAATGTACCTGTGGGAAAAGCTACATTGGACAGACGGGAAGAGGTATACAATATAGGATCAAACAACATCAACGACATACCAGACTGGGGAATACAGACAAGTCAGCAATAGCGGAACATGTTCATACCAACGAGAACCACAAAATCGATTATGAGAACGTCAGAGTGTTAGACAAAACTACAAGATATTACCCAAGAATAATTAGAGAATCCCTGGAAATCATGAAAAATTTTAATAGGGAGGACGGGTATCGACTGAGTAATACATGGAGATTAGCGATATCAAGAACCAGTGACCTGAAATGTCATGGTCAACCGAGCTCGACGGATGTCCAGCCAACCATAGCAGAGCCAAGGTATACAACGAGGAGCAAACGACGACAACGCCAGTCTTTAGAAACCTTCTGAAGCTAAGAGCATGATCAGCGAAACGTGAAGTCAATTTAGACGACCGCGGCAAAACCCGGAAGAAATAACTTCACCATAAAACAAATTTCATTTATTACCCGTATGTAGTCGAAACTCTAACACTGTTCATAAGTATATCAAACAATATGATTCATACTGCGGAGACGCAGTAAAAGTTTGAACTTGTTAGAGTCATTTGTTTGTTCTTTCTTTGTAGTGCATTTTAAAAATGAGTGACATTAATTTTGATCAACTGTGTGCTATCAGGTTTTGCTTCAGACTTGGACACAGCGCAACGAATATTTTTGCAAAATTTCAACATGAATACGGAGACACTGCTTTTTCAAGAGCCCAGGTCTTTTGGGGGTTTAAGGCATCCTCAGAAGGAAGAGTCGATTGAAGATGAACCACGCAGCGGGAGGCCTTCATCTTCAAGAACCGATGAAAATGTCGATAGAATACGGAATCTTGTGCGGTCAGATCGTCGGTTGACGACAAGAATGATCGGGGAAGAGTTAAATTTTATATGATCCCTACCACTCCTACAACAAATTGACGGCGCTCTGGTTGCACTCCGTATCTTCATTAGTATAGGAATTACATACAGCTTGTATAAATCATTCTGGGACGCACGGTATATCCTTTCGAGTCTTAAGGTTCAGGATCAAGTTGTTTGGCGGACGCCGGAAACGGGGGGAGAAAAGCACTCGAATAGGCTGTCCGAAACATATAGCGACAACAGACGGATAGGACGCTAGCCATTTGCAGATACAGATCGACTAGAAGGTCCGGAGATATTTCATTTTATCTAATATGTAGTTATTCCGCCTACATTTATTTCGGTTACACCAACGTCAAAAACAAGAATTCGTCATGGGCGAAAATTTATGGTGACCTTTATTACGGCGAAAATCATTTAACTCCTTGACTGCCACGGTCATTTCTTGAAATATGCTCTGACAACTTTAACTAGACATACGAGAGGGTACTCAAACATAACCGGAATTATTTTTTAAAAGCTATATATTTTCAAAAACAACCTTATCCCCTTCAAAATACTCTCCATTACAACTAATGCATTTGTCCCACCGGTGCTTCGACTGTTCGAAACGTTTTTTTGTAGTCATCTTTAGAAATGGCTGACAGCTCCTCCCTGGTTTTTTTCTTGACCTCTTCAATGTCATCAAATCGGTGTCCATGCATGACCCTTTCCATACGTGGAAATAAGAAAAAGCCGCACGGAGCCAGGTCAGGCGAGTAAGGTGTGTGGGGCAGCGGAACCATTCCATTTTTAGTCAAAAACTGGCGAACAGAGATGGCTGTGTGTGCAGGTGCATTGTCGTGGTGGAAGAACCATTCTCCTGTCTGCCACAAATCGGGTCTTTTTTGACGAACACGGTTGCGCAATCTTCTTAAAACTTCCAAATAAAATGTTTGATTGACGGTCTGACCTGGAGGAACAAACTCAACATTGCTTTGATGTTTGATTTGACTTGAGGATATTTTTTTGGAGGGGGTGACAATAACCTTTTCCATTGGCTTGACTGTTGCTTTGTTTCAAGTAATGACCTTTGACAGAAAATCTGGATCAGGTTCAAGCTGTTGTTTCAAAGCACATGTTTCAACTCGACATTCTTTTTTATTGTCAGTCAGAGCCCGAGGAACAAACTTGGCAGCAACCCTTTTCATTACCAAATCTTCGTTTAAAATTCGCTGAACCGAGCTCCAAGACAACCCACTAATCTCTGACAGTTGATCAATTGTCTGTCGATAGTCTGTGAGCACAAGCCCTCAAATTTTTTCAACATTTTCGTCATTTCGGGCAGTTGATGGACGTCCAGAACGAGGTTTGTCATCAATCGACATGTCACCATTTTTAAACCGAGCAAACCACTCGTACACTTGAGTTTTTCCCATAGCGTCATCTTTGTAAGTTGTTTTCAACATTAAAACAGTTTCAGCAGCAATTTTACCGAGTAGAAAACAAAATTTCACAGCTGCACGTTGTTCACTTAAATTTGCCATCATAAAAAAAAAAACGAAACAAGAACAAAACAGCGCTAGTAAAAACAATTAATGCAGATGAACAGCCGCCAGGTCGACAACACAGGCGGCACTGAACTGGCAATGAGTTGCGCTATACATGCCTAGCGGCAGAAATTCGTACTACACAAGCTCCGCCCACGGCAATGCTGTTCCGATTATTTTTGGGTACACCCTCGTATCATTTCCGACATATTTTAACCCACTGATCATCATGGTGTTATCTAAAGTTATCTTACACACGCCATATTATCATAAATTCTATTTTTTTTCGTTGGATCACCTCATAAATCCTTAATTTACAGTTTTCCAATATTTTATTCAGTCATTCTTTCCGACGTATTTTAACACACGTCCGACATCAGAGAGTCTTGTCCAATCTTTCTGCCTTTTTAAAGGGACAAAGTCCAAATGTATAGTCCAAATTAAAATTAGTTCGCAAGTGTAGTATGTAGTTGTCTAATTATATGAGAACATCCACTTCATTTCAAAATATTTCTGTTCATCCATTTACCTGTTCTATTGGAAAGGTATAAGTAACATTTTCATTGTTTGAAGATATTTGAGCTTAAAGTTAAGTAACTATATAAAAGTAAGGAAAACATTTAAGTAAAATCTAATTTTATTTTGATTAATTAAAAAATGGCAGAATTTTTAGCTCAAAAGTTGTTTAGGATAATACTCATATTTTTCAAAAAAAAAACACTTACACCCTTCTTATTCCAAACTTGTTTTTTAATAAAGTAAAAATAAAACAAGAATATGTACAAAAACAAACTTCATTTCCAAAATTAAGAAAACAAATCAATTCACTACTGTCAAAATCAGAGTTCAGTATAGGTATATCATCCACGTCGTCGTCAAACTCAGAATCCATACCACCGAAATAAGCATCATTCTGTGTATTTTTTGACGTAGAAGCAGTGGTTTTTGGAAGTTTGATTTCTTTGTTTCTTGCCTTTGGTTTTAGTTTTCTTACTTCCATGCTTCAGATCTTTATAAAAGCTATGATATACAGGTGGTATATATTCTAGAAGTGTTTGCAAATTTTTCCATTTTTCTACTGAAATATTAATAGGATTTTCATTCAACTTTGAGCAAAATATTTTCTGCAAATCTCTTGGTGGTCGGCCATTACCCAAAAAAGGGCACTCGCATGTTGTAAAAGGAAAATCATCATCAATAGTAATCTTAAACTGGAAAGCATATGTCTCGGAAGTTTCTCTTAAGTTTTTGTTCCTCTATGCTCCTGTTTTGGATCGCCTATTGTGGCATTGAGATGAGCAAATGAATAAAAATCTTCTTTTCTCGTATCATCTTATTTTCTCGTATCTTGAAGCGTTTAGAAGCTGATCCTATTACATTACTCCAATCTTGTGGTGTAAACACTTGCGGAAATTTCCTTTTACATTTTTCTATTAGTCCAAATGACCTGTTACACTCCATGTATGTGTGGCCCGGCTCCAAAAATGTATGGTGTATTTCTTCGAGTTGAGTAACTTTTTTTTTATTTAGCGTTCATCAGATTTTGTTGGTATTTATTATAACATAATAATATATATGACACAGCAACTTACCTTCAGCACTTTCTATTTCTTCATCACTTTCCATTACGTGTTTATATAGCACAAAACAGAAAAGAATAAATAGATATTATTGGATCGGTTGAAACTCAGTAATTGTTTAGTATATTGTGGGTTGGAATAAAAAGGGTACAATTGCATTTGTATCCTTTTTATGCCAACAAAATCTGTACTTTCGTTTACCAGATTTTTCTACTACGCAATATATGTCGATAAATGTATTTAAAATCACTTGCACCATTTTTATTCCAATAAATAGGCATCTCACCTATAAGAAAACGCAGTTATCCCATAATTTTAAAAATTGTACTTATACCCTTTCTATTCTAACCCCTTCATTTATTTATAGGAAGTTTTGTGATTTTCCAACAGTTTGGGCCAAGTCGAAAAAACTATTCTCGGCAGTCAAAGGGTTAAGAACTCAACTGCGAACGGCAAAACCTACTTCCTTCACACTTCATTGTCATATTTCTTTAAAATTCAAGTAGGGCACAATCAAATTACACGGAGAAAAAACACTGCATCACCGACCCGAGGAAGGATATAAAAACGTGCTCGGATTACATATGGTCTTCCTCCCTTATTTTAATATATCTCCACATACAAAATAGCAGGAGGGATTTAACAAATGTCACATATGTATATTCTTTTTATTGAACACCATAAAAGGGGAGTATTATTTAAATAGGATTTGTCGTTCTTTTTTAACATATGAATGTTTAAGGTGTCTTATTTTTAAAATCTACTCTTGTGTTCATGACTGCAAGGCATTCTGATTGGATGAGTGAAGACTTTATGATGTTCAGTTGAGTTGTTACTTTATGATACTGAGCTAGTAGCAGCGTAATTACGGAAGACAATGCCAAGGAAGAATAGAAGTCAATATTCTCTTTTTTTCCTTTTTTTCCTCTTTCCTCTCCCCCTTTTTCAATCGCTCTCTCTCTTCCCCCCCCCCCCCCCCCCCCCCCCCCCCCCCCCCCCCCCCCCCCCCCCCTCCCCCTCCCTCCCTCTCCCCCCCCCCCCCCCTCTCCCCCCCCCCCCCCTCTCTCTCTCTCTCTCCTCTCTCCCCTCCCCCCCCTCCCCCCCCCCCCCCCCCCCCCTCCCCCCCTCCCCCCCCTCCCCCCCCTCCCCCTCCCTCCCTCCCTCCCCCCCCCTCCCCCCTTTTTTTTCTTTAAAATTATGAAGTAAAAAATATGTTTGGTACACTTTTTGATCAATTTTAAAATAAATACGTGTAAGTCGCCTTGAAAATTGCCTTTTTTTTACTATCTGGTCACTCGCCTACGAAAGTTTTCCGGGTGAAAATTTAGCTCTTTTCGGCTATTACATAAACTTTTATCAATAATATTTATAACTCTTAGGAACTTCTTTAAACGACATTGTAAACCTCTTTTTTTTCGGGCCGTAATTAGATGGTAAAAACCAAATAGGGCCTTATTATAATTTCCGGGGGGAAAGGTTTTTTTTGATACATTTTTTATTTGTTTTTGCAAAAAGTTTGTGAACCGATTTTAATTTTTAAAAACTGATTTTCTTCGTCTTTTTAAGCGGTATAACGCGCTATTTTTTGTTTGTCTGTGTCATTGCCGTCCCACAGGACACACAAAATCTCAAGCCAAAACTCGAGCGATAATAATACAATTAAGGTTCAAGCAGATATGATAACTGCTTTGCGGCTGGCCCTGCGTTTCCCGGAATCGCCCGGGGTAATCACGTCAATCGATCGAATTCGGATCGCTAAAATGGTACTTACTCAACTTCTAAAAAAGTACTTACCTAACGTCATGAGGCATCGGCAGAGTAGCCCCTCGGTCTAGGAGGATTTTGATGATTTCGTAGTTGTCGCGGTGCGCCGACAGAATGAGAGGAGTAATGTCCGGAGTGAATGTAGCGGTGTCCGGAGGCAGGGCTTCCCAACTCTGAAAAAAATGGAAAGCGTGAATTATAGAGGCCAGGAGTCTGGAGTACTTTCCAGGACCGTATTTAAATGAATAATGGCTTCAGTCGTTTCGCCTGACTGTCTGGCAGACTCTAGCACTATTATAAGTATGTTCGAGGTGTTTATGCCGTCGGCGTCGGTATTACATTAATAATAAAATGTCATACACGCAAACGCCTAAAAAACTACCATTTCTTGACAAAGTAAATACATTCATCGGTGGTTTCGAAGATTTATTTTATGATGATTCGACCGTAATGTGTCTGTAATGAGTCTGTAATGAAACATTGCTGTGCAAGGACAAATGCGATTGTAGAGGTCATGCCCTTAGGAACTCAGTTTACTCAGACTTACTTTATTCTAAGTGTATGCGATATAACCCTGAATGTACTCGATAAACAACCATTTTTTGAGTTCGCTGGAACAAATGCGAATATGTTCCAGAGATGCCGTTACCAGGTCTCACAACGTTAAATAACTGTCTACCAACTGACTTAAAGTGGACTAAAAATGCATTATTAAATACATGGCTGTGGTTGTGTATTGTCGAGACAACTGAACCCTCGAAAATATACTCGCTCAATGTTACTATAGGGTGGGCTATCCATTGGTTTCTTTTTAAACTGGTTCCATTGGTTTTTTTAAAATTTTTTTAACTGGCATTTTTTACATTGCCGACACTGACGCGTTTGACATTTGACATTTATGTGGTGTCTAACCTCCGCTGTAAGAAATGGATCGTTTTACGCTTGAACGACGTTGGTAAATATTGAAAAATGATTTCCAAAGTAAATGCTGTGTTGCAGAAACAGTGAGAAAATTGAGACAATTCTTTTGGACAGACAATTTTTGGTCGAACTGAAGCTCCGTCGGCGCCTGGTGTAAGAAAGTTCTTAAGGAAAGTTCGTGAAACTGGCATTCTTATGGATAACGAAGTCATCCACGTGCTCGTCCGGTGCACACAGCTGAAAGAATTGCTGCTGTTGGCCAAAGTGTGCGTGAAAACCCAAGAACCTCAACTCGACACAGAGCACAACAACTTAATGTCAGTCACACTACTCTAAGGAGAATCTTGCATAAAGTCCTTATGAAATTTTGCTTACAAGTTGCAACTTACTCAAGAGGTAAGGAAAATGACCATCCACTTCGTTATCGCTTCTCCGTGTGGGCTTTGAATGAGTTTGAAAATGACGCCGATTACAATCGAAAAATCCTTTTTTCGGACGAAGCTCATATTTAACTCATTGAGAGGACATATTAATAAACAGAACTGTAGGATTTGAGGTTCCGAAATTCCACACGTAGTCATAGAGAAGCCAATGCATCCTGCCAGAGTGACTGTTTGGTGTGGGTTTTGGAGTGGTGGCATCATTGGTCCGTACTTCTTTCAAAATGAAGATGGAAACAGCATTACAGTAAATGGAATGCGTTACAGAAACATGTTAACTTAGTTTTTGTGGCCGCGATTGGACGATTTGGACTTGGACTAGCTTTGGTTCCAGCAGGATGGATCAATTTGTCACACAAGCCCTGAAGCAATCGATCTTTTGAGCACTAAATTCGGTAACCGTGTTATCAGCCGTTTTGAAGACATTAATTGGCCATCGCGCAACTGCGATTTAACACCATTGGACTACTTTTATGGGGACATCTTAAGGACCGTTGCTACTCCAACGATTCACAAACAATTGACGCACTGAAGAAAAACATCAATCGAGTTATTCGTGCAATATAACCACAAAAATCGAAAATGTACTGCAAAACTGGGTGAAAAGAATGAACTACTACCAAGCCAGCCGCGGCGGCCATTTAACTGAACTTGTTTTCCATAAATAATGGGAAAGCATACTTTCTTGAATAAAGCAACAATCATTTAAAAATATTGAACGATATAGTTTTAATAGCAATTTTAAAAAGAAATCATCTGATGACCCACCCTATAGGTAGTAAGTTTAACAGAGTGGAATAGTCTGTCTGTGGCACTGTCAACTGTGATATATATATATAACCGATGGTGCCTCCACGACGCTGTTAGTAGTCCGTTTGCTTTCAGAACGCGGTTGCAGGTTTTTGCCTGTTACATTTATTTAATATTAGTTACTTTCTTGTATTACATGTATTACATTATAAAGCGTACGCCTATGTCCCACGGCAAATTTCAGCCAACTCTAATGATAGAGTATTAATTAATACAGATAATACATATAATATAATATTTTCTTTTTTCTTTATTCTCTTTTTTTTACTATAGAACATAAATTTTATTATTACTGCTACTGTTGAATTTTTATATCAATTTATTTAGTTTTGTAATTTTTTGCGATAATTTATTTCTTTATTATTAACTACATTTATATCTCTTTTGGGTTAAGTGTAAGAGTAGTATGTTTGTACTAAACTTCGTCCGTAAATAAAGACGTTTATTATTATTATTATTATTATTATTATACGATGTAAATAATTTTGTTTGGTGATATATTACATTTTTACGTTTCTAATCGTTTCTAGTGAAGATATTTCTTTAGAGGTATTGAGAATAATAAATGAATACATGGTACTACAAGCGCTAGCAGAGATGCACAGTGCATGGCTTCTGAATGAAAAATAAGGAGTGAACACTTGCTAATAAACCTGGAAAGTATTTTATACCAGATTTTATGCAGCACTAAAACAGTTCACAGGCACTGTTAAATACAACTATGTTGTCTTTAAATTGCCAATATCAAAAACCTATTCACAATCCTGTAACGATCATAATGCGGAAGTTAATAGATGTCAATGCAATATCCTTTTTATACACTAACATTCTCAGTTCTATTACTTAGAAATGTATTTCTTTGTATTCTAGAAATGACAAAAATGATCAAAAATTTTTTGTCAGCATCATCATATTCTGTTAAGGGGATATCCACCGTGACAGCTGAAAAAGTAAGCGATTTTCAGGAATTTTTTTCACCGGGACAATTAAGGAAGATGGGGATCGAGTTTTTTTGTTTTATTAAGTCCATATTCAATTTAGTTTATATAATTTGTTATCGAAATCTCTCTCCTACTACTTTTACGATCCATTTTTTTAACAAAACACACGATATTTTTCAATATAAGTAACAGAGTAGCAACGTGTCTTCACTAAGAAGCTTGAAGAACGACTGTACATCTACCAAACTTCTAAGTAGCCGTGTTTATGTTGTAAAGCCAATAGAAACCGGATTAATATAACAAAAGATATTCTCCGAAGAAATGAACCCTAATGCTTCATCATCTATTGTAAAATATGCATTAGCAGGACTGAGAGACGTGGAAGTTTAGTAGGGCGAAGAGCAAGACAGTCGGTCTACCTGCTCTCACTAAAATGACTGTAACTCAGTCAATTTCCGGAATTTGACCTGAAGATTTTGCACACATATTTTCGAAGGTCTAAACTTTTTTGACCCATCACAGTGGCTATCCCCCTTAAGTTTAGTACAATTCGTTATACATGACTTAATATTTTATCAAAAAGCTCACATGTACCCTTGTGACATCGGCCAGTTATGAAAAATAGCAAATAGAAGTGAGACGGCAGATAAGAAGCAACGGCATACGCATCGAAGGTAGTGAGGGAATAAGACCGACTTATTACCACCTGCACTAGTCGTTAGAACGATAAGTGTAGCATTTGTCCTTTATCAGAAACGGTCAATGTCTGCTGTACACATACGGTATATGATACCAGATAAATAATTGATAACTTACAGCTGGCAGACGCAAAGTTTGTTATAATAACAACTGATTAATAACAGTTTACAAAGCAGAGTACAAAACAATATCTAAACTATTGGATAACTTTTTTGCGTGACAAGAGAACTGATAGCACACTACCCCTCAGCCCACAAGATGCGTCCTGTTGTTTGAAGCGGTCTCTGTTATCTGCTATCTGAATGATTTAGTCTGAGGCTAAATTAACCCTAATATGTTTAGGTAGGTACCTAGGATACAGTTTGTTCGTTAAATAGTCAGAGGGGACTCGTGCTAAAAAGTGGGAGTTGCAAATGGATACCTATGAAAAGTATGGTGTAACTAAACATTTTTAATTTTCAAGGTCGAATCTGCAAGTAAAAATATTTATATGGATATATAATGTTTAAATTTTCTTTTTTATTATGTTGCTCTAACTAGGGTTTCCATTGCGTACCAAGTATACTCTTCTTCTCATTTTTGGAGATTATCTCGAAAACGATTACAGATAAATCGAAAATTGAAAAGGTCATAAAACCCTCCAAAACATTCCCCATTTAACCACCTTTCGATCTCCAACAATAACCGAGAGACAAAAGCATGCATAATCAATTTTGGAACAGACTCTAGAAAACTGTTTGATACTATTACTGTGTTATTACACAATTTACAACTCCTATACAATTACACATGTTTCTAACGATATCACTGACATTTATTGAGCTTAACGAGAAGTTGCAGTTCACTAAATTAATATCAAGTAAATTAACCTCATTCCACGTCCTATTTTCTAGTATACGATCAATTCCGATGGGGTACGTGGAACCTTCGGAGTAAAAACAAAAAACTGGACGTTTTCCACGAAACACCGAACAACTATACTTTTTTCGACGCGCGTTTCGCCAACCAAGTTGGCATCTTCAGGAGAAGATTAAAACTAAATTCTAACCTACACACTTGCACTATTTATACATCTGTCTTTGTTTATCAGAGCAAACAGTGGACTGGTGGGTATTGGACCATTGTCCTTGTTCACACTACTGTTATTAATGATTTCTAAACTTTCAAAAGCATCCAGTTGTATACTGTTTGTTACATTTCTAATTAATTTTGTTTTTAAAATTGTTTTCAGTACAATGGTGAATACTTTCAACAACATGAGGGAACAACAATGGGTAACTCCTTGTCACCTTTCATTGCAAATATTTTTATGAGTAAATTTGAGACAGAAGCAAAAGATAAATTAGAGTATTTCCCTAGTCTGGTTCAGGTATGTGGACGATATCTTAGCGGTATTTGATACAAAAGCAATTAGTTTAGATAATTTTGTTGCTAAATTAAATAACCGTTTTCCCTACCATAAAATGTACATATGAAATTGAACGCAATGAACAGCTACTAGAAACAGTTATTAGAAATAGTGAAAATAAGTTAGGTTTGATGTATGTACGCTTATATAGGAAAAGAAACCGCGACTCTTAGAATATATTCGCAACGATTCACACCACCCTTTTCAATATAAAATGGCAAGTTTAAATTTTCTAATTCACCGTTTGTTAAATTTCCCCCTCAGTAAAGAGAGGTTTGAACGATGAGAAAAAATTAATTAAGACTATAGCTAAAGAATAACTTAGGTTACTCAGTCCATTTAATAGATAAGTTAATAAGGAAGCATAAATTTAAAAGAACCCTGTACAATTCACGATTTTTCGTACGGCAGATTCTGACAACTCGAAATTTGTTTCGTTACCATATGAACCTAAATTCACCCGCGGACTAGATAAAAATTTTAATAATATTGATATCAATTGGGTTTGTAATTCAAAAAATAAACTACAGACGCTTTTGGGTAACCCAAAGACAAAATCGACAATAACGAAAAGTCAGGAATATACGAAATAAGTTGTAACGACTGTGATCAAAAGTATATGGGGCAAATAAAAACATCTATTTTGACTAGATTTAAAAGAACACATGGCTCATTTGAGATATGGCAGAGCGGAAAAATCTTTTGTTGCCCAACACGCTTTTGAGAACAACCATAAAATGAACTTAGACTGTTAGATTTCTAATAATTAATTAGAAATGTAACAAATAGTATGAACAGTTGGATGCTTTTAAAAGTTTAGAAATCATTAAGTGTAACAGTAGTATGAATAAGGACAATGGTCCGATTACCCACAGTCCACTGTTTGCACTGATAAACAAAGATAGATGCTACGGTTCAGTGAAATGTGGCAACAAATTAAGGATAGATAGTGCAAGTGTGTTAGGTCAGAATTTAGTTTTAATCTTCTCCTGAAGATGCCAATATAGTTGGCGAAACGCGCGTCGAGAAAAGTATAGTAGTTTTTTTATTTTGCCAGTATTAGAGACTGAATAATAATTTGATTTTTTTTATCCAAGCAAGGATATTATTGCACTGTATTTTATTATTGCATGTATTTTTTTTATCAATATAAATTGCTTTAAAACTGTTCAGTGATAAACGAAGAGGCCAAATATTTGCGTTGTATAAAACTTGTTTGGCATCCAATATACTGGGTTCAATGAGCTCTAGATGCGGGAATATCTAAAACAAACAACGTTTTTGCTCTCGAAACTCTAAAGGTCAATACAGTTTCCAAAGCGGCAGAAATAGTTGGGCGAACTAGTCGAGGAGAAAACGCAAAAGAAACAAAGACGGTAAATTGTGAATCCGTAAAGTAAACGTTCGATGCAGCTAGTTTACGTCCGTCGATTCCAACATAAGTTACTTTTTGGGAACTATTTTAGAACTGCAGCTCCAACTTTTACGTCCTGAATTCGAAGTTCCCATTTTTTTATGTACCTGAGGATTGATTTAATAGAAAGTCCATCTTAAAATGTGATTTTTCTGCGACAGGTTTTAAAATTCAATCAACTGGATAAAGCCCAGATACATTTATTTCAGTCTCTTATTTTTCAGTTGGAAAAAATTGCCCTATGAACACCATTTTTATACTGGGATTAGCGCAGAGACAGAGATACTGTCTAAGTTCTTATACAGTTTTAGGAAATTGAAATAATTGCAAAAAGGAATTTTAATATAGTTGCCACATTAATGGGATTTCAGTGTCAAAACAAAGCGATTGCAATTTAGTGAATTATTCTCAAAATTGTGATTGAAAACATATTTTTTGCAGGATACAGCACCCCTACACATTTATTGATCAGTTAGAGACACTCAACTGCTGTTTTTTCAAGGTCGTGTTATAAGGAGACTTATTTTAAATATTTGTCGTCCACCAAAGATCGCCTGATCTGAACCAGTTGATTTTTTTGCTTTTGGCGTTATTTAAAAAAAATAGTGTTTAGAATACGACCAACTGAGCTGGAATACTTAAAGAACAATATTAGGGAAACGAGGTTGCTGTATTTCAACCAGAAATGTTTTTATAATACTATTAGGCCCAGTGGAATTAGAAAAAACGTGGATATAATTAACGACAGATTTTAACATGGTTTGGTGTGTTCATTTGGAGTTCAGGAAATTGATCCCAATTTTGAGGTCCAGAAACGATATCAAATTGACGTTATAATGTGCAAAAATCGTTGCAAACGGACATGCAATTGATTTCCTCTGGGACTATTACCATTAAAAATTATCGAATTTTTTCTAATGTGTAGGTAATGAAAATCCGGTAAATTTGCGACTCATCGAGTTCGACTTAGTCAATTATTTATTTAAATATTTAAAAAATACCGCTGAAATTTCCAAAATTTTGATTTATTTTCATTTTGCGAAAAAAGCTTCTACAGACTTGAAACTTTTAGGGAAATGTGTATTTTATGATCCTCAAGACACCAAAATATTTTCATCGAAAAAATATTAATTCGTTAACGGGGAATTCCATTTGTTTATAAAAAAAAACACCTTAAATGTTTAATGTTATTTGACCCTATTACCGACGACAAAAAAGGTTCATCCAGGTCTCATTTTTTTTTCCTTAAACACCTATATTTTATGATACTGCAATGAGCATATTAATTTTTCGATTTAAGACGGTCAAAATGAGACCTGGATGAACCTTTTTTTCGACAGCAATAGGGTCAAATAGCATTAAACATTTAAGGTGTTTTTTATAAACAAATGGAATTTCTAGTTAACGAATTAATATTTTTTATGAACATTTTTTGGTGTCTTGCGGATCATAAAGACTCTTTTTCGGAATATGAAAAATAAATCAAAATTTGGGAATTTCCAGTGGTATTTTTTAAATATTTAAATAAATAATTGACCAAATCGAACTCGACAAGTAGCAAATTTACCGGATTTTCATTACCTACACATTAGAAAAAATTCGATACCTCTAATAACAATAGTCCCAGAGAGAAATCAATTACATGTCCGTTTTTAACGATTTTGTACATTACGTCAATTTGACATCATTTCCTGACCTCCAATTTGGGATCCAATTTCAGAGACGATGTTCCTGAACTCCAAATGAACACACTAAACCATGTTAAAATCTGTCGTTAATTAGATCCAAATATATACCTTTTTTTCTAATTCCCCTGGCCAGTGTTGGAAATAATAATCCTATTATTCAACAAAATTCAGTTTCTATTGTCAATCATTGACTTTAGTCATTTCGCCCGACTGTCGGGCAGACTCTAGCATTATTATTGGTATGCTCGAGGTGTTTAAATCGTGGGCGTCAGTATTACATTTACATTAATAATAAATTGTCACACTTTCAAACGCCTGAAAAACTACCATTTGCTGATAAAGTGAATAAATCCATCGGAGATTTCCAAGATTTATTTTGTGATTGTGCACCGTAATGTGTAAAGTCTGTAAGGAAAAACTACTGTGTAGAGACTTACACGCAGTTGTAGTCGTCACATAAATAGTGTGAAATATAACAATAAGAAAGAGGGTATGCTCTCGACAACTCGGTTTATGTTCGACTTACTTTTTTGATGCTCTCCAAACATGTATAGTTTGTTACACCACTTTCAAAATGGGTTAGTAATCTGTTTTTTTAAACACATCCTGTTTTGGACGTCCCAGAAAATTCAGATCCAATTTGATCGTAAATATCTTTTCACGGAGACAACTTAGACGGATGCGGTTATCGCCAATTGATTTACTTTCTCAAAAAATTTTTTTCGTTCTATGTTAAAAACTTGTTACTTGCCCTACAGGGGGTGTTGAAAATATGATCAGGCCCAATGTAAAAACTAGGCATTACTTTGAACACAGCATTCGGCATATGTTTACACCAAACTAGAGTTTTAAAGTAAAGTGTAACAAACCATACATTCTTGGAAAGCGGAAGATTGCAGCTTTTATTTGGTACAAACAGATATATGATGTTACGTTTAAAATAGAGGCGGATTTTAATGTTGATTATGACCATATTTGAAAACACCCTGTAAGACAAATAACAAGTATTTAACATAGTACGAAAAAACTTTATGTAATACTAAGATCGACTGGCGAAAACCGCATGGCTTTTAAGTTCGCTCTGTCAAAAGATATTTACGATCAAAATGTATCAGAAATCTCTGGGACGTCCAGTATTATAATGTGTACGCCTATGTCCCTCGGCACATTTTCATTAACTCTAATAATAAGTTGAAATATCCCTTACTTTATGTTAACCTTAAAGTATTTATAGTTTTTAACAAATTCAGAAACTCTAAAACTATTATACAATGAAGTACATAAGTAACAGATAAATTCATTATCTACATAATTTACAATTTATGTGTAAAATCCTGAAACACGTCAATTTTTAATTCTGGAATGACATTTTTGAGCATAATTTTGTACTTCCCCCTCCAACCACCTTGGAGTGACAGCTACCCCTTTATAATTTTTAAATGGAACGAGGGTGCGTGTGATAGATCATTTGAAAGGGTTTTTAATTCTCTATCCAGCAACATAAGATTTTTTTAATTTCTATATTTTTTTTGAAAAATATTACATTTTTAATGTTACTAAGTAAAGAAAAGAACATAAAACAGAACAGAACAGTTTAAATCAAATGTTCAAACTGGGCGCCCCGTCACTTCTTGACAATAATGGAGGCGTTGCTGAAATTCATCTAAAACATTTTGTATTGTTTCCGGGGTGATTTGATTAATTTCTTGCCTTATTCTGTCTTTTAAATCTTCTACGTTATTTGGTCTGTTGAAGTAGACTTTCTATTTTAAGTAACCCCATAAAAAATAGTCAAGCGGGGGTCAAATCGGGAGAACGAGCAGGCCACTCAATTTCACCGCGTCTACCGATCCATCTATTGGGAAAATCTTGATTCAGATAGGCTCTTACTTCCAATGAAAAATGTGGTGTAGCTCCGTCCTGCTGAAACCAAATATTTCTATCAACTTCATTGGGGTTGTCATCATCTGGGAAAAGCATTCTTAACTCTGGAACTAAGACATTTTGCAAGGAAATCCAAGTAACGCGCGCCAGTTAATGTGCCATCAAAGAAATATGGTCCGATAGTTTGAGAATTTATAATCTCAGCCCAAACGTTCACCTTATCAGGATATTGAGTATTGACCTCCATCATCCAATGTGGATTTTCTGTACTCCAGTATCTACAGTTCTGTTTGTTGACTGTTCCATTTAAGACGAATGTTGCTTTATCAGAAAAAAGAATGTTTTTTATAAATAAAGGATTATCTTGGCATCTATTTGCCATGATTTCGCAAAATTCCAATCGGCGATCAGGGTCATCGTCGTTAAGTTCTTGAACCAAATGAAATTTATATGGGCGGTATTTTAAGGGTTTTTAGGAAACGCAATATGGACGTTTTACTAACATCATTATCGGCGGCAACTTGTCTTGTAGGTTTATGTGGATTATCTTGAATATCTAACAATATATCCAATTTCTGTTCATCGTTTAAAATGCGTTTCCTACCAGATTTAGGAATATGTGTGACATTTCCAAATTCACGAAATTTGTTTTCTATTCTACTAACCGTAGACTGGGAAATGCGGCGGTCAGGATACTTAGTATTGAATATTTCGCATACCTGCTTCTGCGTTCTTGTTTTATCACCACATTCTAATAATATCAAAACAATTTTTGGGTATCCGAAAGACTCATTTGTTAAAATAATGATGGCAACGATAAATAACATAATAGAATAATACGTTTTAACAGATGTAGCAAATAAAGAAATTTAAATGTATAATTTTTTCTGATATGTAAAAAGAAACCCATTTTACTTCTTTCTTTTGGTATTTTGCGCAGCGTATCAGGGAAACCGATACATTTAAGTTGAATGTTGACACAAAATTAACTAAAAACGTCAGATTTGGCAGATATTTGGTACATAGGCACTTGATTGTAGGTATGCATTTCATAATAATAATAATTTTGAAATTATCAAATTAAATTTTCTTGATGAAAAATATACAAAATTCAAAAAACCTTATATTGCTGAATAGACAATTAGGAACCCTGCCAAATGAGCTATCACACGCACCCTCGTTCCATTTAAAAATTTTAAAGGGGTAGCTGTCACTCCAAGGGGAGGTATAAAATTATGCTTAAAAAATGTCATTCCAGAATTAAAAATTGACGTGTTTTAGGATTTTACTCATAACTTGTAAATTAAGTAGATAATGAATTTATCCGTTACTTATGGACCTCACCGTATAAAAAGAAAGAAAAGCTATTGTTTTAAAGTATTACTGTCAAATGAGATATACTTGGGACCGGCACCTTCGCCATTTCTTGCAATATAATCTAATTTTTCGCATGATAACTAACAATTATAAACAGGTTTATAACAACTGCTACCCAACATAGCATGAGCTAGTCTGCAAAGATACTATAAGCAATTTTTAATACAACCGGTATCTTCTGCAACTACATCTCTCAAACAAAACATCAGTTAATAGAATATGCACGCTTTGACATCCAAGACAGACGAGTAAGTTAGTTCCGACGTTCCTTGATTATTTGTAACAGAATTGCGTTGACGAAGTAATTAACTAAATTACGTTGTCGCGTTCCATAACGTAAGCTTAAACAGATACGTGTTTTTATTTGCCAAAGTTACACAAAACTTTACTCCCTGGCAAAAGCTACTCTCTGCCATTGCATGGAATTGGCGCTTACTCTAGTTTATACCTGTTTTTCTATCCCATGTGGTGGCAGATAAATTATGGGACCAATTTGTTTTTCTATGTAATGCAAACCATGACGTACTTAGAACAAGTCATTTGCTCGTCAGCTAAAATTTAGTGTGGGTAATAATTTTCATTAAATAAAAACAAATTGTGTAAGCTATCGTCTTGTTGTTTTGTGTCCTAGTTTATATTTTTTTTAATTTTTTTACTATAATTAACGTTTTTTGATAACGAAAATATTGATTATTGCTAAAAAAATTAATAAAAAAGTGAAAAAATAATCTTTACATTTATTTTTAGCACAAATAACAATTTCAACAATTCCGAGAACTATGAAAAAAAATTGCAGCGCTTTGAATCTACTTTGGGGTACTTTAATGTTGAAACATTGCAGTCAATATCCGTAGTCTATCCATCATTTGCAAAGGTATTCCAACGTATGCAAATATCCATAATTATTAAATTATTTACCTCTTTTTCAATCAACAATTTCACTTCTAATTTTTTTTAGGAAAAAAACAATTACTAAAACTTGTTAATTGTGGCAAGGATACTTTGCAGTTTTCAAAACCCTACTTGAATTTTCTGTACGTTTATCATTTCCCGAGTAATTGATTACCAAAGTCAGAAATTACGTTTTTGCTTTGAATGCCACAAGAGGTAAATAGGTCACAAGAGAATCTGACCTATTAAAAAGGGCATTACGATGAAATTATTGAAAAAAAAATTATTGAAGAACAATTTTTTTTCAACGGTTATCTAATGATGACTCAAAAACTGCCGATGCTAAAAAATGTTCCAAGAACTCCAGATCCAAAAACTAGAAACCTGGTTTTCCAGTTGTTTTTTCTCTACGACCATTTCTCCAAGATTCAGTTTTGTGAAATTCACCTAAAAATTCTGGATTTTTTGTATCTCTTAATTTCTGCGGTTAGTGTAGTACCAATACTTAAGTTATTAGCGCCAGTTTACTTTTTCAAGGGTTTTAAATTTGAGGTTCCGCTTGTTTTGTTTTTATTTTGGTATAATATACTAATTATATCTTAACTCTTTAACGCCCAAGTGCACTGTCAAGAGACATGAACTTAGAGGCTCACATTACTGATAGAAAAAATAACTAAACCATGTATTCCTCTGTTTTCGAGGTCGCTCTTTCGAATGGAATCGTTAAAATTTGCAAAAAAAAAATGGATGTAACCTTCAATTTTTTAACAAAAACTATTAAAAAAACGCGATTTTTTCAAGATTCATTTTTTTTAAATCGCAATTTCAGCTATGTTATCGTCCTTTATACCACTCATAAACAAATAGAAACGTGCACTCGAAATGCAATGATAACCATTTAATTTTCTCAAGTCTCAAGGGTTAATATTGTTTGTGGGCCCTGAAACAGGAATTAAAACAGTCCGGTCAGTTACAAGTTTTTGCATCTAAAGTCATCGACCTATCGAAAGTAACTTCTAGAAACTTCGAAGTTGATTAATGTTTGTCCAGCGGCCGTAGCAATGATAGGAGAAAGGAGACGAAGCAACAACAAAACCAGTATATCAATTTGTATTTTCTTTTTATTTATCGGCTGCAAAAAATATCAATAAAGTATGTTTTTTTTTTCAAGACTATGGAGTAGATATATGATTATTAATCACTTATATTTTACTACGAGTAACAAACTTGATAAAAATAAATTGTGAATAAGCTTGGCAGAAACGAGAGGCGTCACAGAGGCGTACGAGTCATTAAGGACTACGGGGAAAGTGACTAGTAGCCTTCTGCACGTAAGCCATAGTTTATTATGAAATTATGTCACATTATTCAACATTTTACATACAGCGGAGGCTGTACAGGGTTATTATAAATTACCTACCCCGTTATTATTGCCTATAGAAAAACAAGTTTTAAACAAAAGTTTAAAAGTTGTGTGGTTATGACTAAATTTTATTAAAATGCTACGGAATCGAAAAACCGGATCAGAGCATTACCAGAGCACCAAAATTAAAAACAACCAAAAAAAATCGACCAAGTGCTCATTTTAAAACTTAGAGCGTCTACTCAAATGATTGTGAAAAATCCAATATGGCGGCCGGAAGCCGGAGAAAAATCGACTGTCCAGCAAAAAAGAGCTTGTAAAAATAAAATTCGCAACCGATCGGGTCGTTTTTGGCTCAAATTGTAGTTGACGGATGCCCCTAAAAAGCTGGTGTGGTAGGTTGACAAAATCCAACATGGCGGATCCAATATGGTGGTCAAAAATCCAATATGGTGGCCGAACTTTTGAAAATCAACGGATTTGCGCCAAATTTGGTATAAGAGAGTTTTTGGGATCGATGATCACGAATCCGAGGTCATATTTGATAAATTCAAGATGACGGATTCAATATGGCGGATGTATTTTTTAAAAATCAACCGATTTGCACCAAATTCGGTATACGGGGGTTTTTGGAGTCGCTGATTACGAATCTTAGATTTTTAAAATTCAAGATGGTGGACCCAATATGACGGAAACTCAATAACCCATTCCTGATTAAAATATGGGCCATGGGTTACCCCTATCTTATACCATTTTTAAGTTATTAAACGTCGAATATCTTAAACTAGTTACTGTAAATATGGAACAGTTAAAATTATTAAAGTGAGCTATGAAAATGACAACTATTATGTTTGATAAGTGACCTTTCTTAAATGAAATAATCAAAATGGTTTACAGTGAGGAAGAAAAAGAGGGGATTTTATTTTATGATAGACTGAGCAGGCCATGCACTAGTTCCAAATGTTCTAATACATATGTTAAGGAAAACTTCATTGAAATAATGTACCTATAACCATATATGCAAAATGTGGTGAAGCTCCAATGTGTTGACACCATTTTTTTTCTATCGTATCTACTAAGTGATACGTGTTAATCAGCGTATTTATTTTTAATCATTTCACAAACCTCCTTTTTGAGTTCTTGCTTTATTGCTGCATCTAGTTTTAGATAAACGAGCTATAAAGAATATAATTAAATATAGAATAATAAGGAAATCGAATTAAATACACTGACGCGTTTGAGTACGTTTGATTGAAGTGACAGTAATTGGAAACAATCAATTCCACTGCTCACTTGACAGTTCTTGAAGGCACAGTTAATCATTTCTTTTTTAGGGTTGTTCACTACTCTTTTTAGTGTCAACTTTAAAAATAATTTTCCCTACCCTCTTTTATCTACATGATATCCATTTCAAGTTTTTCCGAGAACAATAATTTAACAAAAAAAGAACTCAACTGAGTTTCCAAGATATTAATAACATTTTACATTTTCAGAATTAATTTCCTCGATTATTAATGCGCGGAGGTTAAAAAAACTTTATATTGTTGAGAAACACTGGTAAAAGGTACCACAGTACCCCATGCCTAATTTGAAAATGTTGGGGGTTGTCTTAATTCAAAGGGGACGAAAGTGAGGGGGGATATTTTCATGTTAAAAAAAATGGCTATTTCAAAATAAAAATCGACTAAAAAATTTTAAATGCATTCCCTATATATTCACCGCACTATACAAGTATATTTCTTTCACGCAACATTGAGTGTGTCATTACGTTGTTTTAGAAAAAATTGCTATGATGTAACAAATAGGACTTCGCTTTTTTATTATCCTTACAATGTTTCCGCGGTTTTTGGTATTTGACGTGCCGTCCTCGAACAATTGAAACACATCGAATGCATTGAAAAGCACACTGAGCGTATTCTGTTTGGATGACAAATGGAGTGAGTGTATTTCAATCGTCTGCAAATGGCACGTTAAGCTCCCATACAGGACTGTTTATTTTATCACCTTCTGCAGTGAATTTACAAAATGTTCCAACTTTCAACCTCCTTATGAGAAATCGTTGCAGGTTACATGAAAAGGGGGCACTCCTTTTCAGTAGGAATTTTTACAACATATTTTAAATACATTTTTAATTAATAACAAATTATATACAAAACATACCTCTTCACTCAGAAGGCGAACATATGTACAGGTTTTTTCTTATAATTTGGCACCCCTTTAAAAAGTTTATTTTTTGATAAAAAAGAGAAATAACAAAAGGTGCAGGATTTTTCCAGAAAATTTTTCCAGAAAAACAAGACGATTGCGAAATGAAAAAAGGTTAACTTATGTTATTTTTTAAACGGAACGCCATATATATTGTAACACCCTGTTTTTAAAATCGACTTATAACCGAACTGCTATCATACACTTTTTATTCGTTACCAATTACAGTAGCAACTTTTTCGCCTTCAATGTACTCCCCTTGCCGAGTTCTACACCGCTCCATATGACTTTCCATTGTTGAAATTGTGTTTAACAAGCCTGGATCAGTGTCAATGTTGTTTAGAATGTGGAATTCTTGATTCCTTTTGCTCGGGAGTGAGTTTTTGCACCATTTTTGCGCAAACTTTGCGCATGTTGAACGACTCCTGCAAAATCTGGCGAACACATTCTTTGTCGATTCTGTTATCTCAGCAAGCCCTCGGATGCTTAGACGACGATCTTCGCGGATTAATTTACCAATTTGTTCAATGTTTTCGTCCGTTTTTGACGTTGGGAGCCGTCCGGGGCGCAGATCGTCTTCGGTCGTTTCATGTCCCTCTTTAAACCCTTTAAACCATTCAAAAACTTCTGTGCGGGATAAACATTCATTCCCGTACACTTCTTTTAACATTGCATAAGCTTCTGTAAAAGTTTCCCCAGTTTAACAGGAAACTTGAGATTAACCCGTTGCTCCATCTGAACATTTAACATTTTTCGACGCATCACTGGTGCGTAGACTAATTCAAAGGACTACTGTAGTTAAACTGAGCGACCCACTGGCTTGTTCAGCCAGCTCAGGGTGGGGATAAGTATTACCAGACACAGTTGGCACACATGGCTAACTATATGTAATTAATTAAAGTAAAATTACTCAAAAACGGCTGATTCAAACATAGCCGTGTTATATACATACTTTTATAACTTGTAAATTAAATTGTTTTCAAAAAATGTGACAATATGTAGGGTCTTCAATTTAATAATATATTATATTTAATAATAATATTTTATCTCAAGAAATAGACTTTTTTATAGGGGTGGCAAATTATAAGGAAAAACCCTGTTCATATACTAGGTGATTTCCAAAAAAAGGCTCATCCTCATAACTTATCTCTTTCCAGAAATAAATAATGGAATTTAATCTAAATACCGAATAACCAAAACTGACTAACTACCGAATTTTAAATAATACCTACTTTTTATTTTCACTTGTTTAGATTTAAAATACTAGTCTGAATAAAATAATACTCCTACCTTTTTGACACATCATGAAGCGATTTTTTTATTTATTTAAATAGGTACATTGTTTAATCTAGGACATAGGTACACAGTTTTAATCTTTTCCTTATCTTAAGGAAAGGGTTAAAACATAATAGGATGTACAGGATTAGTTATAGTTTATAATTTGACAATTTATTTTTATTGCGAGTATAATTTAACAATTTATAACTATTGCGAGTTTATTATTGAAATTAGAAAATAGTTCTTCAGATAGAAGTTATAGAGTTTTGCATACATTTTTATAAGACGATATGACAAAAAAATAATTGAACATCAGAATATATAAAACGGAACCAAAGTTGTGTTTTTTTAAATGGAACGCCCTACATATTATTGCAAATTCTGATTCCTCGAATTTTTCCCTTTTCAAAAATATATAACATGCCTATGTTTGCTTAGGCAGGTCGCGACATGTTTCATTGAAAAATTATAAAAAAACTTCAAATTTTCCATAATTTGACAAATTTTTACGAGTTTATTATTGAAGTTAGAAAAAAGTTCTTCGGACAAAAATTATAGATTTTTGTATACGTTTTTATAATGTGATATGAGAAAAGGACAATTGAACATCAGAAACCAAAAAACTGGACCAAAGTCTTTTTTTAACGGAACACCCTATATTTTATTGTATATTATGATTCATTGAATTTTTTCCTACACAGGTATATATAACATGTCTATGTTTGCTTCAGAGGGTCGATACATTTTATCTAAAAAGTAATTAGCGACAATGGATCGCAGCTATCACTGACGTCTGGATAAAAAAAAAAGAAGAATAAAAAGAATAAGAAGGCTCATTTAAAAAGTACTGAGCTATAATTTATATTTTTACTGTGTAAAACAAGAATAATATTTAGCGAATAAGAAAAGTTTGAAGTTATTAATTAATTTTTAAAAGAAATATGTCGCGACCCGGTGGAGCTAACATAGATATATTATATACCTATATTTTTGAAGAGAGGAAATAAAGTAATTAGAATATGCAATAATATACAGGGTGTTCCATTAAAAAAAAATACTACCTTGATTCAGTTTTATGATTTCTGATGTTCAACTGTTTTTTTCTCATATCGTGTTATAAAAATGTGTGCTAAACATTTGTCTAAAGAACTATTTTCTAATTTTAATAATAATAATTCAAATTCAAATTCAAACTCACAATAACTTCAATTATAAAATTATAAAAACTAACCCTACATAAGATAAGGTATCATACTTTTTAAATAAAATTATTAATTACTCGATTAACAGCACTATTCTTAACGAAGAGAAGCGAGACCATCAAACGTAGACGCGCCGCATAAAAAAGATCAGAAAAAAACACGTTAAGACGCTTTCCCAAGCACTAGAGTTTTTATGTTTTCTCCCACAATAAATTTTTATGCCGGTACGCTACTACTTACAAAATTAGAAACGTCTGCATCATAAGACGATACTAAACAATGGCTTGGATCATTTATCAAGAAAGTCGAGCTCTTGAAATAATTCGGTGATGTGGATTTTCGAGGGAACAGTAAAATGTTAGTGAATATATTTTGTTACGAATATATTGTATTGTTAGTATTTTTAACAACGGCTTAATTTCAAACTTAATTATGAATGGTTTTCTTGAATAGTGACCGGGAGAAAATATGCATGGAAATATGCAAATATGTACATAGGTACAACATACTGAGTGTACATAAAATACATCGACAAACTTTCAGGAAATCGTTGGAACATTATTTTTTATTAGTACATAGAGGGTGTTTAATTCTTTTTGTTGCAGGACTTAACACGTGATAGAACTTTTAAAATTAACACAAAAACTTATGGAATGGGTACTGCAACCTTCGGCGTAGAAACAAAAAAACTGGACGTTTTACACGAATCACCGAACTACTATACTTGCTCGACGCGCGTTTCGCCATCTTCTCTATCTAGTCCGCGGGTGAATTTAGGTTCATATGGTAACAAAACACATTTCGATTGTCAGTATCTCTAGGAAAAGTCGTAGAATTGTGCAGGGTTCTCTTAAATTTATGCTTCCTTATTATATAGGATACCTAATAGGTATGTGGACGATATCTTCGCGGTATTTGATACAAAAGCAATTAGTTTAGATCATTTTGTTGCTAAATTAAATAACCGTTTCCCTACCATAATATTTACATATGAAATGGAACACACTGAACAGCTACCATTTTTAGATGTATTAGTTATTAGAAATAGTAAAAATAAGTTGAGCGTTTGATGTATATAGGAAAGAAACCCTGACTCTTAGATATATTCCCAACGATTCACACCACCCTTTGCAACATAAGATGACAAGTTTTAATTTTCTAATAATTCACCGTTTGTTTAATTTCCCCCTCAGTAAAGAGAGGTTTAAACATGAGAAAAATTAATTAAGGAATATATCTAAGAATAACGGTTACTCAGTCCATTTAATAGATGAGTTAATAAGGAAGCATACATTTAAGAGATCTCTGTACAATTCCACGATTTTCGTAGAGATACTGACAATTCGAAATTTGTTTCGTTACCATATGAATCTAAATTCACCCGCGAAAACTAGATACAATTTTTAATAAATATTAATATCAATTTGGATTATAAATTCTAAAAATAAACTACAGACGCTTTTGACTGTGATTAAAAGTATATTGGGCAAACAAAAAGATCAATTTTGACTAGATTTGAAGAACACATGGCTCATTTGAAATATGGCAGAACGGAAAAATCTTGTGTTGCCCAACACGTTTTGACAACAACCATGAGGTAGACATAAATAATTTAAAATTAATTAGAAATGTAACAAACAGTAGACAGTTGGATGCTTTTGAAAGTTTAAAAATCATTAAGTGTAACAGTAGTATGAATAAGGACGTTGGTCCAATACCCACAGTCCACTGTTTGCTCTGATAAACAAAGACATATGTTAGGGTTCAACTGAATTGGATTAGTTAGTTATTGTTTAGGATACACTGAATTTACACTGAACAAATTCAGTGTAAATAGTGCAAGTGTGTAGGTTAGAATTTAGTTTTAATCTTCTCCTGAAGATGCCAACTTAGTTGGCGAAACGCGCGTCGAGAAAAGTATAGTCGTTCGGTGTTTCGTGGAAAACGTCCACTTTTTTTTTACAAAAACTTATGTAAACGTCAGAGGCTTAGTTTTCAGATACAGGGCATTCTTCTTTCATACATTCATTTTTTTTAAATATCGTAAACATTTAAACGGAGACCCGACACAAGTGTTAGAAGAGTTTCCGTTGCTTTAGGAGTTTCCGTAGAGTTCCATAGCAACGGGGTGTATTGGAAAATTCAGAATGCAAAATTATGTTAAGTTTATATTTGGTATGAATAATTTCGTAGCAACAGTCAGTATTCTTACGTGGAAACAAATACATTTGATTCATAAATGCTTACTTATTAGACCACTGCTGTTTCCCTTGTTTGAGGTGATACGCTTGATGTGTTTTAAATACCACATGATATTGTGGAATTACAATATAAAATATAACTCGAAAGTACTGATAACAAATCAGATAACAAATTAATAGGATTTCAAATTCTTGATTTTTTAAAGAAAACGTATATTAGCTTGGAAATATTTTGTACTCTGTATCTTAACAGAGATTAGCCTAAGGTATGTTTAGTTCAAAATACTTGCTTTTTGACAGATTCACTGGTATCATTTATGCTACTTTATTTAGAAATACCCTGTATAAAAGTAGCTACCCTGCGCTAAAATATATGACTACTTTATTACATTTGTCTCGTGTTATGTATTTTTTATAAAAGGTCTTTGCTTGTCCAACTGTAGTAAGGTTTTACTTTGATCTGCTTGATACTTTTCAGACTAGATATGTACATATGTATTTTAGAACACTGAAACCTGAAACTAAATAATAGATGGCTCTGAAAATGACAAATGTATTTCGATATTACGTATTAGTCTCCGTAATAAGATTACACTAGATTAAGGATCCTAATATATCATATTAATAGGGAACGTTTATCCTTATCTCTTTCAAGCCTCTGGTCATTACGATATGACTTTCGCAGATCCAAGTATATAAATTATGTGCCACATAATGAAAAACGTGTACAGTCCAGCAACGAAAGTCGTGGACCCACTTTATGAAGGTTGCTTAGTCTGATAAGTTTCAGACAACAGTGATGATTTTTGGCTTGTGATAAGATAGGGTTTGGCTTCTGATTAGGAATTTAGTGTTATCAGCTTGCTAATCCTTTAATTATGTTGGTAGGTATTAGGTATATATCATTATTACGTGTAAAATGAATAAAAACCCTAGGTATATTTTTGTGAGGTAATCAATGAAACGCAACACGTCGACGAAGTGACAAATAGCAAAAAACTGTATACTAATGGACATAAAAGGCAACGTTAAATCATTATAAAGTGACAATGACCTCATGCAAAGAGATTTTAAATGATAATGGTCAACGATCTCATAGACTGCACGACATACATAAATATCCAGATAATCGATATCAGATAACGCACACCTGGAGTCTAGTCATTACGAATGTATGCATTTGTTATACTCGTAGTTGCCACAAGTACTAAAGAGCCGCCCAAGAACAAGTCATCAAAGATGGCCGAGCAAAAAAGACGTACAGTACAGACTCAATAATTCGGATATGCTGTAATTCGAATGTCTCTATAGTCCAGATATGACTTTTTTATCATGTGGTATTATATGATCCGTAATTATGTAAGGTTCCAGCAATCCGTATATATAAAAGAAATTAAAATACTCTATAATCCGACTATTCTTCGACGAGTATTCACTAAGTACCCTTTAATCCGTATTAATATTGCGTCATCGTGTTTACGATTGCTCTGCGTGTTTCAACGTGTCAGTTTAGTGTTGACTAACGCATCGGAAACAACGCGTGGCGATTTCTTTACCATGGGAAAGAGAAAACACAATAGTTTATCGTTTAGGAAGAAATATGAAATTTTGCAGAAATTACAGAAAGGACAGTCAATATCAAGTAGGTTGTTCGACAATTTCTGATATAAAAAAGAACAAATTTAAAATCGAAAGGTAAATACCTACAGAAAGTTTTGCTCTTTTCACTCAGATTTTTTCTTTTCATTCTCACACAGCTTTTATTTTTCAGCAGGGCCATTATATATATATAGCCGTTTCTTAAAAAAACTGCTATCATGGCCCTGGAAAGAGAAAAAACAAGAAACAAGAAGCAGGCTGATTTTCCGAAAATGGAAGACCTGCTATATTCATGGTTTTTAAAACAAAGATCTCGTCATGTTCCTATTACATATGAGATTTTAGCCGAAAAGGCTAAGCAGTTTTACCAACAGCATTATGAAAAAGATGATTTTTTGTGCTAGTAGAGGTTGGATCATAAAATTTAGGCAGAGGTATGGCTTGAGAAGTGAAAATGTTTCTTGAGAAGCTTACGAATGATTTTCAAGCTGTTGAACCTTTCAAAAAAAGTTGGCCCAGAAGGTTAGAACAGAAAACTTATCACCTTGTCAAATATATAACGCAGGTGAGTCAGCTTTATTTTATAAACTCCTTCCATGAAAAAACGTTGGTAGGATCAAAAGAAAAAACAGCGCCAGGACGCAAAACTGAAAATGACAAAATAGAAAATGACAAAGAAAATGAAAATCCGAATAACAAAAGAAGCAGACATGATGAGGCAACAAGGTGTGTTGGGACATGTTTGCAATGGGCTGAGGAAAATGAGGTATCTTCTCATGAAATTTCCATTTTGAGGCATTTACGAGGAGAAGCATACCAAATGAGTAGAGCAAATCCGAAACAGATTTATTTCTTTATAATTATAATTATATTCAAATAAATTGACTGGACGTTTTCCACCAAACCCCGAACTACTACACTTTTCACGACGCGCGTTTCGCCAACCAAGTTGGCATCTTCAGATTAAAACTGATTTTAATTTAATTGAAGTTTTAATCTT
This sequence comes from Aromia moschata, assembly GCA_029963805.1. NCBI lineage: Eukaryota > Metazoa > Arthropoda > Insecta > Coleoptera > Cerambycidae > Aromia > Aromia moschata. The sequence goes on along the minus strand of JAPWTK010000032.1, from coordinate 1,141,055 downwards.
CTCCTGAAGATGCCAACTTGGTTGGCGAAACGCGCGTGAAAAGTGTAGTAGTTCGTTTCGTGGAAAACGTCCAGTTTTTTGTTTCTACGCCGAAGGTTCCAGTACCCACTCCAGGACTCTTGTTTAGGTCGTCTAAATCTATCGGTTTTTAAGTTATTTGCATTTAAAAGGTTCAATGTATTTTGTTGATTTTTTTTTCCAAGCTCTGATATTGCTATATTTTTTCTAAGTAGGCGTGTGTCAACATTTGTCAAATTTACATAGCATTAAATTATTTTGATTGAGCTCAACATGCCTTATACCAATGTCGCTGGTTTAAGAGATACAGCGTGTTCAAATTTTCAATTTTATTCTGAAATTTCTCAATAACTGAGAAAATTTTTCAGTTATTCATTCAGTTCAGTTTCATGTTTTTTGGTGTGAGAATTACGAATTTTAAGGTTATTTTGGCGTTGCTCCTAGAGGCCGCTAGTTTCACCGTATTATTGTGGTAAATTAAAACATATTTTTTTTTATCTGTTGAGCCATGAGAATCAAAAAGAATGCTCAATTCTACAGAGAAAGGTACTCTTGTTTAGGTCGTCTAAATCTATCGGTTTTTACGTTATTTGCATTTAAAAGGTTCAATATATTTCTGTTAATTTAAACTTTGAACACGCTGTATCTCTTAAACCAGCGACACTGGTATAAGGCATGTTGAGCTCAATCATAATATTTTGGCGTCTAGTATCTACAGTTTAGTCTTGTCCCATTCTTTCTGACTCACCCTGTATATCCGTACTCGCGTCGTTCAACAAATTTTTTAAGCGCGGTATCAAATACGTTCGCTGTACGAGTCGTCTGATCGGCAGCGCTTCGATTTATTGTTTCAGATTCTCCAAATCGAGGTTCCGCGATTGTTATGCGATAAATTGAATCGCGCACTGAAGTTACACACGCGGTCACGGGCGCGGAAACGCTTCCATAAGGATAAATGAGAAATTTATATAAGGATAAATTGGGAATCCAGTTTTGTTGAGTTCCTGGCGGCCGCTGATAATATCGATCAGTATGAATCCTTTGAGGGTAAAAACGTATTTCCAGCGAGTCAGAATAATTTCTCGTACAGTTTTATATACACTGGAATATATTCGCTAGCGGGGTGGTGAATGATTTTTCAAAAATTCCCGAGACACGTCAACTTTTTAAATGTATTTACCTACATTTTGCAAGTAATGTGAAAAATATGGCCCTTCAGGGGTGGCTGAAACCACCCTCGACATGATTTTTGCAAATGCTATGGCTTGTGACCCCTCATTGTAAAGCTGGTGGAAAGAGGAATCCAACGCAATGATCAAATTTTAATTTTTAGTATGTTTGTAGGGTTGCATACAATTAAAACGTAATTTTATAGTTTAATTTATATTTAACGCAACAATTTCGTACTCAAAATGTGCGTTGTTTAGTTTTGGAATGTAAACCTTACTTTTCATGTCCCCACAAAAAATCCCAAGCAATTTTTTGCCACAACTGATATTTGTTATATTTTGCTAGTGTTTTTACACGGCCGCAAAGAGTAATTTAGTTTGTATGCTGTATTCAGAGTTTGAAACGAGTGTTATTTCAAACTGGTGAAAATGTCTTATTTAACTGAATCACTAAAAATCGAAATTTTGATGATGATTGGATATGGTGATAGGGTGCGAACTCAATGCGAAGTTGTTCGCTTGTTTCGAGAAAGCATCCTGACTTGCCACCACTAAATCAAGGTACCATTAGTAAAATTGAGGCACAATATCGAGAGATGGGTCATGTCAGGAAAGTACCGAGTAAGAGGCAGGCTGTTGTTGAAGACGACACGAAGGTGAATTTGTTGCTTGCTCTAGAAGAAAATCCAACCACTCCAGCCCGTCAACTGGCCCGTGATAGTAATCTTAATCACAAAACAGTTTTAAAAATAGTTAAATATGAGAAAAAACGCCCATATAAATTGCAAGCTGTTCAAGGAGCTACTTGAAGATGATCCAGATCGACGAGTGGAATTTTGCGATTTATTGATGACTTGTATTGATCAAAACCAGTTATCTTTAGAGTGGATAGTTTTTCTCTGACGAGGCTACTTTTACATTAAATGGGCACGTAAATCGCCAGAATTGTCGTTACTGGGCTAAAGAGAACCCCATTGGATGAGGGAACTTCATACTCAGCGCCCACAGAAAACTAATGTGTGGGCCGGAATAATACAAGATAGAATTGTAGGACCATTTTTCTTTGATGACACTCTTAATGGAGCAAGATACTTGCGTTTACTCCAGCACGAACTAATGCCAGTGCTGTCATTTATTTCCAAACCCCCTTAAGCCCTAACTTGACCGACGAGAGGTTATGGTTTCAGTAAGATGGGGCCCCACCACACTATGTTGCCATTATTCGTCAGTATCTGGACAGAATTTTTCCCGGTAGGTGGATTGGGAGGCGAGGTAATATTGAGTGGCCAGCAAGATCTCCAGATCTTACACCACTAGATTTATTTTTGTGTGAAAAATAACACCGCAAATATTGCATAATGTAAGGGACGAAACCTACCACAGAGTGGGATGCTGCCAACAAGTGAATGGTGCACATTTTGAACAATTGTTACGTTGAAAATAAATTTAATTTTTAAATTGTTTTAATTGTATGCAACCCTAACAACATACTAAAAATTAAAATTTGATCAGTGCGTTGGATTCCTCTTTCCACCAGCTTTACAATGAGGGGTCACAAGCCATAGGGTTACATTTGAAAAAATCATGTCGAGGGTGGTTTCAGCCACCCCTGAAGGGCTATATTTTTCATATTACTTGCAAAATGTAGGTAAATACATTTAAAAGTTGACGTGTCTCGGAAATTTTTTTGAAAAAATCATTCACCACCCCGCTAGCGAATATATTCCAGTTAAAGTCTCCACCGTGTATACATTATTTTTAAGGGATATGGCAGGAAAAGGACGAATGTGCTGCCCCGCATCAAACAAGTCGATATTTTTGCCGGAAGTGGAGCTGGAAGTACTGATGTGAGATAAAATTTTTCAAGACAGCCTAGAAATTTCTTAAGGAAGTTGTGCAATTAAAAAAATATTGTTCTCGAGAACTGTTGAACCAATTTTAATGGAACTCAAACAATATTAAGAGTCTAGGTGAGATATTTCTGTTAAAAATGTACCAGGTGCGTTATAATTAACGGGCTAACCCATTAACCTCAAACACGTTCAGAAAATGGACTTTCGTGTCTAGTAGAAGTCCCAAGGTTTCCGAGATTTTTGGACTTTTATTTATTTATTTTCTTCTAAAATAAATTATGTCTGGTTTTTAAGGAGTCTTGAAGTTAAACAAGCCGCAATGTCACAGCGGCGTCTTCCTTCTTCAGTTAAAATTGTGCAACAAAAGGAAAAAAATAACAGCCGTGTCGGCTGGTGTAATATGAGGTTCTCCTATTTTCGTAACGAAACATAGGACCCACATCATATTTTAGGGTGTGATGGCTAGATCTAACGAGGAAGGTACTCGGACCCAAACTCTCCGATTTCAATGATTTTTATATATGTTGTAGAACATAAAAAAATAAGAGACACGTATTTTTTTATGTGTCGAAAAAATTATAAGGGGGTGCTGAAAATAACCCCTAAAGTTTAAACCCAAAACACATTTTTTTAAATATATCGAATTCAATTCAATTTTTTTCGATGAAACAAAATGGACATTGTTCCTTATAAAAAAGTACTATTAATCCGTTATGATTTGATTATTAAATGATGCAACCCCTATTGTTTAGGGGTGAAATGTAATTTTTTTTGTAATTTTCGATAATAAAAATTCGTAAATTGCTAAATTGTAAAATAAATCGTAAATTGAAAAATAATATTTTTTGTATACTTGACGTCAAAACAAAGTTTACGTGTTTCGGCATTTTCCTTAAAAATACCCCCAAAAGGGTGAACCACCCCTAACACAATTAAATTATTCGAGGCATTAAATTTTCGTGAAAATTGGTATACGGGGGTTTTTCGAGGATGCTGATCACAAATCTGTAGTCGGATTCTGTGAATTCAAAACTGCGGATCCAATATGGCCGACCATTTTTTTTAAACTGGAATTTTCTTAATGCGACTAAATTTTAATTTATTTATGCAACTAAAATCTTTAATAAGCGACTTTTTGCGACCTTTTATGCGACTAAAATCTTTAATAAGCACGTCCCTAAAACTAATTACGGATATAATTGCCCCAGTCGACAGCTCCAGTCACTCGGATACGTACAGGGCGTTCTTTTAGTTTTCGGCCGAAGGGTCCCACCGAGTATTCAATATTCGCAATAGTCTTATAAATTTTTAGATACGACTCTGTACCGCCAATGCTCACTGAAGAACGTTGGAAATACGATTAACCGGTCTGCCTACTGCGAGCGATGCGCAGTGGGCAGTAGTAGTAGCCAAAAGTATTTTCCTAATGAAAAAAAATGGTTACTTATCATACTCCTATATTAAATCGCCTATATTTTTAATAAGCCATATTGTAACATTTGTGTGAAAATAAACAAATCAAAATTTACTTTTTTATACTATTTGTTTAAAGAGGTCGTAAGCAATTCATTTTCTATTTTATTCTTTTTATAAAAATAAAACAAGTTTATCAATCGACATGAAACTTGGTACGTTTATTAAATAAGATTAATGAAATACAAAAAAAAATTGTTCATGAAATTTTCCGACCTTACAATGATCGCCATTTTTCTTATCAACATTTTTAAATTACCCTACGTCACGTCGCGTAATAAAAATCTATTTTTTCGACAATATCCACTTTGGATGAATTAGATAGGTCAAAAATTATCTGGACAAAGCTGTCAACATGGTACAAGAAACGCTATTTTACTAGCCACTGTAAAATGTCTATTGATCAATCTGTTTTCTTTTTGATCAAAAATAAGAAAATATAATTTGAATAGCCACCTTACACTATACAACCCTCTTAACAAACATACAAAGTTTCAATGTAGTATATTCATTTTTAATAATTGATATTTGATATAAGTACCACATTTTAATTATTGATACTATCAATATCAAAATCTCAAAAAATTCTTTTAATTTTCGTAAAATTTTTTGCGAAATGGAAACTTTTTTCACGTTTTGCATGCCATATTGGACCTGACATCGTCTTTTTATCAATTAAGTAGTTAATTCTTAACAAGAAACCTTGGAAATTGAAATATAAAAAAATTAAGAAAATTTCAGGTTTTTGAAAATCAATTGGTCGGCCACATTGTATCCGCCATTTTGAATTCAAAGAATCCGACCACATATTTAATAATTTAATTGTGTTAGGGGTGGTTCACCCCTTTTGGGGGTATTTTTAAGGAAAATGCCGAAACACGTAAGCTTTATTTTGACATCAAGTATACAAAAATATTGTTTTTCAAGCAATTTGCGAATTTTTATTATCGAAAATTACAAAAAAAATTACATTTCACCCCCTGAAAAATAGAGGTTGCAACATTTAATAATCAAATCATAACGGATTAATAGTACTTTTTATAAGGAACAAAGTCCATTTTTTTTCATCGAAAAAAATTGAATTGTATTCGAGATATTTAAAAAATTGTATTTTTTAGGGTAAACTTTAGAGGTTATTTTCACCCCCATAGAATGTTTTTCGGCATATAAAAAAAATACGTGTCTCTTATTTTTTTCATGTTCTACAACATATATAAAAATCATTGAGATCGAATAAAAATATCCAGGTTGCTTCATTAAAAAAAACATACGTTTGCTATATTCTGAGAAAACGGACGTTGAGATACAAGAACTGACTACGCTACTGGGTTTTGCATAAACAATTGTGTGTAAGTCCGTTTTTACATTGCCAATAAGATAAAAAGAAGAGTGAGTAAGGGGGGGGGTCCGAAAAGTACAAATTTTCGGTTTCACACTGTGTATTAAAAACTAAAAGGGCTATAAAAATTCTGTTTACTGCATCTTCCATTTCACAAAAAAAAGTAAGATAGGAATGTGCAAACGGCAAATCTCTATCTGTAAAAACAAGTGAGTTATCCTGCGGAGGTGACCAAAAAATAGGGGTTGCAACATTTAATAATCAAATCATAACGGATTAATAGTACTTTTTATAAGGAACAATGTCCATTTTTTTTCATGGAAAAAATTGAATTGAATTCGAGATATTTAAAAAAATGTATTTTTGGGGGTAAACTTTAGAGGTTATTTTCACCCCCATAGAATGTTTTTCGGCATATACAAAAAATACGTGTCTTATTTTTCATGTTCTACAACATATATAAAAATCATTGCGATCGAATAAAAATATACAGGTTGTTTCATTAAAAAAAAAAACATACGTTTGTTATATTCTAAGAAAACGGACGTTGAGATACAAGAACTGACTACGCCACTGGGTTTTGCATAAACAATTGTATGTAAGCCCGTTTTTACATTTCCAATAAGATAAAAGAAGTTTCACACTGTGTATTAAAGACTAAAAAGGGCTATACAAATTCTGTTTACTGCATCTTCCATTTCACAAAAAAGTAAGATAAGAATGTGCAAACGGCAAATCTCTATCTTTAAAGACAAAGTGAGTTATCCTGCAGAAGGTACAAAAATTGGACACCCTGTACACAAATTACTGTGAAATAACAACAGTGTAACTGACTGACTTACGTGAGGGTCTCCCTTCTTATGGATGGTCTCTTCGTGCTCCAAAAGCACCTCGACGGCCTCCACGAACTCTTCGGATATCGCGTGGAGGAGGGCGTCCTTCGTCTCTACTCGGTGTTCAATCAGCAGCTCCACCATTTCCAAGTTTTTCGTTGTCGATCGCCATCAGCAGGGCGCTCCTTCCCAGAGGGTCCACGCAGTTGATGCTTATGTAGGCCGTCTCCTCGGCCCTCTGGAGCATCCTGCGAAAGACGGTATTATCCTTTATCAAATGAAAATTACAATGAGAGCGACTTGTACTTGAGAAAAACATCTTTGAATCAAGAATCCCCTTTATGTATTTTGTTATATCTAGTCATCCCATAAATTCTGTCCCAACATGTCAGCAACAAGAATCCCAACCCACTTTTTGAAGGTTACTTAAATTCTGATATTTTTTGGACTACAATATCATTGATCTGTATAATCACTGGATCGTCCAGTGGCGGTTGGTGATATTTCAGTTAGCCATATCTTGAAAACGACGCATGGGACCTACTTCACTTTTTAGGTGATGACTATACACCTCTTACAGAAAGGATTTATAGTGAAAAAATCGTCAGCAAAGTTTGTGAACAAATTTTCAAAAACACTGGAGCACTCCCTGGGTTCCTCAGTAACGCTCTGTGGGATATTTGCAGTATTTTTTTTTTCATAATCTAGAAACAAATATAAGGAGACATTTTTCGATTTGTTGCAAAATATTTTTTTTTTTTTTTTCAAAAAGTTATGGCCATTTTAATTTTAATTTTATAGGAACATTTTGTTTCCCAAAATTAAAATGGCCATAACTTTTTGAAACAAAAAATATTTTGTAACAAATCGAAAACATCTCCTTATATTTGTTTCTAGATTGTATGAATATAGAATTTTCAAGATATGGCTAACTGAAATATCACGCACCGCCACTGGGATCGTCAATAGGACGTATAGTCCAGTAGGCAGAACTTTTTATGTGTTCTTGAAACATATAGGACTAGTTTTGAAAGTACGCTTCAATACGCGTATTTTTAAGAAAAATGGACGTCAAGATATTATAGTCACAATTCCGAGAATTTCGAAGCGGCAACGCTAAAACAATATATACGTCACGTCAAAAAAAGTAGTCGCGTAGAAAACGGTATAAAGGTGGCCCAAATTCATATTTTCAAAATCTCAAAAAGTCTCGCAAACTTGAAGAGATTTATGATCGTTGTAGCCCAACCCGGTCAATATCGTACAATAAACAAAGAAATGGCGTCATTGTTAATTAAGGCTTGCAAAAAAAATTCGATCGTTAATTACTCGAAAAGTTATTAACGGATCGAGCTGAATTTTTTTTGTAACTTTATATTGGAAATAGCAGTCCCTCCAAGATGCATGCCTTCATCCCTTCAAATTTCATGATCATAGTCGCCCTACTTTCGAAGTAAAAAAATATTGAAAAAAATCACTTTCAACTTCAGCAGTCTTTTGCAAGTTAACAATAGCACTTGGAGACTTCGGGTTGGGCTTAAAATTTTAGAAATTCAATAGCTACAACTTCTTAAATGCATATGCTGTATAAAATGTGCCAAGGAACGGAGATATAAGCGAAAATGTGAAAAAAAAATTTTTTCACATTCGCAAAATACGGCATTAGTGTGTTGTAACATCCACCATACTCGCCTGACCTTGCCCCCTATGACTTTTTTTATTATTCACGGAGTTATTCACATTTTTTGGACCCTCGCAATTTTTCTTTTGTAGCTGATATCTTTTCACACAATTGACATATCACCTTCAACTTAGACTTATTAGACGTAAAATTTAACAAGCTGTAATTCTATCAGAAGCAAAAAAATATGTAGTATAAAAATTATCAGAATTTAAGCAACGTTCTAAAAATGGGTGTATAATGACTTTCAGCGTTGACTGTACGTCGTTGGTTTCCGTTTCCTTTGATTGAAGCTTCCAATTCGACTCCAGGATCTGAGTTTGTTCTTTTATTTATTAGAAAGCTGTTTAAAATATCCTTTTCACGTTTTCACTACAGGCCATGTGCCATATGTCAATGGCAACAAACAGAAATTATGATTTAGATTCCGGTCATCGATGTTTTAACAATTTTTTTTATAATTCTACCATCTGTATACAATATGAATAAATATTTAGATGAAGAATATGTTTCGGGAGCGTATCATCGAGACGGGTCTATTTCATGCCGACCGACGCGAGAGTTTTATGACCGATAAACGCAATTTTATTTTATATATTAATTTTATACCGCCACTTTATAGCCAAGAATAACGTTTTATTAAAAACTTCTAATGCCGGCATTAAAAAAGTCTACTTTTATGGTCTTTATATCGAGAGTCGGACAACTGGGAGAGAATAATTTAAAAAATGATGTCAATAAATATAAATGCCTTATACAGGGTGTTTTATGACGTTGTCCCAGCGTCCAAGAAACGCGATTAGGGTCCGGAAAATGTGCTACAGCGCAGGCACTATACAACTCTATGATAATTAAAGTATAAACCGTCTATTTTAAACGCCTTATAAATTATGTAAGCGTGTATTTTTTGCCCGTACATACGAACGCCACTGACCGTGCCGGATAACTAACTAGAGTAACTAATAAACGTGTTTACATACATATTTTGCATCGTGTACGTATTTCTTTCAGAGTTCGTGTAGTGTACTTGCATATTATCACACACACACCACAGAAATTGACGTTCTCCCTATAAGAGTCATTACAACTGTGCAGAGGGAGAATACAAATGAAAAAGACGTAGGACACACTACCAAACCCTGTGACAGGTGCCAATTGCCACAGGCGGGATTCGAACCCGCGCGGATAATAGCTCTCAGAGTAATCGCCATCTTCTCACCTGGCGCTTTACCCACTCAGCTATCGCCGCGGTTATCTATACATACATTGCGTAAAACATATTTACAGAGGACATATCAACGTGTCATGGGAAATATCAAAGAAGACATACGCAATAAATTACTGTGGCTGGCAGTGGACGAAACAACAGTTTTTTGCGGTAATGAGATCGTTAATGTTCTTATACGAATTTTAGGTGTTTCAAATATTTCACCCCCGACATAGCTAGTAAACTGGTTTTGCAAACAACGGCTAAAAGTATAAAAATAGTAGTAACACGTGCATTGTCCTCTGTATATGTAAAAAATAATAATGTACTGATGTTAGCGACAACAAGCAACTGTTAGTGATACAAATGACTGATGAAATTCGTGAAAATAATGTGCGTGGTGTGTCGTCCCCTGTATAGAGTAGTTCACATGGAGGATATGTGAACTAGTCTGAATTTGCACCTTTAACTTCAGTAGATGTGGAACGATCATTTTCCTTTTACAACCATATGTACAGGCCAAATCGCTCACGTTTAACGAGAAGAAATGCAAAAAGACTACTGGTTGTGGCAACATATGCTCAAACAATGAAGATAGTTGGTGTTTCTGAATGACCCAAGCGACAGATACATATGAGGCATTTTACGCCAACTAAGTGAGGTCAAAAAAATTTCTGTTTGAAACATATCACAATCGATAGTACTTGCTAAAAAACTAACTTCCCTAAAATTTTAGATTTTTTGAGCCACAAGGAGAGGGATGGTGAGGGTGAGGAAATACAAATGTTCGTTTCGACTCTAAAATTTCAATCTTTATCAATAAAAAAATGAAAAAATTAAGTAGAAGGTTGCAATGGTTTTCGATGTGTTTTTTTTTTGCGTAGAATACGATAAAAATATTTTCAAAATTCTTGGGGGTTCTTTTCACTCTTATTTTGAGGATTAAAAAAGTTTAAAATCGAAATTTCGAAAAGTATGACACGATTTTTTTTTTTCAATTTTTTTTAGTTTCTTTCTTTTTCTTTGTACTTTCGATTAAATTTTTCTTCATAATGGGCGTCGACCAGGAACTGGCCCAAAAAACGGCCCAAAGATGAAAAAACGTGGTTTTAGCGTATTTTCTCATCCTGTGAGATAGTAAATGGCATGTGAATAATATTTTCCAAGGTTTTTGGGGTCGCTGATTACGAATCTAACGTAGAAAATTTCCCGTAAAATACGATGGTATTTTTTTAAATATCAAAATTTACCCATTTTTTAAAAGTTGACTACCATACTGGATCCGCCATTTTGTTTTTTGAAAATCTGACGTTAGATTCGTAATCATCGACCCCAAAAACCTTGGTATTATTTCACTTCCATTTACTATCTCAAGGACAAACAGATCCACCAAGCCAATTTATGATTTTAAAATTTTTGGTAAAAATAAATTATTAAGTATAATACACTTCTTTATTAGATTTTCGAAATGAAAAGAAAAAGGAAAAACTTACAAGATAAATTGAATTAAAAATTCATATAAAACGGCAATTTTTTTTTTCATTAAGCGGGTTAGCCACTTCAACTCATATAAATCCCAGAGTATTTTAAATAATCCAGTATTAATCTTTTTAGCCTCCTGTGAAACTTGTCAAACTTTAGATTTTTAATTATAATTTATTACACAAAAAAAAAAAAAATAATCTTTAAAGGAATTTATTTTTCTTCAATATTTGATTTGTTTTTTTAGATTTTTATGAAACCTACTAATTTGCTACTAATTTGAATTAAAACAGTGTCTGTCTGGGCTCTTGGCATGTTACACCTTTCTTTCATGAATTATTTCGAGATATTAACTTGAAATTACTTACAGTATTCCAAAAGTCTCAAGAAATTGGTAATCAATGTTAAAAATATTTTTTCAAAATTAATAAGAGAAATAATTTTAAAAATCTATATATTTTAAAATACATTGTTAGTAAACGTTAATACAGATACAATGGGAGGAACAATTAGTAGAAAAAAATCACATGGAATATTTGAAATCTAAAAAAAAAATAATATGTAAAAAAATTAAAGATATTCTTATAAACGCCATTCGGTCACAAATAGTGACAGTGTAGTTTTTTATACATTAATAACAATTATTATAAATGTTATAATAATTTATCATGCACTTGTATTAAATGCTACAGTATTTGTAACCCTCTTGGTAGGATTACGCTTTCCAGATAATTTTAAAAGTTCATTGTTCCTTGCTTTTTGTGAAATAAAATTAACCGTAGAAACATTCAAGTTTAGAACTGCTGCTACAAGCGAAAACAATTTATTGGACTGTAGTTTTAACTAAATACTTTCATTTTATATTTCAATTACCTTTCTAACAGCTGTTAAGGGTAGCAATGGACCATTATTGTCTCGTTCTTTTTTTAAAATTGCGTATCAAAGATGCTACTAACTCTTGGCAGCAGCTGTTTAACTGTTTTGATATTTCACAAACGGAAGTCTGACAACACTTTGATTATTCTGAAAATAACGGTTTTTCAATGCAAGATAAAAGTTTGAAGCTCAAAAAAGCTTAATAAGCAAAAGCAAAAAATTAGCTAATGGAATAAGTAAGTGAAACGTAATTATATGAAAAGCTGTCCAATATGTTTATTAAACATACGAAGTTGCAAGAAATATATATAATAAGTTTTCAGATATATTAGTAAAAATCTGGTTTTAAAATCTCAGTATCCTGTACCTCGGAAACTGGAATTTTTTTCTTAATTTCATGCAAGGAATCTCATCATGTATGCAATATTAATAAAACACCCTATATATATAAACTATTTTCAAGAACAATGGGAATATCTCAACTAAACTTCGGCAATTTGAGAAAAATCTCGTTTTAGCCTTATGAATCTCGATAATACAAAACATTCGATTCTGAAGAATAATAAATCATCGATTTCCTGCTGTCTTACCTGGTGTTTTACAGTGAAATGAAAATATACAAAGTTTTATAGACTGATGAAACAAGTTTTATTCGCTCTTTGAGAGTTTAAAATAGTTTTATGATGTATACAGTATATATACTTATACACATAAGTATCTACTTTATGAAATATAAACTTTCAGATACGAGCGAAAAAAATAAAACCAGCAAATAGAAGACCATGAATTAATTTATTAACTGGTACCTGGTTAATCGTAAATCAATATTTTTATAAACTATTTGCTTGAGAAAAAAAAGACTTAAATAGAAAATAAATGTCTAAAAACTATCGTTTATCTCATTGTAAAATGTATGTTTGACTACAATTAGTTATGCATGTATATGAGGTGTGGCTATTAAATAACCGAACTGCTGTCATAACACTATTTATTCGTTACCAATTACAGTAGCAACTTTTTCGTCTTCAATATACTCTCATTGGCGATCTCTATACCGCTCCATACAACTTTTTCATTGTTGATAGCAGTGCTGGAAGTACACTTCTGTCAGCTGGTTCAGAACCTCCGTCGCTTTAGCTTTAACCGTTTCCACACTTTCAAATCTTGTCCTCTTCAGTGTCACCTAACAAGCTTGTATCAGTGTCAATGCTGTTTAGAATGTCAGTTCAAATGTTCATTCTTGATACCTTTTGCTCGGGAGTGAGGGGTTTTGGCACCATTATTGCGCAAACTTTGCGCATGTTGAACGATTCATGCAAAATTTGGTGAACGCATTCTTTATTAATTCCTGTTATTTCAGCAACCCTCGGATGCTTAAACAACGATCTTCGCGGATTTTACGTCCCTCTTTAAACCATTCAAAAACTTGTGTGCGGAATAAACATTCATTCCCGTACACTTCTTTTAACATTGCATAAGCTTCTGTAAAAGTTTTCCCCAGTTTAACAAGAAACTTGAGATTAACCCGTTTCTCCATCTGAACACTTAACATTTTTCGACGCGTCACTGGTGCGTAGACTAATTCAAACGACCACCAGACACAGTTCTGTTTAAACATGTCGCGACATGCAAGCAACATCAAATCGGTTATTTAATAGACACACCTCGTATATCCCTGGCTTTATGATAATCTTGTACTTGTAATTTTAGTAATTTGGTAATAACTTAGTATTAATAATTGCCATCCTTGTTATATATAGGCTAGCTTTCCACCACTGCTATAGGTAATCTCCTTTTAGTTCCGCAATCCCTTTTTTGTGTTTCTTTAATTGGCTACTTTATTCCGGTTGTGGATAGTGAGGATAAATTGGAGAGAGACACTTTCGAATAAATCTCAAAAGAGAGACGGGAAACCGTTTTATTTGGAAACAAAATAGAAATCTCACAATGAAACCCGCACAAACTACGGATCGAGGTATTCCAAAGAGGAATGTTTTCCGATTTAAATACGTTCCTTTGAAACCAGACCCTTTTAGAATGAAAACTACGCACGTATGGAGTGTGAATACAAGAATAGGAAAAAAATTGGATGTTTACTTGTCGCTGTTCGCAAAGGTCTTACCAATCAAATCTGCGTTTTTTACGTGAATGTAAATATTCGAAATATTTTTGCCACGCCATGCATTTTAGAGAGCATATTCCATAGCTTAATATTCGTCAATGAAAGGTTCTACAAGACGATTCTTCGTACTTAAAAGATACATAAAATGAACTAATATTTTGATATCTATATATATATACAGATCGGTTTTATAATGTTCTCCGACGTCTTCCGATACCCAGTCTCCATTCGGTACGGTCATTCCACTGGTCTTCTTCTAGCCCTCTTTCTTGCATCTCTTTATTAATGCCTTCTAGCCAACTCTTCCTTGGGCTACCTCTTTTCCTTCTTCCTTCGGATGTCCATTCCAGTATTTGTTTAGGGAGTCTCTCCTGTGTCATTCTCTGGACGTGTCCATACCATTTTAGTTGTTTCACTCATATTTCTTCGACTATGGTTTGTTTTATACCCATAACTTCACGGATTATTTCATTCCTTATTCTTTCTAGCCTAGATCTTCCGGCTGCCCGTCTTCAGTAATCCATTTCTGTGGCCTCTAGGGATTTAAAGGATTTTTCTTTTAACTGCCATACTTCACTACCATAGGTAACAATGCTTTTAACTATTGTGTTATATATCCGGTGCTTGTCTCTTTGCTGATTTTCTGATCCCATAGAATATTATTTAGGGATCTAATAACTTTTCTGCCCTGGATATTTTTTTTTTAATGACGTCGTCTAGAGTTCCGTTGTTGGTAATGTTTTACTTTTGGACTAACTACCAAACTTACTAAACTTGTACTACTTTGACTATGTTTAGACCTAAGTATTTATAGCTACTGCACGATTTTAGATTATGTCCGTCTTCCGTCACCAGATCCTGCTGTGTCCCACCTATGTACATATATTTTGTCTCTTTGCTACATTGATTACTAGACCCCATTTTTCGTATTCTTCAAAAAGTCATATATTCTAGGTCTTCCATATCTTGGGACACTTATATTTGATCGTCTGCAAAGCTAAGAGTATAGAGGACAGTATCGTTAAGTGGGAGTCCCATATTTTTACATTTTTGCTTCCATTTGAGAAGAACTTTTTCAAGGAAAATCTTGAAAAGCGTTGGCGAAAGACAGCAGCCCTGCTTTAGTCCTTTATTTGGGGGAAGCCTTTTGATATTTTATTGCCGATATTTATTTGAATGTGATAAGCATGATATAGTCCTTGCACTGCTTTGTATTTTTGATATCTTGGTTTACCAAAAAACGAGTATTAACAACTCAACTGAATTTACCAGAAAAAGAAGCGTTTATTTTATAAAACATACGAAATATATAAAGAACAAGCAACACAAAAAAATGATTGCGAACGTTATTGCTATAAAGCGGCACATAAAAATGGAATTCCAATGATTACGAAGGGGCAAGTTAAAGAGATATACATATGTATATACATAAAATATATGATCCAACTATATAACAGTTATTTGAGATGTAATGTTTTTGAAGTTACATCAAATTACAAACATGATTGGTACCACAATAAATATTCAAAATGTGCTCCATTTACAACTTGGCAGTGATGTAATCTATCAACAAAATGTCTCAACGAATCACTGGTGGGGTAATACGGTTTATTTCTTCAGTTATTCGTCTTTCTAACTATAATAAAGTATTTAGCCGATTTTTATATACTATTTGACATTTCAAGTGCGTTGAAGACAACAAACTGGCCAGTGGGTATCTTTTTACTGGTAGTTTTTTTTTTTGTGTTATACTCTTATCGATAAAATTGAACATGTTGATATTTATGAAGGTACACAAAAGGAGCTAGAGCAGGCGTTAAACTTTAAAAAATAAATATTGTAAGTAACCAAGTCAAATGAAAGCAGGAAACATAGCAATTATTAATTATGGACCAATAATACTACTTTTTTGTTGGATTCATAGTTAAGTCCGGGAATAAACAACGACAATTTGTTTTTTTCCCAATGTTTCGGAGATTTATTTCTCATTCTTCAGGGATTACTGCAATTTTATATACATGTACAGTGCCGGCTCGTCAGGGGAGGCAGAGGAGGCAGTGCCTCCCCTGTGAAAATTACAAATAAGTTTTTTTTGAACCTACTATAATGTCAAAAGAGTTCCTGCATTATTATTTGCAACATATTAGCCCTCATAAACGACCCAGCGTCTAGTCTATCGCCATGGTGGCAAGCCTCCGATGCCAATGTTTTCACATATATATTTATACAGAATAGGGGGCTGCGCGCTTCGCAATCATCTGCGTTGCTAACAAATTTAACCCTAACCCCAGTGGCATTAAAGGTCATTTAAAAAACTGCATCTCCTACCTCTCACACGTGACAGCGCAGAAAGCGAGTTATTTGATTTCATGAACCTAACAACCTAGCCTACAAAATTTAATATCCTTTATTGTTCTGTGTTTTGTAAATTTTTTTTGGAAAGTGCCGTTATTCTTGCCGGGTTTTTTGAGTGTTTTAAGTGGTATAGGAGAGTAATAATTATTGAAAGTGTACCACATTACTTACGTAAGTCATTATTTGAACGTTTTATTTAATTAACTATACAAAATCATAATGGAGATACCTAACTGGCGAGTGTAGCAGTTTGTTTCATAAAAATTATAATACGAGTTGTCATGATACTCAAATAAATATTCGAACCTGCAATGATACTGTTGAGTATCATATAAAGTACTTTAGTCGCCTGTCTTATGAGGATAAATTATTTGTTCAATATTTAAGAGTACCACTGCCGCTTCTAAGTAAAACTTTAATTAATCAGGGTAAGCCGGCTCGTAGTTTTGTTAATACGTGTTAGGATAAATACAAATGGCTAAGTGATCCTTTAAATAAATTATTGTGTTGGCCGTGTGTATTATTTTCAAATCGTGGAGATGCTTGGACAAAGTCTGGATTTGATAAAAACTTAAAACTTTATCTCGTTCAGTTTGACACATTCAAAAAGTCAGGAACATATTAGTTGTGTTTGTAAATTGCATTGTTTAGGCAAACAAAATATTATCAATGTGATCTGCCTGTCAAATCGAAATTGACGCAGTCCGGGCAAAAATCCGTATTTTATTTCACTGCATCTTTTAATTGTAATTGCTGAACCAATATAGGTACATTATGTTAGACAAATGTACTTAATATGTTTTATTGACCAAGTAGAGGTCCTTCTCCTAACTATGCGGCATATTACTAACAATGTTTACTCACAAACATTTTTCCAAAATATGTTTGCCTCCCAAAAAAGAAAAAAGTCACGAGCCGCCACTGTACATGTAACATGTAAATACTGAAATTCCCCACAGAAATATTACTAACGTCGAGACAAAATCAAACAGTATCGTCGGCACTTGACACGTTTCTCAATATGACACGATTATTGTCTGCAAAAGCTTCATAAACCCACCGTACACGCGAGACTATTCTGATTAGATCCTTAATTAAGGAGAGCTTCGCATCTATTCAGGCCATATATTCCGCGGCGTTCAGCACAAAGGGCATTGTACACTACCGACCAACGATCCTCCTTCTGCCATTCCACTCCGCGAACGTGAGACAGAAATCAACTGGATGACAGTTCACGTTGGTCGACGTTTTCCAATCAGCCGTTCCCCAATTGAGACAGTTCTTGAGCAACTGTCGCGTCGTATCGCTCTTAAGGGGGTAAACCCTTTACAATGTTCAAAAATTAATTTTCTGTTTTTTTTTCTTATTTCGAAAGTACAATATATTGAGAGTATACTGGAAAGAGGAAAAATCTAAATATTAAATATTAGCGCCGGGGCTCTACCTCATACCACATACCGTAAACTAGCAAGTCAGGTAGCCAGAGCGCTTGGGGTGGAGTAACATTTCTTCCGTGTAATACCTTTTGTGAAGAAAACCAGCTCTTAGAGGAGGCTGAAGGTTTATTATATGCGCCTGGAATCGCTGATTGATCGATAAGTTACTAAAACTAATAGTTTTAATGTGTTGAAACTTTAAACGCGATTACCTCTGAACTGTATTTTCAAAAACTGCTCGTGCTGTAACTCAAAAAGTTATTGATTGATTTGGCTGAAATTTTGAGATATTTTCGTCTATATTATTATCGCACCTAAAGTTTTAAAGGTATCGCGTAATTACATTACTTTTTTTGGATAAAAATTGTCGAAAAAAATAGTCGAAATTTTGAACATTTAATTAAACAGACAACTTGATTTCTGGTTTTATACTTTTTTTTATAATTCCATAGGTTTATCCTTCCCCTGCACATGTTAATAACTGAAAAAAAAAGTTTTTTGGTTTCCGGTCAATAGAAAAATTATGACAAATGCAGCACATTGCGATGTCATGCCAGACATCTGAAGGAAAAGCCGCAATTTTGTTTAAAAAAAAACGAAAATATGTTTTTTGACTCGTCAAAGTTGTAATAAATGAGGTGTAATAAAATTAATTTTAAAATGGTGTGATTATTTTATCACCTTTAAAAAAACTGGACGTTTTCCACGGAACACCGAACTACTATACTTTTCTCGACGCGTGTTTCGTCAACTAAGTTGGCATCTTCAGGAGAAGATTAAAACTCATAAAAGGCTCAAAGGGTTTTCCCCCCTTAAGCCGGGCATTTGTGTCTTTACCGATTGACAACTTGCTGATATTTGACTCAAAATGTGGTGGTGCCCCATCCTGTTGGAACCATAGTTGTCGGTGAATAACAAGATGGAATAATGTGATTTCCTACCAAATCTAAATGTTTTTCAGAATTTAGATTTCCATCTATGAAGAAAGGTCCAACAATACGTCCTCCAATGCTTGCCCAAAATCAACTTCTTGAGGATTTTAGATATGAGCTTCTGGGAACCGATCAGGGTTCTGACTTGACCAGTAACGACTATTATGTAGCTTAACAACGTCCTTTAAATTGAATGAAATCATCTGAAGGAACAGGATTTTTCTTTTATTATTATTGTTATTACGTCTTTCCATCACGCCTTCACAAAATTCAACCCTTATATCGAAGTCATCCTCGTTTTCTCGCTTAAATAAATATTTAACTGACTGGTGAAAACATCAAAAGTAGTTTCCAAGACCCTGGAAGATTGGATTGGATTTACTTTGATTGTTTCATTTATTAGTTTCAAAGAGGTAATTTTAAACTCGTTTTTGCGAAAATTTCTTTATGTAACCATAAACATTTTTTAGTGTACAGTAAAGAGAAAAGGTTGTTCTTTCAGATATTGAGAGAAAACCCACTTTGATTGTCATTAAAAAAAAAACTGGTTTCCATAACAACCAAATGCAAAAGACAAAATTATTTCATGTTGACAGAAACATGGCAAATAAACTGATGAAGAATTTTTTATTCGGGTCATTTTTTCATATAAAGGGTGATTCAAATTGAGTTTCCACATTACAATCTAAAATATTTTTGATACGGCACTGTATTTGTCAACGGTAACGTCAGATTTGTAAACTATAAACATAAACAAAAATAGTCATGGAGCAATATACGACCGAACAACGTGTTAAAATTCTCCAAGCCTATTATGAAAATGACCGATCGAGGAAACGCGCATTTTACGTGAATATCTTGGCGCGCAAAATCGACCTTCTGAGAAGACAATTTGGAATGTGGCCAAAAAATTCGAGCAAACTGGATCCGTAGCTAACATCAAAACCCCTCGGCATGCTCGTAGAGGTCGTTCGGAATAAAATATTGCCATTGTTCGCGAAAGTGTGACCGAAAATCCAAACACACCGATTCGTCATCGATCGCAGCAAGTGGGCCTTACGTATTCCACTACACAGCGAATTTTAACAAAAGATTTGCAGTTACACCCATACAAACTCCAAATAACACAGGAATTGAAGCCTCGAGACCATCAACAGCGCCGCGTGTTTGCAGAATGGATACGAGAACAAGGTGTAAATTTTGGAATGAAAATCATCTTTAGCGATGAGGTACATTTTCACGTTGGTGGCTTCGTAAACAAGCACAATTGCCGCATTTTGGGAGTGGAAAATCCAAGAGAGATTGTTCAAATGGCAATGCATCCTCAAAAGGTGACTGTTTGGTGTGCTTTTTAGTCCGGAGGCGTAATTGGCCCATTTTTTTTTCGAGGATCATGCGGAGAACGCTGTTACGATTACTGGCGTTCGCTATCGGAACATGATAACAGATTTTTTCTCGGAGCAGTTGGAAGTTATGGACATCGAAGATCTCTGGTTTCAACAAGACTGTGCCACCTGCCACACAGCAGGAGAAACAATACAATTACTGCGCGGCAAGTTTCCAGGTCGCATTATTTCACGTAACGGCGACATCAATTGGCCGCCGCGCTCATGTGATTTAACCCCCGCAGATTTTTTTCTTTGGGGGTATCTGAAGAGCAGAGTTTACAAGAATAAACCGAACACAATTGCAGATCTGAAACAGGAGATCAGACACGAAATAGCCGGCATAGAACCTGGTTTGTGCCGCAGAGTAGTCGAAAATTTTCAAAAACGGATTACGTCATGCCACGTGAGCCGCGGCGGTCATTTACATGATATCATCTTTCATACATAATTGTAATGAACTAACCTCAAAGGGCAAATAAATTTGTTTATATTTTTCAACTTCTCCGTGTTCTTTTTAATACCTTTTATGTGGATATCCAAATTGAATCACCTTTTATAAGGTAATTAAAAAGTTATAGGCATTATGTGCGACTTTTTTACCACGCTATCTAGTTTTGAAAGCTTTAAAATAATGACAGATTAACCTTGACGCGACAGGAGTTGCACACCTCTTTCAATCATAGTCAGCTTCGACGAGAATTTTTTTGAACGAATCGTCACATTGCAAGCTAAATAAGCGTCGCACTGCACAACACGGAAAACGTTAGCATTCTATCAGTCAGACCCAATCTAAATGCCTAATGGAACAATTGATTTTGCCCACTGTGCTGTTGTTTCTGCTATAAAAAAAGCTATCAATAATACTGCCCCCTGTTCCCTAATGCAAAGCAAATATTTGGTTATCATTAGATGTCGCTAACAGTTCGAAATAACCGAAGAAGAATATGTAACCAACCGTCTTTTGTTATCACGGACTATTAGTAGAGTTCTAGAACAAATAAAATTATAAGATCGAACGTATAAGTTGCATAAAAGCAAATTCGATGTCTGTTTATTATATCCGTGCCATAAATGTGCTATTTTTGAAGTAGGTACTATTAAAAAAATATTTATACAGTGCTTCACGATGTGTTGTTAATTAAACGTTTTGGGAGAACTCGAAGTGGTATGGAGCTGAAAATTTGTATCAGGGTCTTTTCAGGAATCTTTTTCGTGCTCTACTTTAAATAATGGCGACTTTTTGTCACTGTCTGGTATACCGGATATGATCACTAGCTTTCCTAACTACTAAGTGATCTCAACTCTTAAAAGCTTTACAGATATCAGTAAACATAGATGAGAAATTATCTTGGAGTGAGTACTGGAACCTTCGTAGAAACAAAAAACTGCACGTTTTCCACGAAACACCGAACTACTATATTTTTTCGACGTGAGTTTCGCCAACTAAGTTGGCATCTTCAGAAGATTAAAACTAAATTCTAACCTACACACTTGCACTATCTATACTAAATTTGTTACCACGATTCACTGAACCGTAACATCTATCCTTGTTTATCAGAGCAAACAGTGGACTGGTGAGTATTTGACCATCGTCCTTATTCATACTACTGTTACACTTAATGATTTCTAAACTTTCAAAATCATCCGACTGTCGACTGTTTGTTACATTTCTAATTAATTTTAAATTATTTATGTATATCCTATGGTTGTTATCAAAAGCGTGTTGGGCAACACAAGATTTTTCCGTTCTGCCATTTTTCAAATGAGCCATGTGTTCTTTAAATCTAGTCAAAATAGATCTTTTTGTTTGCCCAATATACTTTTTATCACAGTCTTTACAACTTATTTCGTATATTCCTGACTTTCGTTATTGTTGATTTTCTTTGGGGTTAACCCAAAAGTGTCTGTTTTTTGTTTTAGAATTATAAACCATATTGATATTAATATTTTTAAAAACTGTATCTAGCCACGAACTTTGGGCTACCTCAGGGAATTACTTGAATTAAATGGTTTAGACGATAAAATTATTAAGGAACACATTCGGCTTACTAGTATTTGTATGAATCAAAATTAGTTTTCAGTATAATGGTGAATACTTTCAACATGAGGGAACGGCAATGGGTAACTCCTTGTTACCTTTCATTGCAAATATTTTTATGAGTAAATTTGAGACAGAAGCAAAAGATAAATTCGAGCATTTTCCTAGAGTCTGGTTCAGGTGTGTGGACGATATCTTCGCGGTATTTGATACAAAAGCAATTAGTTTAGATAATTTTGTTGCTAAATTAAATAACCGTTTCCCTACCATAAAATGTACATATGAAATGGAACACACCGAACATCTACCATTTTTAGATGTATTAGTTATTTGAAATAGTAAAAATAAGTTAGAATTTGATGTATATAGGAAAGAAACCGCGACTCTTAGATATATTCCCATCGGTTCACACCACCCTTTTCAACATAAAATGGCAAGTTTTAATATTCTAATTCACCGTTTGATAAATTTCCCCTTCAGTAAAGAGAGGTTTGAACATGAGAAAAAATTAATTAAGAATATAGCTAAGAATAACGGTTACTCAGTCCATCTAACAGATAAGTTTACATAAATTTAAGAGAACTCTATACAATTCCACGACATTTCGTAGAGATACTGACAATTCGAAATTTGTTTCGTCACCATATGAACCGAAATTCACCCGCTGACGAGATACATTTTTAAAAAATATTAAAATCAATCTGGTTTATAATTCTAAAAATAAACTACACACGATTGTAAGCAACTCCAAAGATAAAATCAACAATAACGAAAAGACAGGAATATACGAAATAAGTTGTAAAGATTGTGATCAAAAGTGAATTGGGCAAACAAAAAAGATCTATTCTGACTAGATTTAAAGAACACATGGCTCATTTGAAATATGGCTGAACGGAAAAATCTTGTGTTGCCCAACAGGCTTTTGACAACAACCGTAAGATAGACATAAATAATTTAAAATCAATTAGAAATGTAACAAAAAGTAGACAGTTGGATGCTTTTGAAAGTTTAAAATTATCAAGTGTAACAGTAGTATGAATAAGGACAATGGTCCGATACCCACCAGTCCACTGTTGCTCTAATAAACAAACAGATGTTGCGGTTCAGTGAACCGTGGCAACAAATTTAGTATAAATAGTGCAAGTGTGTAGGTTATAATTTAGTTTTAATCTTCTCCTAAAGATGCCAACTTAATTGGAGAACCGCGCGTCGAAAAAAGCATAGTAGTTCGGTGTTTCGTGGAAAACGTCCAGTTTTTTTGTGCTATTTGTTATTTTTTTAATTACGTGTTTGGAAATGACAATGACACTAATGTATTTTTATTAATAAAAAAAGTTGACAGTTCTAAGAGTAATAATTCAAGTCATGCGGGATCGATTCCACGGCATACTTTGAGAACTTTTTCTATCTTACCCATTTTACAATCAACATGCCTGCTACAGTATAATTTTCCTTCATCGCTTCGTGTAATAACGAAACTTCTAGACGAGGCGCGTCAATCTATCAAATCGCCATCTTCGGGTGACGAAATAGAGGAATAATTGGACCTGTGAAAGGAACAAGAGCAACGGGGCATTACTCACCGTCTAGTTGAAGCGACGTCACCCCTCTCCACCGCTAGCAAAAACTTCTTCTCGTCGAGAGTCAGCTGCGCGATCTCCTGGTGGGGCCTGATGACGTTCTCCTCCTCCATCATGCCGTGGATGCTGTGTCTCTGTCGGACAAAACGAAAATTACGTCGTGGTGGCGTCTTTCACGGGGCAACCGAGAAATTGAGCGACGTTGACGGATTAGACAGACTTCTGTCTTGCAGCGCGGAATAGGATATCCGATATCCAATTATAATAAATTGCATATAAAGATCGGCGACAATTGATCGCCTGTACCTCACAAATAATAGTAGCTAGAAGGCGGAAGTCTGGGGTCCATTCCAGGACCGTATTAAGGGGACTAGGGAGGGTTGAAATTTCAAAAAATCGATTTTTGGTTTTTTGCATATTCCGATACTGTGATCCTTTAGGAATATATTCCCATTTGTTTTTTTTTTTTTTGAAAAATTCCCAAAATTGCCACTAAAGACGACCTAAAAATAAAGTCGAAACATTTCTGTTTCCGTACGACTGTTCTAACACAAATATTGTACCGAAACTTTGAATGCGATTTTCTCGAAACTACATTTTTTGATGATTTTACCACGATATCTCGAGAACCGCGAAGAATATGCACTTGAAATTTATACAGGAGTTGTAAAACACTATGACGCATTAATTATGCCTAAAAACAGATTGAAAAAAAATATTGATACAATTTTATAATAACAAATAACTCGAATTTTTCCAAATTTTTTGTTTTCTGGATGCATTTTGTTAATTTTATTTTTGTTTTTAATTTGTTAGGTATAATCAAGAGATGAAGCCTAAGGAGAATAAATACCTTTTTTTAGAATTTGCCAAAACCTTTATCTATTCGACTGGAATCGTGGTAAAACTGTGGATTCGACAGTTTTCCTTATTTTGGGCGCCGATATTATTGTTCTGGGAACGACTTTCAATGAATTTTCTCATTTTATAATGTCATAATTAATACCCTTAACAATAAAAAAGTTTTATATTTATTCGCATTTCAAAAATTTCTTTTAAACATTCAATCCTCAAAACAAGGGTGAAAACTACCCCCAATAATTTTGAAAATATTGTTATCGTATTCTACGCAAAAAAAAAACCCATCCATCGAAAACTATTACAACCTTCTTTTTAATTTTTTTTCATTTTTTAATTGAGAAAGATTGAAATTTTAGAGTCGAAACGAAAATTTGTATTTTCTCACCTTTACCACCCTCTCCTTGTGGCTCAAAAAATCTAAAATTTTAGGGAAGTTAATTTTTTAGCAAGTACTATCGATTGTGATATGTTTCAAATATAATTTTTTTTTGACCTCACTTAGTTGACGTGAAATGCCCCACCCATAAAAAAAATTGAAGTTTGGGTAGTTGTGAACAGAACGATTGTTGAACCTATTATTTTAACAGAACACTGAATACAAAGAGGTACCGTTTACAAATCTTAACGCCTTTTCCATAACACATATTCCCACTTGATCTTGAGATTTGACCCCCCTGTGATTTTGGAAGACCTTCAGCAACGCGTTGCCAATAAAACTGGAACTAATAGAACACTCTGGATACTGCAACAGTTTATTGACTCGTCATTTTATTTAATAGTGTCTTATTTTTTCGAAATTATAGTTTATTTTTAATAAAGTTTTTTTTTTCAGCTTTTCTTTTCTTTCAAAATCAACGCTCTCTGACATCCCAAGTTACACAGACTTGCAAGGATTTTTTTTAACCCTAATAGGTGATTTCGAAGGTTTTTACATGCTGAATACAATACCGTTGTCCGTTTCAGAAAACCTAACCTAAAACTGCAAAAAAAGCTTTTTTTGGCCTATATTGAGGCCTTCATAGCTCTGCAACGAAACGAAATTTGGTAAAAAGGAGTCGACCATCGTATTCAGTAAATCAAAACCTACAAAAATCAATAGTAAAAGTAACAAAAAAATACTATCGATGGCGCAATTATTATTTTATTTAAGTGATTTCATGACAATTTCTAGAATCTATGTTCCGGAAACGTACAAAGAATTCAAAATTAAATTGGCTAATCCAAAGGTTTTTGACCTTCTAAGCTAAACACGATGCCGTTACTTGTTTTTCTCCATGAAGTTATGAAAAACAATTGAGAAGAATTATGAAAAAAACATAACCTTAAAATTGATATGAAGCAAGTCTTTTCTTATATATTGGCCATAAGTAATATTAGGCGTCACTGTCATAATCCATCTTAATCCATTACATCATTTTGTTTTTGAAAAAAATATTGAATAAAAATAATAATAAACATAACCTTAAAACACATAAAACACTATTAAAATAAAAAAATAATAAATATCATATTCAATATTTAATACGATACTTATTATATATGTATTTGAGTGATTTAGAGCCGAGTGTTACGAATATAGCTTTTGATCATTTTAAGGTTATGTTTTATTTATTTATTCAAAAATGTATTTGATTATTGATAAGATAAGATTAAGACAATGGCAGTGATATCTAATATTACCCAATAAATATGATGACTTGCTTCATATCAAATTGAAGGTTATGTTTTTTCATAATTCTAACTTCATGGAGAGAAACAAGTAACAGCATTGTGTTTAGCAGGTCAAAATCCTTTGGATTAGCCTATTTAATTTAGGGTTCAAAAAAAAATAGAAAAAAGTGTTTTTTGCAGGTCTGTGGTATTAGTAATTTAGTTTCATTTTAATTTTGAAAGCAAACAGTGAATAGTGAGGATGTGTTATATGTTTTATAAACCCTGCACTACTTCTTCTAGATAATATGCATTTACTGTTATTTGGTAAGTTGTTGCTTCTCCACAAGACTGGATTCATGAAGTCTTAGATCCGTCCCTGGTACTTACGTCATGAGCTTCAGACCTCTAATAATAACCAATTATCCCGACTGCAGGCGGTTATTAAATTGGTGCATTCAAACATTGAGCAGATAAGAACAGACGACATAAATATCCTGTAGGACAAGTAGCAAGTTTTTAATACAACACGAAATAAACGTATTGTAAAAGTAAATCGACTAGTGAAAACCGCATCCTTCTAAATTCGCTGTCAAAAGATATTTGCGATCGAAATGTATCAGAATTATCTGTGACGCCCTGTATTTACAACAGTCTGTTTACAGAATTACACGTCGTTACAGTTAAGGTCTGCTTTTGATTCAAAACAACTTGGGTTAGACGCCAAACGACATGACTTGAATAGAGGCAAGTGTGTTCGTGAAACTCTGTGTTTAATAAAACCCAACTTTATTTGCCTTTACGTACGAATACATTATAAGCTAAATAAATCTCGGGTACGGGACCAACTTTGTTCCATAATCCAGTTACGTTGTGGCAATCCCCCGAATGCCGAACGGGACCAGATATAAAGTAATGCGATTTGCATATCTCCACGGAGTTGTTAATTATAATCGAAAAGTGACGAATTGTTGACGTTGTCTCTTAAATTACAAAACGCAGAAAAATATAAATTGACTGATTCGTATGAAACTTGCAAAAATTATTCTTAAGACATACTAAAATATATATATATACAGTATGTCCCCGGATCGAGTTTAAAAGAGGAACAAAATTTTGTGTTTTTGATTTCTCAGAAAAAGTCACTCTTGAGATTTGCCCTTTGATTTCACTCAAAAAAAACTTTTTAAATAAAGTAGTCATCAGGACAAGCCAAAACAACCATTGATCAACAATGCCCTATATACTATGTCCCCGGATCGAGTTTAAAAGGGGAATGAGTCACTTGATGATTTGCCCTGCTTGATTTTAAACCTCCAAAACGCAAATTACTTTTGTATAACTCAAACGGTTCTCGGAATAATACCATTTTTCTTCATAATTTGGACTAAGAATGTATTTATAATTCTTTAAAAAAAATCTAGTAGGCGGATTTCATTGCAAGATATCACTGACAACTGCTGACAACTAACAAGTCAGTATAACCATAGCATAGGCCTACCCATACAGAAGCGACATATGGTTTCGAGGGACCGGAATTTTTGACCTCGAAGCTCTATAGGTGGCGCTTTAATTGAAATGGCAGTAACGTCACCGTAACTTTTGTCGGTTGACGTCTAAATGTTATGTTTTGTTTTGTCAAAAAATAAGTTGTTTGTAAATTGGCGGATCTTTCAATTTATTTATTTTGAACTATTTTCGAATATAGTACAGTTCTTCTGATACTGTTATCGTGTTTATGTGATTACTCAGATACGCTACTTTTGTATTATAACAATTTAGCCAGTGCCGGTGAAAGTTTGGACGTTTTTACGATGCGATTGGTATCTTTGGGTATCCATCTGAACTTATTAATTAGCAGGATCTACTAAGAAAGCTTTAGAATTAGGTGTGCATATCGTCCATTTTTCCCAAAGTGATGGAAATAGTAGTTTTTTTTTTTTTTTGCCAAGGGATTCCAAAAGATGTAAAGTTGAGAATACAAAAAGTCATTTACCTATAATATATGTTTTAAGATTATATTTTTAGGGCTATGGTTGGATTAATGCTTTAACTAGGATATTAGTAATCCAGGTATTACAACAAATATTATCACTTGTGGGAGGAACACTTCTTAAAATGTATTTCTAGAGGTGCAATGTAACGTTATTTGAGAGCTTTCCTACAAATTTTTATAGTCCCAACATCTACATATGTACAAGGTAACGAATATATTTAAACAAAATAATTTCCCACTTGGAGATATGGTAACTGAGGAAAGTATTCCTTCAAATCCGGGAGAAAACTGTTTTCATTTATTTTTTCTACTTTAAGGTCCTATTAAAAATCGAATAGCAAGGGTCTACGGTTCCTGCCATCACTAGTCCCATCCTTTGTAGCAGAATTGTCAGAGGGTGCTTTGTTCTATATATTTAATGGGTGTTATATGACGAATAAAACATTCAAAATAATTACGGTGTTCTTTCTGGACTCTAATTCTTCCCGAAAATGTTTACTCTAACTCGAAGAATCCTCTACATTCCACTCCTTTACCTTCCATTTTTTACCTTCCATGAATTTGCTTTATTAATCCTAAATTAATTATGCTATGAAATTATTAAATATGAAGTGTAATATCATACAAATAAATTACCTAAGTACCTAATTACTCTATTGCCGTCTTTCCCTAAAATAATTAGCCTAATGTTGCTAAACAAAACTTAATATAGACTAGACTTTTCTTCATGTTACATTATTCTTAATTGAACATTTTATTAGTTTACAAAAACAACTTTTTTCAGTTCCTAATAACTGGCAGAATGCAAAATATGTTCCTCAAGATCAAAGGTGCCTACCGCTCTGTCCTTCTGTATGGTAGGGTATTCTGGTATAACTTCATCGATTTCGTATTTTGCTACTTTTATATGTTAATGCTAGACAAGATTTATTTGATTCAAGCAGGACTATGGAAGAGTGCTATCGTGTTGTTATTAATAAATTTAACGAAAAATACCCGGAAGTTTGCATTTCTAATGTCGGAGCGTTAGTTGGTGACCAAGTTCTTAGAAACAGGCTCTGTTTTAGACATTAAAAAATAAAAAAAATGGTTGATGAAGTGATGCTGCTTCAGTTCTTGCCCCCATTCCGTGGAAGAAGCTCCAAGATTATCACTTAGAAGAAGGGCAATTGAAACTGAAATTTCCCATTTACAGAGAATTTTCAAGCAGAACCGGATTTTACCATTTGAACCAAAATTCAAGCACACCTTAGAGGAGGGTGAGAAGCCAACATAACCTTGAAAATTAAGCGTCCGCTCCAAGCTTCGAGCGCTCGGGTAAGCGAGTGGACGCATGGTGGGGGAAGCCTCTCCCGCCGCAGACTTCTGTCAGCGTGTCTGCGGCGGGAGAGGCTTCCCCCACCACGCGTTCACTTCCCCTTCACTCGCTTACCCGAGCGCTCGAGGCAACGCGACGCTTGATTTTCAAACGCGCTTTTCAGCCGATTGAATGAACCTCTCCCACAAGTCACGATCATGGATTTGTAGGGAATTTAATGACGCGTAATTTAAGCCCAGGAAAAATGCTCTACGACCATTTTTCGGCTTGTTCAAGCCGTTCTTCGAAAATACCTTTTTTTTAGTTTTTTTTCGATTTATGCAAAAAAGTTCTTATTATTTTTGCATGAAATTTTTACTGACCAGATGCGCAAAACCAAGACCAAAAGCTACAATTGAAGCCAAAGCAGAAGTTAAGTTCCCGCGATCATTAGAATCTTTGTAATTCGATTTCAAAAAATGGGCATTTTTCATCGGTTTTAATTTTTTTTGTGCAAAAACTTCTGAACCGATTTTGATCACCAAAAACTCATTTTTTTTCGTTTTTTCAAGCTCTACAACGTGCTATTTTTTGTTTGACGAAAAAAAAATATTTTTCGTCCCTTAATCCGCAAAAAAAAAACAGTTTTCGGTCCTTTTATCGATTTTTTTACTAAGGTTCCTACTTACCGATTTTATCCAAAACATACACAATCAATTTCTACCATTTTTTACCTAATTATCGCGCCGAGAAACCTTATTCGGGACTCTTTTTAAAAACTGAGCACTTTTCTATAGACATCCAAAAAAAACGTCATCAACTCTGGCTATGAACGAGAGAGATGGAAATAGCGGTCATGTCTAAGCATTTCGGTTATGTCAAACTTTTGACAAGTGACTGTCACAATTTGTAAAATAAACAATAGCTGTCATATGATGTGGCAGTCTTGACAAGTAAATAAGGTTATAAATTCCATTAAGAATAGAAATACGTCTTTTTTTCTCGGCCAACTTTGATGACGTTTTTTTTTTTGGATGTATCCATATATTATTAGCTATATTGCCTGGATTATACGTGGCTGTGGAAGGAATACACCCATCCTCAACTTCTATTTTACTGTCTCAACAGATGATTTCTACTGCCTCGATATGTCGATTCGGCCTTGCGACAGAAACGTTATCTTCCCGGCGTTACATTTCCTCGAGGTTACGTGTGAACTGCGACTTGAGAAAAATAAATTGACGAGTTTTCAATAGCTGAGAGTAGGTGTAAAAGGAAACGATAATTTGTCGGAGACAGAAAATCCTCATTAATCCAACATCGAGCAATAAACTACGTGATGTACAACGTGACTCGGATTTGCCAGACTTGTGAAGGTATTTGTCTTCGTTTTTGTTCCGTTAACGATGGCGGCTTTGCGAAACCGAGTCGTGCCCACGTGATAATTGTAGCCATACATTTGGCTATCTCCAGATAGGGACAAAAACATGGTGAGGGTACGGGATGAGCCGCGAGAATAGCTCCGAGATAAAAGTTACAAGCGGATAATGAAACGACATTTTCAACAGTCGCCTACTGGAAAACATACTGAGCTAGTTCAGTCATTTTTAACGCCTTGTCTGTTGCTTATAAACGATTAAAAACGCTGCTCATGCATGGTCAACAAATGTATAAGAAAAAAAATATAGATAATGATAAAAAATACCATACAATTTTGATTGCACTGATGTGCATTCAGAAAAAGTATTATTTGGCTGTTTAACCCCTTGGCTGTCAGGGTCATTTCTTGAAATGTGCCCTGACTGCCGAACTTAGAACCTTTGACAACGTTGACGTATCATAGTCGATGCGTCTTGACCCGCCGAACATCATGGCGTTTTCAGAATTTGGCTTAGGTCCTCCGAAACTGCTTTGGACTTGGCTTAGGAGGAAACTGCCCCAAAAATGGCTCAAATTATGACATTTTAGTGCTTATACCAGATATATCATTTCCAACATATTTCGACCCATTGATCATCTTGTTATTTGAATTTGTCTTACACGCAAATTTATCAGAGTCTATTTTTTTTTTGTTGAATCGTCTCATAAATCCTCAATCTACAGTTTTCCAAGATTTTATTCAGACATTATTCCCCTCCTATTTGGACGCTTGTTTCCCTTATTATTTCCCATTATTTCCCTCGTACATTGTACACATAGTACAAAGGTTTGTGATTTTCCGGCAGTTTGAGCCTAGTCAAAAAAAAACAAAGATCTTTGTTCTCGATAGTTAAGGGGTTAAAACAATTTAGTTTCGTTTATTAATGAATAATACATGTAAATATGGATATGTGGGGTGCTCGGTGCATTCTAAACAATTTTTCTTAATAACATTGTTCATTTGACACAATTTGACACACCCTGAGCTCGCTGGACAAGCCAGTGGGTCGCTCAGTTTGACTGTAGCAATCGTTTGAATTAGTCTACAGCACTAGTGATGCGTCGAAAAAATGTAGTGTTCAGATGGAGCAACGGGTTAATCTCAAGTTTCTTGTTAAATTGGGGAAAACTTTTACAGAAGCTTATGCAATGTTTAAACGGTTAAAGATGGACGTGAAACGACCGAAGTACGTCCGCGATCCGGACGGCCCTTAACCTCAAAAACGGACGAAAACATTGAAAAAATTGGTAAATTAATCCGCGAAGATCGTCCTCTAAGCATCCGAGGGCTTGCTGAAATAACAGGAATCGACAAAGAATGTGTTTGGCAGTTTTTGCATGAATCGTTCAACATGCGCAAAGTTTGCGCAAAAATGGTGAAAAAACTCCTCACTCTCGAGCAAAAGCAATCAAGAATAAAGATTTGCGCTGACATTCTAAACATTGACACTGATCCAGGATTGTTAGATATGGTGACACTGAAAGGGACAAGATTCGAAAGTGTGGAAGCGGTTAAAGCAGAAGCAACGGAGGTTCTGAACCAGCTGACAGAAGCGGACTTCCAGCACTGCTTTCAACAATAGAAAAGTCGTATGGAGCGGTGTAAACATCGTCAAGGGGAGTACATTGTCAACGACAAAGTTGCTACTGTAATTGGTAACGAATAAAAAGTGTTATGACAATAGTTCGGTTATTTAATAGCCCACATCTGGTAATGTTTCCCTTATCAGTAACCAACTTTATGGTGAACATATTTTTATTTTTTAGAGAACATGTTTTTATTTTTATTTATTTTTTTATCTTTTACAATTTATCGGAATTTATGTCTGAATAAATCAACTTGTTTTCATGTCTTATAATGAAATTAAGACAGAAGAATAGTGTCAGATAAAATACTACCCAAAACTTAATTAGCATACCACACTATAATCATTTTACTTCAGATGTTTTAATGCATTGATGTTAATGTCTAGCATGTTTTATAAACAGATCAGTCTGTCAGTTGAATTCTCGTTAAACGTAAAGTGTTTCGTGTCAATTTTTTTTTCGTAGGCGATCAAATAAACTTATTAAAATCAACAATAAATTTTCAATAAACTTTAAATCCAACATTGGTATTACTGTTATTTTCCGTTATACAGGGTGTTCCGTATCGTTATGTTCAAATTTCTGGAGTTTAAAGTAGACAAACTAAAAGTGGTAGGTCGATTTCTATTCGTTCCAAAGTTACAAGCCTATTATATTATAAACAATAAATAAACATATTTAAACCCACAATTTTGAATTTTAAATTAACCACAATGGATTAGTTGAGGTGGGCCTGTTGCGTGGCCACCTAGATCTCCTGACCTTAATCCTCTATAGATATTTTTACTTCTGGGATACATGAAAAATACACGAGTTTCAAACACCAGATATGAACATACTCTATGGAACAGCTATGAATTAGGGGTGGTATTGAGCCCAATTCCCCATCTTATTGAGCAGATACACAAACTACAATAGCACCGAACATAAACTAGACTAGAAGGTTCACTCTAAGCTCCACCCACTAATGCACTCTCCTTGCCCCGTCTCGGATCTCAGTGGCTGTCGGTGACCGCGCTCATACCGTCTGTCTCAGCCTAAAGCGATTCATTCGATAGCCGCAGGCAGTTCGCTATACTGGACGGTTCCTATATTTATTGATATTTACGTGGCTTATGGTTCACAATTTATGAATTAAGATTATTTAGAGACACTATTGTGCTTAAGAGGACATATTATTTTTTTTATTGGTTATTTATTGATTTTGTGACATGCTTTAAACTATTAGTTAGTAAAAATTGAAATCTGCAATCTATTGAAATCTACAAGAAATAATTTTTTTTCTTATAGTTTCTTATTCCCAGAAGGGGCAACGAGAAAAGATTACCTAGTCACTTTTTACAATAATGACAAACTTAAAGAGTACCGAGTTTGTCCGAAATTAACCGATGAACACCTATACCCGAATAATTTCCAAAAAATGAAAGTCAAGTATGCTTCACAAGTTTTTAGTCATTCAGTGGCCGTTGCTCTTTCCACTTACATCGATTTTAATGTTTTGCCCTCAGATGCAAGAATAACTGCAATATTTATAAAAACAATGAATGATATTTTCGATTTATTAAATTCTTGCCATCTAAATAACTTAGATGGAATTATTAGATACATTTGAGGCATTGTTAAATCAAATAAATGTCATTAATAGTGAAGGAAAAAGTGTTACCAAGCAAATGAAATTTATATTTGGCTGGAAAATAACCATTAACTCACTAAAATTATTGTGGGATACATTAAAAACAAAAGGCTTTACATTTCTACTCACAAGAAATCTCAACCAAGATTGTCCTGAGAACTTCTTTGGCCAGATCAGAAATTGCTGTGGCAATGCAAGGAATCCAACACCTATTCAGTTTGGTAGAGCTTTTAAAAAGTTATTTACTGTAAAATACTTAGATCATGCCGATGGAGCAAACTTATGAATGACATAAACGAAATTCTCTTAAATATTAATTCGAATTTAGTAGACAGCTGTAAATAATTTATTGTTCCACTGTCAACACCACATAAATGTTTAAAAGTCTTTACCACTGACTACAGAAACCTTAGTAGTACAGAAGGTAATGCACTGGCAATATGTTACGGGCTATGTTATTAAAAAATGTTTGGTACAAGATTCTTGTCAGGTATGTCTAGAATTTACAAATGCAAATAATTTAGAAACAACGGCGGTGCATTTTGCTAAAATCAAAGTTTACACTACTACAAATTTACCATTCGGCGGTTTAACAGTGCCTACACTTAATATAGTGGAATATATAGTGCAACTAGAAAATATATTCATTGAAAACTTCAATCCATATTCACAACATACCAAAGTGCATTTTTACCGTCCCCCGTAACAACGCTCGCGAATTAGGAAGCCGAGTACCTATCAAATACCAACGTAAACCGTTGTACAGCCGTAGAGTGGGGGCTGGCCTTTGTAACCGCTCGATCAAATTACCGACGGAGAGTGGACCTTCTAGTCTAGTTTATGTTCGGTGACAATAGTTTGTGATAAAACTCTTATATTAACTCCACAGACCATATTGATATTAACCTAAGTTTATTTATTATGCTAATCAATTACGTAATCGTCCATTATTCCGAAATTCATATTTCCGATATTGCCGCGTACTATATATATATAAGCCCAGGGGGTACATAAATCCAACCGGGTAATAAGTTAAACAACCCGGTCACGCATACCACGTAATTGAATGCTTAATGGAATTTACTGACTTTATACAAAATTATTTCAAAGGGATGAAACAAACGTGGCGCGGAATGTTTAATGTGATAAGCCTCTTTTGCATGCATGTAGACATATCTACAGTTGGCGTGAACTTTGAACTCGCAACTTAAAATGATTACTCTGTCTGCGTTCTGTTTTGCCGTGATTGCCATTTAATTTTCTTAATAATAAAAATTTCAAAACTCGACAGTTCTTAGAGTAATAATTCATGATATGCTGCATTTTTTGTTAATGTTAAAAAACAAAAAAAAACAGATGAAATGGGTCAAGAGTACAGTATTTTTCAACTGTATTTTTCAACTTTTCTGAAATGCGATAGTCAACTCTTTTTTTTTTCAAATGGCAATATAGGATTTTTTTTGTAAATTATCATGCTGTTCAAAATTTGTTTTCTGAATCCAACGATGTATAACAAATTGACTTTTTTGAAACATTTATTGCAGAAAAAGTGCCAAAGTGCCAAACTGATACCAAACGTAGTTTGACTAATCTAATCAAGGATGCCGTGGAAAACAAGAAATAATACAACAAAGCAAATACTCAAGCAAATGTCATTTCATCGTCCGCGCCCCAGTCTTTTTTTCGCATTCTACTTTATGTCATTTCTGCATTAGGTTATTTTTTGTGAAATAAGCTTAGCAGAAAAAAAAATTAATGTTTCACGAAAGTCTATTTGTTATACATCGTTGGATTCAGAAAACAAATTTGCATAGTAATTTACAAAAAAATCCTACAGTATTTCATTTGAAAAAAAAATATTTAAAACAAAAAAAAAAACATCAAAAAAAAAAAAACTAAGACATCGATTTCTAATTCTAAAATGACATCTTGCGACGTAAAAATGTCATCCCTAAATTCAACCCCCTTCAGGTGACAACTACAACCCCTAAATTTTCAGATTGGAAGTAGAGGCTTGTGAAACTTCATTTGCAAGGTGTTTTTATTCTCTATTCATAACTACTATGGTTTTAAATTTTATTGCAGAAATTAACAAGAAAAAAAACAAGTTTCTCCAGCATAGGAAATTCGTTACATTAAAATAAAACTTTTATAAGTAATACTATTTGTCAATTTTAGGTTCTGAAATGTTAATAATAACAAAAAATGAATGCCTGTAATTGCCGACATTCCCTACTATAAGATAAAAACTTGTTAATAAATACATACAATTTTTTGCTTGACAATCGAACAACAAAAACTAGCAAGCAGCAAAAAAAACAAACCTGAAATTTAAGAAGTTGGCCATTATCAGCTTTGGTGAAATTACCTAGAACGTGCTTGTCATTATAACAGTAGTTAACAGTTATCAGTGTTAAACTTTTTGCTTTAGTTTTCGTGTTGCAATTCAGAGAGATGGTTTACCTAACAGAAATACATAAGACAACTATTCTGCAGATGATTGGTTACGGAGACAGAACACGAACGCATGCCGAAGTGTCGCCTATTCAAGAAAATAGCCGGAGTTGCCGCCGATATCTCAAGGTACCGTAAGTAAAATAGAGAAGCAGTTTCGGGAACGTGGACATCTACGGCAGCTAAAGAAAAATCCTTCCAATAAACTCAGTGATGATCTGAGATATGCAAATGATAGATGACAATACCTTACAAATACAGTGGAGCATCGATTATCCGAACCTCAGTTATCCGAACGACCGGTTAACCGAACCGTTTAATATTGGACTTCTGTTCTTAAAATGTATATGTATTAATATGTAGAGTCGCATAGAGGTACTGTACATAATGTTCTTGAAATTTTTTTCTTTTACAAATAATGGTAGTTCTCTTTTCTTTTTGGTACACATTGAAGTGTAAAATAAATGTGTGTGTTGTATTAATGTGTGTTGTTTGTTTATTTAATTATCTATGCACATTCATATAATGTACCTACACCCCAAATAGGTTATTTTAAAATTATTGGTTATCCGAAATATCACTTATCCGAACCACCCTGGTTCCCAATTAGTTCGGATAATCGATGCTCCACTGTAGAAAATGTTTTATTTTCGGATGAATCTACATTTACACTTCACGGCCATGTTAATCGCCAAAACTGTCGTTACTGGTCGAGAGAAAATTCTCACTGGATAAGGGAACTACACACGCAAAACCCTGAGAAAGTTAATGTTTGGGCAGGAATAATTGGAAAAAATATCATTGGTCCCTTCTTCATTGACGGCAATTTGAATGGAGAAACTTATTTAACGCTGCTCCAAAATAAGTTGACTGAGGCAAACTTGTCCAGCGTAGGAAACCCACAACTTCCAGGTAATGGAATATGGTTCCAGCAGGATGGTGCACCAGCATATTACGAAGTCAATGTCCGGCAATATCTCCACACAATATTTCCAAACCGCTGGATAGGGAGACGTGGTTCTGTAGAATAGGTTGTACAATGATCACCTGATCTCACGCCGTTAGACTTCTTCCTATAGGGATATGTAAAAATTATGGTCTACAAAACCAAACCCGAATTTAGCTGACTTAAGAATAAGAATAACACTTGCAATTAGGTCAATTACCCCGCAGATGTTAACTAACGTTAGAAGACATTTCTATTTACGTCTAGGATGCTGCCAAGATGCTGGAGGCATGCATTTTGAACATCTGCTTCATTAATAATGATTTGTTTTTTATTTTAATGTAACGAATTTCCTATGCTGGAGCAACTTTATTTTCTTGTTAATTTCTGCAATAAAATTTAAAACCATAGCAGTTTTGAATAGACAACGGCAAGACCTTTCAAATGAAGTATCACAAACCCCTACTTCCAATTTGAAAATTTAGGGATTGTAGCTGTCACCTAAAGGGGGTTGAATTTATGGATGACATTTTTACGTCGCAAGATGTCATTTTAGAATTAGAAATTGACATCTCAGAATTTTCTAAAAAAATGCATAATAATGGAACTACTGAATTTATTCCATTTGGTTGTCCCACACTGTATATATATACTAGAGATAGCACTAAAATATTAACGATGGAATCAGGGTTTATAAGGGAGTATAATCAACAGTCAAATATAAATACGTCTATAACATGTACATGTTAATAACATGATGTTATTAGTGTTGCAGGTTAGTGTTTTTAAATATGTCTTTTAGTATTTCTCACAGTGATGTATTAGAGCGGCCCTGACTTATGGTTTAGGGTTATCTCTAATACATACTCTCAAAGTGAGGATGTAGCATAAACTACAGGTATTGGGTCATAACTTTTCAAGAAATTGATATATTAAAAATTGATATTTAATGGTGACTTAGAGATTTAATAGAGATTTTTAATTTGACTACTGAAAACTCTAGCTTTTGGCCTAGCGCTTAACTAAAATCTTCCTCGCGCCAAAACAAATATATTGAAAAATATTCACCTTCACTTTCTTGTCGATTGGTGGCTTTTCTAGAAGGCATGTCGTGGCTGTTTCTGTCCGAGGCATATCGATACAGGTTTCGGTGCCCCTAATTTTATTTAGGGTCACCACCCCGTCACCCATTTCTTCCTCATCTTCCACCGGGCTCTCTGAAACAAATGAAAAGGGATTCTCAGATATGCTACTTACTTAGACATTTTTTTAGACATCTTATAAAATGTACATATTTTAAAACTGAGGATATCTGAATATACCAAATGTATTAGGAAAATAAATAGTACCTGGATATTAAAAACCCAGTAAAACTAGTAAAACTATGGGTTTACATCGTGTAAACAAAAGAGGTTAACAGACAGACAGACAAATAGAAATTTTGTATTCGCTTAAACGTACAATTTCAGCGTTTCAGAATATTTGTTATAGGATACGTGGATATGGAAGTAAAATTTTACGAATAAGTGATGTCAAGTACATACAAACATCATATACCTACATACTATACAATGCCACACATAAAATCTACATGATATCGAAAAAATCCTGAACAGTTAAGGAAAATTTTGATTTTGCCTTACATTTTTCTCAAGTAAATACAAAATATGGCACTATTTTTAAATATTTAAAAAAATTGCGAAAGAAAAAGTTGTTTCTTTTTTTTTATTTTCTACCAATATAATGTATCAATTTTCAAAAGTCTAGTACAAACACCATTTTGTTTCCATTCTTTTTTGTCCTAGGCATTTCAAGGTATTTCAAATTTTACCAAATCAGTACAAGTATTTCTTTTTCTATTTTATTTTTATCACTACAATTAGTGATAAAGCGTTGAGCCCATTTTACGGCAAATGCGATGGCCCTTCAAAGTCGACTCTCCAACGTCTGGTGGCCAAATTCGAAACGACCGGTTCGGTAAACAATCTGCCAACACCAGTACGTCAAAGGAACACCAGATCGGCCGAGACATCGCCGCTGTCCGTGTAAGTATGCAGGAGAACCCGAGGCAGTCAATTCCTCGCCATGCACAAGAACTCGGCATTTTGCAGACTTCAACTTGGCGAATTCTGCGTCGGGACTTGAGCCTGCACCCGTAGAAGATCCAATTGATCCAGGAGCTCAAATTTAATGACCATAGACAACGCCGGTTGTTCGCTGACTGGGCCTTGGAGCGTTTGGAAGAAGACCCAAAGACGAGGCGTATTTTTGGATGAATGGGTATGTTAACAAGCAAAATTGCCGTATATGGGACGACGCCAACCCACACGAGGTTCACCCGGTGGCACTGCATCCATAAAAAGTTACTGTTTGGTGCGGATTTCGGGCCGGCGGCGTCATTGGTCCGTACTTTTTCGAAAACGACGTTTGTGAGGCCATCACTGTCAACGGCGACCGGTACAGATCAACGATAACCAATTTATTTTGGCCCAAATTGAACGATATGGACGTGGACGGCATGTGGTTTCAGCAGAACGGCGCTACGTGCCACACAGCGAACGCCACGATTGACATTCTGCATGAAAGATTTGAGGGTATTTTTATCTCTCGTGGAGGTGACGTGAATTGGCCACCAATATCGTACGATTTAACCCCACTAGATTTTTTCTTGTAGGGTTTTCTGAAGTAGCAGGTGTATGCCAATAAACCGCAATCGACTGATGCCCTCAAAGTGAACATAACCCAGGCCATCGCTCTAATTAGGCCGGATCTATGCGGCAAAGTCATTGAAAATTGGAGCTGTCGCATCCGTGCCACCGCACCGTGAGAAGCCGCTACGGAGATTTCAACGATGTCATATTCCATATACACGGTGGAGACTTTAACTGGAATATATTCGCTAGCGGGCTGGTGAATGATTTTTCAAAAAATTCCCGAGACACGTCAACTTTTAAATGTATTTACCTACATTTTGCAAGTAATGTGAAAAATATAGCCCTTCAGGGGTGGCTGAAACCACCCTCGACATGATTTTTTTCAAATGCAACCCTATGGCTTGTGACCGACCCCTCATTGTAAAGCTGGTGGAAGAGGAATCCAACGCACTGATCAAATTTTAATTTTTAGTATGTTTGTAGGGTTGCATACAATTAAAGCAATTTAAAAATTAAATTTATTTTCAACGTAACAATTGTTCAAAATGTGCACCATTCACTTGTTGGCAGCATCCCAGTCTGTGATAGGTTTCGTCCCTTACATTATGCAACATTTGCGGTGTTATTTTTCCGATTTCCTCTCTTATCCTTTCCTGCAGATCTGCTATGTTGTTGGGTTTCTGAATGTAAACCCTACTTTTAAGATGTCCCCACAAAAAGAAATCCAGTGGTGTAAGATCTGGAGATCTTGCTGGCCACTCAATATTACCTCGCCTCCCAATCCACCTACCGGGAAAAATTCTGTCCAGATACTGACGAACAATGGCAGCATAGTGTGGTGGGGCCCCATCTTGCTGAAACCATAACCTCTCGTCGGTCAAGTTAGGGTTTAAGGGGTTTGGAAATAAATGACATAGCACTGGTATTAGTTCGTGCTGGAGTAAACGCAAGTATCTTGCTCCATTAAGAGTGTCATCAAAGAAAAATGGTCCTACAATTAATTCTATCTTGTATTATTCCGGCCCACACATTAGTTTTCTGTGGGCGCTGAGTATGAAGTTCCCTCATCCAATGGGGGTTCTCTTCAGCCCAGTAACGACAATTTTGGCGATTTATGTGCCCATTTAATGTAAAAGTAGCCTCGTCAGAGAAAACTATCCACTCTAAAGATAACTGGTTTTGATCAATACAAGTCATCAATAAATCGCAAAATTCCAACCGTCGATCTGGATCATCTTCAAGTAGCTCTTGAACAGCTTGCATTTTATATGGGCGTTTTTTCTCATATTTAAGTATTTTTAAAACTGTTTTGTGATTAAGATTACTATCACGGGCCAGTTGACGGGCTGGAGTGATTGGATTTTCTTCTAGAGCAAGCAACAAATTCAACTTCCAACAATTCAATTTCAACATTCGTGTCGTCATCAACAACAGCCTGCCTCTTACTCGGTACTTTCCTGACATGACCCATCTCTCGATATTGTGCCTCAATTTTACTAATGGTACCTTGATTTAGTGGTGGCAAGTCAGGATGCGTTTCTCGAAACAAGCGAACAACTTCGCATTGAGTTCGCGCCCTATCACCATATCCAATCATCATCAAAATTTAGATTTTTAGTGATTCAGTTAAATAAGACATTTTCACCAATTTGAAATAACACTTCGTTTCAAACTCTGAATACAGCATACAAACTAAATTACTCTTTGCGGCCGTGTAAAAACACTAGCAAAAAATAACAAATATCAGTTGTGGCAAAAAATTGCTTGGAATTTTTTGTGGGGACATATGAAAAGTAAGGTTTACATTCCAAAACTAAACAACACACATTTTGAGTACGAAATTGTTGCGTTAAAAATAAATTAAACTATAAAATTACGTTTTAATTGTATGCAACCCTAAAAACATACTAAAAATTCAAATGTGATCCGTGGGTTGGATTCCTCTTTCCACCAGCTTTACAATGAGGGGTCACAAGCCATAGGATTGCATTTGAAAAAATCATGTCTAGGGTGGTTTCAGCCACCCCTGAAGGGCTATATTTTTCACATTACTTGCAAAATGTAGGTAAATACATTTAAAAGTAGACGTGTCTCGGGAATTTTTTTGAAAAATCATTCGCCACCCCGCTAGCGAATATATTCCTGTAAAGTCTCCACCGTATATAATGGCATAGGTATATGGGTGTTAAAAAAAATGTTCGCTAATATCTCACACACAGCTTGTTTTATTCAATTTCAACATCGACCCGCCCTTATTGGAAAACCCTATACATAGATATTTTGTTAAGAAAATCAAGACTAACCTGATAAACAGTAAACTAACATATTTTCCTAATGAGATATGTATATTATATGTTCCTATTTATTGTAATTTATAAATTACAATTAATTGTTTTGAATAATTCGATTTCGATTGGAATTTCTATATTTCGTTGATATAAAAACGTGTTAAAAAGAATGGAAGTAATCCACCATTAATGGAAAACGAGTGTTTCTGTGCGGCCGACGAGACGCGAAATTAAATTTATACACGCCAGTTGTATAAACAGATATTTAGTATTTGGTGCGGAAATTATTTCAAACACATTTTCTGTTACGTTTATAACTACGTCATTATTATTTATAGTCATAATATTATGAAATTAATTTTTTTTTATATTATTTCGTTTTTAATATAATTTCCTTGTTTTACAGAATATTAATTTATATTTTAAACAATTATCACAAAATGTACAACGTGCTCAAGGAATGACACATGTTATGCAACTTTACTTCTGTATATTTCTTATGAAAGTTTTGAATATTCCTTGTGTTTTTGACCAAATTTTTTGAACCATATCTTTAATCGTTTATGAAATATTTACAAAACCTTTTAGAGGTGACCCTTTCTGCCCTACCACTAGTCAAGTTCAGTTGGTTATTCATCATCATACACAAATTGTTTCACAACGCAAGCCAGTTAAGAGAATCTCAATTAGCAGTCCAGTTTCAGTTACAAGGGTAGATGTCATACTTGAAAAATATGGTAGAAAGCAGGCTTTCACGACTATTGTCTAATGTTGAAGTAGTTTCTTCCGGGTTCTGTCGCGATCGTCTAACTTGTCTTGACGCTACACTGAACCGTGGCGACAAATTAATTTAAATAGTTCAAGGTGTAGGTTAGAATTTAGTTTTAATCTTCTCCTGAAGATACCA
This sequence comes from Aromia moschata, assembly GCA_029963805.1. Lineage (NCBI taxonomy): Eukaryota > Metazoa > Arthropoda > Insecta > Coleoptera > Cerambycidae > Aromia > Aromia moschata. The sequence goes on along the minus strand of JAPWTK010000032.1, from coordinate 1,097,581 downwards.
ACTTGGTTGCCAAAACGCGCGTCGAGAAAAGTGTGGTAGTTCGGAGTTCCGTGGAAAACGTCCAGTTTTTTGTTTCTACGCCGAGGGTTCCAGTACCCACTCCAGGATAATTTATACTTATTGTTAGTATTAGTTAAACTGCGCTAGTCGATGTATCCATCATTCATGTGCACGAAACGTCGAAAGTTTATGAATTATCATATCATAGCATTACTGATTGTGATATCATGTAGCCGCCTCTGGTAAAGTACGCATCTATTATTAGCCCCCGGACTCTACTCATGAAATATAGTTATAATTCTAGCCAGTACGTCATCTAAATTTCTGCAAAGGGTTTAGAAAACCGAATTTATAATGTACGTCCAAAAGAAAGTAGCACGGCATGAGATCACAGGAGCGTGGTGACCACCTAACTAGCATATTACGACTACACAACTTACATACGAGGGTGGTTTAAAGGGGAGGAATAAAAAAATTAGAAACGCATTGGACTAAATGTATCGAGCTAAAAGGAAATTATGTAGAAAAATAAAATGATTTTTTTGCCGAAAAAAAATTGTTTTCCTTTAAAAGTCACGGACTTATCAAACAACCCTTGTATAGTGATTCGGTCTTCGAAAAAGTCCCCTAAAAACTTGAATTATAAAAAATTACGTGAATTGGTGCACCATTCTGTTGAAAATGCCTGCCCATCTCTTCATCGTCTAATGCGTTTACAAAAATTTCATCACGGTATGTTTCTATACAGATGTTTCTCAAACAACAGGGTTCAGTTGTCCAAATTATGGAAGCAGACGATCGATAAAAACAACCAGCATCCGGGTGTACTTCCTGTGCGTCAGTAATGGCACAATGACTCCGAGTTGAGGAGGCGGAATGAGGGACGACCCTCATTCATTTCCGTCTCCGGTATCGAGATGAGAAAGGCCTTATCTTATCTGCACAAGAGATAGTATTCACTTGAAGTACGTCAGCAAATTTAAAAAACCGCCCCGAACGCAAACAGCCGAATAACTTTTCTCTTACTCCTTGGAAATTCGTAAAAGGGCGAAATGATTAGTGTTTATTGTTGGTGTTTATTAGTGTTTATTGTTGGCCACACAATACGACTTATGCGAACATATAGAGTGAGTTTTAAGTACGTATTTGATCTATAGAAACGTTGTTTCAAAATAAACACTAAAATATCATATATGAGGTTGTTTACACCCATGTTTTCAATGGAACATTCACTCTATAACATGTGTTAAACCCTTTAACGCCCAATTGTACTGTCAAGGGACATGAACTTAGAGGCTCATATTACTGATAGAAAAAATAAAGAAAAATAACTAAAACCATGTATCCCCATGTTTTCGAGGTCGCTCTTTCGAATGGAATCGATAAAATTTGCAAAAAAAATTGATGTAACCTTCAATTTTTAAAAAAAAACTGTTAAAAAACGCGGTTTTTTCAAGATACTTTTTTTTAAATCGCCATTTCAGCTATGTTATCCTCCTTTATACCACTCAAAAACAAATAGAAACGTGCACTCGACACGTGTACTTGAAGGAAACGGAATGAGAACAATTTAATTTTCTCATTTTTGATGTTAGAATAACTAGATATGGCAAAATTCAAAGGGTGATATTTCTCGTTTTTTACCAGTTGCGGGATCATTGACGCTAAAGAAGAATTTTGAAAAATTATTAGTACTTTGGGGGTTTTCGGGGTCGCGAATCACGATCCTGATGTCAGAATTTCAAAATTCAGGATTTCTAATTTTTGAATAGTGGTCGGTGACACTTTCCCCATCATGAGCTCACTGAACAAGCCAGTGGGTCGCTCAGTTTGACTGTAGCAGTCGTTTGAATTAATCTACGCACCAGTGACGTGTCGAAAAAATGTTAAATGTTGAGATGAGCAAGGGTAATTTCTTGTTAAATGGGAAAACTTAGCTTAGAATGTTAAACGAAGTGTACGGGAATGATGTTTATCCCGCACAATTTTTTGAATGGTTCAAACGGTTTAAAGAGGGACGTGAAACGACCGAAGACGATTCGCGCCTTGGATGGCCCTCAACGCCAAAAACGGACGAAAACATTGAGAAAATTGGTAAATTAATCCGCGAAGATCATCGTCTAAGCATCCGAGGGCTTCACCAGATGTGTTCACCAGATGTGTTCACCAGATGTGTTCACCAGATTTTGCATAAATCGTTCAACATGGTGCCGAAGCAAAAATGGTGCCAAAACTCCTCACTCCCGAGCAAAAGGAATCAAGAATGAACATTTGCGCTGACATTCTAAACAACATTGACACTGATCCAGGCTTGTTAGACACTGTGATTACTTGTGATGACAAGATTCGAAAGTGTGGAAGCGGTTAAAGCAAAAGCGACGGAGGTTTGGAACCCGCGGGCAGATGTGGACTTCCAGCACTGCTTTCAACAATGGAAAAGTCGGATGGAGCCGTGTAGAAATCGCCAAGGGGAGTAAATTGAAGGCGAAAAAGTTGCTACTGTAATTGATAACGAATAAAAAGTGTTATGAACTTTAAGAGATACGGGGTGTGCAGATTTAATTTATTTTTTCAAATTTTTTTCGACAATTTCCGAATAAATTAAAATATTGGCACGAAAATCGAGATCGGGAGTGTTCTTAGGTGAGAATGCAAAAGGCGAATGTTGATAATTCATTGCATTATCTCCAAAAATTGTAGATCAAAAATCGAAAAATTGCAGTATAAATTGGTGCATCCAAATTTTTCTGCATCGTGCAACATATGGTGTATGGTATGATATGAGGTATGTTGTGTTTAATCAACTTATTTTGACCTCCAGATTCACTGGTGTCATTTATGCTACTTCACTTGGAGACACCCTGTATATATTTTTTCTGTAAAACATCGGAGACCAAAATACAAAATGTTTTTAAATTATAGATGTGTGTATTGACTCCTCATGCAAAAATATTATATAGAGGGTATACAGGGTGAGTCAGAAAGAATGGGACAAGACTAAACTGGAGATACTAGACCAAAATATTATGATTGAGCTCAACATGCCTTGTACCAATGTTGCTGATTTTAAGAGATACAGCGTGTTCAAAGTTTCAATTTTATTCTGAAATTTCTCAATAATTAAGAAAGTTTTGATAGTATAAATCTGAAGCTTGGTAGTTTTGTGTTTTTTGGTGTGAGAATTACGAATTTTAAGCTTATTTTGACGTTACTCCTAGAGGGCGCTAGTTTCACCGTATTATTTTGGTATATTTAAAACATTTTTTTTATCAGTTGAGTCATGCGTAAAACAAGTCGAGAATCTAAAATAACGCTCAATTCTACAGAGAAAAGGTACTCTTGTTTGGGTCGTCTAAATCTATCGGTTTTTAAGTTATTCGCATTTAAAAGGTTCAATGTATTTTGTTGATTTTTTTCAGGCGCTGATATTGCTATATTTTTTCTAAGTAGGCTTGTGTCAACATTTGTCAAATTTACATATTATTAAATTATTTTGATTGAGCTCAACATGTATTATACCAATGTCGCTGGTTTAAGAGATACAGCGTGGTCAAAGTTTAAATCAATAAAAATACATTGAATATTTTAAATGCAAATAACTTAAAAACCGATAGATTTAGACGACCTAAACAAGAGTACCTTTTCTCTGTAGATTTGAGCGTTCTTTTAGATCCTCGACTTTTACGCATGGCGCAGCAGATAAAAAACATTGTTTTATTTACCTAGATAATACGGCGAAACTAGCGCCCTCTAGGAGCAATGTCAAAATAAGCTTAAAATTCTTAATTCTCACACCAAGAAACGTAAAGCTACCAAGTTTCAGATTTATACTATAAAAACTTTCTAAATTATTGATAAATTTCAGAATAAAATTTAAACTTTGAACGCGCTGTATCTCTTAACTAACGACATTGGTATAAGGCATGTTGAGCTTAATCATAATATTTTGGTGTCTAGTATCTCCAGTTTAGTCTTGTCCCATTCTTTCTGACTCACCCCGTATATTATTCAAGCCACAAATCCCGGTGAATGTAAAACATATAATATGTAACCATCATAACAGCGTTTTCACACAGCGCACTCGAACAACGTAGCAAGAGGACCGAAAATATAATTTATTGTTTCATTGTTTTGTCATTCCGGCGTTTTGACCGGAATACAAGTCAGACCCATAATTTTTCCAGTTTATAAACTTCGAGACGTTTGTTGATACAGTTTTGAAGTTATGTTATGTTTCAAAATAAATGAAATGCGTCAGTTTATTTCGGTAAGTTAACATTAACACCCTTTGAAATCCGACGATATGCTTTAAGATTCTTTTATGTCGGCATCAACCGGTCATTGTTTTTAATTCACTTAATCTGTTGAATGTACCCGAAATTTGAGCTTTTTAAATATTTTTATACTTCTGTTATATCCACATCCACGTACCATAATGGAAGTAGATATAGATTGGTAATAGATAGTATTGATTAAAAAATAAAAAAGTCTAAAAAAAAATAAAAAACAACCTAAATAGGCCCCAACTATTTAAAATGTCATGGAGCACCGCTACACATTTACCGACACATTTACCGACAGACGGTCTTGTTAACTCCTGTTTTTCAAGGTCGTGTTATTAGTAGTCATTTTGAAAATCAAAATCACCAAGATCTCCAGATTTGAACCCAGCGAATTGTTGATTTTGGAGTTATTTAAAAAAAAATGTGTCTAGAATACCACCAGCAACTCTGGAAGAATCAAAACACACAATTAGAGAGCAAGTTGCTGCAATATCAGCAGGCACAATATGATTCTAACAAAATGGAGTACCGCTGATTACCCTGCGAACAAAGTCGCCAGACCTTAATCCCTTAGATTCTTTCACGATCTATAACAATGACTTTTATATAAGATGATCAAATCTTTCTTGAAAAGTATTAGGGCCCCTTGGGGATTATTGATTTTTTAAATAATTGGACCTTGACTAATAGAAGCAATACAGATAGATGCATAATTTAATTTTACAGCAAAATTTAAACTAAAATGTGGGACACTGTATTTAAAAAAATTGAGTTTGAAGTTTCGTTAAATGATAACTCTGTCTTAAACACCCTGTACATAATTGAGAAATAATAAAACCATCGTTGCAAAGATTTAGGGCTTTACTAATCACCGTATCAATACTGATACTTAAAAAAAAAAAAAAAAAAAAAAAAAAAGGGTCCCCCCGGGCCTCTCCTTTTCTTTTTTTTTTTTTTTTTTTTTTTTTGGTTTGGGGGGGTGTAAATAAAAGGGGGGTGTGGGTGTGGGGGGGGGGTTTATGGGGGGGGGGGGGGGGAGAGGGGGGGGTTATATATAAAAAAAATGGTTTAGTAGGGAAAAAAAAATGGGTGTGGGGGGGAGGGGTATTTTATAAAAATGACCGTTGCAGTTTTAAATGTATTGGTGCTAACGAACAACATTTCAAAGAACCCAAAATAACTCAAAAACGGTAAAAGATAGGTACAGGGAAATCTAACGAAAATCTACCCAAAACAACATGCAGAACGAAATATGCAATAAAAAGGCACTATTCTATTTAAAATTAGGAAGTTGATGCTGACTTCCGGTATAACCAGAAATGCAATCAAATTAGTCATAGGGCTATCAGATAACATCCCAATTTTCAAAGATCAGTGATTCCTTGGAGTCCTCATAATCATAATGAATGGTTTCAATCAATTACCCTGTATATCTTATTCCTTCCAGTTGTATTTCTCTTTAATTCTAACTCTTCTTTTACTTTATGCAGTATGTTCAAACTGTGATACCTACTTGAAAATTTATCAAAATTTCAATATTTCAAAACTAGTATTTTCAAAATAGTTTCTCAAAATACGAAAAGCAATATTGAACAAAAAGTTGTGTACTTATTTCCCGTTTTATATCTCGTTATACAAATGTTTAAAACTGTACAGATGTAAACAAACTGCATAACCAAGTCATGCATCCTTAAACTATTTAGAAGCGTTTTTTCCTATACAAACTTTTCTTAACAGCGAAATAAAAATGCCATTATAAAATATATAAAACCCATTCTCCTCAAACAATAGTATATTTGCCATAAAATTTTAGTGTGTAAACTTACTTTTTTTAACGAAACTAAACATATCAAATATACCCTTCATCGTTCACCACATTTTCACAGAACACTACGCCCGAGCAAAAATGCTAGTCGTAAATTCAATAAACAGAAATTTCGCGATAAGTGAATTTCCAAGCGAACCAATCCAAGTTTTAGAACCGCGCTAACTTCCAGTGTGGAGATCACATCATTACTGAAAAGCTGAAATATTGTTGAGAAATATGGAAGAGCACATGTCCTGTTTATGTGGTATGGCTAAAATAATATACATCCAGAAATATTTCGGCCCGAATAAAATTTTAATACATTAAATTACAGATATGCATCGTACATGGATATTTTAATAAGATCGTGTTTAAATCAACAGGTGGGCACGTTGATAGCGGAGGTGTGATGATGTATAATCCGAACTAAAATAAACACTTGTTATTAATTACCTGTTAATTAGAGCTCTCTAAAAAATATAAAATACGCTATCATCAACAGCATGTAACCAACAAAGTGGTCTGACACAAAAACGTGCAATTAATAAATTTAATGCTTGGAAATTAAAAAAAAAAAGTGCTAGTTGATGGTGAGTTGAAAACGTTTGTGTAATTTATTCTGCCACCCTTTAAAAATATTACTGTGTACTGAATTTTGCTTGTGTCAACCACAACAAATACAGGGTGTTTGTTTTCTGTTTACAGACAGAATCGAAAATATTCGTGAGCACTTGGCGGGAATTCTGAAATTTATTTGCAATTTTAGCCCGTTAGGTCTTTAAATTATCAAGAGTACACAAAATCCTCTACAATTCCATTACGGTATCATAAATGAAACTGAGAGGCCCTTCAAAGAACTACAAAGAAGGTACAATTAACCTTCTTTTCGATATGGCTGCCCACAAGGCAACTTTACGAGGCTTCGCTATAAAGAAATGTGGATTTTCAGAGCTCCAGATTCTTATTTGTTGAGGATTAATATAGACCGAGAGGTAAAACCGTGCCTCGTCAATAGAGTTGGCCGAAATGTTCCGCGAGAGGCTGTTACACTATGTTAAAGTAGACTGTATCAAAAAAATCGACTATTTCTTTTTTTCAAAAATTATTCTGAAAATATTGTTCAGGATGTCGAAAGGCGTGTGAAAATATCAGCTCTTAATTTTAATATTAAGAGGTGACTCATCGCGATTTTCCATTTCCCTTTTAATTAACATGGGAAACATTTTGTTTCAAGCTTTGGAATTTTGTAACTCTTCAACCGATTATCAGACTGATAACACCAAGACATATTCTTGTAGGGAATTGAACGCACTACAAAAAACGTCACTTATAATTTTTTGATAAATCTAGTCTTTCAAAAGTTATTTGAGGTTAAAGTTGGACTCACCAGAATTTTTGAGGTATTTTCACTTTTTTGGTGAATCTGTCAAACTAATTGCAAAAAGTCCTTGATTTAGACGCTTTTGTATCCATACTGAACATTATGAGTTATCAATTTTGGTGAGATTGTATTTCAATAATTATTAAATAGTTTAAAAAAATATTTTTAAGCAAAAACAATTTATAATTATGATTTTAACTTAGATTTAGATATAATTAATGTAGAAAAGAAAATTATAGATAAGAAATATCAAGTTTGCTAAATAAAAATTAATATTTAAAATGTTCATATCAAAGAAAAGCGTCTAAATCAAGGATCTTTGGACAAAACTACCGATCAAATGGACTTGAGGATACTCTCAGAATTTCAAAAGACTCTGAAAGAGATAGTTTAAGGCAAAAATTTTGCAATTAGTATGACAGATTCACCAAAAAAGTGAAAACACCTCGTAAATTCTGGTCCACTTTGGTTCGAGTCCAACTTTAACCTTAAATAACTTTTGAAAGATTAGATTTATCAAAAAATTATAAGAAACGTTTTTTTGTAGTGCGTTCAATTCCCTACAAGACTATGTCTTCGTCTTATTAAGAGTTACAAAATTCCAAAGCTTGAAAAAAAAATGTTTCCCATGTTAATTAAATGGGAAATGGAAAATCGCGATGAGTCACCTCTTAATATTAAAATTAAGAGCTGATATTTTCACAGGCTCATTTTTCCGACATCCTAAACAATATTTAATTTTACAAAGTTTTTAAAGTTTCACAAAGTAATTTTTGAAAAAAAAAATAGTCGATTTTTTTGATACAGTCTAATGTTACAGCCATTATTTATTTTACAACTGTGACAACCACTTGTCAAAAGTTTGACAACAACAAAATTTCTCTTTGATATTCGACATGACCGTCATTTCCATCATCTCTCTCGTTCATAACCAGATTTGATGACTTTTGTTGGAATGGCTCTTTATAATACATGTAATAAATTAACTAATATTAAATATAGTAACAAAAGCAATAAATAAACACATTATAACCATATATGTATGTATGTACGGGTTAGTTTTTAGAATTTGACAAGTTATTGTGAGTTTATTATTGAAATTAAAAAATAGTTCTTCAGACAAAAGTTATAGTTTTGCATAAATTTTCATAACACGATGTGAGAAAAACAATTGAACATCAGAAACCATAAAACTGAACCAAAGGTTTTTTTTAATGGAACACTCTATATAATATGGCATAATATGATTCCCTGAATTTTTCTCTTCTCAGAACACAACTTTGGTTCAGTTTTATGGTTTCTGATGGTCAATTGTTTTTTCTCACATCGTGTTATACAAATGTATGCGATACTCTATAACTTTTGTCTGAAGAACATTTTTCTAATTTTAATAATAAACTCGTAATAACTTGTCAAATTATAAAAAGTAACCCTGTACATGTGTAAACCTTACCCCTTAATTACTTTGATGACGTGGGTGGTGGTTAATTACTTTGGTTAACGAACGTCTTATCACGAACTAGAGAAAATTTCTTTAATACACTTTCTAACTGTTTTTTAACTGTCTCATTTATTGCGTCACCAATTGCTTGTAGCAGCGAATTTACTTCGCCACAATGGTAAGACCTGTTTAACATTTCCGAACGCACTAATAGTTGGAGCCGCCCTGGAGCCGCCCCTGATAAAACACGTATAAATTATATATACACGTATATCCGAGCTCTACTGATAATGTATATTTTTTAGTAGACGATAAGTTAACATAAAAACTATAATTAGTGTATATTTTTTTACTTTTGGCTGTTGGCGTTTTCTTTGATGGTCGTTCTTGACGACTAATTGCAGCAGCCATTCCGTATTTAAAGTTGGTCATTTGATGTTTCTCTGTACGTATTATTTATAGGTTGCATAAATAAATAATGCCGTAGATCAGTTCTAGTCGGGAAGTAGCGACCAACGGCAAAATGCACTGAAATAAATTTTTAAGAGGTGAAATCGTTTATTTTGGGATGTTGATATAACTTAAAGTGTAACATGTATAAATAAAGTGAGCTAGAAAATCAGTTTATTAAAATCAAGCTTGTTGCGAAGCTGACTTTTTAATACTCTCTAGTTAGAGAGAGTACAAAGTGAGCCGTACGATGAAAATTAGGATCTACCTAATGCAAAGTGTTTCCAAATGAACAAGGATAAATGACAATCAAAATAAGTTGACCTATTGAACACAATAGGTTACGCTGGTAGTGGTGTCCTTGGTAGAACGTCCGAAAAAGTTTTTCATCAGGATGTTGCTTTCACAAATACCTGTATCACATTCATTTCAAGGCTGTCAACACTAGAGCAACAGTTTCGATAATTCGGTGAAGCCCGTGTGCCAAACATATGATGTGGATTAAATTAGTATATGTCCTTGTAGCTTTCAAATGCACTTTGCCGCATTCAGTCCCTCGACAACTACGCTAGATATGTTTTGTCCTTTATCCTTTAACATTCGTTGTTTCGTCAACGTTAAGCCATATATCGTGCAATTCCGAGATGATATTTCTTGATGTCTTCGCACAGTGGTGCTACGTAAAATCGTCTAACAGTTGTTTCTGCAGGAAAACTAACTTCTAACGACACTAACGCGTACTTTCCACTCACAGCGTTCTGGATAACTTGAACTGAACTCGGGATGATCTAATTTGGCGAATGAAATATTACACGCTACCGTCATTTTGACTAAATCCAAGTTAAATTGTCTCTGTCTGTCTCGCGCACTCACACCATCACTTACACGAGCTTTATGTTTGTCTGTAGCAACACGCTGAAAAGCATATGTTTTTAGGTGCCATGTCAGTACACTGTCACACTACCCTTCACTGCCCTTCACTGCCCTTAAAGGTCAGTTCAGCAAAATTGTTTATCCAACGCTCCACGGTAACATGTGACGGACGCTGTCTCGGCATTTTTACAAACTTGCACACGAATAATACATCGATCAGCGCAGTTTAACTAATACTAAAAAAATACGTCATCAAAGTTGGCCGACCAAAAAAGACGTATTTCTATTCTTGATCTTAAATTTATAATCTTATTTAATTGTCAAGTCTGTTACGTTATGTGACAGCCATTATTTATTTTACAATTTTGACGGTTATTTGGCGAAAGTTTGACAACAACAATGTTTCGTTTCGAGCTTCAACAGAACCGCTATTTGTATTTATCTCGTTCATGCCAGATTTGATGACGTTTTTTTTTATGATGATTCGTTATAACAATATTCCGGTCACGTTGAGACCGGTCCTGGAATCTACTATTAACCTACGGGGTCTAATTATCAGTATACTATTATCCATAGTATCCTAACTGATGTTATACGTACATTTTCAATGCTGTATTAAATATACAGTGGCGTTACCTTTACAGTATCGCCATCTAGTGTGTTTTAATGGAATCAGACATATTTTGCAGGTCCGACAAAATCGGAAACTACCTTCCCAAAGCGCTTTCTAACGGTAATTTCCTTTAGCTCATATGAAGCGAGACATATTCCTCGTTCTTGGTCATTCGCCATCAAGATCCACAGCTCCTGATTTTGATCTTATTAGATCTCATCAGAGTGGCATATTTGACGGCGAATAACCATGATACTTTTGAGTAAAATATGCCCTTTACAAGTAAGTATGTCAAACTGTGGTTTCCATTTTAAAAAATGTAGGTTTGGTGCATAATTCAAAAACAGTTAACCACAGCCAAAAAAAAATAATAACACCACCGAATTTTACATAAAATAATCTATGGGATATCAGTGTAATAATATTAATATTATTCAAACTGTGGCAGCTACAGAGACGGATAAAAATAGCAATTTTTTTTTTTGTAACCCAAAACTGAATTTCCTCAAAAAAAGTAGCTCAGATTCGTGAAAACTACATCTTTCTCTCTCAGTCATCTCCTATAATAACCGACATACCTTAGAAAAACGTCGAAAATTTGACATCCTGTACAGTGTCCTTATATTTTGACACCTATCTATGGGGTGAATCACAAATACGAAACTGTAAATACGAAAGTTTTGTATTTTTTGTAAGCATTATCTTTTGGCATCTTCAGAAAACACAAATGAACAATTACAACTTAAAAAAAAACAAGGACACTTTCCTCTTTTAAATATATAGGGTTTGCCTATGTTGGATTGAGACCCTTTTGAAATATTTAACTTTGAATTACATAAAGTTTGGGAGTTTCTTTACTGGTAATTAAAGAAAAAGTAAAATATTGAAGTCGTGTTTATGTCAATCTGTTTCTCTCAATTTTTCCGCTATTGTTGTTGTTTGCCGATATTTTTAATGTACATCCCTCATTCTATTGTTATTTGAATAAAAAACGAACTAATTATTTCGTATTGTTCTCCCTCTGAATAACACGTTTATTACACATAAATAACTGCCTCAAGACTGCTTTTTATAGCACCGGATTTATAATTTGACGTTTAGTAGCAATACTATCACAGCCAACTAGATATCAATTCTCCCAAACTTTATATAATTTAAAATTAAATATTTCAAAAGGGGCTGCACCAAACATACACAAACCCTACATATTTTAAAAGAGGAGAATAGGACCTATCAGTCTATCGACAGGGTGTTCTATAAAAAAAAACGTGTCATTTTTTTCAGATTTTAGATGCTCATTTGTTTTTTTTTGATGATGACAAAAGGCAATATACAAAAAAAGATGTATTAAACTTTCGTATTCAAAATTTTGTTGTACCTTTTACGATTCACTCTGTAGGTTGGTGTTAAAAATAAAATTACACACTGTACAGTAACGCCACAGAATATACTCTAGAACAGATAATTATTTCTTTGGAAATGCCACCACCAGAGGTCAACGCTGTATCAAATGTCAATCACACAGTAAATAAAAACAAAGATTTACTCATTCTTACAAGGTTGTTTTGACGTACAGTAGTGCATGACGTGGTTGCCGTTAAATCGATGTACTTTCACTCTGTAAAGAGAAACCACATTATACACAGTTTTAAAACGAGTTCTAGTCGGATCAGTCGTAAAATATCGGGTATTCCTTCGTTTACATTTCTATTATTTTTAGCAATAAGCTGGAACTAAAACATACAACATTCGTAGCGTGTGTGTTATTTGTTTAATATGTGGGAAATGTGATTGTGGTTTTAGTCTGATCATCGCAGTTTTAACAATGAACAAGTTTAGCGTTCGTGTGATTATACTTTTATGTCTGACTTTTAGTGTAGTGAAATGTAGAAAAATCACAGGTGGAGGAAACAGACGAATATCGTGTAAGTATGAGCTTATAAAATGTAGTGGAAATATTGTACTTGTTTTTGTCGATACAAAAAAAAAAATGCTTTTCGCTGACAGATTCCAGAACTCAACGGCCATTAATGTTTTGTTTTATGATGGTAAAACAAAACATAATTGTTAGTTGCACCACTTACGATTTATTGCCACATCAAATTCTAGTTCTGTTTACTAGAAGTAATTTAAACAGCTCTTGGTGAGTCAAGAATTGTATAATTAATCGCGACTTAGAGGTCAGTAAAAATATGTATTTGTATGATACAAGTACTGGTTTCAATTTCCTTGAATTTTAATATTTCTTTTTTAGATTATTTTTTTATTAAATCGAAATGGATACAACAGTTTTTTTTAATCAAACGCCCAGTGTTGGCTGATGGAACTTGAACTTTATTTTACGTATTTTTTCGTAATAAAATTATGGGGGAAATATTCCCCCATATTGTTCCCCCATATACACGGTGGAGACTTTAACTGGAATATATTCGCTAGCGGGGTGGTGAATGATTTTTCAAAAAATTCCCGAGACACGTCAACTTTTAAATGTATTTACCAACTACATTTTTCAAGTAATGTGAAAAATATAGCCCTTCAGGGGGTGGCTAAAACCACCCTCGACATGATTTTTTCAAATGCAACCCTATGGCTTGTGACCCCTCATTGTAAAGCTGGTGGAAAGAGGAATCCAACGCACCGATCAAATTTTAATTTTTAGTATGTTTGTAGGGTTGCATACAATTAAAACGTAATTTTATAGTTTAATTTATTTTTAACGCAAAAATTTCGTACTCAAAATGTGTGTTGTTTAGTTTTGGAATGTAAACCTTACTTTTCATATGTCCCCACAAAAAATTCCAAGCAATTTTTTGCCACAACTGATATTTGTTATTTTTTGCTAGTGTTTTTACACGGCCGCAAAGAGTAATTTGTGGTAATAAACGAAGTGTTATTTCAAATTGGTGAAAATGTCTTATTTAACTGAATCACTAAAAATCGAAATGTTGATGATGATTGGATATGGTGATAGGGCGCGAACTCAATGCGAAGTTGTTCGCTTGTTTCGAGAAACGCATCCTGACTTGCCACCACTAAATCAAGGTACCATTAGTAAAATTGAGGCACAATATCGAGAGATGGGTCATGTCAGGAAAGTACCGAGTAAGAGGCAGGCTGTTGTTGATGACGACACGAAGTTGAATTTGTTGCTTGCTCTAGAAGAAAATCCAATCACTCCAGCCCGTCAACTGGCCCATGATAGTAATCTTAATCACAAAACAGTTTTAAAATACTTAAATATGAGAAAAACGCCCATATAAAATGCAAGCTGTTCAAGAGCTACTTGAAGATGATCCAGATCGACAGTGGAATTTTGCGATTTATTGATGACTTGTATTGATCAGAACCAGTTATCTTTAATAATTTTTCTACAGCTATTTTAAAAAACACTAAATCCCAAAACCTATAAAACCCCTTAAGAATCATACTCAAAAAACTATTTACATAATAAATAATACCATTAACACTCTTAATACAATATTCCCATAAGTAATCTTAATCACAAAACAGTTTTAAAAAAACTTAAATATGAGAAAAAACGCCCATAGAGAAGCGTTAAGAATACTTGAAGATATCCAGATCGACAGTGGAATTTTGCGATTTATTGATGACTTGTATTGATCAAAACCAGTTATCTTTAGAGTGGATAGTTTTCTCTGACGAGGCTACTTTTACATAAAATGGGCACGTAAATCGCCAAAATTGTCGTTACTGGGCTGAAGAGAACCCCCATTGGATGAGGGAACTTCATACTCAGCGCCCACAGAAAACTAATGTGTGGACCGGAATAATACAAGATAGAATTGTAGGACCATTTTTCTTTGATGACACTCTTAATGGAGCAAGATACTTGCGTTTACTCCAGCACGAACTAATGCCAGTACTATGTCATTTATTTCCAAACCCCTTAAACCCTAACTTGACCGACGAAAGGTTATGGTTTCGGCAAGATGGGGCCCCACCACACTATGCTGCCATTGTTCGTCAGTATCTGGACAGAATTTTTCCCGGTAGGTGGATTGGGAGGCGAGGTAATATTGAGTGGCCAGCAAGATCTCCAGATCTTACACCACTGGATTTCTTTTTGTGGGGACATCTTAAAAGTAGGGTTTACATTCAGAAACCCAACAACATAGCAGATCTGCAGGAAAGGATAAGAGAGGAAATCGGAAAAATAACACCGCAAATGTTGCATAATGTAAGGGACGAAACCTACCACAGACTGGGATGCTGCCAACAAGTGAATGGTGCACATTTTGAACAATTGTTACGTTGAAAATAAATTTAATTTTTAAATTGTTTTTGTTGTATGCAACCCTACAAACATACTAAAAATTAAAATTTGATCAGTGCGTTGGATTCCTCTTTCCACCAGCTTTACAATGAGGGGTCACAAGCCATAGGGTTGCATTTGAAAAAATCATGTCGAGGGTGGTTTCAGCCACCCCTGAAGGGCTATATTTTTCACATTACTTGCAAAATGTAGGTAAATACATTTAAAAGTTGACGTGTCTCGGGAATTTTTTGAAAAATCATTCACCACCCCGCTAGCGAATATATTCCAGTTAAAGTCTCCACAGTGTTTATTATATCCCTAAATATGATATGATATCAAAAAAATGACTTACTAGAAAATATTGTAAGCGGCTTGCAGAATACTTGCGATATACTTTTTTTTTTTCATAACCTAACCACCAAGTTAACACAAAGTTTTGTTATACTTTGATCTTTTCGAAATTTCGAAATCTGCAAAAGTTATGGTCATTTAAATCGTTATTTCGTCCCAACATTTCGTTTCTGAGGTTTTGCGATAGCTGTTTCTTTAAGCAAAATGAAAATTTTGCAGCAAATGCAGATTTGTTTTTTATTTTAATGTAACGAATTTCGCTGGAGAAACTTTTTTTTCTTGTTAATTTCTGCAACAAATTAAAAAATCAAGAAACAACAAAAAAAACAAAAACAGTTTTGAATAGAGAATGAAAAGACCTTTCAAATGAAGTATCACAAGCCCCTAATTTAGGGGTTGTAGCTGTCACCTGAAGGGGGTTGAATTTAGGGATGACATATTTACGTCGCAAGATGTCATTTTAGAATCAGAAATTGACGTGTCTCAGAATTTTCTAAAAAAATGCATAATAATGGAGCTACTGAATTTATTCCATTTGGCTGTTCCGCACTGTATAACTCATGTACATAAATCAAAAAATGAATTATAGCTTTTCGGGTTTTACGTTGCTGTTCTCTGTGGGAAATTTATGTGACTCATACAAGTACATAAAATTTAGCGTACTGCAAAATTTAAAACTGACGCATTGCCTAAACGATTTGGTCCATCTGAACGACTTTCTGTCACTCCCCTGGATGACAAAACAGCCTCATTGTTTGACGAATATGATTCGTAATATATAATAATTTTGGAAAAAAAGGCATAAAAATTTTAAACTATGAAATTTTAAAAGGATATCAGGATACATTTAAATAGGTGTAGATAAACACCAGTTATAGGTCAAGAGAAAAAGATCATTCAAATAAACCGTTTCATTTAGGCATTGAATTAATTTTAACCCAAATTTTGGGCTAGAAATGGATGGAGATTAAGAATAAAGTTTCTTATTAGCATTCGACGATCCCACACCTTTACATTATTTTTTTAATGCAGTTGTAAATGCCCTACAGTTTGTCTCGATTTTTATTTAAATTTTTATTTATACAGGGTCAGCTAAAATTCATAATTATCATCGAATCGAACCGTTGTGACATATGTTTTTTTTTTATGAATTCCTAGAATTCTTAAATGGATCTAAAAAAACTCGAATGAGAAAATTCGGGTGCGATTTGTTTTTATAGAACACTGTATTTTTTTTATATTATCCTTAGTTGTTTAGTATTACAAAGATGTATGATTACTGCAAATGTTTTCGAGATATATCAAGATAGTATATCTCGTTTTTATATTCGCGTAGGTATATAGATATATTAATTAAACTTTGATCTAATTATATACTAATATTTATGGAAAACATGCAAGCCTTAATTACAATAATTAAACATGTTTGGCCAATTATAATATTTAAGCAAATACATTTTATCTCTAGGTTTACGTTTTTGTTATCTTTTAATGTATGTTTATATATACAGTTTTTATTGCGTATTTTGTCGATTCCTAAGTAATTCTGAAATGTAACATGTCAAGTTGTTTACACACTTGTTTTGCCTTTTTAATACTGGTTAATCTACAGGGTGTTTATATACTTTTGTGTGTCGATTAACTTTCTTATTTCAATCGTAATCTCATTCGCGCATAATAATCTACTTAAAGTATTTACTATCGCAAAATTAGATTATAAACAATAATCATAATAAAACCACATATACCAACGTTCTTGGACGCGCTGTATCGTCATAACTTTAGATGAGCCAAGTCTAAATATGATTTTCGATTATCAAAGTCTAAATAAATTATTTTTATTGTTCATGATCTAAATAAAATATTTTTTTGCAGCAAGGCCTCACCCATCTCCACCTCGTCACGATTACCATCCTACGCATAGCCCTAGCGGCACAGTGCGTCCTATAGGATTTGGAGACCATCCGCATCAGTCTGCTACCTCAAGGCCAGTAGGATTCGACCCCCAAAATAGACCAAGTGCACCGATACCACCTCCCAAACAGAACAATCCGCTCGAAAGTGGTACACATGGTACAGGTGATACATCCATTATATTCTTCTATTCTTACAGAAGATAGTTTTTGATAGATCTACATATGTATGTAGCCTTAAATATGTGACATCAATAACGTTCATGCCATCGTATTTTCACCCGCTGAACATCATGGTATTGTCAGTTTGGCCTAGATCCTCCGAAATGCCAATTTTAGGAGAAAATTGGCCCAAAAAGGGCTCAGTTTATGACATTTTGCTACTTTTACCAGCCATATAATTTCCAGCGTATTTTGGCCCACTGATCATCATGGTTTATCTGAATTTGTCTTACACACGCCAAATTGTCATAAAATCTAAATGTTCTCGTCACCTCATCAATCCCCAATCTCAATCACATGTTTCCAATATTTTATTCAGTCAGGCACACTGACTCAGTCCTTATTATCCAAGTCTTGTTCAATCTTCTCCTCAATTCTTGAATTTCTGAATAGTATACAAACTTTGAGAGTCCGAACAGAAATCAAAACAGTTTTTCCTAATGTCATTTTGGGAGCAAATTATTTAGGAACACTTGGCCTAAATTTTGACACCATAATGTTCAGCGCGTCAAAATACCTAGGAAATTATACAACTTATCAAAATAACATTATTTTTAGAGGACAAAGGTTTAAAAAAAAAACTGAAAAAAATGGTAATTTCCTTAGAGCTCTAGTCTGTTTTGGAACCAAAATAAAATCCAATAAACCCCGGGGTTATGTTCAGCATCCCCAAAAATATAGGAAAACACATGTTGATTACATTTTACAAATTATTAGCATTTACTTATAAGATACAGATTTGTGATTTTTCTGCAGTTTGTACCAAGTCGAAAAAACAATGATCTTTGTTCTCGACAGTCAAGGGGTTAACGAAAATGTATCATATCAGCTCTAAAACTAGGGCAGGTAGTAGAATTTTCTGCCCAAGAGCACAATATATCTACATATCTACATATTTATAATGTATACATAATAAAGTACTTGAGTTTTCTTTATTTACAATTTTCGTTGTCTTTAAACAGGAACGGGAACAGTGAGACCAATAGGATTTGATGTACCTGGGTCAGGACATCATTCGTCTGGATCGAATAATCCACAGAGTGGGTCAGGAAGACCAATCGGGTTCGACATACCAGGACACTCATCTGGATCCGTCCAAACGGGACACGCTGTAGGACCTCCGAGACAAAGTACCCAAACAGGTATCCAAAGATTGTTTACAATTTTATGAAATAGATAGAGGTTTTAATCGAAATATCCATAAATGCAATACAGACAGTAGACAATAACAGATTTATTTATTATATTCCGTTACGTTTTAGAAAATTCAAAAGAATTCATTTTTGTGTGGGGCATAAAGAACAAAAGTTCCATTATGAATGATTATAAAATGAAGAACAGTTAAATAACCAAGTATAAGTAATCAAATCTTTTAAACAAGTTTTATCTGAAATTGTTAACTATTTTGTGACTCTCTGTGGTTGAACAGCAATATCTTTTTTTAACAAATAAAGCTGCTGATTTTATTGCCATTTTGGAATTTGCATTAGATCTGGCAACTTTTGTAAATTCCATGTAATGCATTTTTTTGTAAAGGGTGAATAGTCAAAGTTGAGCTATGATAATAACCAAAACCTTAAAAATTAATTTGAATTCGATTTTTTTTAAGTACTATGACTGTTACTGTAAATTATTCAAGTGACGAGTTACGCAGTTCAATATAACAGAAATAAATCAACAATCCCTTCATTTGAACCCGTGGCATAAAATATTGAAGCTATTCTTCACCAATTTTACAAGTGACATCTCGAGAACTTGTAAAATTGAAAAGAACTCGAGAAAAGACAATTTCATCTATTTTTTTTGTCACAAGATCAGTCAGAACTGTAACCCCTTTCGGCTTGACGTTGCTTTTTTGAACACCCTGTATAAATAATTAGTAATTTATATCTAAGCAACAACGTATTTCATTTTCAGCCAATTTGGCCGATAGCCATTTTCCAGGCAATGAATGTGCGGTTCTTGTGTTTTCAATATACAGGGTATATCTAAATGAAGTAACATAAATGGTACCAGTGACTCTCTAGGTCAACATAAGTCGATGCATAATGATTAGACCACTGCCGTTTCCGTTATTTGAAGCAATAACCTTGGTGTGTTTTAAATATCACAGGATGTTATGGAATTACAATTACCAATACAAAATATGACATTGTCGAAAGTACTGATGCCAAATAAGAACTTCATATGCTTGCATTCCTGATTTATTAGAAAAATGTAAGTTGGCTTAAAAATCTTTAGGACTCTGTGTCTCAACAGAGGTGCATATCGAACAAAGGTACATTTTGTTCAACTGACTTCTTTTGACCTCCGGATTTACTGGTGCCAATAACGCTACTTCATTGTAACACCCTGTATGTATAACTACGTATGTATTTGAAAATTATTCTCGATTACACAGCCACGCAAAATAAAAAAAGTTCTGTGCAGCGGACCCCAGGATATGGATTCAACGTATTTTCTTATACCGAATGCAAATGTCAAAACCCCAGGACGATTGACCGTGTCAATTTTTCCTTATGGACGAAAAGCTTGCTCAATTTTGCATAAGGAGAATACATACGTAATAAACAGGCTTTTAAACTAACAATTTGTGAAAAAAACGTATTTTTTTTTCACATTTCAGCTTATATCTCCGTTCCTTGGCATATTTTATATAGCATATGCTATAGGAAGTTGGAGCCTATTAAATTTCCAAAATTTTAAGCCCAACCCGTAGTCTCCAAGTGCTATTGTTAACTTGCAAATGACTGCTGAAGTTGAAAAAGTGCTTTTTTTCACTGTTTTTTTACTTCGAAAGTAGGGCGACTATGATCATGAAATTTGTTGGTGGAACTGCTATTTGTAGTATGAAGTTGCAAGTTTTCTACGCGACTACCTTTTTTTGACGCGACGTATATATCGTTTTAGCGTTGCCGCTTCGAAATTCTCGGAATTGTGACTGTAATATCTTGACGCCCATTTTTTTTTAAATACGCGTCTTGAAGCGTACTTTCAAGATATTATAAAAAAAGCGTCAAAAAAGTTAGACGCGTAGAAAACGTTATAAAACTGGTCCAAATTAATATTTTTAAAAATGCGATCGTTAATTACTTGAAAAGTTATTAACGGATCGAGCTGAATATTTTTTTGTAACTTCATACTACGAACATCAGTCCCTCCTAAAAATTTCATGATCATGGTCGCCCTATTTTCGAAAAAAAAGCACTTTTTCAACTTCAGCAGACATTTGCAATTTAACAATAGCACTTGGAGACTTCGGGTTGGGCTTAAAATTTTGGAAATTCAATAGGCTACAACTTCTTATATGCATATGCTATATAAAATATGCCAAGGAACGGATATATAAGCGGAAATGTGAAAAAAAATACGTTTTTTTTCCACAAATTGTTAATTTAAAAAATTTGCGGATGCTTACAGCTCTACGGACCCTGCGCATTGTGTTCTACGCAATAAAAATACATAGGGAACCGTCAAAACTAGCCGTATATGTTTCAAGAAAACATAAAAATCTCGAAAAAAACTGTTTTTCGACTATAAAAAACAGTTTTTCGTCCATAAAAAGAAAATGACACGATCAATAGTCCTGAAGTTTTGAAATTTGACTTCGACGTAAAAAAAATACATGGAGCCTGCTGCACATAACTTTTTTTATCTTGTGTGGCTGTTATCCGAATTGTTGGTATTCGAACAATCCTTTTTTATAAATCATTTTTTTCATAGGGAAGAAAAGTTTTTCGCCCATAAAAAAGAAAATGACACGGTCAATAGTCCTGAAGTTCTGAACTTTGACTTCGACATAAAAAAATACATGGAGTCTATAATAATAATAATAATAATACTCACCCTATAATTACTCCGAAGAGTAACCCCTTAGGTCCTCTCAGGGACCTGTGCGGGAAGGAGTGGCTATTATTATTATTTGCCATGGCGCACTGGGAGCGACTTAAGATTATTTCGGTAACGCATTTGCTTTACAGTTCTGAGGAAACCCAGAAAACTCAGAACATTACCAAATCTAATGCATGTGCGGTTGGATTGGCATCTATGCATCCACACCTATACACTAGTGTATTAGTGGTTGCATATCAAGCCCTGACGGAGAAAGCGAGACAATTAAAAATCGCTACCCCGGCCGGGACTTGAACAACGCGCACAGAGGTATCGCGACTGGAAAGACGGCGCTTTAACCCACTCGGCTACCCGTGCACTCTGCTGCATATAACTTTTTTTATCTTGTGTGGCTGTTATCCGAATTGTTGGTATCCGAATAATCTTTTTAACAAATTATTATTTTCACAGGGAACAGTCCTCCGCTAAATAATCCAGCGGGATACGGTCCACCACCTGCTTACAATCAGGGCGGATACGGGAACCCCCTACCACTCACCGGGAAATCCTTGGCAGAACAACCCCCAAGGAGGCTACCATCCGCAAGCCGGGTACCCATACGGAGGAGCCGGAGGACATACCATCATAAACAACAACGTCAACAATCACTACCACGGCGGCTACGGCGGCGGCTACTCTCCTCCCGTCTACACCAGCCACGATAC
The DNA here is from genome assembly GCA_029963805.1 of Aromia moschata. Taxonomy (NCBI): domain Eukaryota; kingdom Metazoa; phylum Arthropoda; class Insecta; order Coleoptera; family Cerambycidae; genus Aromia; species Aromia moschata. The sequence goes on along the minus strand of JAPWTK010000032.1, from coordinate 1,075,415 downwards.
CGGAAGCACCGCGCTGGGCTTCTTCCTGGGGTACTCCCTGGCGAAGGTGACCACGCCCAGCTTCGCGTACCACAACGGCTACGACAGCGGGCCGAGGTACGACCACTACACCGTCCACCACTACTACCACAACAAGGACGCCGTGCCCGCGGAGGCGACCATCCAGCCGAACGCCGTTGTGGCCTGCGTCGGCGACAGCGGCTTCTTCTGTCCCGCCAACACCACGTCCCTCTGCACCAACAATGGCGCCGTGATGTGCGTCGCGAGCGCCACGTCGACGGTGCCGTGCAGCGATGCGAAGCAGACGAACTGCGTCAAGAGCACGGTGCCGTGTAAGGACAACAATGCGCCCGAATGCAAGGGATCGGGCCAGGACACGGCTTCCATCGCGATACCATGCATTTCAACGGCGAAGATCTACGGGCATGTCGCCTTCGTCAACAACAGCGTCGTCGTGTCCAACTACACAGTGAACGACACTTCACCAAGCGGCAATGCGACGAGTAACAGCAACGTCACTGCTTCCGATAATGTTACTACCGAAGCTAGCGCGACGACTGAAGCTAGCGCGAATGTAACGACGACGGAGAGTGGCACAAATGCAACTACCGTGGCCACTACAAACGCGACTAGCTCTGCGAAGGAGGAACCGCAAATGTTCTGCGTTACCATCCTGGCGTTGCCGGCTGAGAGGAAGTTAACGCAAGGCGAGAAATTTTTCCACTTCTCACAGAATGTTTTCTCGAAGTTTGTGATTAAATCTCTGGGTATCGAATGAGAGCAACATAGTGTAAGAATGTAAAAATACATGTATGTACACGTACATTTCGCTGTGAACTTGTTACTTCATTAATTGATAAATATATTTTTTAATGTTGACATTTTTATTCGTGTATTCAAAAACGTTCCAGAGTAAATTATACAGTGTTTCCCAAGAAGTGAGCAAAGAGAACATTTTGTACAATGTAAATTTCACAACGTATTAAAAATGTGCAATTTGACACGTTTCCGCCGTTTTTAATAAAAAATTGGGAATTTATTGTGAAAGGACGGTACATAATGTTTTATTCGAAGTATTGTCCATCGCTTGCCATTACTTTTTCCCATCTTTCTGGTAGTATACGGATACCGCGTCGGAAGAATGCTTCATCTTTTGAGGCTGTCCACGAATCGACCCAAGTTTTGGTATCTTCATATGCTGTGAAGTGTTGCTCACACAGGTCATGCGCCATCGATCGAAACAAGTGAAAATCAGAAGGAGCAATGTCTGGTGAATACGACGGGTGGGGTAAAACTTCCCAATTGGGTGTTTTCAAATAGGTTTTGACCGACGTCGCAACATGTCATCGATCATCATGCAAGAGAATAACTTTGTCGTGTCTGGAGTAGCAGTGGGCGCGCTTTTCCTTGAGTGCTCGACTCAGTCTCATCAATTGTGTTCGGTAGACAGCTCCAATAATGGTTTCGTTCGCTGTAAGCCAGTAATGCTTCCAATTCCGCGTCTTCGTACACTTCGTACACGGCCTTCCGCTACGTTCTTTGTCTTCGATGTCAAATTCACCGTTCTTAAACTTTTGAAACCACTCAAGACAACTTCTCTCACTTAAGGCAGCCTCACCATATGCTTCTACAAGCAATCGATACGCCTCAGCCGCAGATTTCTTCAAATTGAAGAAGTAAATCAAAAGTTCCCGCAAATGACGCTTGTTCGGCTCAAAACTCTTCGCACACAAAAGAATATATTATGCTGATAAAAAATCACTAATATTTTAAGGTTATGTGTTGCCTGATGTCCAACCAACCGTTCTGATTGGGCCTGATGGCAACAAATTTTTTGTTTAATGCCCCATATTTTTTTCGTTATGAAAAATGTATATTTTCTCTATTCAGACAAAATTTTACAATTTTTGAAAAAAAAACAATAAGCGAGAAAAGTTATGTATTATTTCTACAATTATTAATTAAATACTAACTTACCGTACTGTTCCAAGCAATGACCTAAACGGTATTTAAATTCTATTGTATAACAACTGCTGCAGGTATTCTGCGCATTTCAGCAGTTATTCGCATCCAAGTCCTCCAAATTACGAGGTCTTTGTTTGGACACACTATTTTTAAAATGACCCCACAGGAAAAAATCTAAGGGCATCAAATCCGGAGATCTGGCAGGCCACTCAATAGATCCTCTTCTGCCGATCCACCTGTTTCGAAAAACATGATTTAAGTACTCTTTAACTTGTACCGCAAAATGTGGAGGAAATCCATCTTGTTGGAAGAAAATTCTATTGTCAATACCTCCATTTTCACCCGCGAATAAGGCTGTGATCGCAGGTATGACCTGAGTTTGTAGCAGTTGAAGATATCGATCAGCGGTAAGGGTTTCATCAAGAAAAAATGGGCCTATGATATGTTCTCTTATAATGCCTGCCCACACATTTACTTTTTGCGGATCTGGTGTGTGTGCTTCTTGCACCCAGGTGGGTTTGCTCTCGCCCAGTACCGACAATTATGTCGATTTAATGTGCCGTTTAGCATAAAGGTAGCTTCATCTGAGAATACAATATTTGAAGCAAAATTATAATCTGCATTACATCGTTCCATCGTGTACTCACAGAAATCCATCCATCTATCAAAATCATCTTCATTCAATTCATGTATTAATTGAAGCTTATAAGGATGAATTTTTTCTTTTTTTTTTAAATTCTAAGCACAGAAACATGGCTAATTTCTAAATTGTCTGCGACTTCCCTTGTTGACACTTGTGGCGTTTCTTCAATTGTCAACAGAACATTTAACGCTTTTTCCTCACTTGTTGCCGATTTTGGTCTGCCGCTCTTTTCAGTTTAACGTTACCAGTTTCTCGAAATTTTTTAATTAGTTGACAGACTGTTCCTTGAGACACAGGAGTATCTGGGTAAATTCCGTTGAATACAGTACACAATTCGCTTTGAGTCCTCTTCCTATTTCCGTACCCATAAATCATTAATATTTCAATATGTTGTCTCTCACTCAAATGTGACAATCACCAACACTTTGCTTTAAACCAACAATAATTATGTATTCTTTGTTTGTATTAATTTAAATGTCAAATTTACATGGCATTCTTTAGCAAAAGTAATGTTTCTGTTTTAAAACTGCATGACTTTTTCCCTTATTAGAGGTGACGAGTGAATCGTAATAAATAATTTTTTTCTCGCTTATTTTTATTTCAAAAATTGCAAAATTTTGTGACTGAATAGAGAAAAATATGTTTTTGTCATAACGAAAAAAAAGCATGGGTGCCATTAAAAAAAAATTGATTGCCATAGGAACAAAACAAAAAAAGATATCAAGAAACTAAAAAACTTAAAACATACATGGTAATGAACAAAATGACTTTTATATTGAACTTTGTTTTAACTTTGAAAATAATAAAAGTTAAAGCCATTATTTGATACTTTTGTACCACCGAGTATAACCACAGTCGGGTATTTTTAATGCACTTTTAATCCACTTAAATAAGTCACTGCGTAGAGTTGGTAGATAGTTAAGCAACGTTGAGCGACCAGGTAACGCCATCTCTGGAACGTATTTGTTCCAGAACTCACTAATTATTGGTTGTTTATCGAGTTCATTCATGGGTACATCACAGGCACTTAGCATTGAAAGTAAGTCGAACATAAACGGAGATCTCAAGGGCATATCCCCTTTTTTATTTTTATGTTTAACACTATTTATGTGACGGCTACAATCGCATTTACAGCAGCAGTTTTTCCTTACAGACTCTACACATTATGGCCGCGCCATTATAAAATATATCTTATCAAAATCACCGAAGAATGTATTCACTTTGTCAGCAAATAGTAGCTTTTTATGCGCTTGCACGTGTGACATTTTATTATTAACGTAATACCGACGCCGACGAAACACATCGAACACACTGATAATAATGCTAGGGTTTGCTAGACGGTCGGGCGAAACGACTGAAGTCAATTACCCGCCTCACGCCGCTTTTGCGGCGCGATCGGCCCACCCCACCTTAAGTGTGCGTTTACTGCTCAACTGACAAAGAAATCTTAAAACGACACTCCTAAATTACCCCATTAAAATTTCAACCTTAAATAATAGCGGCCATTATACGAAAGCTAATAAGCCTCAATAAAGCACAAGCGAAGTACTTTCATGAACACTAGTAATAAAAGTTGAGAGCAATGCATATTGCGCCCCATTAAATGTTAATCCATTTAGGGTTTTTGTAAAGGCACAACAACTTACGGTACGCGAAAGTCCTCTTTTATGTTATTTGGGTGACTGGAGTTTCCCTTTTATACAATTTACGAGACGCCTTTCAGATACGGTTTTACAAATACAGTCCTTAACGAGTTTATACTCAAGTATATGTAAATACTTAGCTATTAACTAATTACCTTTTAATATTGAGGTAGGTATGTATACTGGCCTTAAGTTAAAATAAGCATTTGAACGAATGGATGTGAATTCAAAGTAGATTATCTCAAAAACAATGTAACAGAAGTAACTGAAGTGTTATGCGAGGTGTGTAAATTAAGTAATGAGACTGGCAACGTAGCGCCCGATCTAGCAACACTGCGGAGACGGGACTTAGAAGGGTGGTAGGTTAACATGTAATGCACCTTCAGTACACGTCTGAACTTGTTAGAGTCATTTGTTTGTTCTTTGTGACTGTTTTCGTAAACCGTTTTTTTCTAGTGCGTTTTAAAAATGAGTGACATTAATTTTGAGCAACGGTGTGCCATCAGGTTTTGCTTCAGACCTGAATACAGCGCAACGGATACTTTTATTAAACTTCAAAACGCCTACGGAGACAGTGTTTTTTCAAGAGCCCAGGTTTTTCGGTGGTTTAAGGCATTCTCAGAATGAAGATGAACCACGCAGCGGAACCACGGCTTCATCTTCAAGAACCGATGAAAATGTCGATAGAATACGGGATCTTGTGCGTTCAGATCGTCGGTTGACGACAAGAGTGATCGGCGAAGAGTTAAATTTGAATCACACCACTGTTCATCAGATTTTGACTAACGAATTTGGGATGAGAAAAATCTGCGCAAAAACGGTTTCAAAAAATCTTTCGCAGGAACAAAAGGAAATCAAGAGAGAAAATTATATTTACACAGTAATTGTAAATACTTACCGAGATCCGGTATCTCTTTGTCATGATCCGTCCATTCGGAAAACTAAAATGAAACAGAAAATAAGTAATTAGTTATAACATTAATAAAAAGTGTGTCAAAAATTTGTCAATAGTAGGTAGCTTTGAGATATAATTTACAAAAAAAAAACATAGTTTGGTAAATTTTACACGTTAAGTACAATGTGTTCCATTTTGGATCGATTTCTAAAGTTTCTCCGTGATCACGGGAGACAGAAAGATGACATTTTGGCAAATCTAGGCAAGATTTTAGAGTGAAATTTACAGTCAATTAGATTTCTGATACTATTTCAAGTTTTTTAAGTTACAGCGAATTTTTTTTAAATAGCAATTATTTATATCCACCTCTTGGTATCCCATAGATTTTTGTCCCCATAAAAAATAGTCCAACAGTGTTAAATCGCAGCTGCGCGATGGCCAATTAATGTCTCCAAAACTACTGATAATACGGTTACCGGATTTAGTGTGCAAAAGATTGATTGTTTCACGGCTTGTGTGACACGTTGCTCCATCCTGCTGGAACCAAAGCTCGTCCAAAATCCAAATCGTCCAATCGCGGCCTCAAAAAATCAGTTAACATGTCTCTGTAACGCATTACATTTACTGTAGCGCTGTTACCATCTTCATTTGGAAAGAAGTACGGACCAATGATGCCACCACTCCAAAACCAACACCGAACAGTCACTCTTGCAGGATGCATTAGCTTCTCTATGACTACGTGTGGATTTTCGGAACCCCAAATCCTACAGTTCTGTTTATTAACATGTCTTTCAAAATGAAAATGAGCCTCAGGTGAGAGAAATTCAGGATGGCAGATACGACATTTTGAAGCAAATTTCGGAATCCTGAATTCTGAAATTCTGACATCGGGATCGTGATTAGCGACTCCGAAAACCCCTACTTTACAAAGTTTGAGGCAAAATAATCGAAAAATTTTAAATTTGAATCGGGATGGTGGCCATATTGGATCCGCCATCTTGAATTTTGAAATTCTGACATCGGAATCGTGATCAGAGAGCCCAAAAACCCCATGAGCACTAATAATTTTTCAAAATTCTTCTTTTACGTCAATAATCCCGCAACTGGTAAAAAACGAAAAATATCACCCTTTGAATTTTGCCATATCTAGTTATTCTAACCTCAAAAAGGAGAAAATTAAATTGTTCTCATTGCGTTTACCTCAAGTACACGTCTCGAGTGCACGTTTCTATTTGTTTTTGAGTGGTATAAAGGACGATAACATAGCTGAATTTGCGATTTAAAAAAAGGATCTTGAAAAAATCGCGTTTTTTAATAGTTTTTGTTAAAAATTGAAAGTTACATCAGTTTTTTTTGCAAATTTTAACGATTCCATTCGAAAGAGCGACCTCGACAACATTGGAATACAAGGTTTTAGTTATTTTTTTCTTATATTTTTCATATCAGTAATATGAGCCTCTAAGTTTATGTCTCTTGACAGTGCATTTGGGCGTTAAAGGGTTAAGAGGGCAAGTTTTAAATACATATATGGTCATAAAGTGTGTATTTATTGCCTATATTATACTATATTTAATATTAGTTACTTTTATACATTACACTTATGATGCGTACGCCTATGTGCAGCGGCAATTTCGGCCAACTCTATTTACCATCTATCAGTAAACCTTTGAATATTCCCGTCATTGCGTATCTCTTAAAGAATTACCACATAAACCTTTTATAGCTCAAGAAATTACACAGTTAAGAAAACTGAAGCTGATAAGACGGTCAACAAAGAAACGCAGAACTTGATTTCCCTTAGCGTCTCTCTCCACATCCCTTCAGCGTCAACTCCGGTGGCAGAGGTCAATATTTTTTATTGGCATATCGCATAGGTACATTTCAACATGAAGGCAGCCGCTTTCGATGCCGCCTCACAGTTTATTCATCATCTCGTAACTGATTGAACTGATATCAGATCTGCTGACTAATGAACAGTGATGAATTGCATAGTGTTTGTACCTATGCTTTAACAAGGTGCTTATAATTTTAAATTAATACTTGCGGAGATACCTAACTGGCGGTCTGAATATTTCATCAGTGATTTTAAACTCGACTATCATTAAGTTGACTGTATACTAAAGTACCGGATAATAAATAGACCCCCCTTAACTCTTTTATTTGGCTTTATATAAAAAAATATTAAATGCAAAAGTTGTAGGGTACAATGATTTTTATGATATAGTTTTCATATACAGTGCGCGCATAAAGTATGGAATAAATTCAGTAAATGTGAAACAAAAAGTTTTGGAAAAAATCCTCGAACAGGTCGATTTTGTTTAATAAAAACACACATTTTTGGGGGAACGTCTATTTTCAGATGTCATTTGTTTTTGAGTAATGACGTCACCAACTTATTTTTCAAATGGCACCCCCCCCCCCCATTTTTATAATTTAATTTGAGAGACCCTTTCATTGTCTAATTTAACGGTATAAAAATGTTGCCACCTTACATAACAACATTTTTGAGTAAATGACAATTGAATGTTACAAAATGAAAAATATATTTTCAGAACATTTCTGAAAAAACTGAACACAAATAAAACATGGCAAAAAATTACGTTGCTACGCAAAAAAATTATCAGATTGAGTTTTTGAAGGATCCATGGTTTTTACTGTCAGTTAATCAGAAGATTTCTCATTAAATTGTGCGAAAAGTTAATATAACGTGTTAGTTATTTATAAAAATTCCAATTTTAATATGGCACATTTAACTGTGACACAAAGAAT